>OY729167.1:8913691-10113691 GCA_958299025.2 Drosophila histrio
CGCGTGATTGTATGACGTGTATGTTATTGGCAACTCTTTGGTAGTACATTCTATCCCACATTCTGAAAAGAGCGTAATCTTTAATATTGGCGAAACAACGACGTGTCAACGGAATTATTCATAGCATGAAATTGTGCGCGTTCGAGTTTCACTGTCGAACATTTTGTTTGTGTTTCGGCTTCCCTTGTGCTCTGTTTTGTATGCAACGATATTTGTGTTTGTTGTCCTTGGACTAACCAAGTGCTTAGAGTGCTCAAAAATTCTTGCTTTCCTCAAGATTATATACAGCTGATACTAATCCTAAAAATCGAAGAAAAACATAAAATAATTAAAATTGTTTAAAAACAATAAAAGTGTAAAGATCTCACATCAACAGGTTAGTAAATTATTTATATAAATTTATTTAGGATCTAAACTCAACACTTATTTCCTTCATATCTTTTAAATGTTCACTTTAAAATATTCCGTGAATATAATTAATATTCAATCGCCAGAACTTTGTTAGCTTAGAATCAATACTAGACGTTGACTTGTTGCCACAATTAGTTAGGACACAAAACATTTTGCACCGGGCGAATATGTAGAATAGAAAGAAAAACAATTTATGATCTTCACGTGTGTGCCTGACACTCAGTTAATGGTCTATATGTGTTGCAGGGACAAATAAAATATACTCTTACTGTATCTGTAGGTTACTGCTTGCCTCACAGAGTTTATGTGCGTTAGCCAAATTTATTATTATTGATTTAATACATCGAGATTTCTGGACACTCAAACAAGTTGTGGCACTCGAGAATATTATGCGACCCATCATAAATAAAAGGACATATAACTTTTTGTCGAGACTGTTGGCATTTTTGTGGCTACTCAAATGACTTTTGTTAGAATGGACACAATCAATGTTTATAGTGCAACAAAAACGAGAAAATAATAAAAATGACTAAAGCATTTTTAGTTTATTGAAAATATTTCAAAATGAAATTCTTTAAAATAATAATAGAGCAATTCAAGTGAATAGAATCATAATAAAATAAATTCCATGCTATAGAACTTGTATGTAATTTGAAAGGGATATTAAATTTATATAACTGCGTTAAATTTCAATAAATTTAATACAATTTTATTGATGCAATGCTCTCTCTTTTAGTTTATTTACATATAGAATAGTAAAGTTATGAATTTATTTTAATTTTTACACTCTTTTAGACAATCGTTCAACCAGAATTCTGTACTTTCTCCTACGTTGTTTAATAGTTGCAATCTACTGCGAATTCATTTCAAGTAATATTCAAAGTTCCTAGGAGCATGAATATTCATCAGCTCGACTTTCTGACTGCCTGTCCATAAGCACAGTTTCTCGTTCAACAATGCATTGTAATTGCAATTAATAGTCAACAATTAAGCACAAATAAACTTGCTTAAGCTCGACTTCATACACACTTTAAATGCGTTTTCTTCATTCTCGTCGTCATTATTCAAAAGCTGCAGACCAGAGAATACTAATTATTGGACAAAAAGTATGAATTATTTAAAGTTTTCAATTCAAATTGTGTCCATTTTACAATAGAACGGTTTTCATTTAGCTTTTCAATTTGTATGTAAACAAACACTGTATACCAAAAAGCTTAATACGAAGCCTTTTCTGTTTGCTCTTTTTTAGCAAATGTTTTGTGTTTTAATGCTTGTTGTCATTGTGTCACATCGACAATAATAAATTGACCTGTAGTCAGCTAATACCTTTTATTTATTGCTTTCCTTTTATATTAATTAAATGTTTGCCAGTAGCCAACTTTATTTTAAACACCATTATAAACTATTTGATTTGCAAGGTTATCAGCGCCAATGACAATTATAGTTTCTTAATTAAAACAAAATCAATTTAGCAAAGCTATTATATTTTATCGACTGTCACAGCGATAGTATTTTCATTGCACGGAATAATCAATTGTATATATAGTATATTATGAAAAATTTATACTATTTACATCTATGCATATTAAATATATATATATTATTATAATTTTACTATTCGTTAATACATTATTCTGTAATTCTTACAGTGGATAGCTATTTTTACTCGTAGTAACTAAAAATGATCAAAGATTCAAAATTTTCCCTTAAATTTTGGTTGTATTCTTAATTAATTGGAAAGTCAAAACTCGCTCAATAATGAAAAATGCCATTATAAAGTCTGTCAACAAGAACTGGTAGCTGCAATCAAAATTGCGAACTATTCTCATTTGTTTGCCTTGCCATCAATTATCATGCGAGTACACAAGTCTGTGAATGTACATGGCGCCCAATACTTTGGTTGCTTTGTTTTCTGATCACAATAATTAATTAGGTTTGTGACTAGAACACAGTATACCAATTTGTGTTTGCAATTGGAGTGTTTAATTTTCCTTCTGTCAGATATATAGTCTCTAAAGAACATTCTATTCTCTTGCTGTGCGTCTTGCGTACATATTTTCAACATTATTGTTAACACAAAGGACTCTTTGATATTTTAGCTCTATTCGTGGCCTTCGACTTTAATGGCTTGCACACAATTTGATTGTGTTTAAAGTCATTTTACGGTCACCAGTGCCACCAGACACAAATGGGTGCAACATGGTTGTTATACGATTAGATATTCATTAGGTTAGCATGAAATATGCATATGTGTAAGAGCATACTTATTATAAATGTAAGCCAGAAACTTTTAACTTTGGGGCTATGTTTGCTATGTAGTTCTATGCATTATATACTAGTATAAGCAAAGAGAATTGTTGGCAAAATACAGCAAAACTTCCTTTCCTCCTCTCTCCTGAATACAGTCTGCTTCCGCTTCTGCTGGATAACTGCAACATCTTTTGCGGGTGCCGCACGCAGTGTGTTCGCAGCAAACTTGCAGCTGCTTCCCGTAAAAAGTACAAATTGAACACTCAAAAAAACAAAAAGGTAAAGAGCAGTTTACCATTCTCCTTGGCGAATTTTTATCTTGTTACTGTAAGTTTATTTATTTCAACATGGAATGCATAAGGAGCTGAATGAAATCGTGCACATCATTCTCTACACTTTATTTTAATGTGAACAGAAACATGTAACATACCTAAGGAGACATCTTCAACACTATGAAGAATTTATTAACTACATTCTTGTCGAATATTAATATCACTAAGAACAAGTTAATATTGTCGTTGTCTTGATGTGTACTTAGGAAGATAGAAAGATCACGGCGGATACAAGGCTATCTTGTGTCGAGATACACGTTATGGTAGATCCAGGGAATCTCGTAGTTCTGCACTCTTAGCTAGCTACTTGTCCATGCTCTCAGAATCAGAAAATATTCAAAATCAGTAAGAAACATCTTCAAATTTGCTAGTTTATCTTACTGCGATAGCTCAGTATAATTTGTTTGAATATTTTTAATAAATTTTAAATCATATCTGCAACATTTTCGACTCAATTCAGTTCTGTTTTTCTTTGTACGATATCCGTTCTTTCGCTCAGCTGTGTGCAAACCACTAGAATATTGAATGCTGGGTGGTGGCTGGAGGGTGGTCGGTGGTTGTTGTTGTTGCAGAACACTCGTATCCATACAGCAGAAAAGTGCCTCTAAGAATTTCATAAGCTTTAAATGTGCAGGCAGCGCCAATGGCAACGAGCACACGTCGCCAATTATGCCCTGAATTTGGGCCTGACTCTGAGAGTGGCCGTGGTAGCTAGCAGAGTCGTGGCTCAAGTGGTTTTAAACCGTAAGCACTTTGTGTTGTTTTACTTTTGCCAGAACACAGACTTGCCATGCATTTTTATAAACATATCACTGTTGGGAGTGGAGGGGATGAACAAAATAGCGCGTGCTTGTTTCAGTGACATTCACAGTTGCCGTCGTTGTTACACTCCTCTTCCGAGTCGCAGTCGCAGTCGAAGTCAGAGAGTATGGTGTCTCCCATTGAGTCTCAGTCTCTGAATGTATGGCGGACTCATTTAAAATTCAATGGCGTATGCGAGCTGCGTGATTTCACTGCGCGTTGCCATGTCGGAGCTCTACAGCATCCACACAATTCCAATCATTGAGTCGCTTTGCGTTGGTGGGCGCATAATATAAAGACCCCGCCCCGTAAAGCATTCCAAATATTTGCATTTCTTGTATGTACTCGTACTGGCGACATCGGCGAATTCAAAAAGAATCTCCAACAGATTGAAAAGCCCCTGATAGCGACAGTCTCACAATTAGCGTCCCTGGCAACCATTCAACGTTTAGTTTTATGAAAACGACAACAAAGTTTAATGAAAAAGACTTTGAAAACTGACAAAAAGTTGAGAGCATCTTTTTTTTGGAGAGCTGAAACAAAGCTGACACCTGACGAAATTGGCTGAAAATCGGATGTGCGGGCAAGTCAAAACTGCAGGTAGTAGAGTTGTAATGAATGGATTGCAAAATACCCTGTGATCAATGTATAAAATGAATGATAGTTACGGTCTCTTCTGCAAATTCACTTATAGACTTTAGCAAACTATTGTTTTCTAATTTATAATTACTATATATATTTATGTATTTATTTATAATTATTTGATATATATTTCTTTATTATTTGTCTATTACAATTTAATTTTAATACTTATAAACTTGAATTATCACGCTACTCTTTAGTTAACTCTAGCATATGATGGGTGCACATAGTGTACATAAGTAACTTTTGGCCTAAAACTGTTGGACGACCAAGCAATTTAAGCGCCTCGATTGACTTGCACTCGAATGTCAAGAGCAACCTTTGAGCGCTTTCAGTGTCTGCGGCTGTGGCTGCAGTTGGCTGACTAGCTGACTCGCTGCCTCGCTGTTGGCCTGTTTGCACGGACACTTGAGAGTTGGCCAGATACTTGAGCTGGAAGTGGCTTGGCAGGTCGGAGCTGTTAGCTTTCAGCGATTTCGCCTTTACTGTTGCATTATAACCGGGACACTTTTCCACTACTTGTTTTCGCTTTTCTTTTAGTTTGTGCTGCCGTTAAAATCGTTGTTGCTTAGAGTTTTCTCGCCTTCAAGAACCAGACAAGTGTGAAGCTCGTTGCGTGAGAACGTGTACTAAATATTAGCTCCCTGAAGGTAAAACTTTTATGGCAACTCATAAAATCTAATGCTTTTATTATGCTGTGATTTTGGACAATGGCATTTCAATAAATAGCTAGGAATAAAACTCTGTTTAGTTCTCGTTTCCTGGGACAAAAGCAGACCTTACTCGGTTTCTATTTGCTGTGCATTTCTGTCAATTTGCTGTCATTAAAGTTACGGGTAATTAATTGAATTAAAATATAATTAAATGCGCCTGCTGTGCGAGAACCGAACCTATGGTAATTCTCTAAAAATAATTCAATTAACTGACGCGGACCACAGCAATTGACATTGCATACAAAGCAGATTGAGGAATTACTGTGTTGACTTTAAAATTGTGTACACTTGATGCTGCAGTTGATGTTGTGGCATTTATTTATATTTACGTAAATTTCCATTATAATCATGACTACAACAAATTGTTGACAAACTGGCAAATCACACATACGCCACGTTAAACGTTTTAAAGATGACTCGTATAAAATTTACGCTTCGCGTAATACAACTTTAATTTGCACGAAAGCCAATCAAAAGGGTGTAAAAATCGCTAGCACGCACCCTTACGATGTCACATACACTTTCGCACTTACACACACACACACACACAGCCACACACACACACGCCCAGAAGTACGCAATAAATTTGGCACATTTTACGACCGCGCATCGATTTGCAGGAAACGACGCGTCGCTGCTAACCACAGGTACAATTGAGGGGTGAATTCGAAAGGCTTACACAAAAAGCAGTGGAATTTTATTGCACCGCTGCTGACTTAACAAAAGGATGGCCAAAGGAAACGACATATCGCATCGAAGGACTTGAGTAAAGTGGAAAGTAAAGACATAGACACAATCACAATGCGTTTCTTTGTGTTTTGCCAGCTGATGGCAAAGTAAATGGAAATATCTGACTGAAGTGTTCAGCTACTTGGGCGTTAAATGTAGCACATAATAAGATTTTGGCTTTAGCAATGCTATCCAGCACCTCGAACTGGAGCAGAAATAGCAAACAACAAACTAAACCAAAACAAACACCCATCTCTCCCACATATCAGATATCCCACATGGTCACGGTTTGGTTTTGCTTCAGTTTCGCTTGCTTTTGTCTTTCAGCGCAATGCAATAAAACAGCATAAAAATGTTGAGCATGTGGCACTTATTTATAGTGTAAGTATATCCAAAGAGACTGGGAAGAAGGAAACCATTTTTGCTTTTGATGTGGGTGGGCCCCAGACTGACACAGTGACTTAGCCCAAAAGGGGGTTACCCACTTCAGTCACCTATCATCTTTGTATTTATTGATGATATGAAAAGGTTTACTCCCGTGTAGCAACTGAGTTTCTGATCATTTCAATCTAGCTTCAAGATTAAAGGATTCACATTCTATTGCGGCTATTTTTCCCTTTCTCATTCACTGCCCAGCTACGCCTCTGGCTGGCCATCTATTCACTTCTATATATTTTATATGGCTCTTTTTTTTTATTTGTATCTGCCATATACGCAACATTTAAGTGGCGCCAAGGCCTAAGCAGCAGCACAATGGCCTGAATGAGCATTATCAGATGGCTATACGAGTAGAAGTACACGACTTGATGCTATTTATTCTTATTTCTTTTGTATAGATTTTGGTTTCCATTACCGCAACAAATACAAAATACGGCAAACAGCAGCAAAATGATGAGAATATCTTTCTTTTCATTGTGAAATTGAATTTTTACAGCGTTTCATTTCATTTTGTTTTGTTTTGGGTTTTTAGTTTTGGTTTTTGCGTTAATGGCGAAAGTGGAGACAGAACCAAGGACTGTCCGTGTCAGCCACATACGAGTGGATGCCACAAACTCGCAAAATTAATTAACAGATCTTGGGTTCTCAGCTTTCGCAGCTTGACCTAAATCAGCTTTTTGCTGGCTCCCTTCGCCATTTGGTTGATTTGCCTTTAGTTAATTAATCAGTAGTCGAGTGTGTAGCTAGAATGATTCCAGGATATAGCATTATCGTCGTCACCGTCACCGTCACCGTCAGCGTCATCGTCATCGTCATCGTCAACAACAGTTGTAAGCAAGAAAAACAGACAACAGCTTGACATCATTTTCCAATTACGAATATTCCGCCTGTTTTGGTCCTTTGTGTAATCAACCATGAAATTATTTTGCAGCTAACAGTTCGAAGTGCTCAGTTGCCAACGAACAACGAACAACGAATTGTAACGCCAAATAAACTACTCGAAATTATTAGCTTCATGGGCGTGTCTCGCACTCAACGCCTGCATTGGACCGTAAGAAATTGCTTCAAATTAGCTGAAGACATTTTAATTCGCAACTGCGAAATTAAATCTGTTGGCAAGAAGTAAATTATTTTGGTGTCGGGATTAATTCTTCTAATTTAAGAAGAAATGTTCTAGAAAAACTAAATTGATGAGCCCGGTAATGGAATGGTCACCAAGGAGGCTGTTAGAGCAGTAAAATAATTTAACTAAGGGACAAGATGATGACTATCTGATCTGATTTAAAAGTGTTGTATAGTTTATCTTGTTTACAAAGAGGGAGACTTACTTATAATGGGTTCTTTAAACTTTCAAATTAGAATTGGTTAATAAATAATTGTAAATAAACAGTGAATTGATCATAAATATATGTTTTCCAGAACTATTTAGTGTTCAGCATTTCATTTACACAATTACATTAAAGTATTATGGAGTTTTTTAGACCGCCATTTAGGACTGCACTTTATCTAGTTAAAGTATTTTAAAAAAAAGTATGAAGTATGTTGAAAAAATGCTTATACGTATATTAAGCATACGCAGTGTTTCTGGTTCCATTTGCATAAAAAGTCTGCAATGGCAGATGAAAGATTTACGAGCAGAGAGGGCATTACCTGCAGTCCACCGGGAAAGACACCTGAGCTGAAAAACTGTAAATTCTATAAACAAACAGGCCACTTGAGAAAAACTGATGCCCAGGGTTGTCGCTGTTTCTGCTGCTGTTGTTCCAATAACAACGTGAGGAAAAAGTTGTATTTTTACGGTAAATAAGACGGCCAAAAGCAAAAGGTAACAAGGACAGCAGCGTTGTGGAATGGAAGAAGGCACAAGAAAGGGTTGACTCAAGGGGCAGTGGGGGAAGTGGGAAAGGGTCGGTAGAGACAGCAAATATCTGCATTAAACCTTGTAAATTTATGCAAATTGCACGATGAGAAGTCGACGTTTATAATTGTTAATTTGGCGCGCTTCAAATTAGCATAAAATTTGTGCCAATTTGTGTATAAGCTTAAAGCAGGTCCAACAAGTTTTCAGCCTCATTTTAAGCTGGTCAACAAAAAGTTTTTTAAAAACTTGTTTATTGCCCCTAAATAAAATTGCCAATTTGAATATTTGTCTCCCTCCCAGCAAATTGTTTTCAAACATATACAATAAACATGCGTAAGTAAGCTGATTACACGCATATTTGCACTTACACAGCAATCCAGCTCTATTTCCTTCCCTTTCCTACAACTTCCCTTTCACTCTGACTCCAACTCCCGCCTAAATGTATTCAAAAATATTTTATCATATTTTATCTTTACCTTTTTTTTTGATGCTACGCAATGATTGCTTTTTTTCTGGTTGGGCAAAATATTGTATTTTTGATTTGAACTTCGCTCTTGTTGCTTAGTATGTATGTAGCTTGCCTGTTGCCGCCTGCCTCATGCCTCATGTTGCAAATTAAGTCATGATAAAATATTACACCTGCGGTGAATATTTCATCGTTGTATGAATTAAATTTGTTTTGGCAGTTGGCACTTTACAAGTGCTTTAATAAGATTTTATTGTTGTCTAACAGATTCATAAATTGCATTCTTGTTGCTGCTCAACTATAAATTCTTATTACAAACAGAGCATCCCATTTAACTTTTTGAAATAAATATTATTTGGCTCCAGATTCTTTATGAATAATTTTGATCATTTCAGCTATTTATAATACATTTAAATGTAGCATATTATATTATTTTATTCTAAATATACAAATACAAAATGTTTTCGTTAAATATCTTACGTATACTTTATATACATATAAATAAAATGCACTTGCTTCTATAATTATTTTTAAGTAGAAAATGTGAATTTCGTGTTATTTACATTTAATTAGTTATATTTAATATTTTATTTTATTTATTCATTAACAAGTGTGTCTGCTGCCAGAACTAAGTCAATTCCAATGCAGCACTTCCTTTTGTTTTGTTTAATTTGTTTTGAGAAGAGTTTCAAATATTTAAAATTCCATGTTCAATCGTTTTTTATAAGTGTCTAAGAGGATGCCAATAATTTAAAGCCCTTCGAGCTTCATTGCGAAGTGGAATACCATGGGCTGGTAAACTGGAACTGATTTGAATAACAGCATAATTTATTTGTATTCATCGGATTTGACAAGAGTCTTAGCCTCTAAAAGTACAACGACTTGAGCTTATTAACATTTATTTAGCCCACAAACCGCTCGTGGTTGAGACTTGATTTTCTTGTTGGTTTTGTTTTATTATAATCTTCTTCGTTTGCTGTCCTTCTCACTTGTGTGCCACAGGACACAACACACAACGAAATTGTGAAGTAAATTCGATTTTGAGAGCACGAATGCATAAAACTTTTGCATGAAGGGTAGGCCGGGCAGGAGCCGAGTCGAGACAAATCGAGACTATCGCAAAAGTTAACCGACAAGGGACAAAACTGAGACTCAGTCGTGTGAGTCTGAGACAAAAAAACTTTCAACTAGAAGCATAAGCTTTAAAATCAAACAAAGAAGACATTTAGTACCGAGAAACAGAGCAGACAAAGAGACAGACAGAAATGAGGGAAGGGGCAAAAATTCCAAGTATCTGTCAGCCAAGTGTTGTGAAGCATGTAAATTTCCGTCAATTTGAGTTTTATTAAATTGTTTGTGTCGCCTTGCACCAAATTTTATTTCCATGATGATTTGCATGATCTGTGTTCGGGTCCTGTTTATGGTACTCAGTCGCTCCGCAAAATGCCACCACGCGCCGCCAACAGTTGATGATCATTTTGTACCATTTTTTATAGCCGTACGTGTCATGATGTGGCCACAGAGTGCACAACCCGAAATAGCATTTTTTCCTTTTTATTTTTCGTTGGTTCTGAAGCTGCTTGTCAATTTTAATTGCTAGACGTAGTAGAATTCGTAAGATGGCTTCAAAGTTGTGCCCCTTTTAATTTGCACTGAAAAGTATGCTACATAAACATGTCATTTACGTCAGTTGCACGTTGTGTCGTTGTCGAGTGCGTGACATGCTTTGCTCAACGACGCCCGCCTCTCTCCGTGTATGTATTTGTGTTGGCATGAGACTGTCAAGTGGCAGGCAAAAGGCTTACCACAAGATGTGGCTCACACGAACACTCAAACCTTTATCCATAAATCAGTGCTTTGTGCGTTTGAGTGTGTGGGATTGAGTGTCTTTTTGTGGTCAACTCATGTGACACTGTCCGTTCACTCGGAACCTTTCTCATGTGTCAAGTGAAATTTACTTCATTTGTAGAACTGCCGAACTTGTGAGTGTGTCCCACACTTTAGAGAACTCTTTAAGCAGGAATTTAACAACAGCAATTTCTGCTATACAAATAAAAATCTTTTGATTGCTAATAGAAACGCAATTTGCTGAATTCAATTTAATTTTAATATTCATGACTTCTTTTAAAACGTCTCGCTGTTTCACTTGAATTCATCTAAAGTCCCAATTACTCTTCAAATAGACCCAAAACCGTCACTTGGGCTCTTGACAAGTTTCCCACGCATAAAAGGTTTCATTCGGTTACTTTCACAGTCGTAAACGACTCAATTTATGTTTAAGCTGACTTAAAGTGTACTTTTGTATTCAGTTTTGGTCACAAGGCAATAGCAAATTCTGTATATTTTCTTTGATGTCTTTTGAGGCGATTAAAGCTGTGCTTGGAGTGTGTTCGCCTTAAGCAACTTCATTCTTATACATACAAATACATAGATTTATTGACACGCTGGCCAGCTCATGGCAAGCGATTAAACTGATTTAAAGCAGACAAAATGACACAAATTATTACATAATTATTTGCAGCAAAGTGAACAATTAAGGCAAACATAGCCCACATGTGGGCCCAAAGTACGTGCGTAAATCACGCAGATGTAGATTTCCTACTAGCCAAAGCATGAGCAAAGACCCAAATGGCCTATCCTTTTCTACGGGTGGCCTGCCTATTCAGCATCTGCGACACGCGCTCAGTTACTTAACCTCATGAACCTGCATTTCAGGTGCATAAATTTGGCAATGCTGACATATTAAGTCCCAAAACAGCAGCTCGCAACTGGCTAATATCTCAATTTAAGCAAAGAAAATTAGGCCAGATATGGGTAAAGTCTAGTTTGGAAGTCACAGCGAAGGGAATGGAAGCAAGGACATTTCTTGAAAACAAACGTATTCGGCTACTTATACCCTCTTTTCACGACACAGCAGTTTTTACACATTTATTCCATAACAAAATATGTATAATTGTTAAGAATTTACATGAAACAACTTATAGCTAAACATCGTTGTTGAAAGTAGGTAATATATTAAACATAAATAAACTCCATAGTAAGGTTAATAAATTGTTATTAATTTCCCAACATTATGAACAAACTGATCTTGAATTTCACAGAATATTATCAGGCTTGCTATGTATGAGTAGAATGCCTTGAATTATTTAATATTTAATGTAATCAGACATGGACAGCATACAAATTAGTCTGATGCAAATGTAATTTAATGCTCAGTGCTCAATTTGTGCTGGTCGCAAATGCAAAATGCATATATTACAAATTGGATTTACAACTGGATATATTACGTATATACAACGCCAGTCATCACCTGCCAAGGGTCAACAAATGGGTAGATATTTAGACAGATTTACATTTTGGCATTGCTTCTAATGTAATTTAAGGATCCCGTAGCATGACTTGAAAACCATCAGAGTGTCATATGACCAGCTAATTGATAAGACACGTTTAGTTGGTCCTTAGACATGTCAATGTATTAGTTGATTTAAATTACTGACTTTTGTTGTGTGTAATCAAAATAAATGAAATCATTAATTACGATCTGTTTAAATTATGTGCGTCTCTGATTTCAAATGAGATAATCATGATTTTGTCTTAACTCTTGTCTTATATATATTGAAACATTTGAATAGAAGCATTTTTACATTTACATTCCACTTTTGACTTATTCCACACCATAAAGCCAGTCAATTTTCATTGTCAGTTGTCTGCACTTTAAGAGGATTGTAAAGCACAAACTGCAAAATGCAATGCCAACAAATGACAGCGACTAGACAAAGGACAAACTTGAAGACCCTAAGAATGGGTCACAATAACGAAATGCACACATAAATATCTACTCGTATATATAAAGAGACAAACATTTTGACCGAAAGCATTCAAGAGATTTTAAAACGACACACACTTTTAAACTACTATTAAATATTCATAAAATGAAGCAAATAAATGACAAAGGCTTTGTCAGTTTGCCAACCACTTTGTGTTGTTTTTTTTTATAAATATTAAAAGAAAAACGATTCCAATGGTGAGTCTAAAATAAAAATACAGCACAGCTGCAAGTACTCATCATATAAAACACACATGAGTTCCGAAAGCAATTAAGAGAAAATACCTCAAAAGTTAATTTAGCTTCGGCACTTTATATGTTTTGTTTTTTGTTTTTTTTTTGGGTCCGATTGTTCTCATAATATTAGCCTTTAATAATGGTTCTTTTTGCTGTTCGTTCAGTCATCCTAATTCACTTTATTGTCTCTCTTTCCGCAGCAGCTTATATACCTGTCATTACCACCTAATCCTTGTGGCTGTTTAATTGTCTGTTTTCAGCTTCTACGTATAATTCTGTGCCGCACAATTAAAATACAATTAATTTACGGAGGAAACTCTCAAGGCTATTTTCTACTTTCCGCTATCTTATATCATCTTTCGGACTACCAGGCAATGGCAATGACTTTTTAATAGAGATGCCTGTTTTGTTTTTTGACTCTATTCGTATATACGGAGTGTTTCCCTGGTCATATATAACAATGAGGCTACGGGAGCATCATAAATTTTTTTAAGCAGACTTTAATTAGTTTTGCAACGTTGCCTTTACGTTGATTTAACTGCCGTAGAATGCTTGGTCATTACGAGCACAGCATCCGCAGAGTTGGTCTGTTGTCAGCAGTTGTCGCTGACTCTGTCGTCACTCATGTGCACTTATGAATGTTGAAGTGTACGGTGAAAAGCATGTCAGCTTATACTTCAGATGTCGTTGGGATAAATGCTGTGGGATACATAATATTATTATGGTGCAAAAAAATATGAATTGTAATTTATTGTTAATTGAGGCAGTTTATTATAAAAATTACACATTTCTTCCCAAGTCTTCATATTTTGTTGTTCATGCTGTTCAATTGAATCACCTTCATCAATTCGTAGATTATATATGAACTTTAATTTTACAAATCCTTTCAATCCTTTGCAATCCTGTTGTTCTCGATGTATGCGAAAAAAAACTTCCGGCAATATGTTGACACATTTTTTCGCAGGTAAACGCTGCAAGAGTTTCTCCTCCGTGGTTGCCTTCCTCGTATTGTTTCGGTAGTAGAGAGAATGTTGAACAAATGACAACAATGTGAACATGTGACTCAGGCATTGCAGTTGCTTTGTAGCTGCCGATGCTTGTTAGTACGTGTGCAGATACGCATACTCGTACACCAGGACACATACACTCTTTAATGCGTAGACAGTGTGGGTTAAAAGTTGAATGTTGCGGTCTATTTGCCTTTGCCTCAGTTCACATGGCATATTTGCTCTGCACTTTGGCATATGCAAATATTTTTCTTTCACATTTTTGCATTGCTGCAGTGTTTCTAGTTTGCATCATTTTCATAGTCGCTGAGGCGTACTCAGGGAAAAAGTCAGGCAACGTTGCCATTTGATTACAAAGCTAGACACATTTAGTGTCTTTAAGTCGTCGTCGCCTCTTGTCTGTAGCTTTCGCTTTTTTGTTGCATAGTTCTAGGCTGAACCATAAATCATTGTGCAAATGTATTTTTTTGACCATAATCAAATTATCTTTTTATTGCATCGCGGTTGAAGTTATGCTTGTCTTGGAATTGTTCTTTCTCTGGCAGATTGCCGAAAGTTTAAGCATTTTCTCGATTGGCCCACACACAAGACAAATGCAATTATTTGCAGCTTATATAATATGCAAATCAAAACACAACTCATCTAACGTTTGTTTTCTGACACATAATGTGTTAAGCTGTTCAAGGCGAAAGTCTGCTTGACTTAAGTGAATAACAAGTGAATTAAAGCTAGATTTAAATGTAGCGAGAGGATGCTGTGAGAAACACTAGCACTGACAGTCACAGGAATATAATTCTTAAGTCTGTTTCATATCCATTTCTTGAATTTAACAGACAAAGATAGCTTCAGATAAATCAGTCAACAAATATTTTATGCAACACGAGTAAATGCAACTATTAGATTTATCTATAACAAAATTATTCTATTATAAAATGCACCATTAAAAATCCTACACAACTTTAAAATTGTTATATATATATTTATATATATATATGTGTATTTGCTGGCAAATATTATAGGAAAACTTTTGTTGCTGCTGTCGTTAATCAATTTCAGTAGTCAAAAGGACTCGTATTGGTCAACGACTATTTCTTATTGGCTTAATGCAAATCAATCAATGGCATTTCTAAAATGGAATTCTATAAAATGAATGCGATAAGTTTCAAATTGATTTAGTGTTTTTTTTGGCTGCCAAGACAATCTGGAAAGTCTATCAGAGTCTCCGATTCGGTTGAACTTTAAAATAAATCATGATAAATGTACCCAAGCTACTCACAGTTTCAATTTGACCAATGATCCATCCATAGCCAGCTCTTAAGCCACATAGATGTATGTGTGTAAGTTTATTTTGTTATTGAGTTCTAAGCGAGCATAAATATGTTCATGCGATAGAAAACATGTTGTCAATAAAACGGTCAACTTGTCGGGCACATAATGGAATGTATAATAAAAATCGATGCATTTCAAGAAACACCAAGCAAGTAACCCTGAGTCTGTGGTTACAAATGTTGTGCAGAAGTTTGTTAAAAGATTTAACAGCGATTTGTTGTAAAAAAAAAAACAGGTTAAAAATAAAGCGCAACATTTTCCGTTCTCGTTGAAATTCATTTTATTCATAGTTCACATTTGTATCAACTTATAATCGATATTTATTGAAGTCAATGTAAGAAAAGAAGCATATTATTTTTAGCAACATTCGGATTTCTGTCAATTAAGCAGCTCTCGACGTGTTCTCAATTCAAGCAGAACTTGAACACAACTCGTTGAAAATCATTCAGAAAGTTGTGTTGTTAGCTGGTAATTCTTTTCGTTTACAAGTGCCACTGCAACACAACTGCTGCCACTGAATTGCAATAAACTGCAACACAAAGTAAAAACGTGCAGATCGAGTTACATACGCGACATGCAACTTTGATACGTGTAGCACAAAAATACATGTGGAAACAAACACTAATAAACTAGCTACGTAACACTATCCTAAACTATAACCGAAGGGCACCAGGCAAAAATTTCTTAAAGGACATTTGATAACAATTTAACAACTTACATGCAATTACTTTGACTTTTCAACATGGTGAAACAAAGAGTTTAAAGGTTTGCTCTGTGCATTAGTAAAGCGTTTTTGGAGCTTTCCTTGACAGTATTTCGATGATGTAATCCGACAATTGAAGTTTTCAGATTCATATGAGTATTTGGTAATTTATTCAAGCACACTCGAAATGTAAATACTGCCATCTTGTGTAAAAAAAGCAATAAACAGAAGAGTTCTTTTACAGCTGCTTCTTGAAAGAACTTAGCAATTTGTCACTGTAACGTGTCGCCAATTGACGCCAACTGTCTTCTGTACTATGTGTTAGTTTCTGGGTTGTTATTATTGTTGAAGTTGCCAGAGTGCCGAGTTAGCAGAATGAAATCAGACAAGTGACAACTGCCCAACTTCTGAATGTGTGAGCATTTTGGGTGTTTAAATCAGTGTATATTGTTATATTAACATAGTAATTGGCAGTTTTGTATGGCTGCCTTGTCAACTCAAAGCACAGTCAATCAAAAATAAGCAGGCAAGCAATAGGCAGGCATAACAAAACGGAAGCTTATCTAGCTCACAGCGTTGCCGTTCTTAAATTCAATGTGAACAGTCTCTAACGTTTTCCATTTGCATGCTGAATCCAAGACGAACACTTTATAGAAAGTCAGGCGACCATGAAAATAATTTCTACATCAAATCAATATGGGCTCATAAAAGTCAATCACGTCATTGATATACAAATGTGCGCATCGTTAAAGCGCCTGATGTTCGGCCTCGACAAAAGACGGAAATTCTGCATACAAAAGTCTTACACATGAACGCCTGCATATCCTGTGGCTGTCACTGTGTGTGTGTGTGTGTGTGTGGTTGTGTGTCCATATCTGCAATAGGCAGTTAAACTCCGTTGTATGTTTAACACGCTCTCGTTATTTATGCCACTTTATGTTTAGCAGTTGCCAGACAACGTTTCAATAGTGCTTTATATTTTTTTGCGCACCTAGAAAATCAATTAAAGCGAATTATAATTGTATAAGAAATTGTTATCTATTAATATTTGGCATAAGAACATGTAATTTGTTTTGCACTTAAAAGATAGAAATCATATAAAGCATAAATTACAGCTTAATTTAATCCCTTATATCATAAACTATAGAATTATTTCCATTTATTAATTTAAACGTGCAACTTGCATGTAAATTACATGATATATTTCATTTTAGTCGGTGTTGTGGTTTTTTAGATTATCCCTAATTGAATTTATGCAATTAGTCAAACAATTAATATTCCAAAAACATGTATACATTAGTCAAATATGTAGCAAACATTTGAATAGGCAACGGTAAGCCGTAAACATAAAAAAGGAAAGCAAATTTAAACGCAAATTGCCAGACATGTTTTTCATATGCTTTTACTGCCTATAAATTATAAATAAATGCCGGTTTTTGCATTACGATTTAATGTGTACTTGCTTTTGGCTTTAGTCTCTGTCTTGTGATCTACGAGTAACTTTGGATAATGGGTTTAAGTGCAGGTTCGTTGGGCTTAGATTGTCAACGGTTGTATTCAATTCAATCCAATCTGGGGGCACATCTGGCAGCGTCAGGCTTTTTATGATAATTTGCCTCTTAACTGTTGAAATATAAATGACATATTAGTCAGCATACATATGATGATTTCCAATCAAAATGAGAAAGACAAAGATTGGATGGGAAGGGGAGAATGACAGGACCTTATGACAATTTATAAATAATATATCTATATATTTTTGATAATTCTATGAGCTTAATGCAATGGTTGTTGCAATTCTATAATTCTAAATCAATAACAGTATTCAATAATGTTTAATTTATTATGCAGCTGTAAAAGTTATGAGCGGATTAAGTTTCATTGATTATATTGATAATACTGTATTATTTTCGCGGCGATTCTGTGGAATAAAAGCAATTACCATATTTTGTATATATTTATACCTGAGAGTGGATATCTTACACAGAAATTTTATTAATAAAATTTGCCATAATTTGCGTTCGTCTTGCTTTGTTTTCTTTTACAATTTTCCACCGTTTGATAATATGATTTTTATTGTGTAATTGACCCATTGACAAGGCAAACAAAAGAAGTTGTAACAGTTAATCAATTCCTGAATATCCCCAAAGCAATTCCAAATCTGACTCTGACTTGCATTGGGAATTTGTTGTTTTTATAATTCTAATTCCAATGAATAGCAGAATGCAGTTAAAACCAACCGAAGTTGCGTATCTTTTCAGTTTAAACGAGTTTTTTTTTTGTAAAAAGCAATTACTTTATTTTATACCAAGAAAAATGTATTTTGTCGAATTTTAACATTTCGTACTAATGGATAAAACATAGAATATTGAGCTGGCTGACAGCATGAAACTTATAAATGATATTTTATGCCAGCCTCAGCAAAATCAACAACTGCTCAAAACAAACACAGTACGATATGCAAACAGTTTTTGTGTGTAAAAGGCAGAAAAAGACTAATAGAAAATGACAGTATTTTGCCATTTAGTTTTATTTTTAAATTTTGTTCCGATCCTTTTGCATTTTATTTCTATTATATTTGACACATTCTACATCTGCCCATTTGAATAGTCTACCTCATCTACCAGTCATCAATTTTCTTTGACGTCGTTGAGGTATCTCTCGCCTGTCGATTTGTGGTTTGTACTGACATGCCATACAGAAACAAATTGGCCTTTGGTCTGGGGATTTGTAAATAAACGAGTTAATCAATCAGAGCTGCTTTTATGCTCTTCGACTTGTATTTTGATTGCATGGATTTCAAATGACTTATATGCTTGGGAGCTAATGTCGGCTTGGGTATTTTGAACAAATTGTATATGGTCAAATGTTACTTATTGCATAATTAAATTTTCTTTATATTATTTTGTTACGTTTGTTATTATTTATATAATATTCAATCAACTAAATCAAAGCAATTTAATACGTTTCCTAACGAACTTAACTTTGTGAAAGCAATTAAAGCGAATTAATTTATTTAGGTCACTTTACCCATAAGGAAAATCTTTAGAAAACTGTGAAACATTTTCCAGCTAACTGGCAAGTGTTGTAAAATGCGCTCAACTTGCAGTGACAAAGGTCAAAAGTTAAGTTAAGTGTCGTTCGGTTGGCAACTGCCGCAATCGCAGTCAAGACATGGCGTCTGACATAATGCAACTGACATGATAAAACTACATGAGACTCCTGCGGCTCTCAACACACTCACACACACACACACACTCCCGTTGAATACGTGAAATATTACAGCTATGTGCAATTGTGTCACGGCCGAGTGCACAGGGAGCGTTTAATCCCAGGCATGGCCGCTTGTAAAGGTTCCATCCAGTTGCCTCACTAAGTGGAAGTCGCTTAAAACTAAACGGATGACATGCGATGAATGTCGTTCGCTGATTAATATTGGTACTGTTGCCGACAGCAGTTGTTCTAAACTTGACCCTATGTCCATTTGCCCCATGCTCGTTTAGTTCCCTCTAGATAAAGAAACTAACTATTGTTGCACGCACACACGTGTGTGTTGTATAAGTAAAAAGTACGATATAGCTAAATTGAATTTATGTTAGCCGCGTGTTCAATATAATAAAATGGAAAATTTCATTCTCTTTCGTGTCATATGCACATTGCCCGTTTTGCATTTCACATTTTGTAGAATAATTTATTTTACAAAATGATAAACCGACGCCATTACGTATACACAGCGTTGGCTCAGCGCAATATGCATATGGCACAGCGGTAAGCGCCCCATGTGGGCGACTGTCTTGAGCCTCGAATTGGGTCAACTGTACTGCAGTCATCCGTGTCTCTGTGGAATAAGAACGAGGTAAATCTGTAAGATTTTCAATAAATTTGATTAAGCCCCGCAGAGTTTCAGGTACTTGGTCTATTTTGAGATTCCTTGTTAGCTCTTTTTACTATTTATACATTTCCTTTTCATTTACTCTCGGGTTGCTTTAACTCTTTAGTGCTCTTATTTAAGTATTCTGTATGCAGAAAGCACGTCAGTCACTGTGTGTGTCCAGTGGCTTTTTACTTTGCGCCAACCATATCTACGTGCAGATTTCGCATATTAAGTAGCCGCCAAGGGGGCGCATACTCAATATAGTATAAGTCTATACAAACCCGTGCACATGAGGCGAGCGTTAGCTTGTTGAATTTGTCTTTATTCATTGCCGACGCCGTCGTCACCAATGCCGCGTGTCATTCCAACTGTGTGGACATGTAAAATTTATGCAAACAAACAACGTTCCTTGCCAAATGAGTGCCAGAAGACAAATGCAATGCGGGTGCAACTGGCATTCGCAATGAATTTCCGCTTCTATCCAATGGGAATCTGGTGCGTTAGTTGACAACAAGTTGCTCATTCAAGTTGCTGACACGTACCGGCACTCAGCACACTTCAGCCGCTCATTAGGAAGGCTTCTGTTGAAATGCATAGCTCTAGGACTGGAATGAAGCATTTTGCATAGAAAATCCATTGATTTTACGAATGCGATGCGCTGCAAAATATGCAATAGACTATTTAAGGCGAAAATCAAACAATATTTTCAATTTGTCGCATTGGCATTGGCATTGGGGTTGAAATGAATCTATATAAAACGTGACTGCATCCATGCCAGAACAGGACGAAGGATAAGTTGTTTTCCTTGCGGAAATTATGAACTTCTAGGTGTCATCAAGCGCCGTCTAAAACTAATTGAAGTTGCTCTAACATGAAACTTCTTGCCAGCAGCAAGTGCAGCTCGCATTGCACTCTGTGCCCTGCTCCCTGTAACCATAGGTATTCTCTTTGACAATCTCTTGGCAGGAACGCAACGTGTTGTCAAGACAATGTCTTAACTTTGAGCACAATTCACAGGCGGCACAAATGAGTTCCTGCGTAAGTTGACAGCCAACAAAAATGTCGCCAGCCAAGGATGGTATTTGATTAATTGGCAAGCGGTGGCTGCGCTCGTTCCATGAGTACACTACTCAACTCATATGATGTGTAAAGCGTGAAAATTCCCAAACTATCTTATCAAGTTTTCAGTATACTTTTATAACATCGTAATAAAGCTCGAAGAGCTTACGAAATTAAACAAAATAAGTACAATGTATATTGTTTTGTTAGTTAAATATTTTAATCGTAGAATGTCTCGCAAAATGGTATTTTTCCACAACTCTTATCAAAGGAATAGGATGCCTGCATTATACTGCAATTTATATATTTAAAATCCTTTTATTCCATTAAACATTTTGTTATAGAAAATATTTCTTAGAATAGTTTAAATTCCTTTATTAAAATTACTTTTGCTCCTAGCTATTCGAACTAAGCTTTACCGCTTAGGGGATATAACAAGTAATTTTGCCATTTGACAATTTGTAGATAAATAATTAAAGTGCTTCTGAGTAGAATATAATTACGATGTGAAATTGACATGTGGTTCCAAGTGTTAGTTGGATGAACAAAGGTTTTACTTAAATGTGGTTTGGGTTGTTTGAATTTGCAAATGGCATTAAGGGAATTACAATATTTTATTATCACCAAAACGGGCTGCTAGAAAAACTTGGTACTTCAAGACCCTCGTTTCGTTTATGGAAAAATGGTGTACATCAATCATTTTTGATGGTACATTTCATAACCTTCGATGAGAGCGGCGAGGTGAACTGGTAAGTTGAAAGATTGAACCAGCCAATTGAATATTTAAAGGTCAAGCCGAAACTAGAGGAAAACGATCTGTGAGGTTTTATGGTGACCATGAAATATGACTACAAATTTGCCTATAAAGTGTGTTTCTCAAACCGAAGTGCAAGTTGATTAAATTAGAAATTTAATGCGAATGGGACACAAGAAAATGGCAAAGTTTTTACAACTGGTTCGGACAACCTTGAAAGTTGATAAATTGTAGCAAAAAGTATCAGACGGCCAACAGCTAACAGGCAGCAAAAACGCAGCCAAGCAGCAGCCATAAAATGAAATCTTTAATCATTTGAGTGACACAGACAAGCGCTGACTGGACCGAACTGGAGACATAACATCCCGTTCCAATTTTCCAGTTTTCTGTGCCCAGTCCGCAGATTCTGGGGAAAACAACAGCAACAACAATGACTGCATAATGTCTAAAGTTTGTGGACGGGCGTGCCATAAACAGGAAACAGCTCAAGTGAATTTCATTAGGAGCTGCCACTAAACCGCACTAAACTCTCCCAGATCCTATTCCAGTCCCAAAACCCAATCCCACAACCAGTGTCAATTCTGAACCGAATACCCACAGTTCTGGTAAGATGAAAGTTGTTGTTTGTTGTTCTCACTGTGAGTGTGTGGGCGTCTGTCTTATTTGGACGAAGTGTTAGCTCGTAAAGCGAAATGTAAACCAAAAAGTTTGCACGGCAAACGTAAAAACAATTAATTCAAATTAATTTGCAACAAAGTTTCGTTCTGAACGTCTTTTGGAAAAGTATTTTAATTGAGCAAATGCATTGTAGCAACAGAATAAATTAAATTTACCTTTTTTCAATACATAACCGTTCGAATTACTATCAAAATAATATATTTTTTTACACCTCGAGTTAGCTAAGAACTAAATTTTAACAATTAGATTGAATTACAAAAAATGAAGACCGCCCGAGCAGGGACTTGAACCCTGGACCCTTGGATTAAAAGTCCAATGCTCTACCGACTGAGCTACCCGGGCACGTGAGATCTTATCACTAAACGTCTTATCAATAATGCCCAGTGTATTTCATAATTTGATATTGTTATCATACCTTACCGCGAAGCGTATAAAAAATGTTAAAAAGTATTAAATTTTTAGCCTGTGCTCATTAAAATGAAAAGATTAAGTATTGAACTTTGGCTGACCTTTTATTTTACATTCGGATAATGATCACAGACATTATTTTGCTGCAAGCGAAGAAGACTGAATGGGAAACATCATTGGTGTCTAACTTGCGCTGTAAATATATTTAGTATAAATATAAAGGGACAAAACTACTAGTGACTGTAATTCATTTAAAATAGTTAAAAACAATATTTCAAATGGAGTTATCTACTTAAATTTCCTTTCGTTATCCTTATTTATACTAAAATTTGGTTAATAAAAATGTGAACGAGGAGATTTGGTAACTAAAATAAAAATGCTTGGCTTTCATATAACTTACACTTACAATTAAGCGTACATTCTAGTTTTTAAAATATGCAAATCTCGTTGTGTTGTGCATATTTGGTTTAAGCAAATCTTTGAACCTATCGCAGATTTTGCCTTTTTGTGTCTGCCACGAGCTGACAGTTTTATGACAACTTACTGCCATTTGCCGGTTCAAGAAACTGAGAGAAACTGCCTTTGCCCTATGTCGTCGGTACTGTGTTCTATTCGAAACAAATATAAACTTTAAGCCGACGGCGCCATGTGTTTATGTTTTTGTGATTTGGGTACGTGTAGCTTACGAGGCCAAGAGCTGACCTCGCCCCCAGAGCAGTGGTCAGAGCGCTGACCTGTTTCTGAGTCTGGAGACCGAAGAGGACTGCAACTATTTATGCAAATGACAGTACAGCATACGAGGCAGAACAAGTGGATAAACTTTGGATCAGAGGTGAGCATGCGGGTTTGTCGGCTTTAAGACATCGCTGCATTTTGCATTTAAATTGAAGTAGAAATTAAAAAAATATAACGTTTAGTATTTCCATAACAGCAAGAAATAAAAGGAAATCAAATGCAATACCCGATCTCGTTCTCAAACAACAGGATGCCTAACATAGTATACAATTTTATTTAATTTGCTAAAAGTGATATGCACTTTTCCCTACAACATTGAATACCAAGGGCCAAGGATTTCAAATTTGCATATGGAAATTTTCCGACTGGACCAAATTTGTACATATCAAAACAGAAATGAGAACATATTCCATTGGAATTGTTAAAATTGGAGGCTAGGGGTAATCGAAATTTGTAAATAAATTTAATTTTGAATACGTTTAAATTTAATTATTTATGTATATATATTGAGTTAGTTTCGGTATATTTTTGAACACGCGAAAAAGCTGATACAAATTCACTTAAATTTTATCAAAGGTGTAATTGATTTTACCGCTAGATTGTTTAATCGCTGACTGCTATAAAAAAAGTATTACCATGTCCTCAAAAGGGATCTCTGGATTTGAATCATTTCTAGGAGAAATGCTGAAGGATTCATCATTGAACTAAGGGAGAAAGTAGTGATCGCAGACATAGTCTTTTATATGTATACTGTACTTTTGCCTTAATATGATATACTAAATTGTAATTTGAATCTTTTCAATTGTCAATGTAAACTACTATTTTTCGATAAGTTATTTAATAAAATGACTACTCCTTTAATTGTATTAGTGCTGATTATATTGCTGCTGATAAACTAACAGCTGTTACCCCTTTCTCATGGAGATTTGCATACAGTTGTTCTATCCTTATACACGCAAATTCTATGCTACTCTTGGAAGCACGTAAGTTGGCTTAAAGGGAAACGACGCAGTGAAATTTGCACTTCTTCCGTTGTCGTGAACATAATTAATTTTGTTCTGTTAATTTGCCATTTTTTCGCTTTATCCTTGTAGCAGATCCTGACGGCAAACATAATAATAAGGTGAGTGTCACAGACACATGCACATGTTCTCAAGGGCATCATTAGCTTCATGAGTCTGGTATTACGATTATTGCTTGGCGACCCGGTCAAAGTTTCTCCACGCTGTCGAACAAAGTTTGGCGTGTAACTCACACCGGGTTTCCCTTACAAATACATACGGGTTTATTGTATGTGTCTATTCTGTGTATTTGCTTTTGTTTGTTTTTCATATCCACCGCATACGTGGTTATCATTGCCGAAATATACTATGTTATATATTTTTAGTTTTCTTTGTTATTGGAACACTGACCGCTGAGTTTAAATTTAGTTGTTGGATTCTCTAGATGATTTTGTTCTGCGAATTGAGAATTGAGCACAGTTCATAGAGATTGCATTGTGCCACAGAAAAATAAATATATACCCGCAGGTATCTCTAAAATATACATATTATATTTAGTAATTGTGCGAGTGTAGGAGAGTTGTAAAATTTGTTCTGTCCTGTTTTACAAATTGTGAAATAATTTTGAAATAGGATAAAAACTTTTAATTAATGTAAAAGTTATATTTGTAATTGTTGATGGTATTGCATTGTTTACTATCTAATTATTATCATTTTATCATTATATCAGAGTAACAGAAAGATACAAACTAGTGGTTAGATATATTTTAATTTAATTAATTAATTAAATTAAAAATAAACATATTTCGCATATGTTTACAATAAAGGGCTTAAATTTATAATAAGCTTTGCCCTATTCTTTATATAAATATTATTAAATAATTTTAAATTAATAGAAATGTATTGTATATATTTCTGATCTGTCATGGTGTCATGATGTTCCATGCCGCGGCTTGTGGCACTTACAGCCACTGGCAACATTGTGTCCATTTGAGGGCGGACATTAGCCTAGTTCAGCAACGAGATTGTTACAAGTGTAATCTTCAATGACAAATCATATCGTAATTCAGTGTTGTTTGTCGGAATGTTAAATCAAACAGCTTATTCTCACACACACACACACATCTACACACACTTACCAGACGCAATCTTTGCAGTTATTTATAGCATTCTTTTGTGCGCAACGCCAAATTCATGGGCGGCCGCAAAGCACCTGCGTGCAGTTAGAAATGCTCAAATAGAAATTGACTAAAATGCTCTGGGGTCAGTTAGAGGCATCGCCTGTCAATGTCCAAGTTCAGGTTAATGTCCAAGTCTGTATTTGCTTGTCTGCGCGTCTCTCATCCTCTTGCTGGCTGCTGGCATCAACGTAATTATGCTGTCAACAAAAAGCACATCACGGATGGACAACCGGCAGTCAATGGTCCACAGTCCACAGTCCACACAGTTCAGCTGCCTTACAGGCTTCGTCTCAAGTCATCATCAGCTGCTTGTCATTCTCTAGAGTTCGAGTTCTTGTTCTTGTTCTTGGCAACGACGTGCAAAAGTATTTAACGCCGTGCACGTCCTTGTTGTTGACTGCTTGCTTCCCTGCCAATCTATCTGCTCTGTCTCTCCATCTGTCCGGCTGTCTGTCTGTCTCTGAGACTGTCTCTCTGGCACGCCTTGGGTAAATATTTATTTAATGTTTATTGGCACGCACTTTACCCAGGCAGCCTGCTTAATTGTGCGTTAAGCATTTAAGTTACTTTTTTTATTCAATTTGTAGTTGACAAGTGGAAAGTGGAAATGTGTAATGACACAATAATTATAAAGGTTATTCAATGAATTGCTTGCAAATTATCGATAATATTCAAACTAAAGAATTCCAAATTGCTGCAATTCCTCTTTAAAAGTGAATAATTTGAGTGAACAAATGTATAAAGTAGTATTTAATTTATTTAAAGGGTCTTGTGAAAAGGCAAGACAAAAAACAAGATCGCCCGAGCAGGGACTTGAACCCTGGACCCTTGGATTAAAAGTCCAATGCTCTACCGACTGAGCTACCCGGGCACATGAGATATCAACGAAAAATACGTAAACATAAATAGAGTAGTAAATCGGCCAGCTTTAAAAATATATTATTAGGGTTTTAGCTTGTGTCCTGTATTATAATCAGCTGAAGATTAGGTAGAAGAACACGTAAGAAGAAGCAGTGCTAGCGCCCCCTAGCGTGGATTTCTTAAATGATGTAAGCTTATGCTTCAGCGTAAGTCCGTGTGATCAAATATGTTTGGAATGATTATAATTAAGCATATAATTAAGAAAATATGACCAACATGTTACTGTTAGGCTGCAACTGATATATAGATAGATAGATAGGTAGATAGATAGATAGATGATAGTTAAAGTAAAGTTAATATGTTTTTGCCATTTGCAGTTTGAGTTGCAAAAAAAAAGAAGAATAATGGGATGAGATGCAGGTACAATTGCTACACAAAACAACATAAGCTGCTTTGAATTTAATGGCTATTCGAATATGTTTCCGAAAATTTGTGGAATTAAGTGTGTGGCTAAAAACCTATTAAATGTTGGTAATTGCAAATCTGCACATAGACCACGGCAAAATGCAGTTCCTGGTAGTTCATGCAAGCGGAAATTAAACTGCCAGAATTAGGACGCACAAATTCCGATAACATGTTCATGTGTTCCTATGTATGCACTTTCAACAACTCTCAGCAAAAACACACACATTTGATTTATACGACCGAAAACTACGAAAGTGTCCTTCCTGACTCTGGCGACAAAATTACATGTTTTTTATGCCTTCTGCTTACAAGCTGGCATAAAAGTTTCCGGTACAGAATGATGAATGGCTCGGACGCATACGATGCTTATCCCGATCGCATCAATTATGTTTATGTTTATCTTTAGCTGGGCTGTTGAAGCTAATAGCGTTAAAGTTTAATGCTTAGCATTTAAATGCTCATTCTATGACATTAAACAATAAAACGAAGGACGTAGTCATAGATATGTATTTAACTAAGCAACACTCTACATCTACGCAATGAACGTCCGCCACACTGGTTCTTAAAGTGTCAGCAAGTATTGATATAATGCTGATGCATTGCAAAATACCTCCAGTAATTCAACTCATAGATGTTAGATATACTTACTGTGTTATACCCTGCAAGGCAAGTATAGTGTGGGTATGTTAGAAGTAGAGAAGGCATATCAAAGAGCTGTTAAGTCTAAAGGTTTTCGGTGTCAGCCTCAGTATATTTGTTATAATAGACAAAAGCATTATTTGTTTTGCTGAAATCATCTTAACAGCGTACAGATAACAGAATTCTGTTAGGCAAACGCTGTTAAAATATCCCAAAACAAAGGCTAACAGCAGCACAATAGCTAAGGCTACTGCTCGCTTTATCTAACAGAAACACGACAGTACGAAACGCGACTCAAATACGAAAGGTGCTGTGGATGCTGGGCATAGCGGATAGCTTGAAAAGGAATCAGTTTGAAAATATGTATGACTTGCGAACACAAAAGATTTCAACGAACTTCTGAAATATGTGTAAAAATGTATGAAACAAATAACAATTTGAAAGTGAAGAAGTGTTAAAATAAATAAATAAATGCTGTAATAATTACACATGCGAACATAAGTTAAACCAAAATAAAAAAACATTATTTTTATGTCATATAGACAGTAATAATTAACAATTAACCCGGTAACACGTATATAAATTAAATTAAATTACGATTTAATGATGCAGAACTAATCTAAAACTAAGATAATTGTGTCTCATAAATTGGAAATTTATTATGTGCGAACAAAAATAAACATACTTCTAAAGAACCAAATGAAAATAGGATTTGTTTTAATGTGTAATTTGAATGGTGTAAGTACCATGAACTAATATATATTTATTAAATTAATTTGTCCAATTTTCATTGAACTCAATTTAATTAAATTATCATAATGAGTGCAAATAAATCAAATGAAATATACATGCGCATTTATCTTACAACTTTTGATACCGAACAAAAGACTCGACTCGAATAGCCGACAATTTTCACACCCAATTTCACACCGTTGCCCCAAAAGGCAGGCAAAATAAATTCAAATCTATTAATTTAAGCATTCAGCTGTAAGCGTTGGCGGTGCAGCAATCCATTTCTCTGTGGAATGCTTGGAAAAATGCAACAAAACTGATTTATGGCGGTTCCAGCACAATGCCAATTGGGAAATCACAAAGAAAAGCGGCCAAGAATATTTGATAAGGCTTTTATTCTTCAATCTGCTTAAGAATTGTTTATGTTGCTGCCGACTGACAAATGTGATTAAATATAAAATTCATTAACAATTGTTTTAAAGCGCACAATTTAATTTGTATAATGTCTAATCCTTTTTGTGAATGAGTGAGTACTGGATGATGAATTTGTAGGTCGTCGCAAATGCTAAAGAACTTTAGAAGCGATTCGGCAACCCTCTTCAAAGTATGAAGCATACTTTCTGCTTCTGAGCGGGATCATTAAGTGTGCCTTTGTCAATAGAAAGCAAATAATATGCTGATTTTGTCTTGAACGCTTTTTGGGTTAACGAGTCTCTTTGGTAGCTTGTCCTAATACTAATACTCTTACCCAATACTGACGCATTGTCAGTTCTAATGAGTTGTCACGAGCAAGTCACTAAAATTTATTACCAGCCATTTTTGCCATACTGTAAGGCCAGTCATTTCCACATCAGTGAATGTCCCACTGCACTTGCCCATTTTTCACAGGGTTCGGCAGTTTGTATACCCTAGCAGAGGGTATTATAATTTTGTCCAGAAATGTGAAACTCATTTAAGACCCCATAAACTTCGGTTTTTTGATTTAGGTCGACGAACTAAGTCGATATAGCCATGCCCGGCTGTTCCTTTTGCTCGTCTGTCCATCTGTTTCAAATTAGTCGTTTACTTTTGAAACCATCTCGATAAAAATTGCTATATGGTCGTCTATTTCTGTAATTATCCGAATCGTATCACAAAAAATAACGAACTAATGAAAAACATTATTGTTTCTTGTGATATGTCAAACAACTTTTATGAACATGTCTTAAACTATCATAAAATTCATTAGTCAAAAACTGAATACAGGCTTTGAAAGGATAACAGTTCTTCGGCTTGCTTAGATTCCTTACTCCGTTGTTTTTTTGCTTTTTAGTTATCAGCTAGTAGTAGGTTACGGCAGTCACCCTGCGAATTGACATCCCATTAGTTTTGGGCCATTGGGCAGTTCACATTGGCTCCGCAAAATACATCAATGAGCACTAAAAGGAAAATCCCCGAAAAGTAGCCAAAATCTAACTTGAAAATATTCCCTTGCTCTTTTGACCTTTTTCACATACCCACACACACACTCTCGCGATAATAAATATGCTGGCTTAAAGTCAGCTTAAATTGTGTCCATGCTAAGCATAATTACAGCGAAAAGGCAAAACTCTTGATGAAGCCGTCCCATTCGTTGTGGCTCTCGCTTGAAAAGTCTTTGCCTCAGTTTGACTCTAAGTGAGCATCATTTCAGCTTTTATCAATTTGTGTGTGGGAGTTTCTGGGTGTATGTTGATGTGTTTGGGCGTGTGTGGGCCAAGTTTCGAGCATGACCAGCGACTAATGTAGGTGTAAATGGCTGTGAAAAAGAGTTTAAAGTGCTTGCCTATACTCGATGTGGTCACAGTTTGGGTCAGTTACAAGAATTCTTTAAGTGCTGCTGCATACTTTTAAGGGCACTAATAAAATGTGTGTTAACATTTTGTTGACATTGCAGCTTTGCTTAATATTTAGAGTTGATCTGATAACATTTGTTAAGCATAATTATTTCCATTTATCAGATTGTAATACGCCATATCTGTAAGTTGCAAGAAGAATTCTAAAGAAGCTATATTAAATATTGGAAATTTCAACAAAATGTTAAATATATGTTTTATGTATCTATATGCGTCATTCTTTAAAAAAAAACATTACATTAGTTTAGCCCCACTTTTACCAGAGTTCAGATATAAGGATAATTATCTAAAAATAGTATTTCCATGAATATAAACTGCAAATAGGCTTAGTGGCTAAAACGGTAAATATCAAGAATTAATTGAAGCAAACAGATTGCGACTTTGGTCCTTTTATTACCAATTTTCAGAATTTGCTGATATTTTTATTTAATTCATATTTAGCTTCGAGCATGTCGGGATGCCCTTCGCTGCTGGCCATAAGGTCTTTTGTTGTCTAATGCCAAAATAGAAAATAAAGAGAAAATGTAACTGAAACCCACATGGACGCTCGTTTGACTGGCGAATTTGATATAACAAAAGCTATTCATAGCACGACCAGCGAATTTGGGTCTTTTCTGATTGTGTGTGTGTTGTTCAAATCATTCTCGAACCCATTTTGCAAACAATATCTGTGTTGAAAAGTAATAAAGTACTTATTTAAATTGGGACAGTCGAAAAAAAATTAAGAATTAATTTGCTTTTTGCATCCTTTTGCCTTCTGCCAATTGTTCAACGAGTGTGACGAGTGTAATACTCGGTCACACTTTGTGGATACTTAGGCTTGAATGATGCGCTTGCGATGCGGGCCGCCAGGAATTGAGAATAGCAGTCCATCGCCTTAATTAAATTCACTATGCGAGTGCAAAAGATTAACAACAATGAAAGTGTCTGAATGCAAATGACGCCCCTGGCGCGCGTTTTGTTTGCTACGCAAATAAATAAATATTTTACGGTAAATGTAAACAAAATGCTGAAGCCGCCCCCACTGAGGTTTGCCATTGCTCGGTCTCGGTTGCTCGGCTGTTCGGCTTGGGTCTTGGGATCTGCGGGCAACCTTTGAGACCGGAAACGGAAGCGCACATTTGGCCTATGCCGGCATACGAATGCCGCAGTTAGTTTACCCGCCCTGCCGACCTTTCATAGCCATTAATATTTATTATGGCATCCGTTTTTATGGCACTTTAAAGCTGCCCGCCGTCGGCATTAAACGGCAACTTGTGTCAGATTAAGGCGCCATGCGGCATTCATATTTTAATGATGTGAAACTCTACCTACCATGCAGCAGTCACGAGAACGGCAAACTTTATGGGAATGGGAAATAAGAAAAGCATGAATAGCGTGAAATGCATGTGCATTTTCCTGTTGAATCACACAATATGTAAATTAATTTTTAATTAAATTTGTGTATTGCCAGGGAAGTCGGGTATTTAATAATTTGTCAATGCGGCTTTAAAATGTTTGCATGCCAGATTATTAAATTATATTTTAATAAAGCTTCTTTCATCTGTTATCACAGTCGCCATAATTAAATTATAATCATGTTAAATCGAGAATTTAATAGTTAGAATAGTAACCTCTTTAAAGATAGCTTTAATGTTCATTGATTAAATATACATTTGGCAAACTGGCCAATCTGGCAAATCGTTTATGATTGTTTCACAAAGAAAATTATCTTTTAAGTTGATGAACTTTCTGTTTAGTTTATTAGTACTTGTCTGAAGAACTCTCATACTCTTCCTTCATCAGAGACGTACACTGGAAATGTGCTCAAAAATTATACAATTAGACTTAGTAATTTTCTTTACAAATGTTGCGGAAATACTTACCTGACGAGTGCTGCAGTAGGCCAAGGATCTGGAAAAGACAGACTGACAGACAGGCTGTCAGACAGCAGACCGAGTTGCCAGTTCAAGTGTTTAAATATTCAACCATTGCCAAGGATATGGCATAAACCATACCTGAGGAACCTGCAAACCATCTGACAGTCTTAGTCAGGCCATCTACTGAGCTGAATTTGCATATCCGTGTAATTGAATTGGTTGACTTTAGTTTTCGTTGGTCGTAGTTTCACTTCTGGTGTCTTCGCCCGTTTTCACGAGTCAGACGTCATAATAATAAATGACCTGATGTCCTTATAATAAGCTTCCATTGCATGCAAATGGGTTACTTGCCTTGCATTTGCCGAGAGTTCGTGGTTTCTCCCAAAGTCTACCATATTCTCTATTACATTTTTATGTATATTGTTAGAATATTGTGAATTTAAATATTATATTTTCCTCCAAGGGTCCCATTTAACTAGGCGGCACATAAAGAATAAAAATAATCTCTACTTAATCTGTTAATATATATGTCTAGTTAGATACAAATAGAGATTAAATTGTAAAGTTTTTTACACGTTTCTAGTTAATAGCAAAATTCATTAGAAACCGATATTATTTATCTTGCTAAATTAATTCCAATGGTAACTGGAACTGAGTCACAATTAATCTACATAAAATTCTTTTAGCTGTAGACTTATACATATTATTGTTGATTTATGGTTTTCTCGTGGCAAAAATAATATGGTTAGAGAACGGAGCTCAAGGACAGGAAATTATTCAAGTGTATGCTGTATTAAGCATATTTATTAGCAAAGCCTTACATATTTTAGGGCGTCTTAGCCAGGTCATAAATAGCTCATCGGCTAAGCCACAGCTCTGTAGAGGAAGTACACAAAGTGCTACACTCAAGTGGTTCCCATATTTGTTTTGTACTCGCATATTGAGCGCTTGTTTGTTTGCCCAGGCGAGCCTGAAAAATGACTGAGTTTGTTGTTCGAATTACACTTGATAGACTTGAATAATGTGGTTAATTATACCGCATGCGAATTGTATACAAACAAATCTCAAGAAGATTACCAATCAGTCTGGATATATGTATTCATATATATAATATATAACGTGTGTGTTTGCGAGTTAAAGGTCATTGGTCGGTCAAATAGACTCTTACCTAGTTAATTATCAAACCACTGATGAACTGACAGCAGAAACGAGAAGAACTGATGGAAAGGTAACAGGATTGTGTGAGTTTATAGAGAGATGGAAACGAGTTTTCAAATGAAACCACAACACTCTTCGGTAAACAAATTTCTAGAGTGAAAATTACATTTTCTTCAATTTAATTGACATGCAAATTTCAAATGTAGCCGAATACAAGATACAGATACAGATACAGACATTTCCTATACATTTCGCTGATGACAGCATCAAGTGTTGTTGCTGAGCTATATATACCCAGAAAAAGAAGCCACAGGTGGGTTCTGCCTGAATGTCATGGGACTTCTGAGTGCTTATCACCTTAACATAATCAGCAGCAGCAGCAGCAGGAGCAGCAGCAGCAGGAGCAGGAATAGCAACAAAAACAACGACAACAATGGCAATAAGTACAACAAGCAGAACCACAAGAATGTTGGCAGCCAGACAGTCAGGCAGTCAGTTGGTAAACTTTGCTTTCTAATTTATTATTACAAGCTCTCTGGCAAGCTGAGTAAAGAGCATATCAGCAATTACAGGAACTGGCACGTACATACATACAAGCCGCCCAATTTCAAGCACAATCAACTTTAGCCTCCATTTGAAGTCGTGAAGGCAAACCAAACAACAAACAGCGACAACAAACTCATCCAAGACGACGACGACGATGACGACGACGACGACACACAAGACAAATAAAAATGACTCCCGCGTGTGTAATCCACGCAGACAGACACTGTACTGAGGGATGCATAGAAGGGCAGTAGCTCTCCTGTAAGGGCAAAGGGAACATGTAGGAGAACATATTACAGCTATCAGCTGTACGCATCATTTGCCAGGCATACGTACAAGTGACAACATTAAATAATCCATTTAATGTGGCGTGTATATCATTTAAATGTTATCAGAGCCAATCTATGCTCTAGCATCGATGCCAGCCGTGTCTTCTTAAGCGCAACGCTAAATCAATAAGTGCCAAGAATGCTTAAGCAAAGTAGAGCAAACAAACTTAACTGCCAGCCAGACGAACTCAACACGTGCGCAGACTGGGTTCAAGTTATTCACAGTCTCAACTCCTGGCAGATAGTCGCAAATTAAAAATTTGTATCAGACGGCATGTAATAAATATCAATTGGGTTTCCATGCTAACTTACTGTTATGTTGCCTTCGTTATTACATAAGCTACCCTTCTTATTGTCTTTTTGATATAATTTTAATTAAAGAAATAGACACACTCTGAGTGTAAATTTAATATTACGTATACGTATTACTCAAATTAATTATTTTAAAACGATTTTTCTTGCTACAGCTTTATTTTTAGTAGAAGGATTCACATAATTGTACACAATTTCCAACAACAAAAGAAGTTATATATGTATATGTAGGCAGTCAGTATCATTTGGCCAAGCAATCACTCAGACTCAGTTCCTTTCATTGTGTGGGAGTCGGTCGATCTCATATGTATGTGAGTTTGGTACAATATCATGTAGGGTTTGCCCAACGCTTGCTCGATTTGCTACCCTTCGTCTTTTCTGGCACTAATTGCCAGGCGCGACCTTCGCTTTTTGTTGTCTGAAGTTGAGGGTAAATATGTTTGCTTATTTATTTAGCACCAACACTGAAGCTCACTTCAATGAGCATATCTTTTGCATGGAGGCATTCCATTTACCCATGAACAACATCGACATCCCGAAAGTGTTTGCTTCTTCCTGCCAGACCTGAAGACTGTTGTGTAAAGTAATTTCCGTAATGAGTTCCTTGCGCTCTTTGCGCACTCTGGATCCACTTAAAAGTGTTTGAAATTTCAATTGAGTTCGTGCCTGGGCAAAAGCAATCATATGACATGTGCATATGTCAAGTTGAGACAACGTAAATTGCTTTTAAGCGTGGCGGAGCTTTTCATATACCACTTAATGACTAAACGGGTATTTATGTTTTATACAAATAAGCAAACAGGATATTCACATCTCTTACTAATTAAAGTCGGAGTGGGTAATTGAAGTAATACAAATAAGAAACATTAAGTAAGCTAATGTAAGTTCTGTATAAAAGATAATATTTATTTTTATAGACATACATGAAGACTGTTAGAGGGTATATCTCAGTTGAATGCTGACAACAAATAAAGCACACTCGAATCTCTCTTGTTGTTGTTTGCCTTTGTCTGTTTATGTAACGCGATTAATTTTGATTAATTTCTTCTGCGTCTTTTGAATCTATTTTTTTTGGGTATTTTTTTTGGTTTTTCTTTAAGCTACTTATGAAATCCTAATGCCTTTAAAATTGTTGTGGGCAAACTTTGCGCCACATTTGATGTTTATAAACAAATCAATCATACGACATTTAATGACATAGATGGGGATAATGAAATCAACTTGTTATACCAAAAACAACAATTTAATTAGCAAAATATGCGCACTTAAGCACTAAATAAACGCTTTGACACAGCATCAATTATCAAAGTAGACCAGTAGATAGCTGTACCCCTGTACTAGTCCTTCCTCCCCCCCCCCCCATTCCCAATTACTTAATTACTTAATTTATGCCTGAAGCGTCTTCGCCCTAGGCGTTCAGTTTCCATCCCAGTCGCCGCTCTCGCAAAATTGGATTAATTTGTTTACCACGCAGCCGAGTGGAGGCATGCCCCCGATCCCAAAATGTCGGCAGTGCCAATTTTGGGGCACTTTATGGCCTGCAGACAGCCTCCGTTGTGGAGAAACGGGAATTCGGTTCGGGTATATGCCTTATTGTTGGCAACACTAGTGAATTTATTGGTAGAAATATAATTTGAATAATGGACAATGATTGAAAATTAAATCGCTGAGAATTAAAAACTGAAAATGCACTCACTGTGGCTGAAAATTTATGCATTTGGCCGATGCCATGGCAATACCACAAATTTGTGGCAACTTCGACTGAACTGGCTATCAATTAAAAGAAGATACAAAGATAACAATGGAGTGGAGCTCGGCAATTATCTGCAGTGGATAGAATTAATTGTACTGTACTAAAGGAAAAAGGCTCAGCATATGGTTAGCAGCTTCCAAAGAAGTTTCTAAGCCACATCATGTCCACTGCTGACATAGGCAGAGAAAATTGATGCATTAAACTCAAATAAGAAAGCACTTTACTCCCCACTCGGCTGTCAACACAGTAGAAACTTTCATTAGCATGGCGAAAGTTTGAAAGCATCTCTACCACATACACATGTCTCCCTCTCACTGCCTTGCGCCCTTAATATCTGGCTCTCCCTTTCTATTGAGCATATTTTATGGCAGACATTTTCATTATTTCTATGCGATGAAAATTGAGTTTCGCTTTTGAGCAGGTGTTCCCTAACCTATTGCGTTCCTAATTTTGGTTTTTGGCACATTTTCCCATTTGGGATTTTCGCATAGGTTCCGTTAATTTTTTTTGTTCACCGCAGAGCGCTGCTAATTAAAAGTTTCTGCACAACTTTTTGGCAGGCAGTGTTGCCAGTTTTTGTCAACGATGAGACGCCCTTAAATTTGTCTGATTTTGATCTTTAAATTTGGCCAAACGGAAGGAAAGCAAAGTAACGTCAGGCAAATAAATACTAAAACTTTTTAATTGACAAAACAATAAAAATGATAATAAATTAAATTAAATGACAAAACAAAATGACAAAAAAAAAAAAACAAAAAAAATAAATTTTCAAAAACTTTGTCGAGAAACAAAAGTTTTTGCATTGCATAAATATCACTCTGTCCATTTCGGATACAACTTCAATTACGTATTAGAGAATTCAGAAATAAATTTGTAACTGCGTTTTCATAGAAATTAGATGTTTAATTGATTATCTTATTGATTAAATAAAATATAAATTCAATTTATTTGTGTGTATGAAAGTTATTCGATAACTTACATCAATACCTAAGTACTATTACAACTTTTCACAATTATCGAAGTATTTATCCAAGTCATTAAAAAAAGATTTTGAAGCCAGTCTGTCAAAGACTAGATTGAGCGTTGATTACCAATCAGTCGGTCATCAATCAGAGCAAGAGCAAACGAACAAATATGTATAGGGATTATTATGTATTATATGCTGGCTTATCTGTTGGTTTCGACACGCATTCAAATTATGAATATTAAATAATTCAAATATTTTCAGCCACTGATTTATGCTCCCAATTATAGCTTATAACTGTCCATGTCCTTCACACGCCTTTTATCCCATCCCCGAAATTGAAAATGACAAATTACCGCACTATTGAAATATTTTATATCAATTTGATTACTTTGAGCCACAGTTAGGTCCGCCACAACAACAATACCAACATTTATTTGATGGAAAATAAAAAGGTTTTTATGTGCATTGCATATTCATTAGAGATAATCATGCATTAAGTGGGCAACGGCCCGACGAGAGGCTTTCCAAGCCAACCTAGCCCCGGGTCACGTCCCACGCATTACGCTGCGTATGCGTCATATGAACTGACCAAAGGGGCAAACCTATTTTATTTATGTCGGTTGTGCGTCGGTCCATGACTTACCGGGGATGGCCTGGGCTGGGTTATGTGGCTTATAAATAATATTCCAATAATTGAGCGCCGCCTAAATGAGTTTGGCCCGTGTGCTGGTTATAATGATGTCTGTGCTGCTTGTTTTATGCCCAGACGCAGCTTTTAATGGAGCAGGCGCATTAATTTTGCATTTGTTGCAGCATTTTTAACGCCGCTGTGGCTCCAGACCCGCCAAGTTTTCATCCTTTTTTGTGCTCACCGAACTTTTTGCATAATTTGCTCATAAAAAAACATGACCAAAACTGTTATGACTACATTACCTGACTGTACCCGTGTGTACCTGGCCATCCTGATTACCTTATATCATTAAAAGCTCTGCACCCCAGAAGTATGCAGCACTTTATTTCACAGTTCAAGTTGAATCGTTTCCCACCGCAGCCGATATCGATAAGTTCTGCACGGTTTCATAAATTATCCGCACTCTTTTTAAGGACAATGAATATTTAAAAAGCAAATTTGAAATCATTAATATTGACGTTGTTGAGCAAAGGGTCGGATAAGCGTAACTGATGAAGGTACAAAATGTGAATCCTTAAATTAATCTGATTAAATTGAGTCATAAGCATGTAATTAATATTTTACAATTTTAAATGAACAATAGAGCCTTTTGCATTTTACATTTTGGTAATTAAATTATAGAGTGACATTGAATGGGTTAAGCAACCACAGCATCTGGATAGGAAGACTTCATTATTATTATCCGAATTGTGGCTCAGAGCTTTGCTTTGACAGGCATTAACGCTTGAATGACCACAGCTTCTGGGCATTGTTCGCCATATGCTGGATTGTGACATAAATCATATGAGCAAATGCCTCCTGTGGTCTGGACCTGACAATGGCCAACAGCTGTCAATTGTTTGACTTGCGGCTGATGCATAGCATAGCGAAAATTGATAAGTTTAATTAAATTTACACGGGCGATAAGCAACATTCTCTATATGAGAAGCTGCACACTGGCAGACTGACATACTGACAGACTGACAGCGTTTCATTAGTTTCATTTGTTGGCAGCGGGCGTGGGGGGAACATTTCATTAGTCGCCTCCGCTGGATGAAATTTATGTGCACGTCCTGAAGATTTGCGGGCCACATGCCAGTTGACACCCACGCACATACGACCTTGCCCACCATTTTGGACGACCCTCCCAATATCGTTTCAATAAAAAGAATATTAGGGAAAACAAACCAAGAAGAAGAAAAAAATAGCAACAAACTGGGAATGCCCAGCCAGTGCCTATTTGCTTCGCCTGTGTGGGTGAAAAGTAAACAAATTCTAGGAGAGGGAGGCTGGAGAAGAGACTGGGGGAAAAAGGGCAGGTATGGTATGTCAGGTATTTGAGATAAGCGAACATTCACTGGTCCCCGGCTGCCGTTAGGCGTATTAAAGATTATGTCACAGCCAGCCAAAAATATGCGCCAATGGTATTTTTATATTGTGTGGCAAAATATTTGGGCAATTGGTTTGGGGCAAAAGCCGAAGAGCCAAAGAGCCGAAAAGACGCAGTTAATCGTTGGTATTTTTAAAGCTTCCCTTATAGGCACACATACATTATAAATACAACTAGATAAGCAAATCTTTAAAGCCAGTGGGTCACTTTGTGTTATCCGAATATCGATTAATTTTATGGCACAGCAATTGACCCTCTAAGGTAGAACGTTAAAACTTTATCGTTGGGTCAAAGTATGTAAGTATTTCACTAAGCACACAGCTAATAACAATAAATTGCAATTCAACGAGTCCTGCGAGTCCTGTGAGTCGTTCTCAAAAGATTCCCCCTTCTGCCGTCAAAATCGGAAATCCATTAAGTAGTCATTATATATGAAGCTAATTAAATAACGGCCAAGCGAAGTATTTTCGAAGGCCAAACTAAGATATAGAATGTAGGCGACATAAACGCCTAATTGGTTTGTCCAAAACTAAAACGAAAAATCCTTTCCTCGGATGGCTCTTAATTAATTAGCTGATTAGCTCGATGTGTGCTAATATTTAATGAGCATAACATTACCCAATTGCCGTGTAACTCAATTTCCGGGATGCACACCAGCAACATTTCCACATTTGCAGGATGTAACATCCTAATAATAGCACTATTGACTTGTTATCAGTTTACATTGGTCATTGATTCTCTATTTTTGGGCCAGCTCGCTTTTAAAGTGCCGCAGGGAAAATGGAATTATCGGCTCCTTTTACTGTTCCTGTTCTTGTGTTTATAGCATTTCCGGTGAGTTGTCAGGAACAGCATCCTGGTTGGTTATCCTATCTAGTTGTTCTATCTCTCTGTCTATTAAACTGTCGTGCCATTCTCCATTAGTGTTTATATGTTTGGTCTCTGCCAGGATATCCTCATTTGCCTATGTCCTCGCATCGCACAATACTCAGAACACTCTGACCGGAAGAGTGGAAGAGGGGGAGAGATGGGAGAGGGGAGTTTCAGACCAGTCAGCAGTTCGTTTACGACTGTATATTTATTTGACATACTAGTAATGTGACCGCATTATTCTGAGCTATGCCAACAGTTCCCTAAAAAGATATAAACCCAAATAGCAGTAATTTCAAATTTATGTCGGTTACATGTTTTCCCTCCATTTGACTTTTTCCGCAAGTCCTGCAGATTTTTCCTCACTTCCCTTTCTCTCCGAAGAAAGAATACAACTAGTTTAATTACAACTAATTAGCAAACACAAACATGCACGTTATATTCACAAGCCATAAACTATTCGAATAATGTCTTAGATAAAACTTAGTTTGTCACCTTGCAACTCTTTAAATTTTGTGTTTTTATGAGGTTTTTTTTTGAAAATTCACATTATACCGATTGTTATTGCAACTTTTGGCCCTGTCCAGAAGCCATAAAATATTATAAAATCTCTCACATTAAAAGATTAAAACGTTCATAGTTTAACAACTTGTGAGTCTTAGTGTGAGTGTGAATTCTCAATGAAAAAACACAAAATTTCCCATAAACTTTTACTTTTCATTCTTTTTTGTTTTGTTAGACAACTTTGAGGTTCAACTTTGTAGCTTTAATTGTCGGACATTTCAAGTTCCATCCTTAACTCGTCGCCTGTTTGCTCAGCTTAAAGCAGTTCATTATTTCACTGTATGGTCTTTCTGGTCAGCACCTTAAAGTAGGCAACATTAAATTAAAGTTCCTCAAGTTGCCGATAACATTTTCCCATGCAGCAAAGTGACAGGAAGGGAAATAAACAAATGTCTGCTCAGTTAAATACGCATTTTTTGTGCTTCTTGAATTTGTTTAAGTGCTTAACATTTATAATTCTCTGTTCCGTATATTTATTCAATTTTTCTTACTCTCTTTTTCTTTGCTCTTGCTTTTCGCCCTACAGTTGCGCTACTCAACGAGTTTCGGTTGCAACAACAACAACAACAACAACAATATGCAGCGAATGCAAAGTTGAGACACACAAAAATGCTTTGCCACAACAACAACAACAACAACAACAACAGGAAGAAGAACAACACCAACAAGTACAAGTGGAATTAGCAGGCACATCAATTTGAGCTGGCAGGCAACTTAATTAAAACGCGTTGGCCAGCAACAATTTTAAGCTGTTGTTTGTTGAAATTAATTGAAATTTATTTGGTTGCTTGCCGAAAACAAATTCGGTCACATTTCTTGTTAATGCTGTCACACTGAGAACTTAGCACACGCACACACACAGTCGCACACACGCACACGAACACAGCAAAGGCGTTGGGTGTGTACAAAATGCCGTCAAGTAAAGGCAAAGGCGCATCCTTTTGGCTACTGCTGCTGCTGCTGCAGCTGCTGCTTCCCAACGCACAGCAGCAACAGCAACAACACCAAGAAGAAGAAGAACTGCAGCCACAGAAACAGCAATTTATGATGGTCAACCGAGACAGTGCGGCAAAGCAATTAACGTCGTTGGCAAATACAGATAGAGGTACAATGATGATGTTGAAGCTCACCACAAGGTCAGAGTTGACCGCACCAGCCTTAAACGGCAATTTAAATGCAGCGACAACAGTCACACCAGCAACATCAATTCACAACGACAAGCCTCTGGCGATAGAATCGACTGCAGCAATGAAAAAACTAAAATATTCAGAGGAAGCAACATTGACAACATCAGCAATACAAGTCACTCCAACAACAGCAGCAGTAACAGCAGCAGCAAATGTGAAACATATGTCATTCCCAATAACATCGACAGCAGTGCCAATAAAAACTAAGCGTGTTGCGCCCACAGAAACAGCAACATCACCAGCAGCTTCAGCAACAACAACATCACTAGCATCAACCGCAGATGTGAAGGGCACAGCAGACAAATTGAATATGGAGCAAAGTGCCACCGCGACAACATTCCTGGAGGCGTGGCCAGCAATAAAAACAAATAATAAAGGTAATTGGCCAACAGCAGCAACAGCAACAGAGAGCGCCACAGCAGCAACAGTAGCAGAAACAGAAACAGGAACAACAGCGACCTCAGCAAATGTCAAGGGTAAAGTTGTGCCTATCCTACATTTGCTGGATACCACAAATATGGAACAATTGGATCCCAGCAATCAGATGGCAATCAGTGTCCCAACAGCAACAGCAGCAATATCGACAGCAGCAACAACAGCCGCCACAGCAGCCGCTGGCTGGCCGGTGAAGCATGCCGCAGTGCTTGAAGGCGACGTGATACTTGGCGGCCTGATGATGGTGCACTCACGTGAGGACAGCATCACCTGTGGCCAGATCATGCCGCAGGGGGGAATTCAGGCATTGGAAGCCATGCTCTATACCCTGGACCAAGTAAACAAGCAACAATTGCTGCCGAATGTGACACTCGGCGCGCATTTATTGGATGACTGCGACAAGGATACCTACGGCCTGGAGATGGCTGTTGATTTTATAAAGGGTAAGTTTAAATTTGTTACTCATACGTCCTGTATGCTCGCCCCAGTCCAAGTGTGCGTGAAAACGATGCTGCAATTTTGAATATTTATGAGTCGTGACACATTCAAAGAGTCAACAACCATGAAACTCTTTTGTTGTTACTGGGAAATTTTGCGTAACACGATGCAAAAGTTTGTCCATTAAAGAGCGACAAAAAGTAGAGGCCATTAAAAACGAATGCTCACTATGCCCATTGCCATGTTATTCACACTCCGCTTCCCACTCTCCGCTGCCCAGTGTAGCATTTAATTAGCATGCATTAACACGTCTTCCCTTTTCAGCGAGTGTGTGTAATGGGCTTAAAGTGGCCTCAACAGAACTTAAACTATTTAACTGCTTATAAGTGTATTTTAACAATTTGTAAAAAGTTTTTATTATATTTAATCATAACCCTTGTGAGTTTAAAGCTGAGACCTGTGTCGAATTTGAACCAATTTAAACTCTCCTTATAGATTTACTCAAACTCTATACTTTTTTTTGGGTAAGATCAAGTCTTTAAAGTGGTTTTATTATTATTAAAAGCATAGTTTATCGCTTTTTATTATTTCCATATACATTTAAAATAATAAACTTGATGTATGTATTCTATAATTACTTTTTAATAACATATCTAGTTCTACAACAAATTATCCAGATATTATGTGGAAGTTTCGCTAAAATTCAATCACCTTAAACTGCAGAAATATAGTTTAAAATTGTTGTCAAATTTTACGCGAATATACACGAGTATAAATAGGTTTAAAATATGTTTATATTCTTTTATTTATTATTATTTATCCAAGTTTACTATAGCTGATTGTTTATTTGTTTTGTAAGCAACCAATTTGTATTTTTTATTGCAATTGTTGTTTTATATTTTATGTCTCATAACAGTTTACTTCGCATTTAAACAATAAATCTGCAAATGTTTGCCCACCAAGTTTGCCTATGGGTGAATTCTGCGTCAAGTTACAATAAATAATACCCGGAATATGCTGAAACTTGTTTAGTATTCATGGAATTAGCATAGTCATTCGTTAAAGTATGAATATTTATGTGCAACCACCAACCATTTTTATTGGGTTTATTTTTTTTTTTGTGGACAGTTGCAGTGGTTTGCATTTTTAGAACGTCGCTTCAGTTTTGGTTATGGTTTTAAATCGCACTCTTTATTTCATTTGCGTCACATTAAATGACAGAAATGGGAAAAAATGCTGTCAACTGTCACATGAATGCACTTGAGGTTTGTGTACTCATTTATGGTGCAGAATATACTTATATTTTTATTTTGGTACAGTGAATTGAAATGCAAATACGTGCTGAGTTTGATTTTTACCTGGAACTGGACACATGAAGTAAACATTCGCATAAATGTGTAAATGAAATGTAAACATGTTGGATAATGGTAAATGAATATTATACAAAAGTGAAACAACTCATAATATTATAATTTGCAAGATACACAAAAAACCAGTTGTGAACTAATACAATGGTAACTAGTATAAACATGCGTGTAATGTGCGTAATTAACAACATGCGCCTAAAAGATGCAACATTTTTTGTTTGAATCACAAACAATAGTCTATTTGATATCAAATAGACGCACGCACACTAGGCTATTTGCCTGCAGGGTATTTACAGCTGTGTTTACACAGATTCGATCAAATTGTTTGCTGTTGAGCCGCAATCATGTCGTAAATACGAATGCAAGAACAATACTAGTTGGGTGCACTGTACTACATCATTACGTTGTGTAGTGGGAGGTATTTTAAAACTGACCAGAAACAAGTCTGGTCTTTGTGTAAACCCATTGTTGAAGATGTTGACAGAGACAGGGTTAGCATGGGACTAAATTGTGGCCATATGCCTTTGACAAGTAACACCCTAAGTTCTTGCCTAACTTCATTACAATTCAATTTGCAAATTTGCCAACATCATTTCGAAGCCAATGAAATAAATGGCTGCTGTACAATTGTCACCAATATTTATACTGACTTTCGTCGTATACATTCTTTCCTTATACGCATGTGTTGAGCTCTATTTACGCAAATGTCCATAATGTTGTGTGTGTGTGTGTGTGTGTGAGGTTGTGGAACTGTCAGCAACAATGCAGTCAAGTTGTTGTTCCCTTTGCTGTTCCCGCCACTTGTCAATTTTGCCCCACAATTGTCTTTGTCAGAGCGTCACATTTCTCGTGGTCTCGGGTTTTGTGTGAATGCTGTGGGTATAATTAGCACTTTGTTTGTCAATCTGAGCAGATGCCTTCTACGTTTCCAATACCAAACTAATTGGGTTAAACTAAATGCATTCGTTGTCATTCTCTTTATGTCACTTTTCCTATACCACACATTTATTTTGCCGTCCACCGAACATCTTCTGTGGTTGCCTTTGATATTTGCTCTTATGATTAGAATTGCTTAACAGTCGTGTGGATGCTATTGTGCTGCCCTGTAAAAATGTAGCCCAAAAGCTTTCCCACTTGGTTCTTGTCCTCGCTAAGCTGAAAATGTTAATGGTAGCTGTTGCTAACAGTGTGTTTTTGCTTGGGACAAGTGTCGCTGTTATTGCTGCTGCTTACATACATATTTTGAGTAGCATACTTCTAGGTGCTGTCTAAAAACAAATTTTTAATAGTTTGTTCACTCCATTTGTTAAACCTAGGCTAGTGTCTGTGTTTGTATTTGTATTTTTACTATTATATATTATATATATTAAATATATTAATTTTATAAATTAAGTCGACAGCTTTAGCATTTCGCGTTAGGTTTGGGACAACTGTTAGTCTTATTGCATGTCTGTTAAGCTGTGTATTGCATACTTTTAAGCGTACTTCGAATAATTAATGAATATTCGTAACTATATAGAAGCAAGCTTATGCTTTACAATTGTGAAAAGTGTAGTAGTTATGTTGCTCCCATTCTGTCATTTTCTTTATTATAAGTGGCTTAACTGGAATCAAAATTCAAAAACACTTTCATATGTATACATTTACACAATACATAGACTTGTCCCTTTGACAAATAAGCTCATTATGCTCACCGCTTATAATTAGAGATTATTGAGATAATAATTTCATTAATAATTGTGGAAGTTATTACGCCTTATTTGTAATTATCTTATTTGAGCAATTATTGCATAATTATTAAACAGTAAATGCAATTCATACTAATGAAATGGAATTAATTATGATTATAACAAGTTTGTTCCCTTCAGCTGATAATTTGATTTATTATCATTACACTTTTTAATATTTGAAAATATTTAATGAAATTACACTTTATAAGTTTTTCTTGTAAATTTTCCGATTTCTATTTAGTTTTTCTAAAAATTCCAAGGCAATAATGAAAAATGCATTTACAGTTAAACTGACTTCAATGCATTCATAATAGTGTAAATATTATTCACTTATTTAAGTGTGTGTGTGAATCGTTGAATATAAATTGTTTATGATGTTTTTAAAAAGTGTCCTTACGATCTGTCGACAGCATCGCAGCGGAATCAGAATCGGCATCAAAATCAGGATCCGGTGCCTTAACTGACCCAGTTATACTTGTAAATTGAAATTTTATTTTCTCGTTCCGCACACACACACACACACACACACACACACATGAACACTGAAAGACACGCACACTCGCACTCGCACTTGCACACCCTCATCAAAAGGCATATAAAAAAGTTTATTTGCCATGACGCAGCGACAACGCTCTGTTCTCGTAGTATTATTTTAATTCGCCCAGCGCCCCATCCCAAATGCTTCTTCATCCATCCTGCTGGTAACTGGTTGTTGCTACTTTAGTTGTCCTTGTTGTTGTTGTTGTTGTTGTTGTTGCTTTTGCTTGCCACTTAATGGAATTTGCCGCTTATACGTTACGCATGCCGGGCATTATCCTTTCTACCGCTGCCTTACGTTTCCTGTGAAATTCGAGACTTCTCCTTCATCAATCGTCTCTCCCAGTCTACTTCTGCTTCTGGCTTTCTCCTAGCGCACTTTTCTCAAAAGTTGACATGGCGGCTGTTTGGCAAAAAAGTTTTTGCCGCTTGCCTTTTGTTTTCCGCTTCTTCGATTTAGCTTGTGACTTACACACACTTGTAAGTATCTACAAGCATATTTTAGGTTTTTCGTGTAAGCCTTCTGCCAGCTTAGACCTTGACTTTGACTGCTAACAAGAATTTATTGGTCGTCTGCTTTCGAAAAGTAGTTTCTAACGAATTTTTTCTAATTTTTTGGCTTTCAATAATGTTTCTGCATTTTCGTAAACTTAATTTATGAATGGAAATCGTCTCGTCTGAACTTTAAGCTGCTTAGGCAATTTAAAGTCGACTACTCGAATGGTTTAAGAGGCATTTTTGTTATTTGATAATACAAGTATTTGACAAAACGCATTTTTGCCAAACTCCCCAATTTCTCAACAAGCTACTCGACAATATACATAGTCTTCTGAATGAGAGCAGACAATTTCAATTGCCAATATCGATTTCAGTTTGCAATGCGAAATTTGAGGCAATTCAGAAGCAGCAGACCGAACACATGTTTCAGCTATCTGTTCCCTGCTATTTAATTTGTTTATATTGTTGTCTGCTTCTGTAGCATTTCTCCGATTTCGATTTTAATACTCTTACACAATGTTGTTTTCATTGTGCTCACTTGAGCCATAAGGAAATCAGATTACAACAACAAAAACAATCAGCAATCACCTCACAATGTAGACGGAACTCTGTTTTATATAGTTGCAGCTTCACTAATATCCTGTAAAGTGAATACAATGGCTATGTACAATCAATAATATCGCAATTTACTTTATCGTTAAAACCGATGACTAATTGTCTTTTGCAAAAACTGAATATTGCTTTCTTATTGTTATAATATAATATTTCTTGTATACTTGCATACTCTACAAATATCTCAACTATTCTATTGTATTGTTATTACTGCTTCTGCTACTTGGGTATCGTATTGTTGTTGATCCTTGCTATAACTAGATATTAAGTTGGCCGCAGGCACTTGACTGTTGGCCCTGTTTACAAAATGTCTGCCTCCTTTTCCACTCCCCTTGCCAGCTCACAATGCAACGTTTCTGCTTTGCCACATTGTGTACATTGTGCAGAGTTCGCCTTTAGTTGACTTGGCTGATTAAGCCAATTGCAGCAGCAGCAGCAGCAGCAACTTGCTGACTTGTTTACTTTGCCAAAGCCTTCGAGAAGCTGGGAATCTTGCAAAAATTATGGTTATTACATGGCACGGAAGAAATACAAGTCATAAATGAAATAAGACAAGCGGAAAACGATATTGATGTAGTACATTGGAATTAAGCATAAAGAATTGAAGTTAACAACTATTAAGTGCTTTAGATTATTTGTAAATAATCGGAATTTCAGCAATAAATACAATTCATAATCTGTATTAAATAACACAAACAAAATACTCCGAAATTAACCAAAGGCCATTGAGAGATTAATACATTTTTTTTCTATATATATTTTTTTATCGAAAACTCTCCATTGACTGTGTCGCATTTCCCTCTATTATTTTAATGTGGTAAATAATAATAACAAATAGCCTCTGGCTCGTAATATAAACTGTTATTGTTAACTTGTTAACTATGTAAACATAATATATTGACCAATGTGTATTATTATACGTATCATAGTATCGAACTTTTGCTTTTATTGTTTGATACAGTATAATTTGCTTAGCTGCCTCGAGTACTTTGCACACAACTTCGAGGCAGCTATCTTAAAAATGCAGTTAACTTAATTTTATTTTTGGACATATTTGATTGTTAAACCAGTTACGCCCTTCGATTTTAACATCTTGTACCATTTCACAATTGAAAATGTATGTATAGAGCGAAAGTCACGATCAAAACATCAAGGAAAAAAACGGACAGCCGCAGAAATTCAAATTGCACGAGTTGCCATACTGCATTCAAATTATTTACGAAAATTTGCTTCTTTCTCAATAGATGGCGCAGCAAACTTACATGATTTTCATAGGAAACCATACATAAATACTGCCGATATGAGGCGCTTAAGTGCAAAAGGCTGCTAAGTTGGATGCACCAAACGTAATTATTTTCATACTAAAGAGATCATGATGCAGAAAAATTTAAATATCAGGCAGCTATCTTGACGATGCAGCTAAGTATCGAGGCAGCTAAGCAAATTATACTGTATTCAATAATTTACTGAAATTCAATATCCATGAAAGGCATTGACATTTCTCACTGTAAGTATTTACGATTAAACATATCTCAGCTGAAATTGACTTAATAAATGTCTGCTTTATATACAAAAATTGATTAATTAATTTATAACTATTAATATTTGTACTTAAGTCTTTAATATTATCTTTCACCCTTATAATTTGGGTATAAAATGTTCAATATATATTTCTTATCGTCCTTGTTCTTATTTTGCCATCGAATTTGAATCAGCTTAACTTTCTTCTAAGCTTTAATCCTCTTGAACGACTGTCCTCTTACAGACCCCCTAGAACCTATTGAGCCTGCTGCTGCACTTGACCTTTTATAATGTATTTGAATTTCCTTTTCAGTCCTGGAATGCTTTGTTCAATTATTTTCCAACAAAGTTGCATTCACTTTAAATGAATTCCTATTGATTTTTTCTTGTGTTTTGTGTAAAGAGTATTTCTATTTTAATATACGTTTTTTTTTTCAAATTACCTACAAACATGAAAGTTAAACTACAGCAGAAATATGCGAACAGAATAAAAGTGTAATAATACTTGAATAAAAAAGTTCCAATTTAGTTACCCCCGCAAATAGTATAACATTATACAAGAAGTAGTATAACAGTTGAAAAAGTGTCATATACTTCTCCAGTGCACGCTAACAAGTGTTTATTCCATTCATAAATTGCCATGTTGCCGACTAACCCAGTGCCCCCGAAAGGCGACAGAAGTTAACTGAAAACTGTGATACATGTGTGCTACAGTTTTAGTACACTCTCCCCGACAGCGAGGTCGTGGCAATAACGAGCCGAAGGACCGAGTCCTCGGCTCGGCTGCCAATACTTTGAGCCTCGACAGCGCCTTTCAGTTGCATGCCGGCCATTCAACGATGCGGACGCTGCTTCGGCAACTGGAGAACAGTTATCAGCTCGTTTCAAAGTAAAGACCCGATCATTGGCGCGAACATTGTGTTAGATAAGCGCTGCGTTTAACGGCTTATTTAATTACGGCAGTTTAAAAGTGATTAAAACAAAAGTGCGGCATTAGCAAATGTGCAAAAATTATGCAGTAGATTTATTAAATTAAAACATCAACTAAAAATGTAAAGGAAAAAAGTTCTCTAATATATTAAGCTGACTAGATTTAAATTAATAATTCAAAATATAATGTGACGCTTGGTAAGAGTACAACAGTAAAAATAAGTGAGACAATACACTAATTTTTTTTAACGTGATTTAAAATTCTTCTGCATTAAATAATAATTATAATTAAAATCTCTGAAATTTTCTGATTGTTGCCTTATAACATTTAATTTTAATTCAGTATAATTAATAAAAAAGTAAAAAGAAATGTTAAAGAATTGGTAACTTAAAGACATTCTTAATAGACATAAAAGTCAACCTTTAAAGTACAGGGTCTAGATATAAAAAAAGAGGGAGAACTTAAAGAAATCTTTAACAAACTTCTCAGTTTCAAGTGGCATCAAAGAAAAATAACAAACCCAATGAAAAAACCCTTTTTTTGATTATTCTGAATTCTATTTACAAATTTATTTGATTCAAAAATAATGAAAGAGGTAGAATTCATTTGTGGAATAAATTCTAGCAAACTAATATAATTCCAAATAGACTCAAATATATGAAGCAAGTAACTCACTGAATAAAGCATTTATTTCCATTTAATTTTGATTTTTTTTCTTGTTGGCAAGTGACAAGAACAGGACTAGACATGGAGGGTCCTGCTTCTCGAGGCAGTGTCTCTCCAAAAGGACAAAACAAATATTAATTAATATAAATCTAAATAATTCTGTGTGCTACGGCTGGAAAACTCCGGCAGAAAGAAAAACTGTTAAAAATGAGCGAAGCAAAAGTCAAACAAAGTTTGCGCTTTGCTTTATATTGTACCTTTAATTATAAGTTGTTTTTTAATTTTTCTCTTTTTTGCCGTATTTTACAGTTGAGCTAGGCAGGCGAATACTGTTGTTCTTGGAGTGGCTAGGCTGTTTGAAAATAGGAAAAGTTCATTGCCTGAGATTGAAGTATTTTAATTAAAGTGCTGACAGGAGAACAGGCAATCAAAGTCCTTGTTGTGGTAGCAACCAGATTTCATCCTAGATATGCTGATAATATTCCTTAAGATGTTATTACTTTTAGCTGAAAATATACACAATATTATTTGTTTTCATATCTCTCAACTGATTTTTGAATTTCCTTTCATGATTTGTCTAGTTTTTAGGTACGCAGGTATGCATAAGTATATACCTAAGTCTGCAGCATAAAAAATCAGTAAAAATTGTATCCCAAAGGTCACGCATTATGCAAAGCCGTTGCTCATACGTCACGTAGTCCACAGGTGTGTAGAGGACAGCCTCAGATTTTCTTTTTTGCCTGCTGAAGCTAATGAACAAGAGTCGACCTCCTCTCAGGCAATTAAAACCATTTTAAACTAATTACAAAATTATGCTAAAATTGTGAGCTTCATGTGTGGAAAATTAGCATTCAAAATTTTCAGGGCAAAGCAAAGCCCTTGATATGAGTAAAGACGGGCCAAGTCAGCATTAAGTGCGAGTGCTGCCTGGCAAAATAAAAGTTAAAATGAAAATGAAAATGAAAATACGCAATGTGTGTCCGTTGTCGTTGTCGTTGTCGACAGCAGATTCACCTTGCCTTACAGTTCTCCTGCAGCTGCAGGATATTTAATTTCCTTGCCGGGGCAACAGTCGCCTGCCCTTTTGAAAATTGTATTTCCAGTTGAGGTCCATTAACTCTGACTGGGGAGAACACAATGGCCATGGATTCAGGAGTTGTTTCTAATAATTATACCTCACAAATCTTCAGTTTCTGTTCAGCTTATGTCCTGATAGTTTTGCTTTTAGCCTTGGTCACGTATTCCTAACCGTGATAAATGCGCCACAGTTTCCCAGGGGCAGTCGTTGACACATTGTCGTCTGAGCTCGAGCTGACCTTTGTTTAATTATAAATGGGTCAATTAATGAACTGGCCAACTCGTATCCCCTATGTCATATCAGCTGTCCCTTTTGGGTTTCATTCAATTACCTTTGTTGCTGGTTTAATTTATTCAAAGGAAATAAGTTCATTTTCTCACAATTACCACAGTATGAATTCGGTTTGAACCGTTTATTTCTCAGATAAATCTAAAAAACATATATATTTTGAAATTTGTATTCATTGCATACGACAAACGTTGCTGCTGCAACCAACTACAATCAATTCAACGGCGACTTCAAATGATAAATGGTTTGAGCCATAAATCCCACTGACAATAAATTCTCTATATACTATTTGGCAGTGGCATCGGGAAACGCAGCATGAGATAAAGTTGGGGATAGAGTCGAATTATAAATAGTTTCTATTTGAATATGATTCACAATTGCCTGATCCAAATTCAGCTGAGCTGCTTGGAGTCAACTAAACATTACTCTTATGAATGTGCAATGGGAAAGTTTTGAATTGTTTCTATTCATTCAGTTATTTACTGACTTATTTGAAATTTTAGTAGAGAATTCGAGCGAACACTGAGATAATGATTAATAAGTACGTAAGTGAGTCAAAGTCCCATCGCTTATTACCATGACGGTTGTATTCGTTGTTCATTACGGTCCTTTAATTGTTTTTAATTCAGAATAATTAATTTCAAATGACGCCAACAACAGTTGCTGCAGGAACTATGTTCATTTTATCCCTAGACGCTTATAAATTATGCATTTCCCTTAAAACTGAAAACTTGGTCATTAACATTCGTTCATGCAACTGCTTAAAAATGTAGAAAACTTTGATTTCAATTAATGACTAGCAATGGTAATGGAAAACTCAATGCTAATTGCCAATAAATGCTAAAGCAGCTGTCAAACCCAGACACGTTACATGTCGTAGTTGACGTGACAACTAATTGGAGAAAAATGTGCTCTGAATCGTGAATTTACCTCATAAGTCTCAATATCGTATGGCGTATCCCGAAGGGTTGCCATGCAGGATGTCGAAAGAGCTTAAACATGGTATGGTCGAGCAGCAGAAAGTCCATACGTTAAGGAGCAATAAGTTAAACAAATAAATGCGGCTAATGAGTCTGCGATTCGTTGGCCAAAGCGTTAATTTATTTATAGCCAAGCTGTGGCGTCATTTACAATTTGCTTTGCGACTGTTACCATTTACCTGTTGCCCCCGACGCGCCATAAATTCTCATGAGTAAAATAATTAGAAAATCAAATAGTTGTTGTGCAGGAAAATACACAGAGCTTGTAGCTCGGGCAGGCAAAGTCTCACTCAAGCACAAAATGGCGCACGGCGGAAACGGAAATGGCGCAACTGCGTTAAAGTTTAACTCGAACGCCAGCGCAAAGTTTGGTTGGGAAAAACATTGCAGTGACGCCCAGACGTAAAGAGTCGAATGACAGTTCCAGAGAAACAAATCTCTTGGGTTTGGCAAGCTTGCTAGTTAATTGAGTGATAACTTGTTTATATTTTGTGAAATTCGTTTTGATATGTTTGCTCATTTCTCTTCCACAAAGTGTACTCACAAATTGCGTAGAATTGAAATTCTGGAAAACGCACAAAAAATACATGCTGAAAACTAGTCACAACTTTTATATATATATCTACATACATATACAAATTGTAAGTTTGTTTGAAGAACTTGCGTTTGCATAAAAAATGTGCTGGAAAAATGTTCGTTTGGCAGAAGTTTTCCATACTTTTCGGTACATAAACTTCTGTGATTAAGTCAATTTTATGTGGCATTTTTTTGTTCGTCTCCCATCCAATATCTTCGGCCTGTTCCTTTGCCATTTGTCACAAGGAAACGCACTAATTGTGGACTGCAGTATTCACATTGATAGCAAGATAAACGCCACTAATTATGCAATTAATTTTGCAGTTTCCAACATTTTCCCAACCTTCATTTTTATGACACTTTTAATGAACTCTGCGCAACTTTTGCTGTTGGTTTAAGCACTTTTTATGGCGACGGTCAGCGCTTACATTTAAATTGCTTTTAGATAAGGTTTAATTAAGTTGCCAGCGTTTAATAGCAAAAAAGAAAGACAATCGAGTTGCGGAGCATACGAAAAGGGAATTAAATGGACAGAAGAATGATTTTTGGGTAGTAATTTAAAATCCTAGGTTTTTCTCAGTTTTTTTTACAGGTTTTATTACCAATTTATTTCTTGTTTAGCCTAAGCAGCACATTCAGACACACTCGAGACTATATAATTTAGCTAACCCAAATATAGATGCTAAATTTGACGATTTCGAGTGGGGGAAGTGAGAGGCCATCAAATTGTTCACTGACATCAATCATAATGAGAAGAAATGCCGCTCAAGAGACCCAAGTTGTGGGACGTCGCCAAATTGATGGACATCCAAATTAAAGCACACTTTTGTGCGTAAAATTAAATGTGACAATATTCCATAAACATAAGTCTGTATCTAGTATATTTCTTTTTTTGCTATGCCAGGGCCTGTCACTTATTATCCAAAAAAAAAGAAGAACAAAATGAAGAAATATATACATTTTACATACACATATAGGGCTATAAAATATTTAGTACTTAGTTTTGTGCAGCGCAGCTCATGAGTGTGTGCGGCAACAAATAAAAGCCTGGCAAAATGCTAAGCATTCTTCAAACTGCCAGACAATAGACACAGCCATAATGATCTTTTTTTTGTTGTTCATGTCCTGGCACAACAGTCAGACAGAGAGGGACAGATAAGTAGAGGGAGTGAGAGCTTGCAACCCGAAAAATATACACATGAGAAATAAGAATATACAAACAAAGGAACGCATACACAGATGTTTTCCACTTTACACACACATGCACACAGACATTCACACGCCTCTGCTGTGGTATTTATCCTGACTTTGCGCTTTTGGATACCACAAAAAATAAAACAAACAGAAAATACTTTTTTGTCTTGCTCCTTTTTTTTTGCATGTGTGTTGTCTTGAAGTGAGGTAAACAGGCGAGATTATTATTTAGCTGCTTAAGTCAACAACAGTTCAGCACAAAAGTATGCGAATCTGTTAATTCTAATTTGTTTAGTTTTTGACTGACGTTTTAAGTCATTTCCCAAATGCTAATTTCTTGCTGACACGTGGATGACATGAAGTTCAATTTTATTGTGCCGTCTTTATGGCTGTTTAACTGCGACTGCCCTTAGTTCAGATCTTCTCAACAAGAGACCCTTGAAAATGCACAGAAAGAATATATTAGAAATTGGCAGAAATATTTTATTTTTGGGGCTAAGAGTTTGCCGCAAGAGCGTTAGAAATGTTAAACGCAGCCAATGAATTTGTTGTTTTCAATTTGCGTTACTTGGCAATTGCTATGCAAGTCACGTGCCACAATAAGGGCAGGCCGCACATATATTTTATAGGCCAGAGCTAACCAATATGTCATGCCACAAAGGAAGGTACGATGCGGCAGGAAGGGGGCTGAAAAGCGCACTTGTGAATCATCTTACGGATATGGCTCGTACTCTAGCCTGTATGCCAGCTTTTGTGATTTATGCGACATTCCCATAGTATACACATTTGCCCGCTATTAACATTTTGTATTGTTTTTGTACACTCTTGTTGCCCCCTGTCAAGCGACATGTTGTTGATGTTATTTCCGCTGTTGTTCTCTCTGAGACTTCAGCCTACTGCTCGGCTGTTTGACTGTTTGACTGTTTGACTATTGGCCTATTTGTCCTGTCAGCAGCTTGACGTTCTCCGGAATCGTGAGTTCATTTCGGGTAATTCATGTTGCCTGAATAGTTTTTGCCTGATTAATATAGATTGCTCCGAAGAAATAAGAATAAACCTTTCCTTATTTTCTACTATTGTCAATTGTTCCCTGATTAGCTGTCAACTTCAGCATAAAAAGAGTGAAACATACAAATTAGTCTCCAGCCAGAAAAGTTCAAGTTAATAAGAAGCAATTATTTGCATGGCATCAATATGTACGCCTTTTATGACTTTAAGATTAAAGCTAACACAAATAAATAATATTTATTTATGGGGAAAAAAGTTAAATTAACTTTGTATTCCAATTTATTAAAGCATTTAAAGTATTCACACAAAAATGAATTACTATTGTAAACTATTAATTTTAATTCATATTCTACGGCTTATTTTGTACAACCTATTAATTTAAAGGGCTTAAAGGGTTTTAAATGTGATATTTAAATTAACTTTGGTCTAAATATATTATATTTGATACGCATTGTTTAAACTGATTGTAATTAAGCTGTAAGTAATTCGATATGTTTTAAATTTAAAGAAATACGTTATGTAAGTGGCATTTCATTTTACGTTTAGTCTTACAATTTACATTTTCCATTTTGATGCTGTGTTTGCCAGTGCATTAAGCTGTCAAAAAACTAAAAGTAAGTATAAATGATAAAACAGCTTCAAAACTCGGAAAAATGTATGAGTGACAGAAAATAAAAATAGAAATTATTATTATTAAACTGTCAGACAGTAAAGCATCTAGCTAGGATCAGTCTCAAGAAAAGACATTCATATCCCAGACTTATACGATATTAATTATAAAGTTTGAATGCAGCTGGCGAGAGGAAACTTGTAATTTCCACTTGAGCCGGATGCTCATTCAATTTGGATGATGGCTTAAACAGCCAAGCTTGTCGGATATTGCACAAGTTGTGCATAAACAAGCTGTTGGGCCAACAGTTTGCCTTAAAGAACAACAATTTATGCACACTCAAAGTGCCGTTAATTTGGCAAGTGCTTGGGCGGGCGGCTTTAACAAGGCCCAAACGCAGGTCAACGCATGCGGAGCCAAGCACACAATTAAACGCAGCCAGCTATAAAATATCAAAATATCCAGATGTAGCTTCCATCTTGCTATTAAATCTATCACAGTGCCAAAGGGGAGTATTGATCTGCCACAAGACTTAATAGTAAATTTGCATAGCATACTTCTAGGCAATTACCGAAATGTTAATGCGAATCGTATTCTTGGTTAGCACCGAAATTGCTGTGTCATAAACACCTTATCTTATTACAATAACCTTGTACTCTTGTATTACAGGGTAGTTCAGTGACTGCTACACGTAATTATAACTTGGAAATACTTGTGAGTTTAAGTATGGCATATGAGAATGCCTGTTTCTGTATATAAGTGGCTGTCTAAGTGGGTGCCAGTCGGCGTGTGTGAGAATATAGCCTCGAATATCCCCCAGCAGCCCCATTTACCAACAATATTTACGCAGTCTGCGTTTGTTGACTGAAACTACAAGCCTCAAGCCAGTGCTACATCAAAGACCCCGGCCATAACTGTTCACCCAACCAGCCAAAATTGGAAGCTATCTGGGCTGAAAAGGTGCAGGAGCAGAGACCAGACCTTTCGACTATCATCAGGCTAGATTGAGATGAGACCGATGGCGGGTCGATGTACCAAAAAGAGACCGAGAGAAAAAAATTGAAATTTATATTTATGCAGCACATAAATTTCGACTTTTCGGCTCGTCCCGACTCGTGCTATGTTTGTATTAGTGTTTATAGTGCGTACGTGTGCGTGTGCGTGTTGGCCTTATGAAATATGCATGTAACTGTGTGTGAGGGTGTGCGAGGGTGTGTGTTGGCCACTGACACGACTGAGGCACGTCATATTCCATACTTCAGCTATGTGAGACACGTGTATTCACATGAATGTGTGGCAGAGTTTGCGTGTCTGTGGCATGTAATCAAATTAAAAGTTGAACGAAGCAAGCAATAGCTCTTAAAGGCATTAAAATGTAACATTCAACACTCACACTCATCACTCGTCCATTTCGCATGTGTTAAGTGTCTCGGAATGTTGCTCCAATCAGTGTGTGACAGGACTTTAAGTTTTTTCAGCTGCTGCTGCTCTTTCTGGCCATGGGAACTCATTAACTGCAATTTGCCAGAAATATCTACAGATTGCAATTTTCGCAAATTGCCAGCGATCGAAAGTATTCGACAAAATGTGGTAAATCGTCAGCTTCAAAATGCTATGCAGACACGCAATCAACCAGCTGCCAAAAACTAAAATAACACCCACAGTTATGGGGATGGCAACACTGTGGCACTGTGAGATAATAACTTAATTACATTTTTGTGTGTATGCTACACATTTTTGTTGTTCTCTTCTATTTTTTTTTTTGGCAACGGCAAACTTCGCTGCATGCTGAGCACCTGTCGAAAGCAGCCAACCAACCAGAAACATGTGTATTATCAAATGCCAGTCATTAAGCCTCCCACTCCAGCTACAAGAGATACTCACACAGTCCTAGGCTCATTTAGTTGTCGTTATTTATCTTAAATGTTGTACGGTCTACACGTGTTCGCAGACAGAGAGCGTCACACCTCTAAGCGAATATAATTAAGAGCCGTAATGTGAGTTACAAGACTCCGCTGCCATCTATGTCTCGGTAGACTTTGCTTGACTGGAGATGGCAGTGTGTAATTTAAGTAGGAAAAACTCTATGTTAAGCTCTCACAGTTTAGCATAATAAATTAAGTAAAAGTTGTGCAAAGCAAGGATCTGAACTAATTTAATATTTTTTTTTAATAAATTATATGTTTGCTCAACTTGTCAATTAACAAGTTGCCTTTTACACTTGAGCTTATCAGGTGAAATTATTTATTCGTGTATAATACGGTTACATCTCTAGCGAGCATCAAGGTAGCATATCGACGACACCTGCCGTGCTTTAATTGCCACTCGAGCGTCACGTTTATTACCATGCTTAGCTTGCACTTTCGCCCGAAGCCATTAGAGGAAAGTTGACTAAATGTTGCCCCTCTCCTCTCTCTCTCTCTCTCACTCTTTGCGAGGGTATTCTTAACCAGTTTCACGCCCTCGAAACGCTTTGCTTTCCTCTTTTTTTCTGCTGTCATGCAGCAGGTGAAATACCATTTTATGATTATTATGCATAATCTTTAGGAGCGTCTAATTGAATGTGTACGTCTGGCTGGTCTGGCATGCGTGACGAGGTCTAAACAGCAGAAAAAGTGTTCAGCCTGAAATAGCATTTACTTAATTAGCTTTTCATTGAAATACGACTCTACAAATGAGCTTAGCTGGAAGCATTCAACGGAAATGAAATTTAAATAGAAATTCAAATGAAACGTGTAAAGACCATATTACATGATAATTGCAAACAAATAATGCAACGAAGCAGAGATTAAACATTAGATTCTAAGCAGAAAGCATATTGCACTAACAACATTCACTCACTGGCCAATTATTTTGACTGCAAACAAATAATACCACACATCTGAGATTAAATATTATAGTCGAAACAGTATAAGCCACACTTATTCACTGGACATTTTAATTAACTAGCAGCATCTGCTTAATCTCAGAGTTATGTAATCAGTCGATGGGAGAGTTCTGTCTGAAGAATCTTATGTGGCAAATATTGCATCTGATTTGCATATATGTCAACATGCCATGCCAGTCTGCGGTTGCAACTGCATTTTGACTTCACAATTCTGACAATCAAAGTTGTTTTAACATATTTAACATGACATTTATCAACTAAGTAATAACAGGAAAATACACATAGCTTCGGTATGCAGAGCAAGCGCTTGAAAACCCCCTGCAGATAGTCTAAAATATTTACATTACACTGATTACGTTTTGATTAAACAGACTAAAACATAACAAAATTCCCCCAAACATGACATGTTTGACAGGTTCTTATTTGCATTTTATTGAATTGAAAATGCTCTCTCAATTTTAAACAATTGTAATGTGGTAGGACAATCCTTAAAAAATAGCAAATGAATTTGTGAAATTTGTAAATATTTTACTTTAAATTAATTAAATTAAATTTGAAAATATTAGCTATTAAATTTGATATAGAAGGTCCATTTGAAATAGCGCTAAACGTGCTTAATCGACTGCTACTGAAATGCCAGGAACATTTACATTAAATTAAATAAATTACGGCACAAATTGCAATTAACCATTCGCCTAATCTGTAAAAAGGACATAATTCAATCGATATTACGTAGTTGCTAATTAGGACGCTTAAAATTCAACGAAGCGGAGTTTTTCTCAGTATTTAAAATTTTTTTTTTTAAAGCACTTGGCCTTTAATTAACAGTAACATGCGCTTCAGTCGTTGGGACGACCCTTTTCTGTTGTTTCTGTTGTCATTGCATAAGCGAGTGGCGTGCTTAATCCATAAAGTACAATTTGGGTGAAAAACAGCAAACAAACCAGAAATAAGCGCCCGAAAGGCACACAGCATAAAGTACAGTCAAAATATATGCGGGAACCGAAAAACAAACATGTAACACATTTGACCCTTTTTTTCTGGTTTTGCATAATATCAATATGTGCACGCATATGCAGCAGCTGCTGTCCCACTCTAAGTATTTACGCCCGTCTCCTTCTATTTTTCTCTCTTTTTGCCGGTCTGTCCTGCCGCTGCCATTGGTTACATATTGAATTGGCTGTCAAACGGTGTGAAAACGACTGTCGTTTTGCTTTTTTATTGCCCTTCTTTTCTCTATCTACCATTTTTGTAGATCGGACCGATTTTATGTAGCATACTTTTAAGTGCATCATAAAATTTAAAAAGGCAACACAAGCTTATGCATACTGATTTCCCATATTATAAATAAGTATATCTTAAATATTTTTAACTAAACAATTAAAATATTTAAACGATAATATTCATTAAATGATTTAGAGCAACACTATCGACTGTTGTCATTTTAGTTCAGAATTCTATTGTCATCTTTATTTAAGAATTGAATGTGCTTAAAGTATTATGCCACAATTTTCACAATCACATCCAAAACCGTGACCCGAATTTGACCCTTTTCTACGTTTCGACCCGGCATTGTGCGTCGTCAGTGTTAAATGCGAAGCTTAGCAGCAGCTTGACCGCATTTTCGATGGGACCCAGGAAACGATGGGTTCTCAGTCCTCGGTCCTTGGTCCTCTGAATTTGCCACAGGACACGTCTGCTACCCAACCAATTATACAACAGTTTCGGGGCATACGTAAGCTGTGCTTAACATTGCTCGCTGGCTGCTCTTGGTTTTTGTATTACTGTTTTGAGCTCCGTACTTTTATGGCCGCCCATTAACGACTTCAACTATTTGCAGCTGTGCATAAAAAACACCAAAAATCATTGGCCAGGATTTTGTTTGCTTCTTTGCTTACTTTCATTGTTTCTATATTTTTTGTTTTTGTTCTCTTTTCTTTTTTCTTTACATTTTTTTTTTTCGTTATCTGAGCGCGCGTCGTAAAAAATAGAAATAAAAATAAAAATATTTATGCAGCTCTACGGTTTCTACGGTCGGCTTTTTATGAGCGCGTTCTCCATTTTGACGGCATTGGCTATTAAAGGGCGAACGCAGCAAAAAAAAACAACAACAAAGAGTATTTGAAAATTGACTGCCAAGCACAAGAATTCGCTGCCCAAGGCCGCACACAGATTTTAGTCGATGGCGACGGCGACGGCGACGGCAGCATACGCATGTTCTTGTCAGCAGGACCTCTCTGTCCCTTTATTAATTCCAATACATTGAATTTCCTATAGACAATGGCATGTTTTGCATGTAAATCCGATTAAAATGCCGTACACGTGCCTTTCGCTTCGCGGGCATTACAAAACTTAAAGCCTACTAAATGGAAACAAATAATTTAAAGCCTTTCATACTCAAATACTGTTGATATGCCTAGCATATATAGTAGAGAAAGGGTATGCACGTCGAGGAAATAGAAACATATGTGATTGCATCTTAAGAAAACTCTGTTTACTTATCTTTACAAAAAATGCGATACGCATTATCATAACACTTCCGTAAATTAGGTTAAAGTTTATAAGCAATAATAAATGCTTACAATTTCCATCAATTCTTTTTGCCAGCTAACAGAGCTTTACTGATTTAAAGAATTCCATACTTTTGAGGGGAATTTAATAGTCAATCAAGTTCCACAAACATTCGTTCAACTCGTTTAAATTGGTGTAAATGAGAAGTCTTAATGAATTTAATGAATCCAACAACTGCGAAAGGGGAAATAGTGCGGTTCTCGCCGTGATAACAATGAATGGAATACAAATTTCAACAGGTTCGTTAACGTGTTCTTAATTCGTTGCTGACTTCCAGAAGGCGCTTGGTCTGAATATTATTATTTATGAGCTGGCAAATTGTGCGCCATCAAGAGATAATTCAAAACAGACTGACAATTAGACGCGAAATTGCTGTTCTGTCATAATTTGTTGGATTCGTAAGACAGGGTAAATGGGTAAATGTTTTGTCAGGAATTTAAATCACCAGTCACAATTCGCGAGCGGGAAATACTTGTCATATTTAAAGAGAACGAATATTAAAGTAGGAAACTTATGAATTTGCGATTGTCACAGCTGTGATTTTGAGAGTATTGTTAATTGGAATAAGCATGTTGATGCCGACAACAAGCAATGGGAGAAAACTGTCAACCATCTAGAATGTAGGAGCCTATATGAACCCAATATTATGCTCTTATATTCTCCAAATGTTTTAATATAAATTAAACACGAATAAAAACGTGCTTCAGCAAAGCCCATTAACATTTATTATTGTGTTGGTAATTCTTAAATCATTTTCTTATTTCCTGAGGCGACTTTAAGGTATTTGTTTAAAATAATAAATGCAATTCATTGGAATATACAAACTTAAACTAAGTTAAAATCATCTGTCGCATTCGCAAACTGCTGTCAACTATTTTTGCTCGTAAAAGTTCTATGAGAACTTTTGCTTAACTTTCTGTGGCGTAGCAGCACAAGTTTCGACACCACGTATCCCCTGACCCCTGACCCCCGCTGGTATCATCTATGCTTCATAATAAACCCTTTATGATGCAAAAAATTCAAAGCTGACACTGACAACAACAGTTTGGCCACGAAGCGATGACGACGCGCGATTCACATAAATGCCAAAAATAATAAAAATAGCGTCAGGACGATCGTTGTTCCAGTGCTTACTTCCCCGCAAGTGTCAAAGTAAAGTGAGCTAACTCATTAGAAATTAGAGCATTCCGCAGTTTTAAATGATGCTTTCGGCGAGAAAGGGGACAGACCTCTGCCCAACAAAGCTATTTTATTATTACACATTCTAACTGTCAGAGAATTGAGCTGTCTTGACAGTCCTTTTGCCTTGACGTTATCAGTATCACTTCAGCCCTTTGGCAAGAGACACACACATACGTTCTCTTAGCGTTACTAAAATACAAGAACGTGCAGTGTGTGATATCCTGACTTTTTGTCATAATAATAAAAATGTCAATTTGTTTTATGGCTGTCAAGTCGAGCTTTGCTGCTGCTTTTGATGTTGATTTTTATATCGTTAACTTGTTGTTACTTTTGTTCGCTTTTACCCCAACGGCTCCTGCTCATGCTCTTGTTTTTGTTTTTCTTTTCCATTGTTTATTTCCTTGTGGGCTGCCCATATAAATCGTATCTGTTTCACATGTGCCTGGCACCAGACAACGACGACACGCGTTGCCGCTTTCCGAATGGGTTCCAAAGCATTTAAATCTCTCTTTCCAAATACAAGATTTTATTCTGAATTATTGTAATAAATAGTAAATCGGTGAAGACAGCAATCAATATAATACTCTAGACATTTGAAATTTGTAACTCTGTTTATTTGAGAGCGTGTTGAATACCTCTTTCTATCATCGACAATCATAGACTGTTCAATGTGCTGGCAATATTAAAACAGAAGCATACATAAACGACATGCCGCATCATATTCACTTTGAACACGTGCAGCACAGCATGTGGCAGCAACAGGGCCATGAGCGAATAACGTGCCGCAGCGTGAAGTATTTTTACAATAAAACTATAAATCAGCAATCTCCCAAGAATGTCCATTCTGAATTCCAAATTCAATTCAATTCTATAAACGTATTTGTAGCATACTTTTTAAAGCACCTTAGAGAACTCACAATTCCCCGCCTATTCATAGGAGTTTTAAATGGAATTTGGAACAGGTTCGATTTCCTTTTTGCATTTTATAGGTTTTTCTGTGATTTATGAGGCAATGCGAAACATGACGAGGTGGGCGTCTATTTGTTCATTGTGGCTTTTTAAGTGGCTGCATAATTTATTGTTTATTTATATTTCATATTTTGTCGTTTTGTTCACAGTTTGCTCTGTTGGCTGAAATTATTATTTCATAACTTTCAAATGCTAATGTTTGTGTTATTGTTTGCAACAAAAGTTTTACGGCTTAGAGCATTGTTCATTTAAAATTAACATCAAAATTTCCGTTTTCTATGTTCCTTCGCTTTTTGATACGGCGAGCGGAAAGTTCTATTTTTTTCGACAAGTTTAAATTATAAGATGGGAATAAGAAGCACATGTTGAATGAATAATGATATAGAAAATAATTTTTATAATGAGAATTTAGATTGGAAAATAGCATGGAATGGCAATTTATCATATATATTATGATGATGTAGTCTTTTTATTTCCATTGTGTTTTAAAACAAAGAGAAAAACAAAAACTTTAGCTACAGTGTCTAAGGAAAAAAGTTGCTGATTTAAAGTAAACACAAATATTGCCACTAAAATGTTGAGACTGACAAGTTCAAGTTTATTGGGCTCTGTATGCAAATTAATGCGTTTCTTTGTTTGGCGTTTTTAGCAAACTCGCGCCCTCTGACCCAGACCCCGACGTGGGCGCCCTGAAACCAAACATAATTTGAATTATTGATTGGTAAGTCAACCAAGCATAGTGCGTTTCGGAGAGGCAGCCCAAACAATGTCTAAATTTGTGTCAAGCCACAAGGCTGACACGCCCCACGACCCACGCCATACGCCCATCGAGCCGAGACGCCACACCTATTTCAATGAACTTTATGCAAAAATTGCTTTTCAGCCAATTTTGCTTTATAAAATTTTGGCTTGTCAAAAAACGAGGAAAAAATGCTGTTTCCTCCGAGGAACAACAGCAGGACCAGGGCCTGGCTAAAAGGCCACGAGCATTGTCTTTTCAGCTTTGTTGTTAGTATTTATTGCTGTTGTTTTTGCCGTACTTCGCTTCCGGCTGTTATCAGCAATCGACACTCTGCTGCGCTTCCTACGCGCTCATTTGTATACACTGTGTTCCCTGTTCCCTGTTCTCTGTGTTCTCTGAATTTTGTGTTTGATTCTCTTCCCCACATTCCCTGTTTCCCGTTTTCCTCACTGACTTTGCAATCTTGTGTTCTCTGTGCTTTGCTTTGGGTGCGGTGTTAATGTAATTTATAGAGGGCGCCAAAAGTATTTTCACTTCTCTGTTTGAACTTCAACTCAACTCAGCCAGTTGCTTGGGGCCTTGGGGCTCTGACACGCCCCAAAAACACTGCCCCTCCCCCGAAAATGCTACTCCTACCTGCCCGCTGGCTTTGTTGTGTGTTGACTTTATTGAACCATTTCGCCAAACTTGATTGACTTATTGTTGTTGCCTGCCGCTTTGTTTTATGCCACATTATATTTTTCCTTTCATATTCTTACGATTTTGTTTGCTTATTATTGGCATCTTCCCGCTCTCGAAATTTCCCTTTTAGATCGCCAACAGGCAAACACTTAAATCCAGCCAGGCCGTAGAATTCACACTCTTCGCCTCTGATACGAGTATAAGTCAATTTCGAATGTCAATAAAATGGAAATTTTATAATTTTCGCTGAAATTCACACACCAGAGACTCCCATAACTGTCTACACTCCACACTCCTGCAACGTCTACAACTTAATGAGATTTTGTTTATTGGTTCTTGATAGCAGCCGCAGTTGAGCTTAGCCGGGACAAGGATATCGCCCAGCCGCTCTGAGTGTTTTATTAATGCTTTTTATGGGCGCTTAGGTAAATGTCGCTGACGTCAGCAGATATTTATGCTCAGAAAGATATCAATCTGTCGTGCTTAAGTGGCCACGCTTAAAAGATCGTTGCCACATGCCTTCAATCAGTTGCCAAGCAGCAATTACTCCACTTCTACTTGCTAAAAACAATTTAATTTAAAATATACCAAACATTTACCTAAATTCTACTGATATTGATTAATAGATATACACAAATATTAATGTTAAATTGATCGCAGCTTCTTTACGTATACGTAACAGTCTTTTCTCTTTCAGTCTTTTCATAAAAACTTCTCTATGTATTGTATTAAATACTAAATTGTAAGGGACTTTAAACATCTCGTTTGTTCAGTAAACGTGCTAAATTATCCGTGGCTTTGAAATTTATACTACAGTTTTGAAAAGGCAACTGAAAATACCGCATATTTTGCAGGCTTAGTCGTTATTATAATTAAAACTCATTTGTCGTGTGCAAGGTTTTAACGCATACATATAAGCTTACAAATAATGAGAGACACACACACACACACATACAGATACATGCAGACACGAGCAGTTAGCGCAAAGCGCACATCGCACATCACAGGACGCGTTGCGTATACGCTACATTGTCGGCATGTGTATGGTACGTGAGTTCCTTTGATATTAAAACTAAAACGCACACATAAACAGGACACACAGGACACCTACCCACACCCAAACACACAGGCAAATAAACAAAGAAAATATGTTCGCAAAGCAAGAGGAAGCTTCTATAAGTTGACTCAGCTGCCAGTGAAATAAAAAGCATGCAAATTCATAAGAAATTCAGAGATATATATTAAAATGATGTTCGGACTTCAAAGTGTTAGTTCGGGCGAAAAGTTATTATTACTTTTTCATTTTGTTGCTTGCATTTTTTACCATTTTGCCTGCTGTATTCATTCTGTTCCCATCACTGAGCAAATATGTCAAAGTCAAACTAATCAATGCCAAAAGGTTTGGCCCCAAACTGATAACAAAATGCGCTAAAGGCAGTGTCATAAATATCAATCCATCAACTGAAGCTTGGCAAAAGTTTTGGCATCAACAGCTCTATATGGTGACAACTATGAAATTCAATAAAGAAACAAGTAAGAACACAACAGTCGAGTCTGCTCTACTCTGAGAGCCTGGTATGCCTTGAATTTGCACACAAATATATCTGAAAATACATAGACACACGAGAAAACACGCCGCAGGCAATGTTTAGCTTATATATTGTCTCATATATTGATAGCAGATGTCGTCATTTGACTGTTGCTAACATTGCCACAAACTTGTTAGTCCCTTGTTTCTCTGGGTACCGGGCTAAAAAGGAGCAGTTCAGGCCAGACCAGACCAGAGACTCGGACAATGCATAGTCAATCATCGAGAAGCTAAACATAAACATAGTTCAGGCTGACTTAGGCACAAATGACAAACAATCAGTCGGCCATTGGTAATGGGTGTTGAGATTTGCTTGAGGATAAAATTTCATACTGAATTGTCTTGCTTGGTATAATAATATATTCAACCAAATTCTTTAATAATTAAACATAATTTGTTTGCAGAATATATTTAATATTTTAAAATGAATTTAAAATTGCTTGTGGCAAATTTGCAAATATTTATATTGCACTTTATGTAAAGATTCTTATGTATATTATACAATAACTGTTGTTATATCGAGGGCACTTCACAGAAAAAGCTGCAGAGCCTCAGTTAATAGTTGAAAAAATTTAAAATACATGCAGTTATTGTTAAAACCATAAGCCGTCAGGAGTTCTTTTTGAGTTTTTAGTGCTTTTGTCAAAAGCTTTTTATAGCTGCAGTGTTTTTTTTTAATCTTTCAACTTAAATGCAGTTGATAGCAAGGTTTCACTAACTGATTGCTCACTTTAATGAAAACAATGTCGATATTTTTTGTGCAGTTTTATTTCAACTCAACGCCCACATGGTACTTCAAATTCCTTGCGGATATTTTGATGGCAAGTAGCGCCAACTCTTTGTATTGCGAAAAGTGTATGGTTGATTATTTCGCTTTTTACTTTGTATATTCTGTAAAGAAGCGAAATAAATTCATCAGTTAAAGACAGAACTTAGCAATATTAAGTATTCATTAGTCATAGCTATCAACTACACATGACTCTATCAATAGATTCTATTTCACATGTCATCAATTAAGCTTGCCTCTGTCGAATGTTGGGAATTATAAAATTAAATTAAATTAGCGACTGTTTGTCATTAAAAATGTTGACTAGAAAATGTCGACAGAAATGACTAGCCGTTATTTTTAAGGAATTCAATGCCAGAACTGGTGGAAGCTTGATTAAGATACTTTACAGAGTATTCGCTAGTCCTGCTAGAGGCAACAATTTTCACACAGTGCTTTTTATTTGTGATGCTTTTTATACCAAACACACAGCTGTGTATTTGTATTATTTTCATTTATTTTTCAATTTGCAGATCCACATTCTGGGCTCTCGGTTTTTGTGTAATGGCGTTTTCAATTGGCGAAGTTTGATTCAGCAAAAATTCATTTATTTTCACTGTAACAATAACTGTTAATGTAATTGTAACTGTTGCTGTAACTGCAACTGTGAATGAAGTTCAATTGGGCAAAAACGGAAATTGCCAGTTAAATGTCTATTATACATATATGTACGAGGATACATACATACATACATATGTACAAATACATGCAAGTTCTTTGGGATTTCATTTTGGTATTAAAAAAAAGCTGCCGTTTTTACCAAATTGCAGCAATATTTGTTTTCTTCTTTAAAGTCAATGAAAAGACGATTGAAAAACTAATTTTCTAAAGCGCCTCTAAAATGAGAGGCATTAAAAAGTTTCGGCTCTGTGCTTTAAAAGTTAGCCAGTTTAAATGGCCATTGTACGTTTGCTTTCAACACTCTCAATTTGCAGTAAAGTAAAATAAAATTTTGGTTAAACACGCACAATAAAAATAAATTTCTTTAAATTACAAAAGACAACGCCAATGAACAAGCAAATTAACGACCCTCAACGATATTCTAGTTAGCCTGGTTTAACTCACCCACCTGACATAAATCCCACAGTTCTTAGAGTCAAGATTGAGTATCACACATACGACTCAGACGTTAAACTTAATTTTATTATTTAAAATTTTACAGAATTCGTAAAAAGTCGACATGAAGTATCTTGTCACTTGTCACTGTAAATACGAAAGCTGACGACGCATTTTACGGCAAATGACTGACAAGAAGCAGCACTAATTATTTACGATCTCAGGAATTACATTGTTATCGTAAAAAGTAAATATGGCATTTACGTGCTTCGACTCGCCTTCGCCTTTTGGCTTTGGCGTGTGGAATTTATGCCGTCTGACAAACATACAAAATATATACATACATACACTTAGAGGCGCATAACATTTTATTATTTCCAACATTTTCCGGCGCCAACACTTTGCACCTAATTTCATCTGCTTCCGCCCTGGGACTGAGTTGGGTCCGGACGAGGTTCCCCCATAAAGGGAACGAGACCTCATGTTCCCCTTGGTCATGTACTGCCATAGCCGACGCAATTACAGAACCCGCCAGGGGCCTCTTCAAAAATTTATGGCCATTGATACATGGCACAATCCCCCCCTTCAAATCCTGCAACAGTCACTTCAATGCCTTTGCGGTCGGCCATTGTGGCATACTTTCAGGATTTCAGGCGCATCGCACTCAAGTTGATAAGCGTAAGCTGCAAAGAGCTTGAGTGTGAAATGCTTATTATCCGAATTCTTTACAGTTTACACTTAAGTATGTCTTATGATTTATGTATAAAATTTACGAAAAATGTGACAAAATACGTAATCGATTATTGGGAGAGATACTTCATATCTGATAGGTTAAATAAACATAACTTTTTTAAATATCTGTGGAGAATTACATATATTAACAGCAAGTGGTTAAATTTATTAAATTATTTAAATATTGATTTATTTATTATCATCACCAATGGTAAAGAACCTAATAAGTTATTACTGGAAACTATTATTATCATGCAGTCGATATTCTGACATTAGAATACTTTTCTGAATTTTATGCATATGCCATCAAATGACTTGTACTATATGTGGGGTTTTTATTAATATTAAAGTTTTAGTTTATTATTATGTTGGAAATGGTATATTGAAATCAAATAAACTGCATAGTTATACTCTTAGTTCTCGCAGCCCCACTAGGCCGAACGTAGAGCTCACAGCTTGAAAGACTGCAGTCGAGATCTTCTCGCTGCTTCTCGTCTCTCCTCATCATCGTTTTTGCAGCTCGCCGCCTGTCGAATTTGCCGTCGTTGGTGTGCATCATTGTTGCCGTCATGCTTGCAACATTGCAACATTGCTTACTCTTTAGGATTCTGTACACTCAGCTTTACACTAATTCACATATATAAGACTAACCCACAGACTTAAATATAATGAAACTCAAAGCTTCTTAACGGCCCCAAAACTTACATATTACTAGCTTATTTTTCGACACTAACATAACAGCTGCTTCCGTTTCCTTAAGCATTTTGTCCGGACTGGTCAGTGAACTGCATATCACTGAAGGAATCGCTTTATCGCCTAACAGAGTCTTGTACAGTACGTGACCCTCGGCTCATGGGTACTTTGTTGCATGTTGAGGGCCATTAAATTAGCCAGGTGCTGTTGAGTTATGTTAACTGTCTGAAATCAGTGCACTTGTTACCTTTAATTATTACTTGGCCAGACGTTGCAACAGCAACGAAAACAATGATTCAATTTCCGTTGCCGGAACTTGGGCAGAGAGTTTTATGTTAACAGGTTTCGTATGATTTTCATGTTGTGGCTTTACTCTGTGAAATTTGCATAGAAATGTTACACAGTTTGTGGGTACACAGTGTCCGAACCTTTTGTTTACTATCCATTTTAACCGGACATATTCATAAAAATGTCATAAATGCTAGCTGCTAACATTCAGCACAACTGAAAATCACAAAACCATTTTGGTTATACAAATACTATTATATAACATATTTATACAAAAGAGTGTGTGTGTGAAATGTGTACGACATGTTATACCAAAGAGGAAAACTTCAACAAATAAGAAACAATTGCATACTGAAATTTCCGCATATGAAATAAGATATTTGCATGCTGGACTCAGAATTAAAACTAAATTTAGATATAACAGGTCAGCAGTATGAAATTAAAGCTCTGCAAATTATGAAGAATACCTAGAATTGAAATATCTTTAAAAATGCGAAACATTTCTATTAAAATTACAAAATAAACATTTCTCAATTCATAATACTCAGAAAACCCTAGGAATACATGAAATCCTTAGTTTAATTGAGTGGTTTTTACACTTAAAGTATTTCTATAACATTTTTACTCTCCCCACAGCATTTTTCATTATTTGTGATAAAAGTTTCATGGCAATGGAAATAAATTCGATGGCCAATAAAGTAACCATGACAAATAAGGGGCGTAACTAAAATTTAAGAGAATAAAACTTTAGTTGAATATGCGCGTGTGTGTTTTTAGGGAAATATAAAATAAAACCGTAAACATAAACGAAAACACTTGGCAAGCTGTGTGCTTCAGGAAACGGAAGTGCTTATTCTTCCCATTGTAGAATACTTTAAAAAGAATACCAGCAATAATAAAAAATGTATATTTCAACATTTGATTGCAATTTATTTGCTTCCGTTTCGGGCGAAAGTTGTTATCGCAAATGTAAAGTAAATTCCACCTTATGGTAGAAGAGATAAACTCTCAGATATGTAAAAGGATTAGTTACACCCATTTTATGTGTCAATTTACAAACTACTCTCAGTTGGCTGCACACAAATCGCACAACCTCAACACTCAACACCCAAAAGTGTGGCACTTAACTGACAACTGTAGGTACATACTGAAACATACAATAGTCACGCGAAACTCGCAATAAATGAATGTCAAATGTCAGTCTAAAGCAGGCAGCACAATATTGCAAATTCAGCGCCAACTGGCAACTGTCAATTCGGTATAATGTTGTGAAGTTTGCTCACATCTATGCACATTTGGTTTCAGCGTCAAAATACCATAATACGTAATTTGTCACACCAGCAGCAAAAGTGGCAACGAACCAGGCCATCAAGTGCTGGTGTTTGGTGTTAGCCAGATACTGCTATGTTACATATACATTAACCCTGGCTAACATGGAATTGCCGCCCACTCACAAACATAGCGCTTTAGCGAGTTTGGCACTTTCCTGGATAGGTGGAAAGTGGCAAGTGGCAAGTAAACATGAAATAGATTATTTACAGCGCCATGCACAACGATTTGTGCAAACTGTGTGCCACAGTTGCCATTCACACTTTGATCTAGCTCCACCAGCAGGCACCCCTTGCCGAAGTGTGTACATCACTGTATACTTACCCACACAGTGCAGAAAAAAACCAGCAAAAAGCATAAAAAATGGGAAGTGTGAACGGGCACTGATAAGCGTTAGCAGCGGCTGTTGTCGCTTGTCAAAAGAAATATTGCTTATGGCCTTAAACGAATGCACAAATGAAATTGTGCAAGCCAGATTGACGGCTGTGGTAGGTAGATGCTCATATACCAGCTGGCTGTCAGGAGTTGCTCAGCTACCCGGCAACCCCACTCCCCAGTTTCCCTGTTTTGCTGTTTCCCCTAGTTGCCAGCTGAATCGGTTGAGTGAAAACAGCTAAGAGCAGGTGGTGTCAGTCAATTGAATTTGCTGGCAGCTAAACAAATAGCTTAATTTTAGGTCGACTCTGATTTACAGTCAGTTTGCAATACGAAATAGAACTACAGGAAGGTGTCGACTGAGCAATACCCTGTAAGGTCTGCTTCCGTCCTTCCTAAACAAATATTTAATAAATTTCAAACAACAATAGTATGTATATAATTATTAGCCATTGGTCATCGTAGCGTATACGCAACAATGTAAATAAATCCAGTTGCACTTCTGTATATTGCGATTTAAATGCCATTCAATTTAATATAATTTTAAGAGTTCGGCAGCTTTTAATTAAATCTAATATGATGTTTGTAATTATTTTAAACAAATGTTTTAAAAAAAAAACACAAGCAAGAATAAAACGACAATTGAACTGAATATTTTGTGTTGTGAGGCATAACAAAGCCAATTAGTAATGCATAAATCAAAAATTATTTTTAAATAGATTTGTTGAAACGACCACAAGCAAATATTTAATTAACTTGTTCTACGAAAATGAAAACAGAATTCCGGCTATTTAATTGGTCCGAAAAGAAGCAAAGAAGAAATGTTGGCAAAAGATAATTACAACATTTTGCATTTGTTAGTTAACTATTTGGACTGAATAACTAGAAATACCAGCATTAGGCCGGGCAACTTAGGAATTCAATTAGCCAAATGGCCGAATGTCTCTGCGGATCCAGAATAACCCGCCATCTACATGTCATTTCCTGAACTAATGCATGCCAAATGCGCACAAATGTATGCTATGCAAAAATGCGAACTATTTATTATTTGGCCTAACTCAACATCCCCATTCATAGCTATGCCAACTGCCAGCAAATAACTACGGACTCTGACCGTTGTCAGGGATCTCAATAATTTAGTAGCCGTCTCTGTGTATGCAACACTCGATGTCGATGTCGATGTCGTTTCGGCTATTTGTCCGCTTGTTAGGTGCGAGGTGTGGTCAACCACAGTGGTAGGTAAAAGTGTATGGCCCGCACGTTTGTCTATTTTGGTCTTTTTTAGTGCACAGGTGTGAGGTTTTTTTCTGTTGTTGTTGTTGCGCGCGTTATGCAAACAGCCATCCAAATTGACGTGCCGAAAACTGGACAAATTACACGCAAACATGGCAACAAAACGGCCCACAAATAACTGAAGTAAAGGAAGGCAGGCGTTATTATGGTCAGAGCCAGACCCAAACAACTTGATGCCCACAAAAATTAATTATAAAAATTTTCACTTTATGTCTGAGTTTTCGGTTACTTGTAACTTTGTTAAGTTAATGCGTTTATTTAGCGTGCAAAATTTAATTATGAAAATGTCTCATATTTCAGCAAAGTAAAACGTTGCAACTTGTTTATTCATTTTTTATTCTTGGATAAACATACTCTTTTTACGTTACTTATAAAGCAATATTGAAAAGTACATATATAGTATATGTGGTACTCAAGTTTTCCATCGAATGCCTTTTTGTTCATATCACTCCCATGCGTGTATATATTGTATGCTACTCTACACACTTTTATGGTAGTATGGTAGTATAGGCAGAGCAGAACGGGGAATGAACAGGCTTTGACCTAAAAGCTCTCAAACAAGATTAGTTTGGAACTTCTATAGGGCTCTCATCAATGAACATACATTAAGTTTTTCTTGGCTCTTCACCTGGAGTGACGACTTGAAGACGTCTATCAAACAGATCTGAGATAAGAAAAAGTGCGTGCTTTTAATTTGTACTGCAATGTTGACCCATCACTATACGCCACAGCATGTCAGACATATGGCATATGCTACACTGCGCTACACGACATTTGATTGAGTTCAGTGTGCCTGCAGCTGTCATGTGAAAGAAAACAATTTGCTGCTAAATTGCTACATGGCAGCGTCTGTCGATTTCCTGTCATGTTCTTTACTTTTGCTTATACTCTCACTTACTCTTGCCCCGGGACTTGCTTTGTGCTCTCCCGCACGTGTCTAACTGTGTAAAACCAAATATGTATGATAAATGTGAGTGTCTATGTGTGTGTGTGTGTGTACAGTAACTACGTATTCATATGCCACTTCCGCAGCTTCACTTTGCCTGATTCTAATTTTGCATCACTTCCTCATTTATTGTATTGGATTCTTTCATTCATTAATATCATTGTTAGCTCTTTATTGTTTCACTTATTCAATTTGTTATACCATTGACATATTGCCGACAGTTAATTTCCCATCACTGATTGTTATTCTACATTGACTACTTTCATTCTCCAATAACTTCTGAATGTTAACTTTTTAATTTTTTAAAGTAAACACACTTCAATTCCGCTTCCTTCTACAGTTCATCAAATGTTAATTAAATTTTAATTTCCTTAAAAACTTTTCGTAACTAATAATTAATTAAAACTTACTTACATTCAATACTTTATAAAGTTTGTAATCGGTTGCATTACAATATTAAAATTCCATATAATAAAACTAATTGTTTAAAAGTTTCCTATCCAAAAGTATAAGTTAACATAAATATCCGCTTGGCCTCACAAGAAAAACTTTAACATTCACATCAATCCCAAAAATGGTCTTAGGAACTTCTGCGGAAACCCTATCCCCATTTGCTTTCCCGTCATATAAGCATTGCAACAACAATTTCAATGGCAGGACCTGTTGTTTGAGCTGCGTGCCTAGACAGGATTATTAGCCGCATTTTGTGGCCCAGAGGCGGAAAGCGTTAAACACACGAAACCAATTACAATCCTCCCGTTTTGTATTTTTGCTAGAACATAACTTGCTGGTGGGGAGGAAGGGGGAGATAGGGTCGAGTCTAAGATGCTCGGTCTATAGTTAGTCTGGCTGCACACACAAATCTCAGGTATTTTCGTAGCTAATAAAGTTTGTCTTAAAGTATTTGGTGCAGAAGTTTCCCTGGTTCCAGCATATTTGGTTTAATATTAGTTGGCCCAAGGCATGCATGAAATCCAAATGAATACACACCGTCCACGGGTTATTTGCTTAGTTCAGCTTCAGCTCTCAGAGGTAGAATCAAACTCAGCTCAGGCAACGCCTCCATCTTTTGCTCCGTTTCCGTCTACAACAATGTCGAGACACGTGCGTTGAGTTACACCCACATTGAGTAGAAAATTTTATGCACCCAATATCAATAATTTTGTAGGTTTTATTGTTATTTGCGCATATTTTTATGTATTTACTAGTACGTTTTTCTTCGCCTCTATTCCGACTCTGGCAAAGGATGAACAAAAGTTCGCCGGCAGAAAAAGTTTTCACATCGCCTGGGACCGGAAATGAAAGTGAAATTGTTTTTCGTAACATATTTATGTTTGTTGACCTTTATTAAAATGGCTTTTGTAGCTGCGCTGCGTATCTCTGGCCTCAGAATAGAATGACACGCTTCTCATTAATATGTCTCGCGTAATTAAATCTACAATTATTTCTATTTGCCCAAGGAGTGACTTAGCTTTTCAGCTGTTTTCCAAGTAATTAAAGACTTCTTCTCTATGGGAATTTTTCTATTTAAGTTGCGTTATGGTAACTATAGTCTTCTTTAGAGTTCACCATAACTAGACTAAGGCCTCTGAGTAAATAGAATATTGATAAGATAAGCTATAAAACTACAAGGTATTTAGTGACAATTTTAAATGGGAAAATGTAGATATATTAAAAATTAGCCTTATAAATTGTTATTCCTATTTAAATGTAATGCCATACTTGCAGATCTTATCCTACATATTCTATTTGTCACAGCTAATCAAATTAAAATTTTGTTGTGCGACTGTCAAAATGTTTTGAATTTGAAATGAACATGACACAGTCGCTGTCGCTGTCGCTATAGCTGTTGTTGTTCCTGTTGCTGATTACCTGACAGCTACACATCAGTACGTAGATATTTGGAGATACTGTAGAACAAATGCTAGCTCTTTCAATTCCAGAAGTCGCCTCCGGTTGTTTCTGCCTTCTGGCTCGAAGACCCACGCTTAGAGTCAACGAAATTTATCACACACTCACAGACATTTGTTACTGACAGTAAAACAAAGAGGGTGAGAGTTCGGCATTAGCATGTCTGATATTACGTACGTATGTACACCTGTCAAAGTTATTCATATTTTTGGCGCAGCATTACGGCATTTTTACATGTGTTGCTATTAATTTTTTGCTCCGCCGCGTAGCAAATTGAAGACGTCGCATAATCTGCTGCCACGGATGCTGTCAAGCCATTAGCTGCAGGACGTTGACGTCGTTGCCCAGGTGTCGGTGTGTAATTGTGCGTGTGTGCGGTGTATGTGTGTGTTGTGTGTTGTGTGTTGTGTGTGGCCCACACAAAAGTATGATTGAATGTTATTTGATGTGAATTTTGAAATTTCTTTCTTAGGCTTGGCATTTATGCAAATGTTACAATTTGTTGTGCGTACTTTACGGCTGTCAGTAAAATGTGAAGACCGAAGACTGAATGAGCCCCCAACAAAAAAAGATGTGAAGTTTGAAGTGCCAAGTACCAAGTGCCACAAAGAAAACTTTGTGATTGCCAATGCTGAAATTTATGTGGGCTACAATCAAGCGGAACTGGAGTTCAAATTCTCGTCAGCAATTATGTATCTTGGTTGTCATTATAGAGAAAGTCAAGTTAATTGAGCACCATTTAAAATATTCAAATATTCGTTTGACATACAATCAGCAGAAGCTACTTAAAAGTACTCGTACTCGCAAATATAATATTGAATTTTCCAGTTGAAATTTAATGCCCCGTTGTGCCAATGCCAAACAATTCGCTCTGATTGTCCCCGGGGCCAAAATGAAATGCATAAATTACAGTCTTTGCACATCTTTTCACAGCCTACTTGTCGGCACACCGACTGTTATTTTATAGCATTTTATATATTCGTATATCGTATATATATATATAAAAAAATACGATATTGGCTTTTAAGCGGCCATCGCCTCGAGTGTTTGACCTTATGTCAGCTTAACGGCAACACTCCAAGTGCCAATTTATGCAACTTTGGATGCTATCGATGAAAATCAATTTGTGGAAATTGTGGTAAAAAAAAATAAGGAATAACGTAGCCATGCGATACACAAACAAATTGGCCGCATTCAAAGTTGTCCTCGGCACTCACAAATTATCTTTAAATCCAGGCGCTGGCATTCAGTATCGTCTCAAAATATATGTACATATTTCGATTTGAATGCCAGTCTGGAAATTCAAATAAGCACAAACAGGGACAAGCCAAGTGAGCGAACTGCTCAATCAAATCAAAGCCCCCGCACAACAGAATGCAAAGTGAGACAAAGAAAGGAGGATGGAAGACGATGACGGAGGACAAATGGGAATGATAAGTCTGGGCTAGTGTCAGCTACAGTCTCGTCATTATACAGAAGACATGGGAACCATAAACTAAGCATAAGCCTAGATAAGACATCGACTGAACGCATACACTATATAATATGTGTGCGAGGCTTTCATGTCAGCGTATTTCCAGTTGAACAACAACTCGATTTCCATAAATCATTTGTATGCGAATTCAGACTATTCTGACAGTTTCTTTTATCATGGTTATGAGTATTAAGCTCGGCAAGCACAAGATTGGATTAATTTTATTAATGAATCAATTCGTTCAGGCTAAATCAACTTGGAGTTTGTGCAAATACCTTAGTGAAACTTAAATACCCAATACAAATCGAGGGAGTTGGGAGATGGGAGATGGGAGAACAAGATGAGAGCGCTTCGACAGAGCGACAAATGTAATCAAAATAAATTACGAGCGTGTAAGCAGCCTCCGGTGTCTATTAAGGGCAATAAAAGGAAAGCACCATTTGTTTAACGCAATCTCATTATTAGATGCGACCCAAAGCCGACGGCACAGCTGCTGGTGCAAGACCCTCTCGTTGACAGTGACAAGCTCTGAGGTCAGACCTCTCTGCTCCTGCTACTGCTCCTCTCACCTACAGCTTGATAATGCTGCTGATTATGCTGATGATAAGTAATTTTGTAAACTCAAACTGCAGACTGAGGCCGAACCGACGATGCCTCCAGAGCGGCGTTAATGCGCCCGTTGATTAGTCAGAGTTTTAGTTGCCGATGGTCTGACTCAGTCCCTGTCTGCGACTCTTACTCGCTTTCTCTGAAGTCCCCGGCGAGTCGACGAGCCGACAAACCGACAAGCAGACAAGCAGACAAGCTCATTATGCCGCCAACAATTTGATTAATTACCGCTGTCAGCCCGGTTGTATGCTACACTTTTTTTATAATTCCGCTGTCCTGCGGCGTCAGGTCGCTGCAAAGGATTTCTGCACTTCCGTTTTGTGTTTCGCCTTCGTGCATAAATTTTATGCAAAATTTAATTTACCTCTGGGCAAATTCTGGGCAATAATTTTTATGGCTAAAATTGCCGCTAGCTTTTCCATATTCTCAATGCTCTGGGACTTTATGCGGTTGACATTTATAAGCCCGGCTAGGGACTTGGGACTTGGGACTTTAATAATACAGGTATTAAATTGGTGTTCGGTTGCAATGCTTTTAAAATGGTTGACAGCACCGCAGAGTTTTGGCAGTTTCAATGGCATTTCATTAATGAACAAGAGTCATTAAAATAATAGAAAATAAATATAAATAAATTCGTAAACATTATTCAAATTTAATTAAACCAACGCATACAATCAGTAAATTCAAAATGAAATTAAGCAGAAGACTCAATAATAAATTTTTGTATTGTCCAATTAGTTTTAATTCAAGTGCTAGAACAAATTCGTGTACGAGTCCTTGCAAATATGTGTGCATATCAGCAACAAGCAGCCGATTGTGAGTTTAATTTGCAAAGCGAACAAATTAATACAAAACATTGCATATCCAATAATATCAAATAAACTACCAAAAAACCAACCAACGAATAACAAACAATTCAATTAAAAGTTGATGCAACAATGAAATTAGCATGCTTCACTCAGTTCTCTGTGCATATTTGTGTTCCTCTTCTCGTCGTTGTTGTGCTTTTGGTCTTGGGCAAAACGATATCTGCCAATGACAATGTGGACAATGAGGTAATTGGTGATATTCGCGAGAAGTGGACAAATGACAACGACCAGCAGCAGCAGCAGCAACAGCCGGAGGTGGAAAAGGTGGGGGCTGAAGCGGAGGAGGAGGAGGTGCTGCTGTTTCCAGTTGAACAGCATGACAACTCTATAGCCGCGAGGCATCGTCATCATCAGCATCCCAATCGACATCATCAGCATCTGCATCATCGCCGTGCTCGAATTCACAGACAAAGTCATTACAAGGCGTTGGAACTGGAGCAGCAACAGCAGCAGCTGGGTAAGCTTTCGCATTGGTTGCACTGGTCCACGCACACGCCCACGCCCACTCCCAAGCCAACGCCCACGCCCACGCCCACCCCCTGGCCCGATTATGTCAACGATGAGGAGTTAGAGCAAGAGCATCAAAAGTACCCGCAACATGTGGAAAGCGTCGACTATAGCAACAATAATTTCGATCTGGAAAGTTATCAACGCTATGCCAACATGGATTTGCCTTTAGGAGCCTCACCGCGATCGGGACGACATCGAGGACGTCATGTGACCCCTCACAACAATAACAATTTGCATAATGTGATGATGCCACTGATCTCCGAACTAGGGGGCAAGTATCTGAGGTCACTGCCCGACTCGGTGGACTTTCATCACGATCGCCTGTATGCAGCACAGCTGCAACGTCATTGGCCTGTCAAGAGGGAGGCCATTGTCGAGGGTGATGTTATCCTGGGCGGCCTGATGATGGTGCACTCGCGGGAGGACAGCATAACCTGTGGCCCCATCATGACCCAGGGCGGCATTCAGGCCCTGGAGGCAATGCTCTTCACCATCGATCGCATCAATAAGATGAATTTGCTGCCGAACATAACACTCGGTGCACACATCCTCGACGACTGCGACAAGGACTCTTATGGCCTGGAAATGGCCGTGGATTTCATAAAAGGTAAGTCTGTTGCAGACTCCAATGCATTATAAGTATCTTCGTTGTTGGTAAGTTGTGTAACTTGCTGCAATATTCACGCGGATATCCACAGCACTTGCAGCATTCTTTATTCAAGTGCGGTTTCTGCACCTGACATTTACATATTTGCATTACACATTTGGTTGTCATAAGGTGAAATCGTTGGTTTCATTTATGGGTAAAGTTAAATTCAATTAACTTTATTAAAAGCTGGAAACAAATCGCTACAAAAGGTATCGATTTTATGACTTCATCTGCACTATGACTACAATTTATTTAAGTAAATCAATGCCATTGTGATTCAGGTTAACGATTATAATGTTTGTGTAAACAATTTGTGCATTCAATTTGTAAATACTACAAATGCAAATGCATTAATTCAATAAATTATATAATTATTTCTTCAATAATACATATTTGTGAATAATACAAATTGTAAAGACATAGAAATATATATACATATAAACAAATAGATAATATTAGGATTTACAATAAAATATATAATAAGATCTATATGTATCTATATTAATGTTTAATTCAAAACAAAACTGTTTTAAAGAGACTTATTAAACAGACTATGCAACATAATATTAGGCTTTGAGATATTATTCTAACCAGAACCTTTAATATTAAGTATCTATGGACCCACTTCACAAACATTTTGATTTCCTACGATGATTTAATTTAACTTCGATAAAATTAAAGTATGTAATTAAAATAAAATATTAAAACACATATCTACTTACTCTGTTTACAGATAGACAATAAAGGTAAATATATTACTCAGAGTAGGTTATTTTATTTACTAAGTAGCGTTTAGTTCCAACTGGTTGCATAAGAAAAAAGCTCTGGCGAAAATCCCTGCGCTTACGATTAATTCAAGCGCCTAAGATTTTATTAATAAACGAAACTAATAAATAAATTATGCGATTACTAAAGCGGCAACACGAGAGCAGACTGAGATGTTTAAGCTCTCTTTCAGTGAGCTCAACTCATGCGCCAAAACTAATATACATAATTCCCCAAAGACAAGGCGGTATTTATTGAATTTGCACAAACACCCAGAAAATATAAGAGAGAATAAAAGAAGGCGGCGGTAAATTTTGTGTTGTAAAAGTCCCAAGTGTCGATGCCAATGAAAATTAAGTACGCCGCTAGAGATCGACGCGACCGGAAGTAGGGAATGTGGCTGGCGGATGTGATAGCGTTGCCACATGGCCACGTGTGCGCCAGTTTTGTCTGGCTCCTTGCCAGGACACACAAACGTGGCGCTTATTTCATTTATTTAACAACAAAGAGGCGCAGGAGACAACGGCAATGAGACAGCCGCAATGATCTATAATCAATTGCGCCAGAACGAAAAGGACAAACGATTGCCGTTGTCCTTGTGCTAGGCCTGAACACTTTCTAATCTCCATAATTTCATTATTTATGTGCGCGGCAAGGATTTATTTGAGCGACGTACCGCGACGACAAGAGGGCCATGTTTCTCACATCTGACGTATGAAAAATATAATTTTCCAAGTCACTGAATTATATTGACAGGATTAGGCATGCCGCAAACTATGAACCAGCCGCCGTTTTCTCTATTTGTTTGGGCCAACAGCCCGCAACCAAAGCACAAGTCATCATCATCGTCATCATCAACATCATGGAAGCACCAATTGAGTAGCCCGACGATGCCAACAGCTCCGATAGAGTTAATTAATTTGTATTTAAGTGCAACTGCCTAAATGTGGGTGTCAGAAATGGGTGTGTGAAAAGCGTGGCATGCGCATAATAATATTAATAAACCCAAATGATTCTCATCTCACAACAGCCTGCGTCTAGTTTAGGTGAATTAAATCGAGAAGAGTTTACTTTAATTGAATGGTAGAAACAGGCGCAACTTAACCCAAAGATTGGCAGCTGTTCTCAAATACGAATATTGAATGTATTCTAGTCTATAAAATATTTGTACTCAACACTACGCAAAAAAATATACTAAGAGTTTACTAAAAAAATGTATATTCGATTAAATAATATCCCTAAAAAATGTACAAATATTTTTAAATTTCCAAGAATACAATCGAAATAATCATTTTTATAAATCAGTTCTTCCTATATATTTGGTGTAATTTTATTTACCCTTTCAGCTCTTTTCAATAGATAGAGTTACAAAGCAAATTGAATAATTTGTAGTGATTTAATTAATAAATTCCCCAGGCAGCAATAAAAACTCACGAATGGTAAAAAGGCATCAAGCTGAAAAGCGGAACATTTACTATAAAAAAAACATGCAGAATGCCGTTTTGTTGTGTTTTTGTGGCGAAAACTTCGACACAAATAAAATTAAATAAAGAGTAATTATAATTTTTAAGTAAAAAGTGCTAGGGCGGAACGTGTACCTAAAGTTGCTCACCCTCAATGCCCGCTCTGAACTAGCATAATAAATAAAAGTTTCATAATTATAAAATAAATAGAAAACAAAACTTGCAAACATCAACACAAATATGCAAATGAAAAGAGTACAGTTGGGGTCGTCGCATTTCTACAATTAAAAAAAAAAAAATAAACTATAAAATGACCAACTACCCTGGTCGAGTTTTTGCATAGCTTGTTGTTTTGTTTTTTACATTTCAGTAGCCGCAATGAGTTTACTCTGCTCTGAGCTGCCGCTGATAAAGTTCTGACTATTCATTTATAATTTGTTTAGTGCCTCGAGGCGTTTAAATAAATTACTAGTTGATGATAACGGTGCGTAAAGTTATATGCATACTAGTTAGTTGGTTCTATCACATTTATCAAATATATTTTACGGATTAAGTAATTATGTTTACCTAAAATAAGCAATAAAATGTTTTAAATTATAATACAAAATCGTCTTTAAATATTTATAATACATATTTATTAATATAATTGTGAGTATATTGAATAGGTTATTCTCGTAAATTGCCCTTTAATTTCCTGAGTAATTATCTTTAATTTACTTGCTATTAATACGAATTTAAAACGTTGTCTTGCAGGCTCAATCAGCAACATAGACGATGCCGAATATCACTGCAACAAAACCCAAGTGCGTAAGGTGATTTCCGGTGTGGTCGGCGCTGCCTCCTCGGTGACATCTATACAGGTGGCCAACTTGCTGAGACTGTTTCGAATACCACAGGTAGGACTCCACATACTCCATATCATATACGTAACTTTTCCCGTTGTAAACTATTTCAACGGTTTATGTTGCCCTCCTTTCGGGACACTTTTTGCAGCTGAGCTCAGTAAAATATTTTCCAGTAACCATTGCAAACTTTTTGCGGGCGTAATTAAAAAGCACACACATTTTGTCGCATGACGCTCAACGGAAAATTAGTTTTAGGAACAGAATGTGACATTAAATTAGTTGGCTCTTAAGAGGCAACAAATCAACCAAGTGCAGCAGCTGCAGACAAAGAAACACCAAAAAACATTGTCAAGGGCACTCGGAAGTTGCCACTTCTACTACCAGTAAAACTTACGCTTCGGCCTGGTTACTTACTTGTTTGCTTCATTCTCGACAGCGACGCATGGCAGTCTAAAAGTCACGTTACTGAGAGAGATTGAGTATCCGCAGCGTTGCCGCTACGTGAGTAACAGCCAAGAGTCAATGCAACGCAGCTGGTCAGAAGGGAACAGTGCATGCAGAGATGCCATAAAACGCACACACTCGCACACACACACACACACACACACACCCACACTTACTATTCATTTAGTGCAACTTAAAAATAGAGCAGGTTCCAAATGGTCATAAATCAAATGTGGTCATTTGATTGCAATTTTAGTTTGACCTCTGACGGTTTTGTGGCCAACAAAAACAAAGCAACCGCATTTACACAGAAAAGAGAACAAATAAAATACTGAATCCGGTTGAATACACAAAGAAAACGGAGGTAGCTAGTTAGCGTTTTCTTTTCACTGCTTTTTCATTTGTCACTTTAATGTGTTTCGAAGCCAAAGTTGATTTAATGATTAATATAAATTTAAGTAATTGAAGGTAATTACCTGATTTTAAAGTTAGATTTCTTAGTAATTTATTACTTCAATTGCACAGGAGATTTACTTGCTTATAAACAAGTCGCCAATTACCCGGAAATATCAGTTTTCATTTGGCACTACCACATACATTCGCATTGGCACACCTCATTTAAACACTTGAACAACTTTCCACAAAGCGGCGACAGTTTGCACAGCATTCTCAGATTTTCATTATCTGTCTCTAAGAGTGCACAAACACTTGGCCGGAATTGTTGACAGCGCTAGCCAAGAAAAGAGGATGAAGAGAAGCAAGAGAAGGAAGCAGCGACACCAAAGAGCGCCCTGTTGATAATGACACTTAATTAGAAATCAAGTAGTTAGCTAAACACTTGTCACTGCCAAGGCACAAGACACGCCCCCACCAAGGATGCCGCGTATCCTCAGACCAAGGTCTGCATTTCCGTTGTTCGACTGCAATTGCAATTGGTTAAATTGGCACGCCCCACAATCTTTGGCCCTCCCGGATATATAGTAGTTTTGTTAGTGACTTGGCAAATGCCAAGGCGTTAATTTGTGCGTGAAATTGGATTTTAGTGGCATTGGCTTTTCTTCTCGCACCGGGAAAACTTTTAAAGTCGTGCCGATGAACAGATGAAATGGCGGAAAACGGTAAGAGACAGCATGGTTTCGGTTTTTGACTTCAACTTGCCTGCATTGTCTGTGGATTCTGTGGCTTCTGCGGTTCGTTGCCTGCCCGGCTTTACAAAATGAGGCGAATAGTTATATCAGAGAAGACAGCTGTTGAGCGGAAAGCAGTATTATATTTGCATAAGATGTCAGTCAAACACAATGCTGTTGAAAATACTATGGCTGAGCTATAAGCTGCACAAAAGCCAAAAGGAAGAAAGCAATATATAGAATGTGTGCACACATGCATTCAACATTTAAAGCTGGATTTAGAGAGATAAATATCTATGGTCTTGCCCTAAGAACATTCAATTGTTATTGCTAATGATGGCAACAATGCTGGTAACTTAAAATGTGTAAATCAAATATTGTTTAATAAGAAGTCAAAAGGAGATGCCTTGCAAGCATCTCAAGAATGCTTTGTAAATATAGTATTTCTGCTAGCTTCAATCAACGGCAAATGCAGTTTATTTTTAGTAAGCAATTTTGTTGGTGTCGTAGTGAAATGCTTTTTATTAAAATTTACTTGCTTGTGCATCACATTTTCAGGTCTCCTACTTCTCCACCAGCCCCGAGTTGAGCAACAAGCAGCGCTTTGAGTATTTCTCACGCACCATTCCTTCCGACCACTATCAGGTAAAGGCCATGGTTGAGATTGTCAAGAGCATGGGTTGGACCTATGTTTCGATTATCTACGAGGAGAGTAACTATGGCATCAAGGTGAGTGCTGTCTGTAGTATATACAACAATTTATGTTTACATTTATCTTATTTAATGCCCTGTCATGCAACATATAGAAAGTTTAAACAAATTGAAGAGTTAATAGAAGAACTGGGCTATAAATGTAACGTTAAACATGTTATAACTGTGCCTAGAGACCTGTCTCTTACATTAACATATATTCACACAGTTATAATACTCTTTGTTGCCAAGAGAGATTGATTGATGAGATTGATTATCTCATAATGCAAAAAGCTTCACATTTTCAATTAATACTTACATACCATACTTATTTCTAAAATAAAAAGCGTTAAATTACTAGGCAATTTCTAAAGGAAATTACCAATTGTATTCCAGGTGCTTGAATGATTTCAGATACCTCGCTTAATCTGCGATTTGGTGTGTTGCATGTTTCTCGACAGTTTCAGTTTTAGAGCTAAAATTCTGTTTTTTTCCGCAGCTGCAGCTCGCTGCGTTGCATATTTGTTTTGTGGAGAGCTTTCTGTTTTTATTGCGTTACAGGAAGGGGCGCCACTTATGGCCAGAATGTGGGTATAAGTCTGCCTCTGGCCATCGCTGCGCCATAGTTCTCATAGCAATTTCCCATTTCCTTGTGTACGTGTCATTGCAGGCATTTGAGGAATTGGAGGAGCTGCTGGGACGCCATAACATTTGTATTGCCATTAAGGAGAAGCTCGTCAAGGATTCAGGAGTGGCTGAGGATATTGCATACGATAATATTGTGCAGAAGCTACTGACTAAACCGCGTGCTCGAGGTAAGTGCCACCAAATGCAACAATAACAACTAGTAGAAGCGATTAAAAAATGTAGTTCTTCCAAAATTAAATGTCAACGGAAATTGTCCAAAATTTGCAACATCCTTGCGTTTCTCGGAAACTGGTCAAATTAAATGCAAATATTTAAAACAACACTGCTGACAATTTATTCTACTGTTTTCCCCATTTTCTGCACTTGCTGCATTTTTTTGCTACTTCCAAGCATCGCTTTGACAATGTTTTCACTTGCCAACGCAGTTTTCCCACGCAGGAAATTAAAATGCAATGTCGGGAAACTTTGCAAATGACAAAATAAACTACCAAAGGGCGTTGGCAAATTGCTTAACTGGAGTTATCCTCTATAAAAACTGTAAGAAAAGCAAACAACAAAAAGCCAAAGTACTCGCAAATTGTGAAAACGTGTTAAGGGCATTTGGGTGAACTTATTAGTGGCCAGTTCAGTGAATAACAGAAAAAAAAACATTGTAATTGATGAGCTTAATTAAGTTTGAATCTTACGTAAAGTAAAGTGCTGTGTTTTCTACAATTTTAATTGAGTAATTGGAGTATTTCAGCTTCTCTTAATTGAGTTTTTACTTTTTATGTGGTGTTTTGTCGAATCGTTCACAATAAGATCAGTCGAAGGACTAACTAAACTAAGAACGAACTAAGTTTCTGATTATATTCGATAAGCTGAGAAGTTTCATCATTAGTTCTAACCCTAAGTTCTTCTGCTTTCCAATGCCGCAAGTTTAGTTTGCTTTCTTAAAGCTGCAAGAAGCAAGCTGGAAAATATTAGTATATGATTTCTATAGAGATGCGTGATGTATAAGTTTTTAATTAAAATAGTCTATGATTTGATTTATCTAAGCTCAGAGATATCGAAACCTACTGCATTCAAAACATTCATCAATTACTTAATCAGTTAATAGATTAATTACATATTAAACTAAATATAGTAAAAGTGTGCCATATATTTTGTCAATCCAGTAATAAGTTCTTTAGCCATACAATGTACAGTAAACATGAATTAACTAAAGGTTTACAATTAATTTATTTAAGAATAAACCGACACAAACGAATACAATTATCTTAATAATAACGTTCATTTGACTGAATCTTATGTCTGCTTGAGTTATTTTTATATGCTTGACAAATCTAATTAGAGCAATTAGTTCAGTTGGATTAATGCTTTAGGTAAACATGCTGTATACACATACACACATTTAATTATATTAGTTATTTGTTGAGCCGAACATTAAACATGTCACAATAATAGTCAAGGACTTTTCCTTACTTTTGCTGCCAGTGTCAAAATGCTCAATAAGAAGAAGAACATCAATTAAATACAAAATGTAAATTAACCAACCGATAGATACATAAACAATATCAAGTGCAAATCAAAGCAACAAAAGACGTCAATGGAAATGAATATTGCGAGCGACAAACAATAAAAAACACAATGGAATCTCTTTCGATACTTAATTAAATAAGCACAGAAAGAGACAGACTGAGAACGGATGGCGAAAGTAAAAGTCAGCCCCTTAAAAGATACTTTGTGAGGCCCTTGGACAAGTTGTTGTCCTTCTGCCAGCAAAGTGTTGGCCACAACTTATCAAAATGCAAACAATAAGCAAGATATTCTCGCTGAACGCCCATCCAGCCACTTAACGGTTCACATTTTGTTTTTCATCTCGGCCTCGGTCTCCATCTCCATCTCAGTTTCTTTTTTAGATGTTTCCATATTTTTTGGCTGCTGCCACTGCTGTTAATGATGGACCAGACTAGGCCAGAGACAGGCAAACTGTCCGTTTTATTGACGTCTGACTCTCGATGGTCAACCGGGACACACTACATAGTATACATAGTATACAGTGTCCAGTATACAGTATGTCCAGTATACAGTATACAGGAGACACTCCTGAGCTGTTGAGTCTCTTGGTGACGTTACTTTCATTGTTATAACTTTCATTGTTATGGACAGACAAACTGTGGTGCTGACACCCCCCTCTTTCCCACCGTTTGTTCTGCGTCCTGTGTGGACTGCAGTTGTCACATCTTATCAGGAAAGACAGCTTCGCCATGTTCTCATCCTCATCCTCATCTACATTCACATTCTCATCCACATCCTTGCCTATATTCAAGTTCCCATCTCCATTCCAAAGATTCTTTTGTTTCGTACCATAATTTTGCCTTACTTTCTGGCTCTCTGGCTTCTTTGTCTTGTTTTTGCTCCTACTTGTCCTTTAGCAAACTTATCGATTTGCTTTTGTGTCCAGCTGAAAGTTAAGCGAAACTTAATCAGGCGCAACAGCAACAGCTGCACTGGACAAAACTTGACGCCTTTGTGCCTTAATGCTTCAATGTTTTCCATTGGATTTACACTCAAGCACTCGCTTTTGTTCTATACGACTGGCCACACAGCTAAGAGTTCTCGATAGTGAACAATACCTACAGTCATACCCATGTACCTAAGTCTATGACTTATCCAGTGGCTACAAATGTATTTGTGCTGTCTAGATATAGTTAAAGTAAACTTCTGCGAACGCAAAAACTCTGGTAATTCCATTGCTTGCGTGCAAACTTAAAGTCCGCCCTCTGGATTGACGTGACTTGTACTGAGAAATCTCGAATAACTGCCATTTACCTGCTCGCACGTACTTTGCATTGTTTGTAATGTTTTCATTTGCTTTTCATCTTGATCCGAGTAAACACAAATTAATCAAAAGCACCATAATTCGTGCGAAATTCGCTGCGAGTAAATTTAGGTTTATTTAATACAACTATGACAGCCTTGGGTTTGAAGTAGTATCGAGTTCAACCCCAAGGCTGCCACAGTTGTAGTGATTCAATAATATTGATACTAATTGTTTATTCGAACTATTTGTTGTTGTTAATGCTTGCAATATAATACAATTATGTTTATGTATATTACGATAGTCTTAAAGCTTTAAAAACAATTTTAAGTCAATAGAAATGATACTCTCAGTTCTTAGAATGGAAAGTATAAATCTGTGTAAAATGTACTTCAAGTTTTTGCATATGTCACATGTGCCAGAATGTTGAGAGTAAATCGTGATATCCACATTTATTTTTTTACTAAATTTAACTAACCAAATTCGCAATGATAAATTCAAGTGAACAGCGCGAGAGTCAACTTGACGGAATGTGATAAAGAGCAAAAACATGTTACAAATCCAAACACACTCATAAACTCACACACAAACGCATAGGGGGAGCGCATTACAAGGCCAAGTTTACCCCCGTTGCCAGTTAGCAGTCACTGTTACAGTTACAGTTACAGTTCGGGGCATAATTTTTTAGCCAACGACATGAACCTCACATGTTTGTAAAATTTGGGGGCGAAAATGCTTTGTCAGTTTGATTAATCGTCGTGCAAAATGAGCGAAAGATCGTTGGACGGGGGCCGGGGGGGCATTTAAAGGGGGATTGTCGGTAAACGGCGTCAAATCACAAATCACAATAAATAATGATTGCGTGGAAGAACCCTTTTTGTAAAGGTCGGCGGTGGCTATCGGTACTCAGTGAATTTTCTTTAACGACTCCTGATTTCGCTTTTATGTAAATCAATAGACGCCACCCAGGAGTCAATGTTATTGGCCCGAATAGCCCGAGTAACTTCTGCGCCTTGTGCTTTTCATTGGCAGTCGACGCTGATTAATGACATGCATAAAAAGCCGAGACGGTAATTATTTTTAATATATTTCCAGGCAGTCTGTAACTGGCATTTGATTAATATTTGCAAATCAATGCGTCTACATATACATTTTAAATAACGAAATCTGTGGCTCGACATAGAGATACCCTATAACCATAACTACCCATAACTTATAGTCAATATCAACGTGAACTAACAGGCAAATCGTGCGACATGCATCTATTCATACCCCTTTATAGATCTAAAAGTCTACAGGGAATAAAAGCGAATTGAATGTTTTTTTTTTAAATGTAATTGTGTACCACAAGGCGTATGATTGACGCCGTTTGCATTTGCCGTTTGGTTTAAAAAATGTTTCGAATTGACGGTTTTATTTTATATTTTTTGCATTTATTTTCGTTTTCTCTTTGAAGGTTTGTCATGTTAAATGTCAAAAAGTTTGGCAATAAACCATTCCAGCTGTGGATGTGGCGTATGTCGGGTTTGAAAATTCATTTTTCACACTTTGGCATTGCTAACTGTTGGAAATGTCAAGTAGTTGAAGGAGTGTTAGTGTATAAATCAAATAAATTGAATTCGTTCCATAACGGCGAATTAAAGCCGATCAGACTGTGCTTCAAATCAATCGATTTTATTTTGTTCACATTTAATCGGACGTGGTCACAAGCTTACTATATATATTTAAGCTAAAGTATTATATTTAATTATATTTGACATATTTATATGGAACCGTTTAAACGGGCTTCTCTTTTACCTATTTAGGATTAACAGATGTCAATTCTTTTATATCATGTCAATATTTATTAAGACCTTAATCAGATTTTATAGCTACCTTGAAACGTGGGAAAGTTATGCAAATAAGTTGACATTGCAACAGGCAGAGACAGCGGGTGGAATTTTAAATTTAATTACAGTGAAAAAGTCATCGTAAAATGGAATGAAATGTGTGTAACATATTATTGAAAAGTGTCTCAGATACAGTGCATGGCTGGGGAAATGGCTTTCTGCATATTTAATACAATTAAAATTCAGTTTTTCATTTTTGCTCTCATTTGTTTCTTTCTTTTCTGCGACATTATCGTATATTGTGAAAATGGAAATCGAAAATACATCCATTCCACAGGCGCCATCATTTTCGGCTCAGATCAGGAAGTGCGGCAAGTGATGCGTGCAGTGCGGCGAGCGAATGCAACAGGCGCCTTCTCGTGGATTGGCTCCGATGGTTGGAGTGCACGGAATCTCGTCTCAGATGACTATGAGCCAGAGGCAAGTACCAGAGTACCAGAGTACCAGAGATTTCGGTGTGGCGGCTGTGCGGATCGAAATTATGTGTTTAAATGTGCGGGCAAGTGTGATTAATGAATGGCATGTCGAGTTGTTGATGTGGCACGCCCCAAGCATGAGTGACGAGGGCGTGCGGTGACATGACACCAACTATAAAATTATAAATGATGTGCAACAGACAAAAGAACGCAGCCTAGACGAGTTGAAACGAACCGAACAGAGCCAAGCAGAAGAAAAAAAAACGTTGCCATGATGAATTATGGTTTAATTGAAATAAATTGTGTGTGCTTGGCAAGGGAGTGGCAATAGCAAATTTATGTGGCCCATCAACTATCAGCCACCCAGGGCTCTGCTGGTAGCAGCGACTGAACTTAAATTAATTACGCATACGCAACGTGCACGCATGTTATAATTCCCCTAATTTTCTAGGTGGAGGGCACACTGTCCGTGCAACCGCAGGCAAATCCCGTGCACGGTTTTGAGGAATATTTTCTTAACCTAACCGTGGAGAACAACCAGCGCAATCCTTGGTTTATAGGTAGGCCAAAATGACAATGTTTTTTCGCAACCGGGGGCAGTTGTGTTAATTACATGTATCTGAACTGCACTTACAGAATTCTGGGAGGACCACTTTCAATGCCGTTATCCGGGCAGCACCAGTACACCCTATAACAACTACACCCGCAGCTGTACTACGAAGGAGCGTCTATCCCGGCAAAACACTGACTTTGAGGATCAGCTGCAGTTCGTTAGTGATGCGGTAATGGCATTTGCGTATGCCTTGAGGTAAATTAACCACAGACAACATACAGTCAATCATTTCTTCAGCAAACAGTTCTCTACAAATTGGTCCAATCTTCACAGGGACATGCATCGCGATTTGTGCGGCGGTCGTCCTTCGCTTTGTGATGCCATGAAGCCAACCAAGGGAGCCGATTTGCTCAAATATTTGCGTAAAGTTGAATTTAAAGGTAAGTCGACTAATTGCGAAGTTCCGCACTTAAAATCTATGTACTTTGAGAATTCCATATTGACAGTGTTGTGTGTGGGCAATCAACTTATATAGCAATCGATTTAATTCAATTAGCCATTTGTAAGGCCGCACGCACACTGGGAGCTGGAAACGGAGCTGACAGCTGAGCTTATAAGCAAGCTTATCAGCGCCGAAAGCTGAAAGCTTAGCTGAGCAGTGTGCGCGCTTTCATACAAGCAGTGCGTTTGTTTTTCGGCGCTGATAAGCTTGCTTATAAGCTCAGCTGTCAGCTCAGCTGTCAGCTCCGCTTTCAGCTCCGCTTTCAGCTCCCAGTGTGCGCGCGGCCTAAATGGTTAACATATAATTATAAGAGGATGTCGACATCGATAACTCGATAGCTTGTAATATTGAAAATAACTCCAATTTTATATACTAAAATTTATTAAACTATTTTATTGAAATAACTATAATTGTTATAAAAGCAATTTCTGCCTTGCTCACACCTTTCCTAATTTTAAATGTAATTAACAAGATTGTAGATAAAATGATTAGAGTAGTTATCAGAGCTTACTCCAACGACATGAGCTTTAAAAATTCAAGCTGCTCATGACACATCAGTGTTTAGAAAAGTATTATATGTATGTTTCATTGACTATCGGTTACTGTCTGGCTCTCCAGTTTTTGTTTGAGTTACTCAGTGCGTGTCGACGACGATGTCGCAAGAGTTGCGCAAATAATTCAAGTGGTAAGAACCGAGGGGCACTGAGTTACTGTCGTTAGAGTCTTAGTCGTAGTCGTAGCTCTGCCCACAATGCGCATTGGCCATGCTTTCGAGTGGAAAATTGACTTGCCTGTCATCGTCATTGAACTCAATTTCAAATTCAATAAATTATACAAGAAAGCTCGTGCCAAGGCAGCCTGGCGCAAAACGCGCAAATTGTCAATTTTCTGATAAGCAGAAGCCTGTCTGTAGGAGCCTTATAACTTGGGCCCAGTTTCTGGGCGTCGGCCCGTAAACGCATTTTAACCCCAAGCATTTATTGTGCAGGCCTCAGCGGCGATGATTTTCGCTTCGATGTAAACGGCGATGGACCCGCCCGCTACAATATCATACACTTTAAGCAGTCGGCGGCGGGTCAGTATCGGTGGGTCAAGGTGGGCGAATACTACGAAGGAGAGCTTCGCTTAAACATGTCCGGTAAGTACTCGACAAACACGTAAGACGCGTCAGACACTGAAGTGTGCAACAGGTAGAGCTGGTACATTTACGTTATCAACATTCCAGAGGTAAAGTTCAAGCTGTTGCATCCGAAGCCACCGGAATCCGTTTGCAGTTTGCCATGTGAGCGTGGACAGGCGAAGAGATACGTTGAGGGGGAGAGCTGCTGTTGGCACTGTTTCAATTGTACAACTTATCAAGTAAGTGGAACTACACTAACCTACTATATTCCACTGCACTCAACTACACGAGAACGCGCACAACAAGGATATCAACTCGATTGCAATGCATTCAGCTGTTCGCCTGATTTCAGCTTGCAAGTAAATGGACGGGGGATGCGGAGCGGGGATGCGGATGATTTGCCAAGTGAAGAAAGTGGCGCAAAGTTTCGTAATTTATTTGCCAGGCTTTTGTCGTGATTGAAATGTAATGTAGTGAATTATTGTGAGAACTGTAGAATGGAAAGTTCAATGCTCAATGTCCAGGAGCATAAAAGAAGCAAGGCGAGAAATGTGTGCACTTGTAGAGTGACTAAAGGGGAAACAACGACAAATGGGAAAATGAAAATGGCATTGGAAAACGAGCTGCATCATTCATTTAAAGCGAACCAGATTAATAACACTCAATGCGTTTTACTGGAAATAAAGTTCGTCCAATAATATTTCAATAATATTCAACAATATAACACAATGAAATCTGAAATCACTTCCGAACTTTATGTGACGTTTATTTCAGGGTGGAAACAGTTATTTATTTACCATTTATCATAATTAAAGCAAAGTGCTATTCAGTAACCGTTAACGTATTTTTCGAATTTTCGTATTTTCGCATTTTTTGCATTTTAATTTGAACCTTATATTACACAAAGAAACACTTAAGCTCCTTATGACTTACTTTGTCCGTTCCGTTTTCTGTTCTCCGTTTAATGTTTAAGCAGATTCTCTGCGCCCTTGACTACCAACTACTTGTCATTCAATAATGGTTCATTTGCAGATTCGCCATCCGGATGATGAGACCCATTGCCTCGTCTGCCAGCTGGGCACTCTCCCCGATGCACACAAGCAATACTGTCGTCCCATTCCGGAGGTGTACCTGAGACCAGAATCCGCTTGGGCAATTGGAGCCATGGCGTTCAGTGCAACAGGCATATTGATAACGCTCTTTGTTGTGGGCGTGTTTGTCAGGTAAACAAGTGGGAGGTACTCCCTCTTTCTGTGTGTACATATATGATGTAAAGACTTTTGAGCATGTGTGTGTGTGTGTGTGTGGCAATTAAAAAGTTTGAACTCTTTGCACAAGTTGCAAGGCTGCCGCAAGAGAAGTACTTTTAATTGGAGCTGAATTCGTATACCAGACTATATAAATAACATATACGACGCTTTGATAACTAGTACATATCATATCTTTTATTTCAATGTCTCCATCTACATCTACATCCCAGGCACAATGAGACGCCCATTGTACGTGCTTCTGGTCGAGAGTTGAGTTACATTCTACTGGCTGGCATTTTCATGTGCTATGGCGTGACCTTTGCCCTTGTGCTTAAACCAACAAACATTGTTTGTGCCATTCAGCGGTAAGTGCGTATATTTCTGTAAGGATACTCTAATATTCGACGGTCTTAATCCTTACAGCTTTAGCGTGGGCTTCTGTTTTACGGTCGTCTATGCCGCATTGTTAACCAAGACGAATCGCATAGCTCGCATTTTCAAGGCGGGAAAACAGTCGGCCAAACGACCCTCATTCATTAGCCCCAAATCGCAGTTAGTGATTTGCACGTGTCTGGTCTTTGTACAGGTAAAAAGAGAAGACTCAGTCCATGTCCATTGATTTAACTACGATGCGGATTCCATCCCTCCATCCCTCCCTCCCTGTCACTCATTGCAGATACTCATTAACGGAGTTTGGATGGTGATTGCTCCGTCACATGCGATGCATCATTATCCGACACGCGAGGATAATTTGCTGGTCTGCGACTCGTACATAGATGCCTCCTATATGATTGCGTTCTTTTATCCCATTGTCCTGATTGTGGTGTGCACCGTTTATGCGGTACTCACCCGTAAGATACCAGAAGCTTTCAATGAATCCAAGCATATCGGTGAGTTTACTCGCAAAGTATTAAATTTCATGCTATCTATAAACTGGACGTAATAAGTTATGCAGAACGATTTGGTGATTTCGGTTTAAGTAGCGAAATTCCTCTTGGGAAGATTCTTATGACATTTGCTAAACGTAAACGTAAAGTTAAAGATTTTGTTTTTTCAAACATTTATTCAATATCTCGCTAAATGATATATTATTTGTATGTTATATATAATAGATAAATTCTTGCAGAAACATTATATCATTATTATTATATATTATATCATTATATCATTCTGAAACATATCTTATATTATCTTTTATCCATGTGAGAATATATTTTATCTGTAGGTTGTCTTAAAGCTGATTAGCTAAGGAACTCCTATATGTTTAGTATCTTTAATTGCGTAAATAATATTCTTTGGATTTATGTTTGCCCAATTAATGTGATTATTCCAGGTTTTACCATGTACACCACCTGCGTTATTTGGCTGGCCTTTGTCCCCTTATACTTTGGAACGGCCAATCACGTGCCGTTGAGAATCACGAGCATGTCGGTGACTATTAGCCTGTCGGCCAGTGTGACGATTGCGTGTCTGTTCTCGCCAAAGGTAAGATATCATCATTAACAATTTATTCACGCAGCAACAATGAGTTCGCGAATTGTCAGTTGTTGTTAATTGTTTATAATTATTGGGAAATGTGATTATTTCATGCTGTCATTTAATTACACTTACGTAAATTACGAGATTATGTGTTACTTGTAAAAAGAAACAAATTATTTGCTAAAAAGACTGTCTACTATTCGCTCACTCAGCTAAAATAAAACTCATAGTTCGCAGTACTGTTGCCTCTGCACAGTTTGTTGCATTTTCAAGCGTCCAATGGAAGTGGTAATTAAGTAACTTTAAAGATGAAGACTGCCACAGTTCCCGGCAGAGGGTCACGGCATGTGCCACAACATTTTTAATAATGCTTCATTATTGGTCATTAAGCTGCGGAAAAGTGCAAGTTAAGCTTAATATCTGCAGTAATTTATGGTCGCAGTATGGGTCTTCTATCTATCAGAATGCGGATTACTGGGGCTTGGTTTAAGCTCTCTGCAACTTGACTGCGCGCATTAAAGTTTACCGACAAGTTAGTTGGACAGTTTCAAGATTTACAACATACTGTATCTCAAGGCGTACTTTTGCTCTACACTAGCACTCCAGAAATGAAACTACAACAATTGGGCAAAGAACAAGAAGAGTTGACATTTAAGAGATCTCTTCATATGTATTTAGTAGACCCTTGTAAGGTTTACAGATATCGTTTCCATTATTATAGAAGAACATATAGATTCAAAAATATTGAAGAATATGACATAATGCAGTCATGTTAAGTAGTGTTGTTTTCCGCTCTATGACTGAGTTACAAAACTTAATAGAATAAGCAAAAGAAATAGTTCGTTTTCCGTGCAATAAATGCCCTATGGTTATTATGAAATATGCGTGGCAGTAAATACTAAACGACGGTAAAATGAAAGTTTCCTTCGTGCTGAGAATGGCTCGAGGGAAAAACATTGCTCTCAGATGTCACAAAGTGCATACTTTTCTCCAGATATGCACACATACACGTGCACCTGCCTAGCTGCCTGCCATAAACACCTCAAGCCATAAAAATGCAATTTAGTATTTGCTGTTTTATCAACTGCAAAACGTGGCAACAACAAATAGCCGAGCACAAAGCGACAGGGATCACTGAACCATGAAAAGCAAACTAGATGCGAGCCAAACAACAAACTGGCTGCCACGCCTACAACGCCCTTGTCCCTCAACGGGTTGGGCCAACTTCCGAGCACTCATTCTTTGCCTTTTATGTATTTCTTTGCCTGCCGCCTGTCCGACTCCGTGTCCGTGTCGGTGTCCGTGCCCAAGTCCGTATCCGTGTCGATGTCCGGCTGTCCTGTTTCCTGTGCGGTGTTCCGTTGTTTGTTTGTATAAGGAAAACAATAATAAACGGTGGCAAATGGCAGCCAAACAATGTCAGGCCAAGACGGAAATGGCAGCGCCTTACGTAACGCAAGAGCCTAGCGTTAACGTAACGTGTTGCCTTGGCCAACGTAAAGTGCGTTGACAATTTAATGACCCAGAACAGTTGAATGTCGCGGCGTCTTGGTGTGAATGGCCTTTGATGATAATTACCACAACCACGGCCGGAAATAGGAAATTACAAATGGGGGCGTGGGTTGCAACTAAACATCATAAACCATCAATATATAGTACAACTGACTTTACATGAAATGCGTACAATGGAGCGTATGATTAATGAAGCACCGAAACAAGAGTAGTCCGAATGTGGTCGGGTAATTTAAGCCGAAGCTGTTGGAAACGTTAGCGTAATCCTCTTTATTCCCTCCCCTATTCACAGCTCTACATAATACTCGTCCGACCGGACCGTAATATACGGCAGAGCATGATGCCTCCCCGTTGTGGCAACATGCATCGCACGGCGGGCACAGGCCCATCCTCGATGATGGCCGCAGCTGTTGTTACGGCCGCAACGTGCGCACAGGAGGAGAAGTTGCAGAAACATATCACGCCCACGGAAACAGGTAGGTTTCTTTCTTGGCTGCAATGACTGGCCAGAGTATGATTTGCGCAAATCTCTTGCAGAACATTCGATGAAGGCAAAAAAGCTATGTGAAATGGCCACGCAGACAATTGCATTGTCGAGCATATTCACTTCGTTAGATAGCAATGCATACAATCAAATACCCTATGCTGATCAATTTGTGCCAAATAACACAACAGCCGCTACGCCCACTGCCCCCAATGGAACTGAGGGTGGTGAGGAGGAGTTGGTGGTGTCCAACAACAACAAAATTAATCAACAACAGCATGGTCAGTCCAATGATGTTGTTGTAGTCGCAACAGCTACCAATCATATTGCCAGCAGCAGTCCAACAGCAACAGCAACAACTGCAGCAACAACTGCAGCAACTGCAGCAACAACAACCTTGGCCACAGTTAGTGTAACGGATACATTGACTACGTCGGAAGTCACAACAAATGGCAGCAGAAGAGCTCCGGTGTTGCAGACAAATTTATAGCTAAACGCACAGCAATTGCAACAACAGCTGCTGAGGGAGCAACAACGCCAGCAACAGCAACAACAACTGGAGTTGGGCCATCCCCTGGATCCGCCGGATCAACCACAAGCACCAACAAGTGAAGGTGCCGCCGGTACTAGCAATAGCAGCGATGTTGCAAGCAATGGCAGCGGCAGCGGAAGTGCAACAGCGATCGGCAACGGAAGAAGCAAGAAACGCGCCGCCATACCAGTTTAAAATGTGGCCAGAAGTGACAGACATGTATGAAGAAGAGCAAGAGAGTTGGAAAAGGAAAGTTAAGGTATCTATAGATAGAAATATAAAAATACTTATGTAAGTGCAAAGCAAACAAAACGTCGACAGTGAGACAAAGCGACGGGGCGGGCAGTTGAACTCTTAAAGAACAATGCAGAATTAAATAAAAGCGGCATTTGCATTGGTTCAATAACTGGCAAAAATTGCTTTATTTTTGTATTGATGCTGGACAAATAATTAAAAAATATTAAAATATCTCCCCGTCGGCTAATAGTTGTCATCAGTTGGCAGTTGTTGATTGTAAAATGTTGCAGAATGTTTGCATTTTACAATAACCCAACGAAAAAGTAAAAAAAATAATAATAAATGTCAGCCAGATTTAATTAAATCATTGCGAATTGCAAATTGCAAACAACTGTTTTAAGTGTTTTAACGTTTAAGCTTAACTAGTCATAACTAGCATGTGGTTTAGTTGCAATCGCAGCAAAAAGTTACCAAGAAAAAAAAACAAGACAAAATGTGATATAATTTCAAAAATGTGTGTTTACTGAAACCAAAACTAATCTCGTACTTATACTAACTGTTAGGATACGTTTTGAAGAACTTCTAGCACTAAGAAACTGACACATACACAAACACGAACACAAACTTGTACTCACACTGTTTCAAAGGGGTTGCACAACAACAATACTTGCAACACCTGCAACCCTTTTGCAACGTCTTCAACAATTACATTTACTTTGTTGTTTGAGCCCAGCAACATGGTAGATTTAATTGCAAGGTGTGAATCCACAGACGTCAAAGGCCGTCATTATAATTGTAAGTTGTATATACAACGGAAAAACTTAGTTAAATGTTCTCTTTTTGTACTCTATACAATATTACGTATACGTACCGCAGTTTTGCATTTCCACAGGTACGAGAAACTTATCTACGCGTATGAGAAATGTTGTAAGAAATGTAGGTGATAATATAAAAACACGCAAATAATATTTATTGATAATATTTATATATATATATGTATCTATATATACTTACATATTAAGTCTAGCCAAATTATAACAGGTTAATTGTTAGCAAAATGCATGTGTATTCCCACTTTCTGTGTGTGTATTGAATGTAAATATGTTGCAATTTGCATATGAAAATACAAAATATTCACATGATTTGATGTCTCTATAATTAAATTATAAATTATATATATAAAATAAATACTAATAAAAAGAAAGATCAAATAAAATAATGCTAAATGTTGTTAGGTGGCATATATATTATATTTACGAGAACAAGCAACTATCAATAAAAACAACAATTTAATTCCAAGTCATTTTGATTTTTATTCCGTGCTGAACACCAAGGCCTCGCCAGAATCCACTTGAAGTGCTCCCGAGGCATAGCTGAGTCTTTAATAAAGAAAGGAGCATAAACATGGAGTACATATGTATGTAGTACTGAAGACTGTTGCTTACCCCTCAGTCTTTCTAGAGTCCAAGCTGCGAATAAGCAGTCCCAAGGAAGCTGGCAAGGTTTTGTCAAACTCTGTCAGATTGACCGTAGCAGTTGCTGCCCCAAAATTAGAGACATAGACAATGCTGGCAGCACCAGTGAGCGAACTTAGAACACAGAAGAATGTAAGTTACTGAACAGGCAACATTTATATCCAATTGACTCACCGCTTGACCACAAAGACATCCTCGCTGAGCACCATGTATTTGGTATTTCCATTCTGCAATGTCTTTGAGCCTCTCCGCAGCGCAGTTAGCGACTTGTAGATTGTGAGGTGGGAATGATCTGCTGCAGATTCGGTTTCCACATTGATCGTCTTGTAATCTGCGGCCAGAGGCAGCCAGGTGGTTGGGCCCATTGAGAATCCCGCATTGGCGCCACTTGTCCACTGGAAGGGCGTGCGTTCCGGATCTCTGGTGTATTGTTCGAATATGTCGGGGTTAGAATTGCAGCCCCAGGGATCCACAGTGTCCTCCCAGCTGATTTCGCCGTCAGTCATGCCCAGCTCTTCGCCCTGGTAGGTAACACTTGCTCCTGGCAGTATCATTACCAGCATATTCATAGCATCAATGTGCTCCACGCCATATCGACTAGCTGCCCTGCGTTTGTCATGATTACCCAGCTAACACCGGAGACCAGCAGCAGGTTTATTAGTGTTCTAGCAAAGTCAACTCCACAACTCACCACCCAATTGGCTGTTCGTCCAGCCGGCATATTCTGCAGCCACAAATCAATGGCCAACTTCACATTGCCGGCACTCAGTTCGCCCTTCTCCATCACAGTAATGAGGTTAAAGTTGAACGGCAAGTGCGCCCCATTCACCGACCGATTGCCATAGAACTGCATAGTGAACCAGGCGGGGGAGTAGGTTTCGATAAGTAGCACACTCGAGTTGCCCCCGTAAATGCGCTGATGATCGTCGAGCACCGCGCGCCACTGATAAACCATGTCCACGGTCTCGGGCTGGTTCTCAATGTACTTTGTGGTCAAGTAATCCCGATCATCTGCATCCTGAGTAACCCCACTGACCACCTCATCGGGATACTGACCCTCCGCATCTGGCAGCACCTCGAACAGAGGAGGCAGTGCATCGCACCTGAATCCCGCCACGCCCTCATTGAGCCAATAGCGCAGCACCCGCTTCATCTGGGCCACCACATCGGGATTGCGATAGTTCAGATCGGGCTGTTGCACCGCAAACTGATGTAAATAATACTGCTGCCGCTCCTCATTCCACTGCCAGGCGCTGCCTCGAAAGTATTGCAGCCAATTCGTGGGAGGTTCCTGCTTACCTGTCGTGGCATTCACCTTGCCGTCGTGCCACACATAATAGTTCTCGTAGCCCTTCTCTCGCTTCACGGACTTCTTGAACCAATCGTTTTCGTCACTCGAGTGATTGGGAACAAAGTCCAGGATAATCTTCAGTCCCAGCTCCTTTGCTTTCTTTATGAGATTGCGGAAATCCTCGAGAGTTCCATACTCTGGCTGTATGTCGTAGAAGTCGGAGATGTCGTAGCCAAAGTCCACCATGGGGGACTTGAAAATGGGCGACAACCAAGCAGCCGTCACACCCAAATCCTTGAGGTACTCCAGCTTGCTGGTGATGCCATTAAGATCGCCTATGCCATCGCCATCGGAGTCCATGAAGGAGCGTGGATATATCTGATAGAACTGTGCTGTTTCCCACCAATCCTTGGAGGTGCTCGCTGCTGTTGTTGTATCCTGACAAGCCTGGCCAAGCACACTCAGCAGGAGAACACTCAGCAGCGCGATAAACGCTTTGCTCCGCAGCAAAGTCAAAGTCATTTTGTTTACCTGTTAGCTCGTCGATTGGTCTTTTATAGCTAGATAAGGTTTGATAAGCAACTAAGTGGAAATTGCCAGCCCAAACAATAATCAATTGCAAGTGCAATTGCTCAACAATTACATAAGCTATGCAGAGAATCAGATTAATAGAAGCTTACAAAACGAATTGATTTCAGGAGTGCAAACCTCTCAATGTTTTCTGCTAGCTGCTTGAGTGCTTGGCAAATTACTTAGCTATCATTTAAGCCCAGTTGAGCTGACTAACATTTAGCTAGCTGACTGTATAAAAGGCAAAGCGATGACCACCCAATGGATAAGTGATTAAAATGCAACCTTTGCAACTGTCAGTTTTAGTCTTCTGCCTGGTGGCTCTTGGCCAAGCTTGCCAGGACGCGGCAACAAAAGCGAGCACCTCTAAGGATTGGTGGGAAACAGCACAGTTCTATCAGATATATCCACGCTCCTTCATGGACTCGGATGGCGATGGCATTGGCGATCTCAATGGCATCACCAGCAAGCTGGAGTATCTCAAGGAATTGGGAGTGACGGCTGCTTGGTTGTCGCCCATTTTCAAGTCCCCCATGGTGGACTTTGGCTACGACATCTCCGACTTCTACGACATACAGCCAGAGTATGGAACCCTTGAGGATTTCCGCAATCTCATAAAGAAAGCAAAGGAGCTGGGACTGAAGATTATCCTGGACTTTGTTCCCAATCACTCGAGTGATGAAAACGATTGGTTCAAGAAGTCCGTGAAACGAGAGAAGGGCTACGAGAATTATTATGTGTGGCACGACGGCAAGGTGAATGCCACGACAGGTGAGCGGGAACCTCCCTCCAACTGGTTGCAGGCGTTCCGGGGCAGCGCCTGGGAATGGAATGAGGTGCGGCAACAGTATTATCTGCATCAGTTTGCGGTGCAGCAGGCGGATCTGAACTATCGCAATCCCGATGTAGTGGCCCAGATGAAGCGAGTGCTGCGCTATTGGCTCAATGAGGGCGTGGCGGGATTCAGGTGCGATGCGGTGCCTGTGCTTTTCGAGGTGGAGACGGATGAGAACGGGCAGTATGCTGACGAGGCAGTCAGTGGCTTGACAGATGATGTGGACAATCGGAACTATCTGAAGAACGAACTGATCGAGAACCGGGCTGAGACCATTGACATGGCTTATCAGTGGCGCACTGTGATGGACGATCATCAACGCATATACGGCGGGGACACAAGAGTGTTGCTCATTGAGACTTATGCTCCCCCCGCATACACCATGCAGTTCTATGGCAATCGATCGGTGGAGGGGGCTCATCTGCCGTTCAACTTCAATCTAATCACAGTGCCTGCCAGCAATGGAGTCTCGGCGACCTCCATCAAGGCAGCTGTGGACAGTTGGCTGCTGAATATGCCGGCAGGTCGTACTGCCAACTGGGTGATCGGCAATCACGATCAGCGTCGAGCTGCCAGTCGCTATGGCGTGGCAAATACGGATGCCATGAATATGCTAGTAATGATACTGCCGGGAGCCAGTGTCACCTACCAAGGTGAGGAGTTGGGCATGACTGATGGCTGGATTAGTTGGGCAGACACTCAGGATCCTGCGGCCTGCAATTCCAACCAGAATGTCTACGAGCAGTTCACCCGGGATCCCTCCCGCACCCCCTTCCAGTGGACAGACGGCAGCAATGCCGGTTTCTCCACAGCCTCCAAGACTTGGCTGCCCCTGGCCAGCGACTATAAGACAGTCAATGTGAAGGTGGAGTCTGCGGCCTCCAGCTCACATCTTAAGATCTACAAGGCGCTGGTGGAACTGCGCAAAAGTTCTGCAACACTTCAAAGGGGACTAACTAAATACGCAGTGCTCAACGAGCATGTTTTTGTGGTCAAGCGGTGAGTGAGGAGATAACTTAGCATTATAATTTTACCTGAATTGTATAAACTTCTTCTTTCTATGCAGTTCACTGTCCGACTCTCCCAGCATAATTTATGTTGCCAATCTGGGCAGTAGCTCTGTCTCCATTGATCTTCGTGAATTCGACAAGACCTTGACATCGCCCCTGACCCTTAAACTATGCAGTCTGCACTCCCAAAAGGCTGTGGGGTAAGTTCTCAGTGGTGCATTGCCTTTAAACTTCTTGTTTCAACTTGATTTTCTTTCCTTTATGCAGTGCTTCGTTTGAAATTAACAACCTTGAGTTGCTTGCTGGAGAAGCGTTGATTTTCACATCGAAATGAATGCAATAAAGTTGTAGCACTTGTTTTATATTAAGCCGACCAATTAACTTTCCTATTGCATACTTGAAAAACTTTACACAACTCAGTCACTTGGCGTCTTCCTTTGGCTCAAAGCAAAGGCGCCGCCGCTTGTATAAATAAATAAATAAATAAATAAACACACAAACAAATCGACAAACAAACAAACCACTCAGCCCAGCACCACTGCACATACCCAAATACATATAAATATTCTCCTCTGTCTGCCTGTGTATGTGTGTACATGGTACATGTACTCCAAAAGGTAAAAGTGTATCCAAATATGCTCTCGGAAAGGCTCAAGTGCCCGATATGCTCATGTAATTGCCTACAAGACAGGGGGAAGGGTCGGTTTACGGCGGTTTCAGGCATTTAAAGTGTTTACACACAAATTAAAGTCAAACCCTGGTATTTTTATTTCGCATTTTGTATTTTGTATTTGTTCGTATGGTTAATACAAAGTAAATACAGATAAAACTTTGGCGTCTATCATACCAGAAATCATGCTGTCCTTTGAAGTCAAAGCTACGAGGGCTGCTTAGTAACTTTGACTTTCATATCTATATGGATTACAAAGGTTAACAATAACTTAATAAATCATAAAATATAGATTCATATTAAACTTTAAAATATAAGTAGTTGTTTTACTTGATGTTTAGCATATACATTCTAACACTAATACATATACAGCATACATCTAATAATACACACTTTATTTGAAACTCACAGAACTTAATTATAACAAATTAAGCTTTAAATTATGTTCTATATATATTTTAATACTTTATATTCATGAATTTATGGAGTAACCCTCGCAGCAATGCGGCTCGAACTGTTTTATCTTCTGAGAGTGAAGCCTCAGAAACTCGTGTGCATCTACGTTGGCAATTAAATTGGGTTTACACCCTGTTAATACGATGGATAGCATATTACGTATACCCCACGTAGACAGCAAAAAACCAATAAGATTGAAGTTGCCTTTAACGAGTGCAGATAGCTGAGGCAATTTTGAAGTGCTTACTGCTTTACCTTACAAACTGACCATTCACACGTCTGCAACCTCTCCAGAATACTTGGCCAGCATTTTCGATTACATGGTAAAAAGACTGGACAGAATGGTTCTGCCAAACGTAAAACAATATTAATAATTGTCTTGATTACGCAAAGAGATTATATGCATGAAATGTTTTATGGCTTACGAAATTACATTAAGATAGTAAATAAAGATTGTAAATTAACTGAACACATATACTTACAGTCTTAGCTAAAACGTTAGCAATTTCAACACTGAACATTAGTAAGTTCGAGATGTTGATTCTGAGCAGTATAGTTACGATCAGTGTGTTTTGTTTTAAAGCACTTCTTAGTCTTATATGGGTTATACTTGCCTTCTTAAAAGTCCAAATGCTTAATGTGGCTTTGGAACACTTAAAACCATATCTCCAGAGGCAGACAAAGCAGGCTCTGACCAAGGTTGCTGATATACCCGGAGGTGTGATGACTGGAATAGCCAACAAATTTAAAAGACGCAGAAATAGCGAAAAGTAAAAGAACTTTTCGACAATTACCAATTTTGTAAAAAGAAATGTATTGTAAATACAAAAATTAATGCAGCTACGGTTTTTCGTGTTGTTATTGCAGCGCTCTGCGAAAATTGGAAAATTAGCAATCTGTACCAAAGCAGCTTACAAAATATATAAATATAAAAATCGTGTAAATGGCAGCGTGACCTGCGAGCCCATTAAAAGGGTCGCAGACACAATATGAGCTCGAGTCTGGGGCACTTTACTCAAACGCACGTGACCAGAAACCAAAAAAAAAAAGATAAACTGATTATACTTTTTCTTACATGAGGAAAACCGCAAGGCAGAGAAGTTGCCGCCCTTTTGTGCATTTCATTTCGTGGAGATAATGAAGTTAATTTCCCGACGAGCGGCTGCTTAAAAAATCAACGCATTACGCATTATATTTAGGATGGTTTTCGAAGATTTACGGTAAAGAAAGCCGAAAAACTTTTACCTCAAGCCCGGAGGAGAACTTTGAAATGCATTAAGTTTGTAATCTGTAGTAATTCTGACGGCAGGAAGGAAGAATCAGCACATTTACTAAATGTGTTCGAGCTACAACAACGTTTGCATATTAATTTTGTTTGCACACGCAGCGTATGCGTAATATTTGAGTTAGACTCACGGGTTTTTGGCTTCTCTAATTTTACGGCTGTTTCTAGACTCTCTCTCTAGTTCTTGTCGTTGTTGTTGTTGTTGTTATTAAGTTGTTAACGAGCCTCGGTTTTTGCTTTTTTGATCTGTCCCTATGCCAGGCACGTACGGGCTGGTCAGGTAAGTTATAAAATCTTTCTTTAACCTTTATATAAATCGATCAAAAGGATTTAAATTATGCTATATACATTTCACGCATTTATAGCTGACTAGCCTTTTTATTGTGATACAGTTTTATACGAAAATTTGAAAGGATTTCATTGAATTTTATGCACCTAAGGGTTAATTTCTGCCCAGCCGAGCACAGCAATCACTCAACACTAAACGTCCACATAGCCTGGCATTAATTGCACCACAAACATAGCTTATAACTGTCCACCATCTGTGGCAAAGTGGTAAAGGGTTGATCAGGCCTTAGTGCCGTTAATTTAAATGCACCTCACGTAGCTGTCACCAAAGGTCGCCAGTTAATGCCACAGCGAAAAGCGGCGATGAACGAACAATTGTCGCTGCCAAAGTTGGCAGTGTGGGCCAACGGGTCAGACTCGGATTACGGCCATTTAAAGCGCATCAGCCAAAAGTGATTTGATTGCATCACCAACTAATTCAATGTGGCACAAAATTCGAGTAGAATTTAAAGTATTTAACAATTTAAGGGCTACTAGAACGAACTTTTCTAAAAAATGGAATCAATCTATTTAATGACTGCATTTTTGCATCGTTTAAGGAATTTAGGAAATACAAAAACATATTAATTTTTACCTGACTGTTATACTTATTTTCCAATTCTTATAATAATATATGTTATTTTATAATGTATTTGTATGACCTTTTTATTATAAATTAAAGAGAATAACTTTCGTATTCGTATTTATCGCTGCTTAAAACGTATTTATTTAACTATTTATTTTATAATGAATTATTTCTTAGATTATCATGTAATAATAATTATGACAGTCGTAATTCATTTATATCTACGTTTGATAACCAAATAGTTTTTTACTCACATTTAACGTAATTTTTCTATGAAACAAGGTCCATGTACAAGGACCAATTACTATTTAAGTTACAGTCCGCAGCCTTGTTTGGATGTTTTCTGGTAGAGAGAACTGAATATAAATTTGGACCACATCATGATAACCACTCGGATAACATATAATAATATTACTTATTATTATGTCTTGAATAAATGAAGAGGCTAACTAACCACACGAATTTATTGCTATTTAATTCGGGTTAATTTAAAATAAATAATATAAATAAAAAAAATAAATAAAATGAAAGTCGCAATTCATTTTAAATCTAATTTGAATAGTTCTCGTGAAGCTACATTTGTTGACTAGGAATTACATACTTTTTTACCTGACATTTACCGCAATTACTCGTACAAGGTCCGAGTACTCTTTAGTTACTGTTCGCGGCCTTGTTTTGGATGTTTTCTGGTAGAGAGAACTGCACATAAATTTGGAGCACATCATGAGAACCGCCGGGAGGTGAAAACTCATAATAATTTCACTTCATTTTTTATGAGTAAATTAAAAAGCTAACCCCAGTCATTCCTGGCTGTCGTTTGCCATGCTGGTCGTGTCTACCCACGCAGCTAGCATACTCGCAATGTTGTTGGAGGAAACTGCCAGTGTCAGAGTAGGAGTCGAAGCTTGGAGGCAGGTGGAAGGTGGCAGTTGGCAGTTGGAAGTTGGCAGTTGAAGTCAACATCAACATCAACATCAACGTTGTTTGGGGGAACTGTAGAGTCATCGAGGCGGAGGTGTTTTGTGGTCTGTTGCAACACTGCGTATGCGTGATTTGTGTGTCTTATCAATCACGTCTAATGGAATTTCTTTTTGTGGCCGTACTCGAGGCAGACAAAGTTCCCTAATAATTTATAATAAGTTGCCGGGCTTGCGACCTCAAATTGAAAAGTTTTCCAATGTCGTTTGGCAATGACTTTTATATAAACGGTACATACATACATATATAACATATATTCTTGATAACTTATGACAAAGCATATACATAATTTTGAACGCCATCTAAGCAGATTCCAAAATCAGAGCCGCATATGGCTCCAACGACAAATTGCTCAACGTAACGCTGGTCCTGCAGAAAGTCAGTAAGTATAATAAATAATTTGAGCTATTGATTTGCCAAGGAACTTACCCCACAGTTGCTTTGGCCTGCGGATTGGCCAACTTGATCTTATAGCTGCCAGAGGCATACATTGCACTTGCCACATTCACACCACTGACACTTGTACCCAGCACATTGGCCACAAGGATGTAGCTGGTCTGGCCACTCAGTGATCTCTTAATGGCCATCACATTATCATTAATTGCGGCATATCTAGTGCTTCCATATTGCAACGTCTTTGTCTGACGCAACTCGACGAGCTGCTTGTAAAACTTGAGGTGACTCGTAGTGGCGGCACTCTCTGTCTGTGCATTGACAGTAACATAGTTGGGATTGATGGGGAGCCAAGTAGTGCTGTTGGTGGAGAATCCAGCATTTGCCTCGGTGCTCCACTGGAACGGCGTCCTGCCGGGATCTCGGGTGAACTGCTCGTAGATATTTGGATTGGAATTGCAGGCAGCCGGATCGCGCGTATCTTCCCAGCTAATGTCCAAGTCGGTCATACCCAGCTCCTCCCCTTGATAGGTAATGCTTACGCCGGGCAAAAACATCTGTAGCATGTTCATCAGATCGATTCGCTGATCTCCATATCGACTACCCACGCGGCGTTGATCGTGATTTCCCATCTGGGAGGAAAATGTCAGAGTTAGCAGCAGAGAATGAACTTAAGCTACAACTGCTCTCTATATACTCCCTCCAAGCACAGTCGAAAACCTCCTTTCTCATTTCATCACATCTGAATAATAAAGAGACTCCATCACACATATCTTACTATGATTGAAGTTACTCAATTCAAGGATATTGATCTTATTGGACTAACGAACTCTAAACAAGCGAACGCACATAATATTTTATGTATTAAAATTTTGATTTAAGATTCTAAGAACTTGTTCCTTGGATGTTCGCAGTACAACGCAATTTCCCTACTAATCTAAATCATTTCGTATTAATTTTAAGTTACGCTAGAGTAATACTCTAATAAGGAATTCCTTTCTCTAATGTCAAGATGTTCACTTACCACCCAATTGGCTGTCTGTCCCGCGGGCATTTGCCCCAACCAGCTGTTGATAATCTTCACGAATTCCACGGCATTCAATTGAGTGTTGTTCTTGTCTCCTTTGCCGCCGACAATGAACTGGAAATTGAAGGGTATCTGACAGCCCTTTGTAGTGCGATTGCCGTAGAACTGCATCACATAGTCCAGTTCCGAATAAGTTTCGACCATGAGGATGCGTGTGTCGCCGCCATGAATGCGCTTGTAATCGTCGAGCAGCTTACGCCACTGGTAAACCATGTCTACTGTCTCTGGCTGATCCTGTGTATAGATGTGCTTCAAATAGGACGTATCATCCGGATCATCTGTGTAGCCGCTGAGCGGTTCGTCCGGATAGCGACCCTCCGCATCGGGCAAGACCTCAAAGCACCAGGGAACAGCATCGATTCGGAAGCCGGCAACTCCACGGTCCAACCAATAGGTGAGAACGCGTTTCATTTGGGCCACAACTGCGGGATTGCGATAGTTCAGGTCGGGCTGTTGCACTGCAAACTGATGAAGATAATATTGCTGACGTTCCTCATTCCATTCCCAGGCGCTGCCTCGCCAGGCTTGCAGCCAATTTGAGGGTGGTTGCCGTTCTCCCGTGGAGGCATTCACGTATCCGTCGTGCCACACATAATAGTCCTCATAGCCCTTCTCCCGCTTCACCGACTTCTTGAACCAAACGTTCTCATCACTCGAATGATTGGGCACAAAGTCCAAAATGATCTTCAGACCTCGTTGTTTGGCTGCCGCTATCAGCTGATCGAAGTCCACGAGAGTACCGTACTCTGGTTGAATGTCAAAGAAGTCGGCAATGTCGTAGCCAAAGTCAATCATGGGAGAGGTATATATCGGCGATAGCCAAGTGGCTGTCACGCCAAGATCCTTTAGATAGTCCAACTTAGAGATAATTCCCTGCAAGTCACCAATTCCGTCGCCGTTGGAGTCCTTGAAAGAGCGAGGATAAATCTGATAGAGTTGTGCCACCTGCCACCAATCACGTGTGGCTTCCCGTTCTTCCCTCTCCAGATCCACGGCAGCTGTCCTGCCAGAACAGCTCTGCAGGGCCAAGACCAACAAGGTCACTAATAACTTGTGCCAGCGAAACATGACTGAATAGCCGAACGATCTCACAGCTCCTTATATACGAGAAATGAACGAACTTCGAGTGTTTTTATTGTGTTTATTTATTCAGTCATGAGTATACTCGTATGTATTTACATAACTACAGCAATACTGACTACCGGACACGACAATAACTCAGATAGAGCACCACTTGAGCCACCAGCAGATAAGCGCCCTCTATTGGCAGCTGACGAAGCTCACCATTCCGGTAGTACGTGTAATAGGTGGATGTGCTTCTCAAAATCAGAGACTCCTTAGGAAGCAACTGCAGAGACTTGACTTTGATATAATCACTAAGGGTGCAGAAAGAATTACGTAAAACGCTGACAGTCTTTTCTTATGTAACTCACCCCACTTTCCGCTGGGATTTGTCCGATACCAACACTACCTCCATGTCAGCCGTCAAATCATTGAAGCTCTCACTCAGATTGACGGTCTCAGTGCCATCGAAGAGATTCAATATTGTTAGATAAGTGAAATCATGCTGACGGAAGCTATTTTGGCGAAATGGCAGTGGAATTAGCAATTTATGTGATGTGGAACCATGTTTACCCACCGTTTAACTCCCAACACAGCACCATTTAAAGCTTTCACCTCAGTATCGCCAAGTTGCAGTGTCTTTGACTGTCTGCGGAGCTGCATCAGCTGCTTGTAGATGCTGAGATGGCTGAGAGACTTATTCCGCTCCTGGTCCACATTGACCAGCTTGTAATCCTCAGCAATGGGCAGCCAAGTTTTACTGGCATTGCTGAATCCCGCATCGGCATCGCTACTCCACTGGAAGGGAGTTCTTTCCGGATCGCGTGAGAACCTCTCGTAGACACTGGAATTCGTATTGCAGGCTGAGGGATCGACCGTATCCTTCCACGAGATCCAGACGTTTGTCATGCCCAACTCCTCGCCCTGATAGGTTACACTGGCCCCAGGTAATGTGGTAATCAGCATATTTAGCATATCAACTCGATCGGTGCCCAGGCGAGATCCCACACGCGGATTATCATGGTTGCCCAACTGTGGATGAATGAAAAATCAAGTGTTAGCAGAGAAATCCGCCAAAATAGATACCGAAAACTGACCACCCAATTGGCTGTGCGACCCTGCGGCATATGCTGCATCCACTTTTGTATGCTCGCGGCGTAGTTCTCTGCATTGGAACTGTTTGATATCTCGCTTATCAGCAGAAAGTTGAAAGGCAGCTGTGCTCCCTCGGCCGTGGCATTGCCGTAGTACTGCATAACAATATCGATGGGTGAATAGGTCTCGGCCAGCAAGATGCGTTCATGGCCGCCATCTTCATGGAACTCATCCAACACCGCTCGCCATTCGTAAACAAGGCCTATTGTCTCCGGCTGATCGACCGTATAGATGTGCTGCAGATAACCGTAGTCATTGGGATCATTGTTCCAGTCGTTGCGAGGTTCATCGCGATATTGACCCGCATCATCCGGCGCTATCTCGAAGACATGTGGCACGGCGTCGATGCGAAAGCCGGACACGCCCTTGGCCAACCAGAAACGCAGCACGTTCTGCAGGAGAGGCATGATTAGAGTCATGATTATTGGCATGGTCAGGTAGTAAACTCACCTTCATAGCCTCTCGAACTTTGGGATTGCGATAGTTAAGATCTGGCTGTTTCTTGACAAACTGATGCAGATAATACTCTTGCCTCGTCTCGTGCCATTGCCAGGCGGATCCATGGAACACGCTCACCCAATTGCTTGGCGGGTGATGTGCTCCATTCACCATCTTGCCGGGATGCCACACGTAAAAGTCCTTGTACTCCGGATCCCCAGCCGCCGACCGCTTGAACCACTCGCACTCATCACTCGAGTGATTGGGCACAAAGTCCAATATGATCTTGATATCCAGCTGCTTGGCGATTCCCAACAGTCTCTCGAAATCAGCCATGGTGCCAAAGATGCTGGCAATATCCGTGAAATTGGCAACATCGTAGCCAAAGTCAGCCATGGGCGAGGTGAATATCGGTGACAGCCAAGTGGCTGTAATGCCCAGTTCCTTAAGATAAGGCAGTCCATCCGCAATGCCTGAGGAATCGAATTATTGTCTGGCATTCTTCTTCTGACTTTCTGTCTATTCTGTCTCACCGTTCAAATCGCCAACGCCGTCGCCATTGCTGTCCTTAAATGACCTTGGATAAATCTGATAGAAAGCACCAGTTTGCCACCATTTGGTCTCACTCTTCTTCTGATCGATGTCCACGAAATCCGCATGGTAGTTAGGAAAAGGCTGACACTGCACCGATCCGAGCCACCGCAGCGTCAGCATCAATAGAAAACCCGCAACGAGGCTTTTCATTCTCTCTAATGATCCCCGATCCGATGTATATGAAACTCACAGTTCTCGGAGCGAACTAACAAAGACGACTGACGATCGAATGCAAAACACACATTTGCTTATCAAATCCCCTCACGATCTTCTCTCGCTTCTCTCACTTTCAATTGCTGAGAATATCATTTTATGCTTGTGCTTTATTATACCCTGTGGGGGTATATTAAGTTTGTTAAAAATATGTAACGGGCAGAAGGAAGCATGGCCGACCCAATAAAGTATATATATTCTTAATCAGCATCAATAGCCGAGTCGATATAGCCATGTCCGTCTGTCCGTCTGTCCGTCGGTCCGTCGGTCCGTCGGTCCGTCGGTCCGTCGGTCCGTCCGTATGAACGAAAGGATCTCAGAGATGGTAAGAGCTAGAAGCTTGGACTTGGTGTCCCAGCACTGGAAATTTTTGCAGGCAGATCAAGTTTATCTTTTTTTTTGGATGCCACGCCCTCTTTGCCCACAAATTAAGTAAAAGCTTATAAAGCAAGCAGTTTTGTAGCTCAAAAACCTCATACCAAGGGCAGTTTTGTAGCTAGAGACTTGAGATTTGGCACATATGACAAATATTTTGTGGTCAATGTGTCCAGAAAATTTTATCACGATGCCACGCCCCCCTTGCCTACAAAACGGAAAGGCTTATAACAAGAGCAATATTACAGTAAGAGACTTGAGATTTGGCACATATGATAAGAATCTTAGGGTCAATGTGTCCAGAAAATTTAATCGCGATGCCACGCCCCCTTCGCCCTCAAATTAAGTAAAAGCTCATAAAGCAAGCAGTTTTGTAGCTCAAAAACCTCATAACAAAAGCAGTTTTGTAGCTAGAGACTTGAGATTTAGCACACATGATGAGTATCTTGAGGTCGATTTGTCCAGAAAATTTTATCACGATGCCACGCCCCCTTCGCCCACAAATTAAAAAATAAAGAATTACTAGAGAATTTTATCTAGAGTGAATTTGAGCGGGTTCCTGTAGACCCACAGGGTATATTACGGTCGGGGTCCCGACTGTTCCGCTTGTTTTTAGTATGCAAAATCAGCATAACAGAAAGAAAGAGAGGGGTAAGTAGAAATCGAGATAGAGAGTGATAGATTACGAACGGTGTTGCTCTCGTTTAAAGCGGCAGCGGTTGCAAAAATAAAAGTCTTAAAATAACCATAATAATGTACACTTAGAAAAAAATAAAGGTCCTTTAATAATTAAATTAAATAAATTTAGAATGTACAAATAAATAAATAATTAACAAAATATGCGATTTTATCATAAGTAGGTGGAATAATTTTCTGATCTTCATTTATTTGAGATATAAAATACTTTAATAAAGAACTTTAATACTTGACTTAAACAATCTAAAACAAAATTAAATATAAACAATCTTAATGGCATAGCTTTATTACAATATTATCAATTTTATCGTACATTTCGCGCTCACTGTAAATACAAATGCAATATACGCACTCAATTTTGCCGCAAATCTTCTCTACCCTCTCTCTCGCTCTCTCGCTCTCTTTCTTTGTCTCTCTCCCCCTCACTTTGTTTTGTTTTGCTTTATCAGCAGCAGCCGGTTATTCGTTAATATTTCGTTTGCTTTCGGTTTGTATTTATACTTAGTATACCCTGCACTAAAATTGTTGGAAAACAAACAACTAATGACAGACTTAAATGATAAACAAGAATCAATGACGATATATGATAAGTTAGTAATTAATTGTTTAAAAATAGCACATTCTGTGAGTAATACACAAAACTTTATAGTTGATAAATAAACTTGCAGCAAATCCCATTGCATTATTGACTCCTTGTAGTAATGGCGACTATAATATAATAATATACAATGATAAAAAAAAAAAAACAATAATAGGAAGCATGTAGTTTGGAAACTCTTACACTTTTTCCTACTAATCTTTAATATTTTGGCTAAGTTTCATAAATAATCTCGAAAATGAAGAAAACATAACGTTTTATCGTATCATTTACTCCGAATTATCTAAACTTAATAAATGTCTACATATAAATATAGTTTGATCTGTGATTTCACAATCACAAATTACTCGGTTTTGTTGTTACTTTGATGATAGCTGTGGTTTATTAAGGCAATGCCCAAAATCAACGACAATCTCTATAGTTATTAATACTTTTGCCAACAATTTCGCATACCAATGAGTCTAATTGGTGTATAGAATTGAACACAAAGTATGCCAAGGTGTTGTTATCGTTAACGTTTATATTCTTACGAGTATTTCGGTAATTGGAAGTCTTTAAAAGTATTCTCCTTATGACAATGTTGATAGAAGGAGTTATGTTCTACAAACATTTCCTCATTTCAAAAAATTTGATTAGTTTTTATTGTGTACAGGATATGTCATAGTCACGTTTTGTCAGTGTTTTGTATGTTGACTGTGATACTATATTTAGTAATAGGAAACATAGTATATGAATGACTAAAATCCCATCAACTGAGTTTGTTAAATTGATGATAAGCGAAATAAATTCATCAGTTCAACGGCATAGAGATGAAAAGTATTTTATTAATTTCTGCAATAGATTTCTGCATATTTATGTTTAAACTGTGGTCGTCGAACGCAGGACAATGGCCTCGTGGGGCATCAGGGTGACACTGTTGGCGGACACCTGATCGCCCAACTGCTTGATGGACTTGCCGGTTACGAGAGCATACTGGAATTTGGCCGGGAGTCCACTGAACACTTTGGTCAGGTCAACATTCTCAATGTGGCCGAAAATGTTGAAGAGTGAAATGTAGACATAGTTCCCACTCAGAGAGCTGCCGATTGGGAATAAATTTGGTAATAAAAACAGTTAGCTACAGAAATCAATGAAGCTACTTACCGTTTCACTGCCAGAACATAGGCGCTCGTGGCCTTGATCTCAGCAGAACCCTGTTCGATGGTCGGCTCCTGGCGGAGTTGCTGCAGACGCTTGAACACATTCAGATGGCTGAGGGCGATGCCTCGTTCCCTCTGCACATTGCGCTCCGGATAATCTGCGGCAACTGGCAGCCAGGTGGACTTGCCGGTGGTGAAGCCACTGAACTTTCCACCTGTCCAGTGCATGGGTGTCCTGGCGGGATCACGGGACATCGCCATGTAGTTGTCCTCATGTCCGTTGCAGGCCTGAGGATCGACAGTGTCCTTCCACGAGATGTAGCCATCCAGCATGCCCAACTCCTCACCCTGGTAGGTGATACTGCATCCGGGCAGTGTCAGCAACAGGATATTGAATAGATCAATACGATCGGCACCGAATCGGGAGCCAACTCGGTTCTTATCGTGGTTGCCAATCTGCGATCGGTGAAGTGGAAAGCGATCAGTCACGTGGCCAACACGGGGGCACATCGCGATGTCTAGTTACTTACCACCCAGTTAGCACTTTTACCCCTCGGCATTAGCGATAGCCAATTGTTGATCAGGTACTCGTAGTGATAGGCATCGGAATCGTGGTGCAGATTGCTTATCAGCTGGAAGTTGAAGGGTATCTGTGCTCCCTCGGCCGTCTCGTTGCCATAATAGTGCATCACAATTTCAATTGGGGACCAGGTCTCCACCATCAGAATGCTAAATGAAGATCATGATGACTTTGCTGTCTAAAGCTTGTCGGGATCACTCTGGTTACTTACCGTTCATCGCCGCCGTTGTCCTTCTGAAACTTATCCAGGATCTCACGCCACTCGTAGACCAAGTGCGGAGTTTCGGGCTGATCGACAGTGTAGATCTTGTGAGTGTATCCGTACTCGTCGGGATCATTGGTCCAGTCGTTGCGTGGCTCATCCGGGTAATTGCCATTCTTGTCGGCCTCAACCTCGAAGGCATGATAGATGGCGTCCACTCGGAAGCCGTCGACTCCCTTCTGCAGCCAGAACCTGAGCACATCGTTCATTTCCTCGCGCACCACGGGATTGCGGAAGTTAAAGTCTGGCTGCCTCTTGTGGAACTGATGTAGATAGTATTCCTGTCGTCCATCGTGCCATTCCCAGGCCGAACCGCGGAAGACACTCACCCAGTTGGTGGGTGGTCTGCGTACGCCGTTCTCGACGAATCCTGGATGCCAGATATAGTAATCCTTGTACTTCTCCTCACCGGCAGCGGAGCGTATAAACCAATCGCAATCGTCACTCGAGTGATTGGGCACAAAGTCCAGAATGATCTTAACATTCAACTGCTTGGCACGCTCCACCATTTTCTCAAAGTCCTCCATTGTGCCAAAAATGGGATCGACATCCTTAAAGTCCGATATATCGTATCCAAAGTCAGCCATAGGAGAGCGCAGAAAAGGCGACAACCACGTAGCAGTCACTCCGATTTCCTTGAGATATTCCAGCTTCTCGGTAACGCCATTCAAATCCCCAATACCATCCCCATTACTGTCCTTAAAGGAACGCGGATAGATCTGGTAGAAGGATGCCGTTTGCCACCAAGGGGCAGCTGCATCTGCGGCCAAAAGGCCCAATCCAAGCAATAGGACAATACTTGACCAAGTGGTCATGGTGAACTAAAGGAGGCCCGAGGTCCATCGACCTCTTATATGCTGCTAGAAGCCATCGATAATGCCAGAATCTACATTGTAAAACCCGTAGTATTATGCCTTATCTTTGTTATTTTCCTATACAAATTGATTCCAGTTGAGCTTGCGTAATTTATGGAACAATTGAATTGATTGAATTAGATTAAATACAACCACAAAGAAAAGAACAATTTAAGTGCTTTAATGGCTTATTAAAATAGCATTGTTAATTTTTAGGAAACAACTTAAATTTGAGAAACTTTTAACTTTATAGAGTGCCTAATTTAGAAACATAACTTTTGTTGGTATATTTGTTATCTTATCTCTATGAACTGATTTGCTATCAGATAGATAAATTTATAGATACTCTATAAATCTGCCTTCTGCTATTAAACTTGCTCTAATTGCAGTAAATCACATATGATTTGGACATTCAATACAAATAATTTGCACATCTTATTGCAGTAGTTTCCCACAAATGGAATATATTCGATTTGTATAATATCTGTCGAGACACATTTTAGCCGCAGTAGTTCATATATAAATGGGGCAAAATACCCCAACAAAAGTATACTCATAAATAATCCATAGCCGCTCTTGCAGCGATAAGATAATTGGTTGGGTCATAACTTTTATGCAACTACGAAATCCATTTGTGGCTAATCTGTCGCATGATCTGCAATCGTTAAACGCCAACAGGGACGACAACAAAAAACACTTATAGCTGATTTCTGGCTAAGAACCACAGTTTTTCAGTTAACACCCGCTGCGATCATAAACATTTCCGACACATAGGCCCAGATCTAATCAATCGTACTTAGTTGGCAATATTGCGTTTATCTAGACCTTAGCTTATCGCCGTGTTTGTTGCTCGGCATTCGACGGGGCAGGGCATAAATAGAGGCCCCAACTAATCCATGCCCGCAATCGGTGCTGAGACAATATGCTGGCCAAAACTCTGACTGTCTGCTGCCTGCTGGCACTTACAGTGCCCACACTGGGCGAGGTGGGCTGGTGGCGATCGGCGCAGTTCTATCAGATCTATCCGCGATCCTTCAAGGACAGCGACGGCAATGGCATCGGGGACTTGAATGGTGCGTGGAGAAACGAAGTTGTAAGACCGTAATTGAGATTAATTTCCTTTTTCTTCAGGAATTACGCAACAATTGGCGTATTTGAAAGAGATTGGCATCACGGCCACTTGGCTGTCGCCGATATTCACCTCACCCATGGCGGATTTTGGCTACGATGTGGAAAATTTCTACGAAATCGATCCCCTCTTTGGCACCATGGAGGACTTCGAGAACTTGCTAGCACGTGCCAAGCAGCTAGATATCAAGATCATATTGGACTTTGTGCCCAATCACTCGAGTGATGAATGTGATTGGTTCAAGCGGTCGGCAGCCGGGGAAGCGGAGTACAAGGATTTCTATGTCTGGCACACCGGCAAAGTGGTGAACGGCATTCGACAGCCACCCACGAACTGGATTAGCGTGTTCCGCGGATCGCAGTGGACATGGCACGAGGGTCGACAGGCCTACTATCTGCATCAGTTCCTCGCCAAGCAGCCGGATCTGAACTACCGCAATCCAAAGGTCGTGGAGGCCATGAAGGACGTGCTGCGCTTCTGGCTGCGCAAGGGCGTCTATGGTTTTCGCATCGATGCTGTGCCACATGTGTTCGAAGTCGCAGCTGACAAGAACGGCAATTGGCCCGACGAACCACGCAACGAGTACGTCAACGATCCCGAGGATTACGCCTATTTGAATCACGTATACACCACAAATCAGCCGGAGACAATTGACCTTGTCTACCAGTTCCGCACTGTGCTCGACGACATGAATCAGGAGCTGGGCGGGGACGACCGTGTTCTCCTAACCGAGGCGTATGCCCCGTTGAATGTGCTGATGCAATACTACGGCAATGGCACCCACAATGGCTCCCAGATCCCATTCAACTTCGAGTTGCTCGCCAACATTGGCTTCAACTCGGATGCGTATCATTACTCGGAGTTGCTGCACAACTGGCTGGACAATATGCCCGCTGGCCAAGTGGCCAACTGGGTGCTGGGCAATCATGATTCCAGTCGCATTGGCTCACGTTTGGGCGCCGATCGCATCGATGCCACCAATATGTTGCTGCTGACGCTGCCCGGCATCAGTGTCAACTACCAGGGCGAGGAGATCGGCATGACAGACGTCTGGATCAGCTGGGAGGATACCGTCGATCCCCAGGCCTGTCAGTCCAACAAGCAGGAGTTCGAGCGCCTCACCCGCGATCCCGTCCGCACACCATTCCAGTGGAGCGACGAGGAGCAGGCTGGATTTACCAAGGCCAACAGCACGTGGCTGCCGCTCGCCGACAATTACAAGCTGGTAAATGTGAAGCGGGAGCGGGGAATTGCTCTTAGCCATCTGAGTATCTATAAGCAGCTCCGTGCTCTGCGCGACGAGCCCACTCTGAAGCAGGGTGATGTCACGGTCAACGCTCTTGGCCCCAATGTCCTCGCCTTCAAGCGGTAAGTTTCAATACAATCTCTCCCCGAACTACTCTTATCTTATCGCTACCCCATCCACAGCTCTCTGGCCGGTCACAAGTCGTACATAACCGTGCTGAATATCAACGATGACGTCGAGTCCGTAAACTTGGACTCGGTCTTCACCGAGCTCACCTCGCAGCTGCGATACGTTGTGGTAAATGACAAGAGCGTGCGTCGCAAGAAGTAAGAGATATCTAAAGCATATTCTTTGCCATTTCTAATTAAATTGTATTCTTTACAGTGATGTGACTTATGCCAATTCCGTGTTGTTGATGCCCAAAGAAGCCGTCGTCTTGAGCACTGTGTGATTCTTTGTAATATCAACTTATAAAATTTAATATGCCAAGAGAATCCTTTCTACTTTTAAAATTTCTGTTTATTAATTTCTAGGCTTATCCCCACAATCTCTAATGCAAATACAAATATTAAGTCTAGACACAATATTGCATGCTTTTGTATGCTTTTGTTATATTACCATTTTGAACTTACAATTTACTTGGGAAATTGCAACTCGAAATTGAATTTGAACTTTGTGTTGTGCCATGTGTTAGTCGGGAAGTTATATCCTAATGGAAATCATTACAAAAATAAAAGGAATCACGCCAACCAACGCAGCACGACAGCCTCATAGGGCATCATCACTAGAACTTGGCTTAGATCAATAGTTTCCCTGCAAAAGAAAGCGTTCAGTGGGGTAAGGAGAAGGTTACCAAACTCACCCTTGTTTGTGGATAGAGTATGCGGTGTTCAGCACACATTCATAGACCTTTTCTGAGAGACTTTGAATCACCTCAATCTGGTTGCCCATGTTGACGAGAATGCGGTATTCCTCATTCCTCTGATTGGTGCTGCAGGAATGAATGCATCAATCTATCTGATGAGTTTTCTCGGATTTTTTGTTACCGTATAATCTGCAACACCTGCTCCGTGATTGCCTCATAGGAAAATCCCCCTTTCTGTTTAAAGGCCAGGAAGGCGGAGCTGCTTTTCAGCTGCTGCAGACCCTTGAATACTTGCAGCGAGGAACGTGCCACGCCCCGTTCTGTGCGCACATTGTATCGCCCAAAGTCGGGGCTAAGGGGCAGCCAAGTGCTCTCGGCCGTGGAGAAGTCTCCGTTCTTGCCTGAAGACCATTGCATGGGAGTTCGCTCCCCATCGCGTCCGTCGCAGGAGATCTCCGTGCATTCTGTCTCCACGTTGGACATACCAATCTCCTCCCCGTAGTAGGTTACGGAGGCGCCCGGCAAGGCATTCACGATCACATTGAGTAGGTCCACCTTGTGGGCTCCCATGCGGTTGGCCACACGGGGCGTGTCGTGGTTGCCAACCACCCAGTTGGCGGTCTCATGCTTCTGCCACATTGTGTTCATCCAGTAATCAATAGATCCGACCACATCGCGAGCCGTCGAAAACCCGCTGAGATACATCAGCTGGAAGTTCATGGGCAGCTGTGTGCCAAGTCGCGTCCCATTGCCAAAATAGGCGCTCAACGTCTCCACCGGACTGTAGGCCTCGGCGAGGAGGACGCGGGTCTCTCCTCCGTGCTCTGTCTGGTACTTCAGCAGGTAATCGCGCCACTCGTACATCAGCTCAACAGTGTCTGGCTGATCCTTGGTGTAGATGTGATGGTGATAGTCGTAGGAGTTCGGATCGCTACTCCAGCCGCTGATAGGTTCGTCTGGATAGCTGCCATCGGAATTGCGATACTCATACATGTGAGGCACGGCATCGATGCGAAAGCCATCCACGCCAAGATCCAACCAGAAGCCCAGCACATCCAGCATATGCTCTCGCACCATGGGATTACTGAAGTTCAGATCTGGCTGCTTCACCTGAAACTGGTGTAGGAAGTACTGCTGTCGGGTCTCGTGCCAGGTCCATTGGGAGCCACCAAACACGCTCACCCAATTGCTGGGCGGTTCACGTTCGCCCGTTTCGGCATTCACCCTTCCATCGTGCCAGACATAGAAGTCGTCGTAGCCATCCTGGCGATTCACGGATTTCCTGAACCATTCACACTCATCGCTGGAGTGATTGGGCACAAAGTCGAGTATTATCTTGAGGCCCAGCGACTTGGCCTGCACCATCAGGGCCTTGAAGTCATCCAGAGTGCCAAAAGTCTTATCGATTTCGGTGAAATTGGCTATATCATAGCCAAAGTCGGACATGGGAGAGCTGAATATCGGTGATAGCCAAGTGGCCGTAATGCCAATCTCCTTCAGATATGCCAGACGTCTTGTTATGCCCTGCAAATCGCCAACGCCGTCGCCATTAGTGTCCTGGAAGGAACGCGGATAGATCTGATAAAGGGCTGCATTCTCCCACCAATCGATATCCGTTGCAGCGACCGTGCACTGTACTGTGCTCAGACACAGAAAACCGAGCAGCCAGAGGAGTAATCGCGTCGACATGTCGCCTACGTTTGCGAGTGTCGCAAAATCAATTTGCTAATAACAATTGCTTCAGCCATGTTGCGATAGGGATTGAACCGATAAGGCCAATTCAATGCCGACACCGGCTTCTCCCTTGCCCCACAAAACGCATGGGTAATCTGCTCACTTTTATGGCATTCTTGTTAGATTACACAAGTTGCAATCGTACTCTATGATACCCTGTATTCATAAATTTTTAACTAAACTATCTAAATCAAAAAAAAGGTATACCAACTGGCAGCATCAACAATCATAAGTGAACAAGTCCGCTAATAGAAACTTTAATCAATAGGATATTAAACAATTAAATTACAGCAAATTAGTATATGATTCATTTCCTGCTTTCCTAAAATGGTATATAAATAAATTTCAGTACTAATAATTTTTCTGCTTTTGCTTATCAATGTTTCTAATAATACAATAAATTCCACAACAATCAGAAAATAAACCAACAAGGTTTTGAGACAAGCATTGTTAAATTACGAGAGTATCAGCAGAGTTTATTTATGGATATTGAGTGATTTGTATCATTGGATATCCTATAGTTGGGTATGCTCAAATTTATTTTTTTCAATATTATATGTGTGTGCGTTGATACCGTTGATGTCGATACACTGGTCGTCGTGTTGAGTCCCTGTCGGAATCACAAAAGCTGCCATAAAACGATTTTATGTGACCCACGCACAGCATTCAGACACCCAGCGGTTTTGGGCTTTAGCAGGCTTCGACGGTTGGTCGAGAAGTATTCGAAGCAGTTAATTAAACGAAACCTAACAAAAAAAGAACATAAATATATTGAATTTAAATTTAATGACTTTCTTAGATTTTTTGTGGCTCATAATTATATATTTATTTATTTTATTTATATTTAATATAATTAATTGTGCAAATAACATTTAGAGATGTGTTACATTTTCGAAATACCTGAAAGAGATTTGAACAGATGCTTCTATTAGTAAAATGCAAACAGCTTATTATTTAGAAATATTAAAATATTTAGAAGTTAACTGAAGTTTAAACTTAAGTCAGAAAACTTAAAACAATTGAAATTTATTATCTATTTTATAGTTGATAAAAATTATACCAAATTACCCTCGAGTGCTGCATGTTACCAAACAGAAATAAAGAACCTCAGAGGCTTTATCCTCGACGCAATAAAATCCAACGTCCTAAGTTCATGTACGTGTCCTTCTGGCGACTTGACAGCTGTCAACTGTGACCGACCGTTCACTTGACGTTTTTTAAAAATGCTCAACTTTATATTTGAAACATTTTTTGCCAGCAGACGGCCATTAATAAATTGTTGAGCTTTTAAATAAATTACACAGCTTTCAATTCACTTACACTTAGTTAATTAATGAAGGCATTGTATACCCAATAATGAGACTGACCACATCCCTTTAACAACAATAAAACGGAGTGAATCACATTTACATTACATTTGACCCCGAAAAGGGAAGCTTCCAGAGCTGGAAATCCACATATAAAAGCTCTAGGTGATGTGGTTCCATTTGTTGTAATTACAATTAAATTTCAGTTTACAAACAAGCACTAATTGTGTAGCTTCAATAATTTTTTGTATATTTTTAACATTTGTTTCCATTAACATCTGGTTACAGTGAATCTCCTGCACTGCTGCACTCTCCCAATAAATTGCAGTCTTAATTCTTAACAGTTGTTTTGTGTAATTCAATTGTTTTTATGCAAATGAAGTCGCAAATAAATAAGTTAACTGTTTGATATTTGTTTTGCTTATATTTTAATTAAGCAACAGAGGGAATAACCGAAATGGTATAAGATCCTTAGGTCATAATTATTAACTTATGCTCATCAAATTCAAATGTGTAATTGTTTGGTGTTTATGGCCACCAACTGTGAATTCATATGACTGCAGCTTGCGGTTTGGTTGATTGGTGGTGTGAAAGATGCTATTCTTCTAGTGCGTATAGTCCAGTTGATTGGCCGGATTGAAGGGGGCTTGTGACAGCGAAGATGAGCTGTTGTTTTGAAATGAGAACGGGTTTGGGACAACTGAACCCGTTTGATCGGCCCGTTATTGATGCACTTCAGTATTATAATTAATAACCGTATCTTGTTTGTTTTCGTACTGTTTCTAAGCGAATATTTCAGAAATGGGCTCGCCAGCTAAACCCATAACTCAGAGCAATAATTGTGCGATGCGATCAAGCCATAAACTCGACCAAACGACTAACATGGAGGAGCGTCAGATGAAGTTGTATAAAAGACGCCGCCAGCCCAGAGTGGAGTATCAGTCAACGTTCGTTCTCGTACTACAACTGCAAGCACTCCAATCAAAATGTTCAAGGCTGTAAGTAGATTACTTAGAACAATCAAGGATTGGCAATTCTTTAACCCAATTGCGCTTTTAGCTGATGATCTGCGCTATCTTCGGTCTGGCCGTTGCCGCCGTCCAAAGACCACAACCTGTGCCACATGTTGAACATCAAGTTGTTGGACGCGCTGACGATGTGCACGCTGAGGTTCTGAACCGCAAGGATGATGTACGTGCCGATGGCTTTGATGCATCCGTGGAGACCAGCAACCACATCTCACGATCTGACAGCGGTGATGAGCACGGCAACATGCACGGCCACTATGGCTGGATCTCTCCCGAGGGTCAGCACATCGAAATCCAGTATACCGCCGATGAGAATGGTTACAGGGCCACAGGAGATGCCGTTCCCGCTGTCCCCGAACACGTTGTCCGCCTTCTTGCCTGGAATGCAGCGCACGCCAACGAAGAAGTCCGTCCCGGCCATAACGCTCACCATTAAGGATTTCCCACTGGCTAAAATGACTCTTTATAATGAACCTGGACTGCACAATTGACTTATCTCGGACAAATATCGATAGTCTTTAAGCTCATTACCACCAAAATATATTTTTTTTTGGCAAGCATAATAAATACGTATTTGCAACGATATAATGATATTCAAATGATATTTCGATCTGATAATTTAATCACAATGTCAATATTAAGCGTCTCTAGAGAATGCAATGAAAAGAGTGAGTTTTTCTGGAAGATACTCTTGCACTCGCATTCATATCTCGATGAATATTAAATACTCCTTACATGTGCAGACAGATAAAGTTTATTTAAAATGTTGTATGCCCATAAATCGAAAAAATGATTTCGATGCTAGATATATATATATATATATTTATTACATATTTAATATCTTAAGATTATTGTGATAATACTCTGAATGTATCGTATTTATCACAATCGATTCAAAACGTAATTAAAGGCGTTAGTCGGTATTATCCCAATTTAATTGGTAACTGTAACTGAATCCGTTAACGGAATGCAACTTTTTCACTATTCCGAAACCGATCAACCGAAATTAAATAACATGCTATAAAAAATCAGTTGATTTGTTTTTTTAAACATAAGCGTTGAATTATTAAAGTAAATCATCTTGACTGGTGAGGTGATAATGAATTAAAATCCAAGATTTCTGGAAATATTTTCTTACAATTCCAGCCAAAAAGAAGTTTGCGTAAAAGGCATCCTTTCAAAGAATATTTCTTAATGAATAAGCATGTGGACAATAGAAAACTAAATGAAATCATGTCATTTATCTGAATTAAAAGATATTTTCATTGAAATTTAATAACTCAAATATGTATTGTTTTCTCTTAAATAAAATGTATTAGAAAAGCGCTACTGAAATTAGACAAATAATTAAAATATTGACAGAAGAAAGCATATTTAAAATTTTAATAACAAACTATATTTTCTGCACCGAAATTTCACCGGTGTTTCGAAACTCTAATGAAATCGGGGAGCCGGTACGAAATCTACATAAATGGATTTTCCGTAACTGATATTCGTTTTGGATTGATTCCTCTCTTAAAACACTCTCCCAATAAAGCCCTGTTTTGCTCTTTAATTGATTTTCTGACGAGTTTTAGTGATATTTCTTTTAGTGAAGTCGTAAATAAATAAGTTAATTGATTGAAATATCTTTTCAAAATAATATAATATTGCTCACACTTTAAATGATCAGCAGGGCAATAACCGAAGTGATATAAGATCCTTGGGCTTTAATTATAAACGTATGTTTTTCAAATAAAAATATGTACTTGTATTTGTATGATGATAATGGCATCAAACTGTAAATTCATATGACTGCAGCTTGCGATTTGGTTAATAGCAACTTCAAATGCGTATTGTCAAGTTGATTGGCCGGATTGAAGGGGGCTTGTGACATCGAAGATGAGCTGTTGTTTTGAAGTGACAACGGGTTTGAGACAACTGAACTCGTTTCATCGGCCCGTTATTGATGCACTTTAGAATTAGCATTAATTTGAAGATTATAACCGTACCTTATTGTTATATTACTGTTTCCAAGCGAATATTTAAGAAGTGGGCTCGCCTGCTAAGCCCATAACTCAAAATAAAAATAATTGTGCGATGAGATGAAGTCATAAACTCGACCACAAGACTAACTTGAAGCAGCATCGGCTGGAGTTGTATAAAAGACACCGCCTGGCCAGAGTGGAGTATCAGTCAACGTTCGTTCTCGTTCTACAACTGCAAGCACTCAAATCAAAATGTTCAAGGCTGTAAGTAGTTTACTTAGAACATTCAAGGATTGACAATACTCTAACTAAATTACGTTTTTAGCTAATGATCTGCGCTATCTTCGGTCTGGCCGTTGCCGCCGTCCAAAGACCACAACCTGTGCCTCATGTCGAACATCAAGTTGTTGGACGCGCTGATGATGTGCACGCTGAGGTTCTGAACCGCAAGGATGATGTACGTGCCGATGGCTTTGATGCATCCGTGGAGACAAGCAACCACATCTCACGATCTGACAGCGGTGATGAGCACGGCAACATGCACGGCCACTATGGCTGGATCTCTCCCGAGGGTCAGCACATCGAAATCCAGTATACCGCCGATGAGAATGGTTACAGGGCCACAGGAGATGCCGTTCCCGCTGTCCCCGAACACGTTGTCCGCCTTCTTGCCTGGAATGCAGCGCACGCCCACGAAGAAGTCCGTCCTGACCACAACGCTCACCATTAAGGATTTCCCACTGGCTACAATGGCTCTTTATAATGAACCTGGACTGCACAATTGACTTATCCCGGACAAATATCGATAGTCTTTAAGCTCATTACCACCAAAATATATTTTTTTTTGGCAAGCATAATAAATACGTATTTCCATTGAATTATATTCCCACTGAAACTTATATACCAATGGAAAAAATTTGGACCTTGAGAGAATACAAAGGATGAATGGAATGGAATGGTTGTCAGACAAGCTACAGTCGAGCAACTAATGCAGCAATGCTGAGGAAAAACACATTGCCCATCGAAATCGGTAACGATTAGACAAAGTTCTGATAGTTTGAAGTGTTTCAAATGTTGCGATAGGATAAGTGCACAAAATACAGTAAATTTTTAACCAAATTTAAATTACCCAAATCAACAAACAGTTGAACAAAGTTGATATTATGATTCCGTTTACCAATGTCAATAGAAAAGTATTTTGACACACAGACGGACTTATATGGCCCAATAGACTCTTCTGCTGATACTGGCTATAAAAAAAAAACAAATTAATAAATATAACAGTATTGTCAAAGAGGTTACTCCGTTTCTGATTCATTGTGTTCCAGAATTGTTAATTGCCATATTAAAGTCTTTATAAACTTTCAGAAAACATACAGCTTATCACAATCATATATAAATTGCTCCTAAATTATGTCAATAAATCTATATATGCTGATTTATTTATTTTTTCAATTATGATATAATTATCTAATCATGTGAGGGAAATTGTCATTGATTGATCTAACACAATTATGAATGTCGAACGCTTTTAAGCACTTCAAATGCAAAGCAGATTATATTAATTGCATTAAGCTATTCATTATTGATAATTAAAACATTAAAATTGTTATCTTATAACCTGAAATAGTCAGATGATTTATTTCTATTGTTGGAGTATAACTAACACATACAGGGTGTGTCAGTTAAATTGCCATTTTTCAAAGTAACTTTACTAGACATTGAGGCTTAATTTTCATATTTCAGTTACACATTTTAGTTATAAATTTTACGTCAAATTATATAAAGTATATAAATTGGCCTTAATATTGTTTTCCAATTCATGATTGTACTAAATATAATCAGATGTAATTAAAGATGTGGATTTATTTGAAATCTCTGAACTTCATTTTTATATGTGTCAATTATTCATATTAATAATATTTTAATATACTCAAAGCAAATAACATTGTCACCATTAAAAGAATGACATTAACAAGGTTACCCAAAAACGGAATTCTTATACTAAAGTATCTGTAGTTGATATCTCTTAATGAGGCTCTTACAGATATCTCGTTAGGGCTTTGAGTAAGAGTATTATGAGTATTCTTCGGTGCTTCCTATCAGATGATTACAGCTAGCTGAGCAATGCCGGTGCACTTCAGTTGCAGTTAGAATAATGAACAATAAACCAGAAGTACAAAATTACCACTATCGATTATCGCTGTTGGGTAACATACAAAACGGCATTATCTGATTTCCCAGAGCTAAGTGCTGTGACGAACAACGACATTCGAGCTGGGTATTAGTTCCCAAAGAGAACTACATTTTTGAGGTGTTTGTCTAGCAATTGAAATGACCACTCTAAGTGGGCACAACCACGATAGTCAGGGACTTATCGGACTCCATAAAAGCCGGGTGTCTGCTGGGAACTCAAGCATATTCATCCAAAATGCGATTGGCGGCAGTCACAGTTATTCTGTTAGTAGTGTTGGGCATTGGTAGTGCCACAGAGTGGTGGGAGAGTGGCAATTATTATCAGATCTATCCAAGATCCTTTCGCGATTCTGATGGGGATGGTATTGGAGATCTCAATGGTGTCACCGAAAAGTTGCAGTATTTGAAGGACATTGGCTTCTCGGGCACATGGCTGTCACCAATTTTCAAATCTCCCATGGTGGACTTTGGCTACGACATTGCAGACTTCTATCAAATACACCCAGAGTATGGAACTATGGAGGACTTTGAACGCCTGATTGTACGCGCTAAAGAGGTTGGCATACGAATAATTCTGGACCTTGTGCCCAATCATTCAAGCGATCAAAACGAATGGTTCCTCAAGTCAGTCGATAGTGATCCCGTGTACAAGGACTATTATATCTGGCACGATGGAAAGATTAACGAGGAAACCGGTGAGCGTGAGCCTCCAAACAATTGGATTTCCGAGTTCCGATACAGCGCCTGGGAATGGAACGAGGTCAGGCAACAGTACTACTTGCATCAGTTTGCAACAGCGCAACCCGATCTGAATTATCGCAATCCTGCCGTTGTGACGGAAATGAAGAATGTCATCAAGTTTTGGCTGGCTAAGGGAGTTGCTGGCTTCCGCATCGATGCGATTCCCTATCTCTTTGAAGTTGACTTGGATCGCTATAATCAGTACCCCGATGAACCGCTCTCAAATAACCCCAGTTGCCCGGATCCCGATGATGCTTGCTATACTCAGCACATTTACACCCAGGACCAGCCCGAGACTGTCGACATGATCTATCAATGGCGTGAATTGGTCGACGAGTTCCACACCCAACACGGTGGAGATCCCCGCCTGCTCATGACGGAAGCTTACACCAGCTTCGATAATATCATCAAGTTCTACGGAGATGGTATTCGCAATGGCTCGCACATTCCATTCAACTTTGACTTTCTGTCCAACATTAACAATGCCTCAAAGGCAACAGAGTATGTGGAGCACATTGAAAAGTGGATGAACGCCATGCCAAAAGGAGTCTATGCCAACTGGGTACTGGGCAATCATGACAACAAAAGAGTGGCGTCCAGATTCGGAGTGCAGCGCATTGATTTGATCAACATCCTCCTGCAGACACTGCCCGGACATGCTGTCACATACAATGGTGAGGAACTGGGCATGACTGATGTGTTTATCAGCTGGGAGGACACCGTCGATCCATCGGCATGTAATTCCGATCCGGAGCATTACTATGCACGATCCCGGGATCCGGCGCGTACGCCTTACCAATGGGATGCGTCTTCCAATGCGGGTAAGTAATGCTCTTGGCTCTCTAGCTTGCTACAGGTTCTTTACAAAAGTTGATTTCGAACTCTATCAGGTTTCACCAGCGGAGATTACACCTGGCTGCCAGTATCTGATGATTATAAGACGAATAATGCTCTGCAACAGCTCCGTGCCCCGCAATCGCATCTGCAAATCTTTAAGACTCTTGTTCGTTTGAGGCAGGAATTATCGTTCCGAAGTGGCGAGCTCAAGATTCAGGCTTTGGATGATGATGTCATTGTCTACTCACGGTAATAAGTCCATCGTTCTGTAAAGAACCTTCTCTCTAATTACTCTATTTCTCTCTTGTAGCCAAAAGCAAGGAAGCGAACTTTATGTTATTGTGCTAAATCTGGGTGAAACCGAGAAGACTATTGACCTCACAAAGTACTTCACTTTGGGCGCTGAGGCTGAGATTATTACCAGCTCATTGCAATCACAGTACATCAATGGAGATACAGTCAAGACTTCGACTTTTGTTGCCAAGGGCAATGTGGGCTCAGTATTGGTGGGCATTAACTAGATAGATTCCTCAAAAAATAATCATGTTTCAATTATAATAATCAATGTATTCTAAATATTTTACTTATAAAGTAGTGCAATCTATTTCCTTTCGCGTAAACGCAGATGAAGTCCATTTTCTGATTTCAATGTCAGAACCGCCGACAAAATGGGATCGTATTTGTGTCCCCGCTTCTCTTTTTCCATTTTCTCTGCCTTGGGCAGTCCGATATATGTGTTCAGATACCCGTCCGTGGAGGCTAGTTCATCCATGGCAGGAAGCACCTCAAAGCAGCGCACTATTTTGGAAATTACAGTCTTTATCTCAAGCAGGGCAAACTTCTGTCCAATACAATTGCGAGGTCCAGCACTGAAGGGCACGTACTCGAAGGGTCCGGGTTTTTCTTGCTCAAATCTCTCCGGGTCAAAGCGAAGGGGGTCTTTGAAAGTACGTTCGTCGTAGCCCAACATAATGAGTCCCAGATTGAGAGTGGTTCCCTTCGGTACTATAGTTCCATCTGTCAAACAAAATGGTATGTCGATTAAATCGAATTCTTGCTGTGATTCCCTATCTAACTTACGGATATCATAATCCTTTTCTGTGTAGCGCCCAATGAACGGCACACTGGGATAAGCTCTTTGCGCTTCCTTTATAAACAAGTCCAGGTACTTCATCTCAGAGATTTCTTGAAAGGTCGCATCGCGATTTAGTTCATTGCCCATAACCAACCGTTGCTCCTCATATAACTTGCGCTTTGGTTACAGAAAAAATGTAAGTATACTTTTAGGCAGTTCATGTTATTGCAACTCACCTGTTGTTCTGGAAATCTGGACAGTAAGTAACCAGCAAATGCTACACCCGATGTCGTAGTATCGTGACCCTCAAACATAAATGTGGAAACCTCCTCGTATATCTCCTGCTTATTCAAAGGACGTCCATCAATGGTAGAGGAGAGCAGCGTATCCATAAAAACCATCTTCTTTCGCGAGAACTCATCACCCTCGATTGTCTTGGCAGTACCTGCACGATGTGACTCAATTCGCTTCTCGATGACCTCATTGGTGAAGTCCTGCAGAATTTTCAGAGTCTTTGCATATTCAGCATAGCCAGAGTAAAAGCGATAGAGAAAATCAAAACGCTTCAGAGGACTATATGCCCTCATATTTATGTTGTAGCACATACTAGTGTAAAAAATGTATTAAAATTATTTAAAATTAGGCATCAGATGCATGTTAAATGTACTCACTCCTTAAAGGCCTTTACAAGGCTCGAGTCATGCTGTCCCATGGCATTTATAGGTACACCCATTGCTGTCTCGCAAATCACATCCAGCGTTAAATAGTGCGATTCATTTTGAAAATCTATTATACTATCGCCAGCAGAAACTTTCTTTAACTGGTTGATAAATTTGGTCGAGTTCTCATTCATAACTTGATGAAAGTCTTGCAGAATATTGAAATGAAATGAGGGCGTTATCATCTTGCGATGCTTATGCCATTTGCTGCCCCAGCTGGTGAGTAGTCCAAGCCCCAGCCAAGGATGAAGCATATCATAAATATCTGATTTTTTAATCAAAGTATTGCTGCTCAGTATAAACTGAAAAAATGGTCAGTGCATCGTTTTATTATAAAGGCTGGAATTAATTATATGTTAAGACTTACCTCTAAATGTTTGGGATTGCAAATCAGAATGTTGGAATAGTAGCCAACCCAAAAGCGAAAATTATCCTTGTTGTAAGTATGCCACCATTCGAAGAATGTGTTTATAATTTCTGTTTTGATAAAAACAGAAAGTTTAATAAAAAACCAGTTTGCAAATATTTTAATTACAGTAATAACAGTCACTTGTTTGTTGTTTTTTCTACTTAATGTTTGATTATAGACATAAATTGGAATTTCGTCTGATAACATATAGTGCCGTCTATATTTTTTATTGATATGATTATTATTATTGCCTAATCACAAAGTCTGGTAAACATGCAATTAACATAGCGTCATCTCTACACTAATCTATTGCTTAATAATGGAATTAGCGTTTTCTGGGTCATTTTTATGAGTAGCTGAGTCTGAAGTCCATTTAAAATTAAATATTTACTAATCTATAAAATGAATTCGGCCTAGTAACTTGTGATTTTATCATATAGAAAGGCCGTCAAGCACTCGTTTTGAACTCCAAATTCAATCTTTATATTTTTTGGGGAGCATTTGATGCCATGATGTAATACCACAGTTCTCATTGGCTATAAGGTGAAAATGCAACTCGATTCACTTTATCTATTTATATATAATGTAGGTTTCTTCGATGCATTACCAGTTGGATTTTTGCCCATTTGAAGAGCATTCCCGATGATCGGCACAGTAGGCGGGCCATTTACTTTATTTAACAACCGCTTCTTCCTAGCAAATCGCAGTTCAAAGTAAACAAACAACAACACTGGCAATGCCAGTATTGCATACAAAATAATCCACATAACAGGCGCGATTTCCCGAATACACACAAAAACTGAGAACTGAAAACAAAAACTCGTTCCGTCTGCACAGAGCTGAGCGACGACTGACAATGCGACTAGTTTCAGACGACGCACAACTTAAGTACCACAATCAGTGGAAACAGTTTCACTGAGATTAGAGTTACTTCAGAAACTCTCTCGTTTCGGCTGATCACAATGAGTCGGCAGAAAACAGGCAAGAGAACCTCGATCAATGACATTTCAATAAAGATATCGGACGCAGGGAATGCTGAATGTATAAATAGTTTATAATATATGCAGTACACCGTGATTACATAAAAATGTATCCATTTACATTTTATTTATATTATTATTACAATTATTTTGTAATATGTATTAGGAGATGCGATTTAGCCGAAACAAGAATAGGAGAAACCATTTAAGGAAGTTCTTCAGTGCATAAATGTAATATATTTATTATTTAAGTAAACATTGGTTAATGAGTGGACAAAAATATAAGTAAAACAATTAGCCAAAGGAAGATTTTTTGCATTTTTCAGGTGCATTTTTTTTCATTAAGTAATTTCCAATATAATTTTATATAATCATAATAAGTCTAAAGAAAAATTGAACTTTGATACACCGCAGCATACGAAATAAAATCAAAGGCAAAACAATGTCATTGTAGGAGTGAAAGCAACGTGTATTTTATATTCATTTATATACAATTATAATAATAATACAATTATAATAATAATAATTATTTATACAATTGATAAGACATGTATTCTAGCTCATAGTAATGAGTAGTTTTAATACTGGTCTTGGCCTATATTATCTGCAAAATATATAAAACAACAACTATATTAATACTTAAATTATTCACAATTGATTTTCAAGTAACATCTGACTCAGTATTAACGTCAGCTGTGACTACTGCAATTAAATTTCACAAATTATTTTATGTAGATTTTTATCTACACTCGCATGAACTCTACCTCAGTTATTCAACTTTAGTTATCACAAAGAGTATCTATATTTCCGGTATTACCTAAGTAAAGTTAATACGACAATATATATTTATTCCTGCATGTGTTTTTGAATATCTAAAAATAACAAATGTAGAACAGTATCAATTAATTTGCATTAAATGATAGTATTATCGTTGATAAAACTGCATTTCGTTATAATACATTATAGATTTATAAAGTTTAAAGACATAAACAAAATTCTGTATTTATTGTATTGAGCGTTGGCTGGGACAATGTGAAACGAGAACGCGATAATTTATTCAACAACCGAACATAAACAAAAACAAAGAAAACTTGTTAATCAAACTTTAACAGACAGTCAACACTCTTATGAGCTAATGACTCGTTCTCTACGAGTTGTTAAGAGAGTCGTTTTATATTAGCTATAACATCTCTTACAGGCTCACACAATTTCAAGTTTTGTGAATACCTTGTGGGAATGCATATAAGAGCATGAACAATTAGTATAAGAGTCATTGTTAAGTTAATCAAGTTAATATTAAATGATAAAATGTAATACCTCTGTACTTCATGCACTAAGACTAAACTAAAAGAAGACAAAATTGATTTAATATACATATAAATAAAACCAAATTTCATAAGAGTTAAAGAGTTGTCAAATTGAACAATCTTATAATTAAAAGCATGCGTTCTAAATGGTCTGACAGTTTATTTGAGCTGCCTAAAAGTATGCAATGATTGCAAAATTTTCAAATATGACTTTGATGTAGGATAAGTTACTTTTAATTACTGGACATTTATTTAAATATATATTACTTCAGCTCTTGGTTTATCTAAAATATTGTAAAATTCTGTTTGTGTTTCGGTTATTTTGATAATCTTAGTGTGGGAAAACATGATTTCAAATATCGACAATTAGAAATTCTTACATTTATATTTATTATTATTAATTGTTTTTCAAAAATGTGTCAATATAAATATAAAGGCGTTCACGCCATGTTATAAAAGACTACTGATAACTGTTGACTAATATTATTATCAAGTTTAGCAGCAAACTGATTAGAAACATTATTTAAAGTGCGATTTCGCATGTACTTTAAACTCACACGTCATAATCTCAATTGCAGTGTGAGTCAATTGAGTCGTTAATTAGGCAATTAGTATAAAAAACTATCTAATTGCCTGTAACATTCAAGTGTTGTAATTAAACATGCAATATAATACTTTTGTAATTACATTTGACGATTATCGTATTGAAGTGTTGCTGTTTTACTAGCTAAAACTATAACACAATTATAGCATTAACAACATACTAATACATATATTATACATTGAATACTCATAGAGTAGTAGCTATAGCTAATATAGATAACTTATCGATTATGTTATCGGTAAGATTCAGCAGCAAATTTTGCGAATACCGAAGACATTTCATATGGGTTGAACAGTTGTCAAACCATTTGCAAATTGAACGGAACGACAATAATTTGAAATCGAACGAATATTCGCACAATTACGTAGTACTCGTACTTAAAATAAATTCTTATAACAATGTTTCTGCTAGCGGCAGGCATACTTTTGGCAACCCTTCTGGTGTTTAAGGGCGTGAGAATATTTAATTATCTTGATCACATGGCTGGGATAATGGAAATGATACCGGGTCCGACGCCATATCCCTTTGTGGGCAATCTCTTTCAGTTTGGACTCAAGCCAGCTGGTAAGTAGATAACCGCCTGCCTATATTTATGAACTATTTGGTAGAGTGTTGAAAGTGATACAAACTTACGACAGTATAAAGGAGGTACTCATGGGAATAATTCAAAGATGACTAAGAAAGATAATAACAATTCCACTTTTCAGATTAATATTTAAATGTAAATCGTTTGTCTTAATGCAACTCAGCTATAAAAGCAAATGTGAATATGCATTTCAGACGTATTCAGTTTCTTGTTTCCTTTATTGCAATATTGTTTTGCAATTTTCATCAGATTTTAGATTTTTCCTTTGAGCCACATCTCCCCCGAGCATTCGCTTGTCCCCAATCTCGATTTTAATAATTTTAGTGTTGTTTTCCCTTCACGTGCTTGCCAAGTAATCATCTCAAATGCACAATAGTCAGAATACAAAACGCAGCATAACAATTGATAGTTATGCCATGCTTCGGATGTCATTGGCTGCCTTTATACTAGATGGCTGCGGATGAGCATGGATAGTTATGAATGGCTGTTAAACTTATCCTGACTCTGTTGTTGTGATTTCCATCGCCCTTGTTTGATTCTACTTGCCTTGCGTTTTAATAGATACTTCAGGCGGGCATTCTGTGGTTGCAGATATTGCTCATTTCATTTTTGTTTATACCATTGCAACTTGACAGTTGAATATTTAAGCTTAAAGACTTAAGTCTAGAGTGATATACAAATAAATGTATATTGAACATTTTGTTATACTTTTTCTCCCACAGAATACCCCAAGAAGATATTACAGTATTGTCGAAAATATGACTTCCAAGGCTTCCGTTCGCTGGTGTTTTTACAGTATCACATGATGCTCAGCGATCCGGCTGAAATTCAGGTAGGTCAATTAAATACAATTCCCCAGCTGAAGTTGAGAACTTTAATCGAACGTTATTGCTGCGCGGACAGAACATGTTGTCGAGCTCTTCACTGCTTTACAAGGAGCACTTATACTCATTTCTTCGACCGTGGCTGGGCGATGGGTTGCTCACCAGTTCCGGGGCCCGTTGGCTGAAGCACCAGAAGCTCTATGTGCCTGCCTTTGAGAGGTCCGCCATTGAGGGATATTTGCGTGTGGTGCATCGAACTGGCGAGAGGTTTGTACAGAAGCTCACCCAGCAGGCGGATACATTGCAGATTTTGGATGCCCAGGAGATGGTTGCCAAGTGTACCCTGGATATTGTGTGTGGTATGTGGAACCTGTTGGAAAACTTTAAACATTTGTCAAGGACTTTTCGCTTTTTCTCCTGTCCCATTTGGCTGGGTCTCTGTACGCGGTTTAAATGCCGTTGCACTCGTTTATTTTCACAATTTATTACGGACATTTTATAAATAAGATTTATTGCCTTGAATATTGCTACAAGTGCCAAAGATTGTGCGGTAACAAAGTTTTACAGCTCCAAAAATGTAAGCAGCTTTAAGAGACCGATGCCGAGTTACCAATATGCTAAGCAGCTACATACAAATATTTCTAATCATATTCTGATAATGGGCCAAGATAAATATATTCCTTACAGTTTATAATTCTGCACAAATGGTATAACTATACCAATAATATATTCATTCCACACAAAGTATATTTAATATACAGCTCTGACAAGTTCGTGACCACTAATATATTAATCTGTAATTAACTTCGCGAATCAATGAAATCACGGATTGGAATATGACTTTTTAGTTAAATGTCGAATATTGCGAAATTTCCAAACAATTACCATCAGCATTATGTAAATAATACGTTGCAATTGTGAAGATTTAAAATGTTTTTCTCTTGTTATTGCCACAGAGAATGCAACGGGCATGGCCAGCAACTCGTTGAATGATGAGCCCTCAAATTTACATAGTGCCATCAAAGAGTAAGTTATACTCTACCCTGACATAATCATTCCATTCTGATATCCTTAATCGTGCTCTCAGCCTCTGTGATGTCGTCCAGGAACGCACTTTCAGCATTGTGAAGCGTTTCGATGCACTTTTCCGATTGACTCCATACTATATGAAGCAGCGACGGGCCTTGAAATTACTAAGGAATGAGGTGAAGAGGGTAAGTGTTTATTTTGGATTGTTGCAAGTGATTAAATATAAAAGTTTTATTCTCCTACCAGATTATTTCGCAACGTAGTCAGCAGTTAGTCAACACCAAGGAGAACACAAGTGATGCAGAGCTCACCAGCAAACCCTTTCTTGATGTTTTGCTTGGCGCTAAACTCGATGGACGTGCGCTCAAAGAGCGAGAGATTATCGAAGAGCTGTCCACATTTATATTTGCGGTAAGTAAGAAGAGATTCCCGAACAGTCTTGGACAAATAGTTTTAAACTACAATCGATTATATCATTTGATGTAGGGTCACGACACGGTAGCCTCAGCGATCTCCTTTACCATCTACACACTGTCTCGCCATCCACACATACAACAGAAGGTGTTCGACGAGCAGAAACGCATATTTGGCAATGATTTCTCAGGCGAATCAGATATAGCACGGCTGCAGCAAATGAAATACCTGGAACTGGTTATCCGGGAGACCCTGCGCCTGTTTCCATCGGTGCCGCTGATAGCGCGAACCAATCGGAAATCCATTGATATAAGTGAGTACTAGAGATAGTCCAACGAATGCTCAACATCAACTGCCTTTCTGTACTCATCCAGATGGCACTAAGGTGGCGAAGCGCACAACTGTTATCATGTGTCTGATGGCGATGGGCTACAATGAGCGCTACTTTGAGGATCCTTGCGTGTTCCGGCCAGAGCGATTCGAGGGAACCGACAAGAATAGCGGCATCGAAGCCTTCAAGAGTGTTCCGTTTAGTGCCGGACCCAGACGTTGCATTGGTAAGTAGTGCTTGGCTAATTGCTGAACCCGCTAGGCTTTCTAATCACACCCCCTTGGACCTTATAGCTGAGAAGTATGCCATGTATGAGCTGCAGGCGATTCTCTCCCTACTGGTGCGACATTTTGAAATACTGCCCGCCATCGATAACCTTCCCCCTGGCATCAATGATCACTCCCGTGTGGATTGTGTGCCGCAGAGTGAATACGATCCGGTGTTCAACATTCGTGTGACGCTAAAGTCCGAGAATGGCATTCAAATAAGGCTAAAACGCCGATAAAAAATGCAAGGAAGTGAGAGTTTCTCAGCCATTGTATTGTTATTTATTTAAATACTTGCAAATAAATTACGTGGATATTTAACTTATATGCACATGTATTAAGTATAAAGTAAGAATTGTCTGATGACTCTGAGAATTAAGCTTATAGTGACCCTGCCCAACCCGCTCCATATAATCTAATATTCACTTAAATTTACAAAAGAGCTAAAGAATGGAAATATCAAACTCGAGATTGCAACCGCACTGGAACTCCACTCATAGACTTCAGTGTAATCGGCACATAGAGCTTCAGCTCTTGGGGTCCAGGTTTGTATTGATGCTGAAAGACTTGGGCTATGGTCTGTTTGGCCAAAGGAGCGGGCTGAATGTGGAATTTACGCAGCAACTTTGACAGCGTAACCTTCATTTCTAGCAGCGCAAACTTTTGACCTGAATATGGAAAAAATTAATACTCAACCTAGTTTCCAATACTCTTATTATATCACGCCTTACCTATGCAGTTCCTGGGACCAGCGCTGAAGGGCACAAAATCAAAGGCATTGGCTTGGATTCGTTTATCAACCTCAAAGCGTTCGGGTCGAAATACAAAAGGTTCCTCAAAGCTGTGTTGACTATGGCCAATGGCCAAGATGGGCAGCCCAATGGTAGTGCCCTTCGGCAAGAATTTGTCAACTGTCATGCAAGAAGTTCTCTTTTGAGTAACAGTTAGAGAATTTGGAATTCATAAACTCACGAATGACTGTAGCCTCGCGTGTTGTTCGAAATATAAATGGTACACTGGGAAACAAACGTAGTGTCTCTTTGATGACCAGATCGAGGTACTTCATATCCTGCAGTTCCTGGTATGTGGGATGACGGGTCTTTTCATCTCCATAGATCGCTAGCTGCTCCTCATAGGCCCTTTGCTGAGCCTCTGGCGTTAAGGCCATGCAGTAAATGGCAAATGTTATAGCCGAGGCGGTTGTATCGTGACCCTATATAGTAAGAGTACACACCAATATATTTATAATATTAACAACAAAGTACATTTATTATTAATATTATGGTTTTTACTTTAACCAATAAGTTACCTCAAACATGAATGTGGAAACTTCCTCAAATATTTCCTCGAATGTCATTGGTTTACCTTCCACCTCGGCAGTCAGTAGATTGTCAAGAAAAGCCATTTTGGGTCGTGCAGCATCCATGGTCTCATCGTCGTCATGTGGAGCTAGATAGCTAGAAGTTTTCAGCAAGCCTCGTCTCTGTTCAATGATCTACAAATTGTTAGGAAGTTCAGAAACTTCGTAACCTGAGTTGGAACTCTGTCTGACTTCTTACATGTGCAAGTTCGACCTGCAAAGTGCTCAGTGCCTGCTGTTGTTGCCGGTAGAATGAGGTCCATTCATAGAATTTATCTATGCGCTTCAGTACAGAGAAAACTCGCTCTGGAATGACTTGACAAAGGGTCTCAATGGCTCCGACAATCGGTGATGGTTGTCCCTCAATGCTATTGACTCGAGTGCCCATTGCAGTCTCTAAAACAAATATAACATAATTGAAGAAATACATTTGAAATGAAGTTGACACATCCTACCGCAAATTACATCAATGGTATTCCTCGTGACCAGATGTTGAATGTCAAGCATTTGGTTTTGGGCCGAAGCCGATTCCTGTTCCAGAAGTGTCATGAAACGACCACTTGTTTCGTTCATGACATGTAAGAAGTCCTTAAGGATTCGGAAGTGAAACGAGGGAGTAATTAGCTTGCGACGCACAGCCCACTGATGTCCATTGGCAGTAAGGAGTCCTCTGCCCAGCCAGGGATACAGCATGTTATACGGATCGTATTTATAAGTCAGAGCTGTGCTGCTTAGCACGTGCTATTTCCCAGTGCGAAACTTCAGTGATCGGTGCTAGAGAAGATTAGATACACCATCTGCTTACCTCCACATATTTCGTTTCCACCAGCAACACATACGGCAGGGGTCCCGCCCAGACGCGAAAGTTTTTGTGATCAAACTGATCAAACCATTTAAAAATGTTCCTCAAGTAGGCTGTAATGAAATATAGAACAATAGTTAAAATCCATTTCTATAAAAATAGCTGTAATGCTTAGCATTATAACGAATATTTAACAACATAAACTTCATTGAGAATTGTTTTTGAATTAGGAAAATATGCATCCTTCTATATTACCTAGGTTACCACTCTTTAGATTTGTTTATGAGTTCCAATCGATGTCATTTTATATATAATGCTTTTATGTTATTTCTATAATATTATTTGCTAATCAAATACCATTAAAGTGAAAGATCTTCTACAATGTGCACTTTATTTAATGGAATGTTTTAATATGCATTGTTATATTCATTTGCTTTCTTTACCATTTAGTATAAGCCATAAATTTAGTATAAAGAAAGTGGGTAAACAAAAATATAACTGAAATACTCTTGGTTAATTATGCAGGTTTCACAATCACACTTTTTCAATAGCACTTCAAAAATGCCCATTATTTAGCTGTAGAAATGACTATGATATCATTTCATGTGTCACGCTTAATTCCCAATTTTATTGCTTAACCTTTGTGGGTTTGTATAATAAATTATGGACATTTCTAATTTGTTTTTTATATTATTTCAAAAGTAATCCTTTGTATCGACTGCTGTTAGTAGACGTTAAATAAATATATATATTGTTTTATAAATAGCAATCCAATTAAAAAGATTTTAAAAGCATATCTCGATACTCATTGTATCATATTAATGCCAATCTCTGTGCCATTTGATAAAAAGAAATTACGATTCGGATATGATTTCCAAAAATTGCAGTTTGAATTTATTATGCTTTAAAAACTTAAAAACTATAGTTCTTCAACAGGATTCCAAAGACAAGTCCATTGTACGGTCCATTCTGTTAGATCATAGCAGGCTATCACTTAATGATGTCCGTGGCTTTCGGGTGCTGCAGGATGAGATGCGATCCAGTCAAGGGAGCGTTGAATTTCCACTGGAATTGGGGGTGGAGTTGGCAGATGCGCACCCTGGGGCTGGTAACCGTTCTCATTAGCCACATACGTGATCTGGAAGTGCTCGCCCTCGGGAGAGATCCAAGTGTAGGTGCCTTCGATGTTGCCGTGCTCGTCACCGTTTCGGTTCTCGCTTATATGGTTGCTGGTCTCCCAGTCAGCTTTGAATCCATCGGGACGCACATCTTCGCTGCGGCTCACGGTTTCGGCGTGCACATCATCACCACTCACAACCGGACGCACTGGCGCCGGATGTGGTACGGGACGTGGTGCGGGATGTGGCACGGGATGAGGTGCCGGACGAGATGGACGATTAAAAGTTGAAAGTGGCGAGCCGACAGCAATGCCGACAACGGCGCAGATCATCAACTATAACGAAGACTCAGTTATCCACTTTGAAATCCTTTAGCTTGAGCTAAATACTTACGATTTTGAACATTTTAAATAGGGTTTGGTGCAGTTGGAGAACGTTGAGAACGAACAGTGACTGATGCCCAACTCCGGCCAGCTGGTGTCTTTTATACAGCTACACCTCGTGGTATCCATAACAAATGGTGTCAACTCTAAGACCTGTTCAGAAGCATCGCACAATTATTACGGCTATGAGTTATGGGTTTAACCGACGCGCCCACAAATGTGTCGCTAAATTATTGAATTACTGCCATAATCTTCAAATAAATGCTCAAGTGCATCAATCCAAACTGGTCACAAAAACCACACCCATATATCACACAAGTAATTTGCTGAGCCAAATCAAGTTATCGAACGGTTAAAAATTAGTCCAAGCTGCGTTATTAGCCGTACTCATTAACTCAATGACGTCATTAATTATTTTGAATATTTGCTCATCTTCTTTCACTCAATCACATTAGATAATACGTATTATATACATATATATTTAAAATAAGATATTTATTGATACTGAAAAGTATGCAATAATAAAATTATTTTGCTTCAGATAAATCTGTAGGCTCTTTTAATATACTTATGTATCTTAACTATGATTCACAAAATCTAATTTCAACAGAAAGTCTGTAGTCTCCTTTGGAAGTGAGTGGGTGAAAGAATAATAATTACATTTACACAAATTTGATAAAGTGCGCTTGGTTTAGAACACTTCTCACCTGATCGGAAGTATTTATTCATTTTGATTTAACTATTATCAACTATGATCAGTAAAGAGCATGATTTTAAAAATAAATTGCTCAGGTAAAACTAATGAGAACAAAATTGAATAAATTAAGAATTAAAATAATAATCTAGACAACATTTTGACAATTTAAAGTAACATATTAGAATTCAGTTATAAATTTAATGTTTCGATTTAGAAGACACAGATATCGCGGGTTCATTATTGAAAACTTAACTTTGGTTTTGTACATTCCTTTAAAAAACAGACGGCAAATAAGTTAAATCAAAATGCTTGAATTAGATCATGTTTGCTCGTGTTTCAGATTAGACAGCTTTCCACTTCAATCAAATTGTTGCCAGGGTAATACAAGTATCTCAGCTTATTAGCAGTTATTTAAAATGCAAACAAGTTTTGTGATATATTGACTAGACACATTAAACCTGTACTTTGTTAATTGCAATCCGAAATTTGCATGTGTGATGCCTCAAACTTTCTTTTTTGTTATCTAAAAAGGTGTATAAAAGGCAATAACTGGCCAAGGTGGCTCATCAGTCAACGTTCGTTCTTTGATCCTCAACTGTACAATAATCAAAATGTTCAAAATCGTAAGTGCTCAATTCAAACGTGTTGCATTGCAGTGAATAATCAAAGCAAATCCATTTCAGCTTATGATCTGCGCTATTATCGGCTTGGCCGCAGCCTTCCCAGGTGGCGTTAATTCTGGTGATGTAGGCGCCGATGTCCTTAGTCGCTCGGAAAACGTGCGTGCCGATGGATTCAGTGCTAAATGGGATATCAGCAATCATATAACCGAGGAGAGAGATGGCGATGAGCACGGTAACATCCGCGGCAAATTCGGTTATCTCACACCCGAGGGTGAACACATCGAGATTTCCTATACTGCTGACGAGAACGGTTACCAACCCTCGGGAGCCGCTCTGCCAACCCCACCCCCAATTCCAGATGAAATTGTAAGAGCTCTTGCATGGCTCGAAGCCCATCCTTCATCTGATAAGCATTAATCTAGTTGTGATCTTGCTAATTGGACTGTATATGATCCCCGGCCCCTGGACAACTCCCCGACAATGATACTATTTAAGTTTTTCGATCTAAAGCATAATATTTTACGGCTATAGAAATATATGCAGAACATTGTTAACGGCCAAGTGTTTTATTTTGAAGGAAGACTGTTATCGGTTGACAATCAGATTTGGATTGGTTATTATCATTATTACTTCAACATCATTCATGTGAACCATTTGGCAAAGTCAAGTTTAAGATATAAACATATTTAGTGAACAATGGTTATTTCAATATTATGCAGAAAGTTAATGGATCATTATGATTCAGTTTAGTTTCAAATTCAAAAAATGTCAAAAAATGCATAGCATTCACTCCTGACCAGAAGAATTGTATCCAGTTAATTTGTTTGGACATTCATGAACACTATTAAAAATTGGAAACAGATAAGATCTTCGTAAGGAATAAGATTACAAATTAGTTGTTGCGATCCAAATGCATCTTGAGCAAAAATATGTTATTTTAATGATGAACTAGTCTTAATACCTATAAGTTTAATTTCAAATCGAGCAAGGGCGGAAAACGTACAAGAAATATAAGGGACACCTGAGCAAATTAAATTTGAAACGCCGAATATCAATCCGTCATCTTTCTCCCTGACTAAAACTGAATTTTTATTATCCTAATAGATTATATTTCGAATATACAATGTACGTTACGATATTTATGCGAAGTTTTTTATCTTTAATTATTAATTGAAGTCAATCTAAAAGCTCTATCGTTTTTCTACATATTTTATACTCTATCAACTTTTAATTAAAACGCAAAAGAATGCAACCTTATTATATTTTTAAATAAATTTTATGATAAGGTGATGAAAATTTAATTTGAATAAAACAATCAAAGGGAAAAGTTTGAAACAATTATTGTAATATTGTATTTAATTTAAGTTTCTTCAAATGACGCGACTCAACGAATATTACAACACTTATTATTCAAATTTAAAAAAACTCCTAATTGAAATAAGTAAATTCTTTGAAACACATACACACAGAAACAAACAATCCGTTACCTATGCATTGTTCTCCCTTTGACCCGACACTAGAAAAAAATAAATATAATATATTCGTGAAATTGCTGCCGTTATTAATCATTCGATTTGTGGGCAAAAGAGGAGTCCCATCAAGTCTTACATTGAAGTCACTGGCGCTTATAGTCTCTGAGATAGACACGTTCATAAGACGGACTGACAGATGGACAGACGGACATGCCTAAATAGACTCGGTTGTTAATACTGCACTCTCGACTTGATCGCTAATATTTGTTAATATAGAAATCGATATCATAAAATTGACGAACTAACTAGCTGCCATTTAAAAAGAAACATCAACTGTCTGCATTACTTATGGGTATTAGAAGTCAAGTAATACTTGTTTTCCAAAATGATGCCCAAATTTTGCAACTGTGCTCTGCTTGTCTCAGTACTACGGATGAGGGTAATTGTTTCTAAGATCTAAATATTTGCTGTGACAAGTCTTTACCTGAATGCAAGCGATACAGTTGGATGTATTTCACACACACTGATCCCAAGACATTTTGTGTATAGATACTTCGGATAAGAGAAACACTTGATGTTTGATAAGCTTTTAAAAGTTCGCTGCATATAATTTTATCATATTTAAAACATGCTGCGACAACAAAGGTTTCTAAACAATATTGGTTCAGAGCGGTTTTCCAGAGAGAGGTCCATTATACGATCAATTTAACTTGATCTGAGTTGGTTTAATGATCTTCCTTGGAGGGGTTCTTTGCCAGATATTCCAGGGCGCGAACAATTGCTTCTGGGATTGGGGGTGGTGTGGGCAGCAAGTCACTCTTGGGCTGGTATCCATTCTCATCAGCAACATAAGTCAGCTGAACATGCTCTCCTTCGGGAGAGATCCATTCAAAGCTACCCTCGGAACCATGTTCATTACCCTTTGCGACTTGTTTGCTGCCGTCGCTCAGTTCAACTGTAGAGTCATAACCATCTACGCGCACATCCTGCTTTTGGTTTACAACCTCGACATCAGCGGCGACGTAGCAGATAGCTGCACAGATTAAGAGCTGAAAGAATATCAGTTAAGTTATATGCATTGCTGACAACCTTAAGATCCTCTTGAGTACTCACAACTTTGAACATTTTAAGTTTGGTGCAGTTGTATAAGGTTGAAACCAAATGTTTACTGATAATCCCTGTAGCTAAGCGCCGCCTTTTATACAGATTCTTTCCAAAACAGATATGTTATGACCTGTTTTTGTTCATCTCATATGCAAATTATTGAAGCTAATTCAGCTATTAATGCAAAAAATAATCAATTCTAGCCAGAAAAACGAGTCCATCTGCCCCAAAACTTGTTATTGCTTATAAACTCCTTAAGATCATGTCAAATTCATATTATCGTCGTAGTATACTTATTATAACTTATGCAACCTGCAATATCACATTACTTATAATAGGTGGTAAACTTGTGCAATTTATAACAAGTCGATTAGTCGACAGTAGGATACCCTGTGCCATTCTTCAAAACAAGTATTTTGTTTATAATTGAATTGATTTTATTTACGTAAACATATTTACATAATCAATGTTTCTTGGTAACACTGGACTGCGACTATTGATGCGGAAATTGTTTATTATTACTGTACTATACTTTAAAAAAGTATAAAAGTATAAGTATAAGATTGACAATAAACTAAATGTGCGTAACAGGTCTAAGGAAGTCTGACAGACCCCATAAAGTATATATATCCTTGATCAGCATCAATAGCCGATTCGATATAGCCATGGCCGTATGTCCGACTTTCCTGCTGTATGCATCAAAATCTCAGAGACTATAAGACTATAAGTCACCAAATAGACAAATTACAAATTCCGGCATACAAAAAGCTTACGCAATGGTACAATAAACAGCGGAGATGAAAAGCAAATATATGTTCAAAATACAAAGGTTGAGGGCAGCAACTTTAGACATTCAAACAACATTTTCAATTGCAGTTCTGTAAGGAAATTGATAATTTGTCAATTAATCGACTATAGCTTCAATGGCCAAATGGTTAGTGTGTCGAACCATTGCAGTGTGGTTCTAGAGTTCGACACCTACCAGAGGCGCACTTTTTTTTAATCTTATTATTCTACTTGAAATATTTGAATACGGTTATAAAATAAAACAAAATATTAATTTAATTTCATAATATATTCCTAGCTGAAGGCCATAGCAGCCATTGCTAGTAAATATTACTTATCTTAAGGTTTAAACCTTAAGATTAGCTAATTAAATAAATAAATAAATAAATTTAATTTCATAAACAAATTTTACCAAAAATGCCAATGTATTATAATTTACATAACATTTGTATGTTAATAATTCATGTGGAGCATAGATATTTCCTGGGTACATATTGTATTTTATTAATCGAAAGTTCTTTTATGTGGCGACAAATTTATTTACGTTTATATATAAGTATCTTAGTTTGTTACCATTAGTTTCTTTTTGAAGAATAAGTAAAGGGTATCTCATAGTCGACTTCGACTGTAGGCTTTCCGATATATCTGTAGGCAATCGGTCATATTAATTATTATATTATAGCCATCAGTTTTGAGATTTCTGTGCTCGACAGCTACTAAACAATAGTGCTGGCAAACATTATCACAGCGCTATCGCTCTGGCCAACAACTGTTAAATAAGTGAGTTATTCCAAATTCCTTAATATCTTTTCTATTTATGGGTCAGCGGTCAGACGAACGGATTGAACGAGAATATATAATATACACTTAATAGGGTGATTAATATCGGTTGACAATTAATTTCGCATTAGTTAGTAGATAATTCAATATTTCGGATCAACTATTTGAACCATTTGACAAAGTCAAGTGTAAAATATCCATTTCTACAAATCTTCAGAAGCCTTTACATGGATAGTTGAACTAAGTCCGTGGTAAGTCTCTTTCAATCGGTTTAAAGGTGCTCTTCCAGAAATGAGCATCATTTTATTTAAGATTTAAAATAACGCTGTCAAAAATCTTTGCCTGAATGCAAGTGATACAGCAAAGGCAGCTGAATGTATTTCACACTGATCAAAAGACTTTTTGTGTAAAGATATTTCTGATAAGACAAACAATTGATATTCGATAAGCTTTTTAAAGTTCGCTGCATTTATTTTCATAGTCATATTTAAATCATGCTGCGACAACAAAGAATCCCAAACGATATTGGTTCAGAGCGGTTTTCCAGAGAGAGGTCCATTATACGATTAATTTAAATTAATCTGAGTTGGTTTAATGATCTTCCTTGGAGGGGTTCTTTGCCAGATATTCCAGGGCGCGAACAATTGCTTCTGGGATTGGGGGTGGTGTGGGCAGCAAGTCACTCTTGGGCTGGTATCCATTCTCATCAGCAACATAAGTCAGCTGAACATGCTCTCCTTCGGGAGAGATCCATTCAAAGCTACCCTCGGAACCATGTTCATTACCCTTTGCGACTTGTTTGCTGCCGTCGCTCAGTTCAACTGTAGAGTCAAAACCATCTACGCGCACATCCTGCTTTTGGTTTACAACCTCGACATCAGCGGCGACGAAGCAGATAGCTGCACAGATTAAGAGCTGAAAGAATTTCAGTTAAGTTATATACATTGCTGACAACCTTAAGATCCTCTTGAGTACTCACAACTTTGAACATTTTAAGTTTGGTGCAGTTGTACAAGGTTGAAACCAAATGTTTACTGATGTTCCCTGTAGCTAAGCGACGCCTTTTATACAGATTCTTTCCGAGACAGATATGTTAATTCCTGTATTTGTTCATCTCATATGCATATTATTGAAACTAACTTGGCTGATAATGCAAAAAATAATCAATTCTAGCCAGAAAAACGAGTCCATCTGCCCCAAAACTTGTTATTGCTAATAAACTCCTTAAGATCATGTCAAATTCATATTATCGTCGTAGTATACTTATTATAACTTTGCAACCTGCAATATCATATTATTTATAATAGGTAGTAAACTTGTGCAATTTATAACAAGTCGATTAGTCGACAGTAGGATACCCTGTGCAATTCTTCAAAACAAGTATTTTGTTTATAATTGGATTGATTTTATTTACGTTTACATATTTACAATTTTGCTCGAAATGACGGACAGACTGACGGACGGACAGACGGACGGACAGACGGACGGACAGACAGACGGACAGACGGACGGACGGACGGACAGACAGACGGACGGACAGACGGACGGACGGACATACGTCAATCGACTCGGCTATTGATACTGACCAGGAATATATATACTTTATTGGAATATATATACTTTTTCCCTTTTACATACATTTGTACAAATTCACTAAACCCTTTTTTGCCAATTTCTAATGGGTATGAAAAGTATTAAAGTATAAATATAAGATTTCCAAAAAACTAAATGTGCATAACAGGTCTAAGGAAGTCTGGCAGACCCCATAAAGTATACATATATATGCTTGATCAGCATCAATAGCCGATTCGATATTGCCATGTCCGTCTGTCCGACTTTCCTGCTGTACAAACACCAAGATCTCAGAGACTATAAGGGCTAGAGTCACCAAATTTGTTGACAATAGTACTTCTGAGGCCTCCACAAAAGATCAAGTTTGTTTTGGATTTTTGCTGCGGCCATTCCGCCCCCAAAAATCGTAAAAAAAAAACAGAATAACAAGAGTAATTTCAAAGATACAAATTCTATATTCCGGCATACAAAAAATTGACACAATGGGACAATTAACACCTGAGATGGGAAGCAAATAAATGTTCGAATATACAAAGGTTGGAGGCAGCAACTTGAGACATTCAAACAAAATTATCAATTGCAGTTCTGTAGGGAAACTGGTAATTTGTCAGATAATCCACTATAGCTTCAATGGCCCAATGGTTAAAGTGTCGAACTCTTGCGGTGTGGTTCTGGAGCTCGAAATCTACCAGAGGTACACTTTTCTTTATTGTTATTATTTTATTTAAAATATATAAATACGGTAATAAAATAAAAACATTGTACCATAAATGCCAATTTTTTATAATTAAGGCCAATGCATACATACATAGTACATGCATATTAACATAACAATTGTATGATAATGATTCATGTGTAACATACATATGTACATGCAAATGCATGTTAAATTACAAACTTCCTATATTTTACATGTGCTTATATACTATGTATTCATGTGTGCACTTAACAGATTTTGCGTTTGCACGTTACGCTCTCCCGCAGAGACATTTTGTGTAAAGATACTTCTGATAAGACAAACACTTGATTTTCGATTAGCTTTTTAAAGTTCGCTGCATTTATTTTTATAGTCATATTTAAATCATGCTGCGACAACAAAGAATTCTAAACAATATTGGTTCAGAGCGGTTTTCCAGACAGAGGTCCATTATACGATTAATTTAACTTGATCTGAGTTGGTTTAATGATCTTCCTTGGAGGGGTTCTTTGCCAGATATTCCAGGGCGCGAACAATTGCTTCTGGGATTGGGGGTGGTGTGGGCAGCAAGTCACTCTTGGGCTGGTATCCATTCTCATCAGCAACATAAGTCAGCTGAACATGCTCTCCTTCGGGAGAGATCCATTCAAAGCTACCCTCGGAACCATGTTCATTACCCTTTGCGACTTGTTTGCTGCCGTCGCTCAGTTCAACTGTAGAGTCAAAACCATCTACGCGCACATCCTGCTTTTGGTTTACAACCTCGACATCAGCGGCGACGTAGCAGATAGCTGCGCAGATTAAGAGCTGAAAGAATATCAGTTAAGTTATATGCATTGCTGACAACCTTAAGATCCTCTTGAGTACTCACAACTTTGAACATTTTAAGTTTGGTGCAGTTGTACAAGGTTGAAACCAAATGTTTACTGATGTTCCCTGTAGCTAAGCGCCGCCTTTTATACAGATTCTTTCCGAGACAGATATGTTATGACCTGTTTCTGTGCATCTCATATGCAAGTTATTGAAACTAATTTGGCTGATAATACAAAATTAATCAGTTCTGATTAAAAACTTGTATTTGCTGATAAAGTCGGTAAACATTATGAAGAATTCATATTATGGAAGTAGTCTACATATTATAACCTATGCATCCTGTAAAATCTCAGTCATTATAACAGAAAGTAAACTTTTTCTATATATATTTATATGTAACAACAATATCTTGTGTAATCTGTGCAAAAATTTCAAATGTATATCTTAAATAAACTTAAATTAACAAACATAAACCTACTGATATTAACAAATTTCTCAAACAGAAGAGGTTCCGATGTACTGGACTCCATGAATATGCAATTTACCGACATCTTGCATCAGACTTCTTACATCATACAAATTAGTTATTCGGACTTCTCGATAAACTTGAATAGGAGTTGAATACTTAACCCAATAATTGTCTCATTGATAATTATTAAGGAAAAGTTAATAATTTTAAACAATACAAGTAATTCAAGGAATCCATAGAATTTACAATGAAATCTGAATACACTCACCTAAGTATAAAATTATTTGTTAATTATATGTATATCTTTTCATTATATTGTGAATACACTAATTATAAATAAATAAAAGATTTATAAGGCAAAAATATTGTTGAACTATTAAAAATATATGCAAATATTATAATATGCAAATATATAACTAGCAGAGAAGAAATTCTACAAAAGATTTGCAAGTGCGTTAAAAAGTTGACATACCGAATACTTCATAGTCATTTAATATTTTTGCATGATATTTGCATATGTGATGCACAAAAGCAGGTATTATGTATTTCGGAAAGAATCTGTATAAAAGCCGGAGCTCAGCTACAGAGATCATCAGTAAACATTTGGTTTCAACCTTGTACAACTGCACCAAACTTAAAATGTTCAAAGTTGTGAGTACTCAAGAGGATCTTAAGGTTGTCAGCAATGCATATAACTTAACTGATATTCTTTCAGCTCTTAATCTGCGCAGCTATCTGCTACGTCGCCGCTGATGTCGAGGTTGTAAACCAAAAGCAGGATGTGCGCGTAGATGGTTTTGACTCTACAGTTGAACTGAGCGACGGCAGCAAACAAGTCGCAAAGGGTAATGAACATGGTTCCGAGGGTAGCTTTGAATGGATCTCTCCCGAAGGAGAGCATGTTCAGCTGACTTATGTTGCTGATGAGAATGGATACCAGCCCAAGAGTGACTTGCTGCCCACACCACCCCCAATCCCAGAAGCAATTGTTCGCGCCCTGGAATATCTGGCAAAGAACCCCTCCAAGGAAGATCATTAAACCAACTCAGATCAAGTTAGATTGATCGTATAATGGACCTCTCTCTGGAAAACCGCTCTGAACCAATATTGTTTAGAATTCTTTGTTCTCGCAGCATGATTTAAATATGACTATAAAAATATATGCAGTGAACTTTTAAAAGATAATCAAAAATCAAGTGTTTGTCTTATCAGTCTTAGCAAAAACAGCAATTTCTCTAATTAGTATCATCATGCAGCCGAACATCGAAAAGTTAAATTAAACAAACATGAAATCCCATAAAAAGTTAAAGTTTAAAAGCTAACTGTATTTTATTCAAAGTTACCCGACCGGTTCGAGCTAAGAATATTCATTTCGCTTTCAATTTGGATATGATGCGCTAATTTAAAAGCAAATAAATTATTTCCAGCTGCTGGACTTGAAACATGGCAGTGAATTCAAGTTTTAATAGATATGGATGACCCTGACATTGAGATCAAATTTCGCCTTATGGTAATCGCATTGCGTGTTCTACGATTTGATTCAAGCGACTTATACTGGGCTCTGTTATTATTTATGGTACCATGTTCGAGTGTTCAATGTTTTCTTTATGATTGCTGTCGATTGTGGGGTGACGCGGAATTTAATTGCTTTAGTTGCATTATTTTGTAGTTTTTCTTTTTCTTTAGTGTATTTAATTAATATTTTTGTTGATTAGAAAACGCCGTGAACTCGGTTGTTCTCATATATAAGACAGATTGGAGATTATATATCAGAGTGACACAGAGTTATGAGTTATGATCACAACGGCTTGGGAAACTGCTTACACGGTGCTCACAATATAAATGCATTGAAGACAAGAAAATATCTACTAATTTGAAGATTTTCTCGTCCGTATTACAAGAAAGTTAAGTTGCTGATACTAATTTTATTTAGTTTGTATTAAAAACATTATATGATCACTTTCTTTAAGAGTGCTCTTAAAGTCGAACTCATCATTAAAAGCAAACGATTAAAGTTCTGGAATAGAGCCTAATATCAACACTCAACGAAATAATTCTCAATTGACATTTGTTGTCATATAAGTCAAGAGATCCCAGAAGAAATATAAGGGAAGATAGTGAAAGGCAATTAGTACAAAAGTATTTCAATTGCTTCTTATTAAATAATCTGAAAGTCTGGCTTACTATTTTAAAATAAATGTATATAAACTACAGATTTAAATGATAATTTGAAACTTTTATTTCAATATTTTAATTTTAAGATCAAAGCTAATCTAATTCGCAATTAATTGATTTTAACTAGAATAAGACAGTATGCAGTACGTCCTGCGCCGAAATAGCATATTTATATATTGAGGGAACATTTGAAGCAACATTTAAATTTGCTCAATACACAGGATAAACTTGATTTGAACTGGCAAGCAACTGCTTCATAGCACTTGCATAAGATGACGAAAATACTGTATGAGCAACCAGATCACAAATTGAATGCCAAAAGGCGTTAAAATCATAAGATGCAAACGAATATATTAATAATTTCACTATACAGTTGGCAACCAGAAAACCTGACTTCAATTGCCAACAATAAAACCAGTCGCGACACATAGATATTTTCGTGAACAGAATCATAAAACCAAATTAACTCATTAAATTTAAGAAACCTCAAGTGATAACCATTGACATTTGACATTAGCACTTACCGTCTGGCGTCAGGCCCAACTGCAGTAAATTGCCGACGATGGGCCAGGATCGGGGACCCGGAAACTGTCCGTCGATGTGCCTGATAACTCGTTCATATCGAAGCCCATACAAAGCCCAACAAATCAACACTATTGTAACTATCCCGATAAGGAACATATTCTCGCGATCAGAGATTCCAAAGAACTGAATGCATTTCAATCCCCAACTATCAATTCCACTCATCCACAAAGTAAACGTTGAAGTAAAACAAGTACGATTTGTGTTACAATTACGATGACATAGATAGATTTTCAGAGGGAGGAGCGTGCAACTAAGTAGAAATAGAACATGTCGAGATTAAAAACAACTAATCAATTGCGTGTAAGCTATGCTTTAATAGGCAGATACGGTGATCACTCGACAATGAGAACACTTCACTACCACAGATTATTACGTAAAATCTTTAAGTAATCTCTATATCTGTATATCTATCTGTGTATAATCTATGCATATTCTGATTGTTCCGTGATTAAGTTGATCAATTATCTATGCATATATAGAAGAGAGATATCATATACCCATCGATCATTAGATCGCAATATACATTCTAGGGACTTGTCTCTTATACTAGGTTTCTTAGATTATCGCTTTTACTCTCCATTGGATATGTAATTATTACGAGAACATTTGTAATTACATTTATGGCAGCTGCAGTCAGTTTCTACTAATCAATTCCCTTGACTGTGTATCTTTAAAGTCTCCCAGCTTCTTTCATTACTTATTTTAATATAAGTCTAATGCAAATATGTATTTTTATAGCAGCAGTCTTGTTAAGTTCACAGTACAGACGATTTCGGCATTGAAAAACTCAATTAAGTAATTGCCAGTTGAGGTGTGGCAGACAGTCTCCTCTTGCCACTGAGTACACAATGGTCTATTGTATGTAAGAATTAGTGTGTATGTGTGTGAGCAGCTCTGATTCGAGAATATTAACATGAGCATATGTGTAGAACACATTTGCTTTGAGTTTCATGTAAGTTTACCCGCACTCAACCCGCAATTAGCCCCGTACACTGAAGGAGTTTTTCGGAACTCTCCGTACTCCATTCACTCCCAAACATTTGGGTATTCGTGCCTTAAATCTCTACCTGACAATCATGAAGTCAAACGAGACGATAATATGCGGAATTGGTTTAAAGAGCAACTCGATGTCTACGTTCGAATTTAAGTTTACATTGTCAAAACACTTTGGTCCGATTTATTTATTAGAGTTTCAGTTTAATACTTTGCATTTTGCCAGAATTTCTACTTGGTTTTCTGCAGACTATAGAAAATCTGATGTCCAGTATATACATGTACATAAACGGAGAATAATTAAGTAATTCCTGCTTAAATTGGTTAACAAGCGGCAACTTAATCTAAACTGAAAGCATACTTACTATGAGCGAATATTAGATCAAATTATTATCAATATTCAAGTTTTATTTTCAACAAATTAATCAAAATAATAATTCCCTTTTAGTCAACTTTGATTAAATTGAAGACTGCTGTTTTCAGTATGTAAATTTTGTATACTTAACAATTTAAGTTCTTTTAAACTGCAATGCATCAAAATATCTTGAAAATATATATTTGAATACTAAAGGAATATATTTAAATTTAACTGCGGGTAGTATTATTTATAAACGGAAAACACATTTACCAATAAACTTTAAATTTTATCTGTAAATATTTATAAAACAACCGATGATTTGGGTTTGTGCGATAATAGTAATATCTTTTTAATCAAAACCATTGGTTTTCAGGAATGAATGAAATATACAGGAAGTTCAATTCTCGACTCGTTTGCCACAAATCATGTGCTCCGCACTAAAACACACAGCACATTCCTGCGGCCGGCACATCATATATGTGTGTGTGTGATTGCGAGGGTTATAACTAATTGTTATGGCCATTATTGAGCGCTATGATAAAGGCCTGGGCACGAAAACAAATAATGCAATTAGACAAGCGAATTTATCAAAACGAAGTGTTTCACAATGTTTCTGAATATTTGATGAACTTTTCTCTTTTATTTATCGATAATTTATATGACTAATGAGTGCTGCGGCTGTGATAAGTCCTTAAATGAGTTCCATTCGGTTTTCTGAACCTGCCGAATGTGCCAAATGTTGCCAGTTTGTACCAGTTCTCAGCTGCCTCGGGGTGCTGCATTGGACTTGGACAGACTGCTTGGCACTCGGCCGGCCTGCACTCACTTGCTGAACTTTAGACCAACTTAAATGACAATTAAGCGAGTGGTTAAAAGATATCAAAAGATATTAGATTGTCGACATTCTCAATTACCTGCACCACTGCGTGGATTCTTCATCTTTGTTGGCTTCTTGCGCACCTCCGTTTGATTCATGCCACCGCTGCCGCTTGGTCCTGGTCCATGTGTATCAATTTGCATGCTCTCATCACTGTCCGAAGCCTGACTCTTTAGCACTTTCTTCAGATTTATGAGCTGTACAAGTGTGAAAATGGTTTATCGCTCGATATGTGATTTCTCACTCACCTCCTGCTCGATGCGCTCCTTGTTGTACAGACGCTTTGCCTTCTCGGTGTTCGCATACTTAATTTGCATATCAATGCAGTTGGAGACCCCATCGCAAGAGTTGACCCAGGCCTGTAGTGTCTCCACAATCTTGCCCGTGTAGCCCGGGGGTATGTCACGTCCCTGGGCATAGTCAATTTCCAGAATGCGTGTGTTTTGGAACAGTTTGCCATGTATGATGTCTGTAGAAAAGAAACGATAAAACTGGTTTAAGAAATTTATTCACTGTCTAGTCTAACGGGTGTCTAACAACAGCACTTCGCAGTCAAAATGCCAAATTACCAATGCTCGACTATGACAAACCCTGGGAATATCTTGGACTCCGCTTGGGAATACAGAAATCTACCTATAGACTTGCATATCTTCATATCTTATTGTCTTGTTTCTGCTGACTGGTTTATTTATTTATGCTTATTTGTATACCCTATTCAATGTACAATGGCTACAGGGTGAAAGACGATGAAGCAGCTTAGAGCTGCCTCTTCTTTTGTCTTTATACGAATCAATTTATTAGCTTAAGTCGCTAATGTCAAAACAGTATATATCTAAAGTACTACAACAAAAAGTAAGTTAGTTTTAATTTTGATAACTCCTTCACATTTAGAAAGTAAGAGCATTTGAGGCAACATCAAAAAGCTAAACTGATATGCATTTTTCCGATAAAATATCAAGTTTTTGTACTCAAAGTGGAATAACTTTTTGGCATTTTATATGTCAATGATACAAAAACAAATTTCATATACTTTTAATTAATAATTACCAAAAGGTCAGATAAATTTAGAACTTAATAAAACAGAAATAAAAGATAATTTATGTTGATTCAAAATTGTGCATAAAATATTTGTGATTTTGTCGATTTATTTTTGGAAAGCAGCGTAATAATCATCATTTATTGATTAAAATCGTATTGAACTGATAAACACAATTAATCAACTGCAATACGTATTAATTTCGCAATAACGAACTACCATCAAATTGATTTGTCAGGTAACGATGTTAACTAGTTCAATTTGCAGCTTTCCCACCTAAAGTCAAGTGTTGAAAAATGATAAAAGTGTGCGACGTTTTTTAGAATTAAATGCTTGTCCAGTTGAAAAAGTTTGCTGCGTGCAGTTTAATGGGAACTCATCGCTGATAGATAATATGAGATGACTTAATTCAAAACTACTACTATCTTGGATCATTAGTTGCCAGGCGGGTCAGTTTACAGGGTTTCCTAAGCGAGCCCAAAAAGTTTTCTGTGATTGTTTAGCCTTAAAATGCTGTGAAGCTTTTACGTAGGAAACGTTTTGTTAAATGAATTAAAAGTGGCCCAACAACAGCAAATAAAAAACGGAACTGTGGGGCACATTGAAAGAGAGTCTAACGTAAAGAGGTTTATTTTATATGTAATTAAACGACAATATAGTTTAGAGCTCCCATTAAACGACTAAATCTACAAAGAGTTAAGATCTATAAATCAATAATCTACGTTGACTGTGATTCCAATTCCACCTTATTTTGTGAAATGCAATATGAATTTAAATAAAATTCCAGCGGAAATGCTTTCGAAACCATTAAAAACCATTATCCGTTTGCCCAATATCGAATGATAAAATTAAATTGGTCGTACTAATGAAACACAAAATCTAAAACAAATCCAGCTAAATTGAAAACATAATGAAAAATTCTCGTTAGTTGTACGTTTCTTGTTTGTTTTAGATATTTTACGGCTAGAGCTTATGTGATTAGCTTTGTATGTCAATTACCCGAAGCCGGTCGAGAGAAAATGCATTACGCATCAAGGCAAAAGATGGGAAAGAAGCCCATAATTAGTTTGAATTCGTCTAGGGAGATTCTGCTTAAAATGGATAACGATGGATTAGCTGAAGTTTTCAATTGGACAGTTTAAGGGTTTGATAAAGTGTTGCATAAGCCAGGCCGACAGTCAACCAGTCAGCAGATAGCTAGTTAGTGAATGACAGGACAGTGTCAGTTTCAGACATAACAGAATAACGAATGCGCCAAAATGATAGCCAGTATTAGAAACTTTTGGCCACGGCGTACTGAACCCATTAAACGTCAAGGGCGTATGCCCCTTTTTGCCATGCCTAAGCTCAAGTTAAGACCTTAAGCGCATTTTGGCATTGACTTAACGGCCACTTGGCCTTGAACGTGCCACATAGTCCAGGACCAAGTTTAGCCATAAATACAGCCCCCTTAAACACACAGAGTCCCGCACATATGTAAGATAGTCTGTTGAAGCGATTCAATTACGGCTGAGTCTTCATCTATGATATGACAGCTGAATGCGCCCCGGGCAATTGCTTTAATTAGCTTAAGAGCAGGCATTTTGATTGAATTTGACGCCTAGAAGCATGCAACAAATAATTGAGAAGCATGCTGCTGCTGCTGCAAAAAGAAAGCTATCCGCCCCTGACAAGCGCCTCCATCAACGCCAGGCTGTCTGGATGTGGGCGATCCACATGTAACCACAAGTGTTGTACAATTCTGCGGCATTTTTGGCGTTGACATGTGTCTTGGTTTTCGCCCATAAAATGTGGGTGTCGGCTTGAAGAGAAGAGCTGCAAACGCAACAGCAAAACAATCAATCATGCTTTTTTCTGCCCACCTCTCGCCCCGACGGAGAATGCCACAAATTGTGCCAAAAATTGTGCGCAGCCCGAGTTGAATTCTGACTGGAATTGTCTGGGGCATGTTGCCTCTGTGTGCTGTGGTTGTTTATACCCTCTTCCAGTAATGTGTATTAAAAAGTTTAAAGCATGCTTTCAGGCGCTTCCAATAAAATAAAATATACATATTAAAATTCAAAACACATACGCCATACGAGTTCTTCACTTTCTAATTTGGATGTGCTTTGAGAATCTAAACAAGAACAGATTCAGATATTTAGTGTAGCTAAAGTGTGGAAAATAATATATATATAGACAAATTTGAAATATCCAAAAAAGAAATACTACAATTATTTATTGGACTTATTGAAATGATAAGCATCGAAGTCTTTTTAAAATGCGTAAACAGAATACAACATTTAAGTTCTGCTTGACCAGCGGCTTTAAATTGAAATAGTTGTGTGTTTATGAGGCTGTAAAAACTGCAACTTTCTGAACTATGATATGACCAATAGCTTAATAGTTTAATAAAAATTCCATTAATATTAATAATTGTCACATTGAGTACACGTATCTTTTTCTGTCTCGAAAGGATTCCTGTTCGAAAATGCATGATAAACTACGAGAAATACATTTTCACTCAATTGCAATTGAATATTTATTAGGCTTACGCAATATCTTTGTAAATAATACGTTTCATTAAATCACTCAATATTTAAAACTCAACTTCCACTCCCAACGAAGCGACCCGTGTAAATACCAGCAGTCTGCGAAATGTAAGACCGAACATTATGGAAACTTTATGCACACCTGTCGCTGACAGCTTTAGCTAAAGCTGTCTACACATTATTTTTTGCTCAACGAAAATAAAATGAAAACTTATTAATTGAAAATTCAAAATACACTCAGCGGGCGACAGATACGAAAGATAGTAGGTAAAAACAAGCGCCAAGGCAACTTGAGCCATCAATATAAAGTCAGCTCCCAGTTCTCAACTATTGGAAACTTTTCACCTAAAACTGACAAAGTGCCGGGACAGGTTCTCGAAAACTTTCACCGCCCAGATTACAACAATGGCCTGCAGTCACCTGAAAATATGCAATGTACGCACAAAGTAATCAAAAACAGCTGCAGTTGGACAGATGACCTTTTTCAGGCAGCGTCTGCGTTTTTGCAAATCCAAAAATGCAAAAAATACAAAATAAACTCAAAGGCTTAAAAATGTTTTGTATTATGCACCATTTCGCTTTGACCGAAAGCGACTTCTCTCTAAAGAAATTAAAGCGAAACGAAAACGAAATGCCAAGCCCACAACAAAAACAACAACAAAAACAATAAAAAAGTCAAAAGAAAAAAATATTACAAGCTTCACATGAAAACCGGTGCAACAGTTCAAAGCAATAGATAAATAGGATCGACTTAAAGCTACCCTGTATACATTAATATCCTTTAATGCTTAGCAAATGAAATATGCTTGAGTAATTGCAAAGTTAATATAAATTAAATGTTTAAATAATAAAAGCTAAATAACACACAATATACCCTCCATTCTTAGCTATAAATACAGGATAAAATAAAAACATGCTGCATACATCGTGACGTAAAGGGATTTACACCACAAATAGATTTTACGAGCATGTTGCGCTTATTTTAAGCGCTCTTACCTTGTCGTAGTTGTTTCAATATGAATATGCATTTTATTTTGGACAAGGCAAAAGCAAAACAACCAACAAAACAAATACAAAGAAGTAAAAGCTAAAAAATGAAAGAGAAACAGCAACATCAACAGCTTAGCCAACAAGTTGATGCAACTGACAACGGACACAAATGCGTGAACTGCGTTGATGAGGGTTTAAAACTGTGCGCACAGACTGCCAACCACAAGAACATCAAAATAAGGGCTGTGATTCCATGCAAGGGTGTTTCGAGAAAGTTTCAGACAGACTGTATTACTTTATTAGGTAGTTATAGTTATAAATTTGGGTAATTGCTGTTACTCGTATAGGAAAATGAAAAGTATATTCAAGGTATTTCGATTTACAGGCTAATAGGCAACAATTAGGCTACACAATGGAGGATTGAGAAATGCGCGCGAAATCAATCTCGGCACAAAGATGACGCCCACTGTATTGAATTTATTTCCACTCAACTTACCGAATTTCAATTATACAACGCATTTAATTACTGTTAGCATCTTGCGACGCAGCCCGTCCCGTCTTTGCCAAGACAAATGATGCTCTAATGGGACCGTGGAACGTGAGACAGACCAAGGAGCAAACATTAACGGCAAGACAAGGCGTCTAAAAAGTCCACAACGAACGACAGGAGTCGTGTCCTGTGGCGCCGTCGAGCTGCCTAATGGCAGCTTATGGCCTCAACACACTCAGCCCAACCACCATCATATTCTGATTCGAGATTACAGCGCCTAATAGTATGCAATGGTTTTTAGGCGTGAGATTGGCCTGCCTCTTGATGGCTCAATGATGCCTATCATAACATAAATCTTGGTCATTGCTTCAGGCTCCCTATGTATTTGCGTGGCATTCACTTTGGATTTGAAAAGCAATTAAACAGGTAGTACGGGGCAACAAAGACAGTCTGGACACACAGTGCATGCTATTTATAAGACCTGTGACCCGTGAGCAGAAACTCTGAGAGCTTAGACCTGTCACTTTGTTTGCTCTGTTGATTACTTGGATAATGGATGCCAAGAGTCCATTAAAAAATTTGTGTTCTATTTGTTGAAGGTTTTCCTTCGCTTTGCTGCAATTTAGAATTGGATGCCACAAAAAATATTATAAAGGAGCAGGAGAAGCCGGAGGGCAACTGAATAATTCTTGTGGTGCTAACTTAAAGTTGAATGGTATTCGAAGGAATTTTGTTGCAACAACGTACAACATTCCATTGGCTTAACTGGCCAATAATACAATTGCAGTTTGCTATATTTTGTTTTGGCTGGAGGCCCAAAAGTCAAAACAAAAAGTGAAAATACCGTGCGAGTTTTCTAATCAATGCAGTATTTTATAGACATTGCGTTGGTTGAGTTTAACTTGCGGCTTTTGCCGGCAGCACGCAATCAGAATGTTGCAGTATAAGCATGGTTAGAATGCTGCACGGGCTCAGCAAAAATTAATTAAAAATGGTGTGAGATTACAATGGGGAAGAAGAAAACGCGAAAAGTTTTTTTACGAGCAAAGTATTTCGTGTAAACAGAATACACAATGTGCATCTCCTCTTCCGGTCTGATTGTGATTAACTTTTGTGAATCCCAACTGGCTTGGCCTTTAAAACTACTTTTTCAACAAAACAGAGATGAGGTAAACATTTCTATACTTAAAAAAAGAAAAAAGGAGATAAACATTCAAAAGAATAAATAATGAAAGACATGAAAATTTCTTATAAATTGACTGGATCTGGTTAATTAATTGTTCGAAGATATCTCTGGTTTTTTGTTTTGATGTAAATTGAATATAAGACGCAATATATTATCACGTGTGTTAAATAATGTCGAAAAGAAACGAGTTTGTATGTGATCCCAACAAAATTAACAGTTCTTAGACATATTTTTAAAGAATTCGCAAACAAATTCGTTTGTTTAATTATTTGTTGTCTCTGCTTAGTATATTAGTAAATTTTAAGTAGCCTATTGTGCGAGTTGAAAGCATAAAGTGGAAACTTAATCCAACTTTATTCCCCAAAGTTGCTCGAGAAGAATTGCTTATTTGTTCAAGAAAATAAATCATTAGGGCCAAGTGTTTGGGCAGCTGTCGACAGAGCACTTTAAGGCGCAACTGGTGAGAGTGGATATTGGGTTAGTCGGACACTGGACTGACTTTTGGTCCGACAGCGACCCACGTCACTTAATGAATCCGGCGAAACACGCGCCACGGCCGGTTCATTGTTTCCACGCCGAGGATCCAGCGGACTGTGGATTGCTTCGCTCTTCTGGCTAATCAAGTGCACAACGTTGGCAGGAGTTTGGTACAAACGTGAAACATGACACGACTTTATTTGGTATTCGTTCCAGCTGTTACCAGACAGTCAGTCCGTCGATTTGCGCAGTGGATTCCACCTCATTGACGGCCGCTTTGGCACCTTCTCAGCTGTTGCTCCTGCTGCAGCCTACAAAATGCTAATTGAGGCGAGCTCTCTGTTTGTTAGTGTACTCAAAATGTACAAAAATTAGCATTTGATTTAATTATGCAGGGTGTGATGTGAATCTTGACTACCTAAACTTATCTGACAGCTGGAAAATGTTCAGAGTAACTGATGAAAAGTTGAATTACAAGAAAATGTTTAGAGATGTTTTTATTATATATATTTCTTAAGCTTAAGTCGAAAAGATTGTCATTGAAATGAAGCATTGCATGAAAGAAGAACTATGTAAACATGACCTTAGAAAATACCCTGGCTTTTACCCCTGAACTTTACGTGACTTCATCTAATCATAAATTCAACTTTACGCATGCACGCCAAACGTTTTTTTTTATTTTTATTCTTAATTTAAATCAGTAGACGGAGGTCACGCTCAACTAGACTTAAAATCTGAACTCGTACTCTTGTGAGTGTCGTCTGGGGCGCTGTTTACTTAAACTTTTTCAATTACTGCTTTAATTTGCATTTTAATACCCAGTTCCCAATAAAACTGGCAGTGAGGTATACCGCAATTGTGCATTGAAGTGAACAAAAGAAAGAGAATCAATCGAAACCAAATTTATGGGAATATATAAAGCTTATTATGTAAACATTTATCTGGAGTATAATTTAAATATAGTATGTATATGTGTATAGGGTATAAACTCTTCACTCTTCATTGTGTTTTATGTGTGTAACAAGTGTTCCATTGATTCGTTCTATTAACTCTTGCGGTTTATCTGACACACTAATGAACTAACAAAATTAACTAAAAGAGAATGAATAATTGTGTCAAGCAGGGAAAGGTGGAAAATTCTCATTATTATAGTAAGTACAAACACTATTAAATACTGAAATTTACCTAATTGATTTAAGAGATTTGTTTAGGAAATAGTCACCAGGCACAATATAATATAAATATTAATAAATCTGATATATTATAGTATAATCTAATCGTAGACACAATTAAATTAATTTATAATCAATATTGCAAGTATTTTCATATAATTACAAATATTAACAGAAATTTGTTTATACCAGATGACCGTTTAGATTAGGATCAAGTAAATGTCATGGAACAGAGATAATCCCACTCAATGCAAAGCATTTACTAAAACAATGCGCGCATTCAGCAGAAATAATCGCGCCTTTACTTTTGATGGATCAGTAATCAGTATTTGCTGAATGGCATGAAACTTTTTTATACAAATCAGCCTAGTTCATGATAACATTTTCTTATAACAGCCAGACTAATTATTGGTTTAGCTTCATTTTTTATAGCATTATCGAAGAACATACAACTTTTCCGTGATAATGACACTACATTTCGGTTATACACACACAATATTTCTGGCACTTCGCTCACCTGCATAGATTGCCTCAATTATGATGTCCTCCAGGTGTCGCACATTATCGATTTCCAGTTCATTCAATAACACCGCATAGGGAATGCTTTTTGTTTTGATGGCCAGCGAGACGATGGTCAAATGCTGCAGCTTCTTCTGCATTGCCGGCGTCAATTCAATGTAATCCTGCTGCTGGGCACGGAACTGTTTGTAGGTGCCGTAGGCAAATAGATTCAGCGTGTTGTAATACTTGACATCGGGACCGTTCTTCAACTGCGACCAAAACAACGAATTAGATACTCAGTCTTATACATATGATTTCACAAGGGACTTACTTCAGCTACATTCGGCTCGGCTAAAAGCTCCCCAAATACAAAGACATTCGGCGCGTCCAGCACTTGTTTGATGACATCCAACAGAGCGGCGCCGGTTGCGTTCTTTGCTAGCACGCAGAACTGCTGCAGAAAGGTCTCCTTGTTGCTGCTGGGCTCCTCATCACCAAGTAGCATGTCTTGTGCCATTTTAATTATTTTATTGTGATATTTTGTTTTTCCGACTTTAATTACACAGCTGCTAAGTTATCGTTTGATTAACTTTGTACACTATCGATATAACCAATATATATCGAAGGAAGATATGCTGACTCAAGTCATTTGAAACTATCGATATATCGTAAGCCATCAATCATTTCGATATATCGATATTTTCACTTTAACAGCTGTTAACGTATTCTACATGTCACAAAGCTGACTGCTATGAGAAGAGACGGGCAATATTTTTTTCGCGCGCTTAGATTAATTTTGAAAACTTTAACATTAATTGTTTAACTTCAGGCAAACAAGTAAAACGACAATAAATACTGCTTTTAATATGTTTTTATGAAATAATGTAAGTAATTGTATGAAATATATATTGTTAATGCAAATCTTCTATCAAATTGTGTATATTATTATTATTATATTGGAAAATACCCATTTCCCAAATTTCCCTTTTAACCCCTCGATTATTTTAAGCTCCCATAATTTTGTAAGCTTAATCAATTTACTTGCCAAATGTCAATTTAATCATTGCTAGTCGTCTAAATTTATTTTAACATCTACATTTCAATAACTTGGAAAAGTTTAAATTTAAAACGAAATGTCGGACTATTTCAACAATTTGTATAAAATAAAATAAATATATATAAGCTTGTATATACATAATATTTTGTGATGACTAAACTTCTTACATATTTTGTGTATTATTTTTGACTTATTCAGCATTTTGTTTTATTCAACTGTTTGACACTCTTTTCGGCTTATTTCTTGAAAACCTTTCAACCCAATAATGCTTAAATTATGGTTACTTCCCTTTCAAAACACTTTACACTTTCACACATTTCTTTTCCCCATCCTAACACCCACTCAATGGAGTCCAATCTTCAGGGAGTGGTTGTAAAAATGCCGGTAGCCATATAAAAATGTTCCCCTTAGCGACTTGCACTAACAAACTTTTTGTGCGTCTCTCTACTTCGGCCACACTTATTATTATTTGCCGAGTCTGCATAAAGGATATAAAAAAAGGTGCAGGTCAAAGTTGGAAACCCTTTATTATGTGGCGCCGTCTGTGGAGGTTTTCGGAGCGGGAGCGGGAGCGGGATCGTTAGGGATTTGCCTGCTCATCGATTATGAAAATTTAAGCAGACGCATATAAAAGGTCAAAGGCCTTGGGGGACAAATGCGGGACCCGACGACTCTTTAAACAGTCGAAGGGCACAGTTTGCTGTCAGCATACTTATTGGGTTTCTCGAAATCTAAAGCCAAGAATAAAAAAAAACGAAATAAACAAAAGCCATTAGGCCATTCAGACGCTTCTTGCCACTGAGTGGCATGCCAATAAGCAACATGCAACATGCAGCATGAAATGCAAACCATTGCATAGTCTTGACCACTCTTGTTTTCGCACAAATGACATTTGCATATCTGAATCTGATATTAGCCACAACACTTTCCTATAGGCTGTCCAGTTTAAATGCATTCCAGTTGGATTGGCAGACACGTATTTTATTGGATTTCTGGGGAGTGCAACACGTTCTGGGCATGTGACATTAGTTTCTGTTTGACACTTTTTCGGATATTTGCGGATTTCGTGTAATTAGTTTCACTCGACTTTGGCCAACATTATGGGTATTAAAATTAATCTATCTTTGGTCCTTTTGATTGCTTTTTACAATCGTATTCTTGCTGGTCTTTTTGCACGCACAATTTCCGCTGTCGCCGAGCTGGGAAAATGTTTCGTCATTGTGGACAAGTTTCTGTTTTGGTATTCTACTTTTTTAATGCCTAGTCATTAATTTGACACACAATGACTTGCCAGTTGCCAGTTATCAGCCGTTGTTGTTGCTTTAAGTTTGAGATTCACAGATTCCATGCATTCTTTACAATTTCCAGCCGGACTTTAACCGATAAGGAAATGCAATAAATAGCATAGAATTCATTATTGCTTTCGGGACAGACTATCATTTAATTAACTAACTATATAAAATATTTAACAAGTTCTATTAATCTTAATTTCAGTTCTAAATCAAATAAACTTTAGTATTATTTTGATTTATAATATTGATAATATCTATTGACTACCCTCTCACTATGGGGTGCTGAAATTAAATGCAAGACATTATTTACTAGACAATAGCAAAAAAGAAATTAAATTAAAATTATATCAACTCTTTTAAATGTCTATTAAAAGATTCGAGCTCATCAAAGCACGCGCAGTATAACAAACGCTGGGGAAGTGAACTGTTATACACTACACTAGTAGAACAGTGTACTAAAAGTGCTTTGTCAATCCGCCCCAATTTTCAGCTCCTTCTGAAATCGCGACATGGCGGTTGGCAGCTGCCTTTGGCTTATCATTTTTATCAGCAGGACAATGCCATTGTATTGGTGGGGGGGGGGGAGGGTTTTGGCGTTTGAATGTTCGTTTGACCTTGTCTTTGAATCGCGCGCTGCTCATTAGGACTCAAATTCCTTTGTGTGCGTGTGTGTGTGTGTGTGTGTGGTTTATTGGGCTCACTTTGCGGTTTGTTATGGTTCTTGTTGTTCGTGTTGTTGTTACCGTGAAAGTACTTATCTTGGTCACAAATGACCAACATTGTAGAAATATCAGAATACACATATATAGATATAAGTGGGTGTAGAAGTATATTTGTTCTTATACTTGAATACTGCCAAGTAGCTTTGTTTAGCCTCTTTTCCCTTAAATTATATATGACAGTCTGTTTGAACTTTACTGCTATTGTCGTTGCTGCACAGTAAAAACGTACGCTGGCTCGAAAGTCTCTGTCAAAGTGTATCAAATGCAATATGCAACAATCGAGCCAAAAGTTGCCAAAGGGTTTGCCATTCTTTATGCTTGCTTTTCCAACTGTTTGTGAACTATTCCAATGAAAAACTCATTTCTTTCCTGATTAAACTTGCAAAAATTAATTTAAATGTAGTTGGAAAAAACAGAACAAATTGATAAAGTAGATAAAAATGAAAAAAAAGTGATGAAGTTCTTCAATTCATAGTAATTCGTAATAGGTAAGGAATGTATAATTTTACAGTAAATAGTAAGAAAATTAAATATAATTTATGTATAAAAAGGAATAAATCTGGACTTGTTAATGTATTATATTAAAGAAAACACTAAGAAATTATATAAAATTATAATAAACTGTAAGAAGTACAATTATTGTACAATTGTACCCAAAATATCAATTGTGCAACAAATAATTAAATGAGATTTAATTGATAACTACTTAATGCTTGGCTGATAATTAATTAAAGTATGTTATTAGCATATATACAATTGTTTTTGAATAAAGCCTAAATCATATTCAATTATTAACTAATCCCTGACTAAGTAGTTGAGGTATTATATATTTTTTAACTGTTTAATCTTCAAAGAGTTATCTAACTAAGTTTGATTCACATCTATCTTGCTTGGACAGTTTTCAATTTAATTCAACAATATGAATTTACCAATCGCGAAATACGGTTGTGATTAAATCGAAAAATCAAATCAAGAGCCCCAAATGCTCAACTCAATAACGGAAAAACAGATTTTCAATTTAACTGATACTGTCAGTCAATTTTTTTGACAAACACAATAGAAAATAGTGGACACTCCCAATCAAATACACACACACACAAACACACACACACACAAATGGTCATCTACGTATGCAAATGAACCCCTTATGCAGACATGGCAGACTCGTATATTCAGTCTGGCATCACATATGATTACAATAAATGTGCTTATCATACAGTCGCTGGGGTGGAAAACAAATTCGAAAATATAAAAAATAATAGGATATTTGTGGGTTGCCCTAGTGAAAACTGAAGGCCAACAGATAATTATAATTATATCACAATCAAATCCTTTAATTAGAATCACTTCATCACATTTATTGGCAAGTGAACTTAGATTTCAATCGGTCTGTAATTAACTTAGGCCTTTCAACATTTAATCTTTAGCCATCCATTAATTAATTAGTTGATTGACATCGACTAGCACATATTAAATCTATTTCTCAACACTTTAAAGGCACTCTAGAAATGAAAACTTAAACATTTTACAATATCATAATAGCTTCAAAAATAGCTTAAGTTACCCGGAGTAACGAGTCGAGCCCCAGCGAAGGAGATGCCATCAATTTCAATCTGTATATTGCCTATTTTTAGGATGTGTAACATGTTGACTAAGCACCTGGAAATGTTTGCCGGCGCCAGTCTAACAATCATGTTCGATGCCTAAGCTGAAACCGAAGCCCTTGCCATTCAAAGGGGATAACAAAAATTGATGAATGTTTTGCATGATTTGTTCCAGTGCGGATTAGGCCTAACCCAAACCAGACTGATACTTGGCCAGCAAGTAAACACAACCAGCAAGAAGTTTAGACAAGAAGGAACAACAAAACTCCTGCAGATACTAGTAGACAAAAAGTAGAAGAAAAAGCTCAACTACAATCTCATTCTGCAAAACGGTTAAAAGAAAAAACCTATCAAAACAAACGATAATGTTGCTGCCGCTGTCATTGATGATGTGAACGATGGATAATAAGGATGTCGGAATGTGAATGCCTGTGTGTGTGTGTGTGTGTGTGTGTGTGTGCCCCAATGCTACTTTAATGACACGTGAGGGTTTTATACTTTATCCTCATTCTCATGTCGAGTATGTGTTGATTGCCACAGTGGATAGCAGCACCAACACCTACAACAGCAACAGCAATTGGAGATGAACAAGTCAATTGGTCAGCAAACAATAAAATCAAGCGGAAAATTGACCAAAATCGCGCCAGGCGAAGTAGTAACTATAGTTCATTGTACTCAGTCCCCTAACATATAGAAAATGTAAGAATGAAAGATTGAGGATGAAACTGAAATTAAAGCACGTTTCAATTGGGTAGCAAATGGGAAAATGTTCCTATTGCTGAAGGGAAATGAATAACAATTGCTGTTGCTATTGATGTTGCTGTTGCCCTGGGGAAATTGACGTGCAATAATGATTAATGTAAGCAAATGTTGAAATCGTGTAAACACATAAAAAGAAACAACAATTATTGCAATCGAACTGGCGAACTTATTAAGCAAACATCATATACTTTTATCACATATAAAAGAGCTAATTAAACATAAATATTATTCAATGGATTTCGCTTTGGACTTTAATTGCACAAGTGCTGATTGGTTTTTGGCGCTAATCATTAGGCTTAAAGTTTAAGCTGTCGATTATTAATTATGCAGAAAGCTTGTCAGATATCTATATTTCCGCTAATACATCTTCAAGCTCTTTAGGCCACACAAAATGTGTTGGCCAACAAAAGATATGGAGCATAGAGTACATAAAAAATGAAATTCATGTTCTTTTCATTATGTTTGAGGTACTCGTAATCGTGTCTCAACTTTTCCTTGCCTAACTCGGCGAGGACAACGCCGATAAAGTCGCCATTTTATACATACATACATTTTGAATAGCGACAGTTGTTGTTGTCGCTTCTTTTGACAAATTTATTTATTAACATTCGAGTTCATTAAACCTAAATATTTGGTCCGACAGCCCCACGGCATTCACACGCTCTGTTTGCCGCCCGTCTTCCCCCCGCGAACTCGCACGGTGCATAAATCACTCGACGCTCGATGCTGACCGCCGCCATTTTGTTCAGTTTCGTCTTGCTCTGCTTCTGCTCTCCTCTCTCGCTCTCGCTCTAGCCCTATTCCTATACAATCACTGCTTTATGTAGTTACTTTGGTGGGCAGGAAAAGTTTTTTTGGGGTCTTGGGAAAAAGTAGTTTTAAAGCTCTCGAAATTCTATTGTATGCCGCCGCGTGAATACAACAGAAACAACAGCCAACAGCAGCAGCAACAACAACAGACATAACAACCACAACAACAACAACTACAACAACAACAACAGGGATATGTTCACTTACAGCAGCTTGGCGGGGCACTTAATCCATAAAGATTAATTCGTTTGGTCTGCAGGACAAATTGTTGTTCCAAAAAGTTTTTTAATTAAATTTAAAGCGTTTTCTCTCGGTTTTTAGAGTTTCAATAAATTCAGTTTTAACAAATAAATCCTGAATTATTTTTCTTTTCGCACATTAGCAATATTTGTTTGCCTATTATCATTCTATAATTCATGGTTTATTCAATGTATGTATTATTAGATTATCAATACAATTGTCGACAATAAAGCAAAAACCATTTAAAGATTACTCATTGTTTTTCATTGCGCTTGAATTCTATAAAACAGACTAGTTATCATAATAATTTAATTATTCAATTGCAATCATTTATAAATAATGAATCAGAAATCCATTTTATATTGAAAATTACATTAAAAGCTCTTGCTTTCATTTTCAATGAACAAAAGGAAAGTCTTTAAGTGTTTTAACTATCATACGCATTTGTCTTTGTTTATTTCTTTCGCTTTCACCCATTTCTTCTTCATTAAGTCACATTGGAGATGGCTATATAAGCTCAGCATTTGATAGCAACAGACTCTATAAGCTTTATTGCGTCCGCCACGCCTTCTTCTGCCTGTTACTTACTTTGCCCAATCTTAATATACCCTCGAACAGTGTATACAAATATTGATAATTATCAGTACAAACAAGCCGATCAGTCGAGCGGGCGCGACAGTAGGATACCCTGTGCAGGTCTTGAATTAAAAGTATTTTGGGAAAAGTAATTTAGTAATTCCTCGCCAAATTCCATAGGGAATCCTCTTCAAATTCCTTAGGGATTCCCTTACTCTTTCCTCGGCAAATTCCATAGGGAATCCTCTTCAAATTCCTTAGGGATTCCCTTACTCTTTCCTCGCCAAATTCCATAGGGAATCCTCTTCAAATTCCTTAAGGATTCCCTTACTCTTTCCTCGCCAAGTTCCATAGGAATCCTCATCAAATTCCTTAGGGATTCCCTTACTCTTTCCTCGGCAAATTCCATAGGGAATCCTCTTCAAATTCCTTAGGGATTCCCTTACTCTTTCCTTGCCAAATTCCATAGGGAATCCTCTATAAATTCCTTAAGGATTCCCTTACTCTTTCCTCGCCAAATTCCATAGGAATCCTCATCAAATTCGTTAGGGACTCCCTTACTCTTTCCTCGCCAAATTCCATAGGGAATCCTCTTCAAATTCCTTAGGGATTCCTTTACTGACGATCTGAACCTTTGCATATTTCCCTTCCAACTACTAATTCTGCCTCATTCACCAGGAATGTCCCAAAAAACTAGAGCCTTCTGAAGATCTAATCCTGATTAAATACCAGAATGTCAGAGGCCTTTTATCTAAACTTAAACCCCTATTTTTGAGCAGCTTTTCCTTTGAGTCTGACATTATCGGTCTATCTGACACTTGGCTAACGCCAACAGTATCTGATAGCGAAATTTTGTCAAACAACTATTCCATCTATAGATATGATCGATTGATTCGTCGAGGTGGTGGCGTATTGATTGCCATTAAAGCAATTTTTCAATCTGAACGTATTTCCTTGACTATTCCTATTGATGTTGAAATTGTTGCCGTTAAAGTAACGTTTCCATATCAATCAATTTATGTTACTTGCTCCTATATTCCACCATCTTCTGATATTCAAGTTTATATGCAACATATTGCTTGTTTAAAAGAAGTCTTCCTTCAAGTGAGTGACAAGGACCTGTTTGTTGTGCTAGCGATTTTAATTTGCCTAATATTTCTATTTCAATTTCTAAACCCCCTAATCCGTCGCTGTTTTCGCAAAGGTAATTATTCATTGCTTAATGAACTTATTCTTGCAACCGACTGGTCCTTTTTAGAAAAAGCGGTGGACATTAATACTGTCCTTAACACATTCTATATGACCTTGAACACACTCCTTGATGTGTGTATCCCCTAGGGGAATCCCTAGGGAATTCCTAGGGGAATCCCTAGGGAATTACTAAGGGAATCCCTAGGGAGTTCCTAAGCGAATTCCTAGGGGAATCCATAGGGAATTCCTAGGGGAATCCCTAGGGAATTCCTAAGCGAATTCCTAGGGGAATCCCTAGGGAATTCCTAAGCGAATTCCTAGGGGAATCCCTAGGGAATTCCTAAGGGAATCCCTAAGGGAATCCCTAGGGGAATCCCTAGGGGAATCCCTAGGGAATTCCTATGGGAATCCCTAAGGGAATCCCTAGGGAATTCCTAAGGGAATTCCTAGGGGAATCCCTAGGGAATTCCTAAGGGAATCCCTAAGGGAATCCCTAGGGAATTCCTAGGGGAATCCCTAGGGAATTCCTAGGGGAATTCCTAAGCGAGTTCCTAGGGGAATCCATAGGGAATTCCTAGGGGAATCCCTAGGGAATTCCTAAGCGAATTCCTAGGGGAATCCCTAGTGAATTCCTAAAGGAATTCCTAGGGGAATCCCTAGGGAATTCCTAAGGGAATCCCAAGGGAATCCCTAAGGGAATTCCTAGGGGAATTCCTAAGCGAATTCCTAGGGGAATTCCTAAGGGAATTCCTAGGGGAATCCCTAGGGAATTCCTAAGCGAATTCCTAGGGGAATCCATAGGGAATTCCTAGGGGAATCCCTAGGGAATTCCTAGGGGAATCCCTAGGGAATTACTAAGGGAATCCCTAGGGAGTTCCTAAGCGAATTCCTAGGGGAATCCATAGGGAATTCCTAGGGGAATCCCTAGGGAATTCCTAAGCGAATTCCTAGGGGAATTCCTAAGCGAATTCCTAGGGGAATTTCTAGGGGAATCCCTAGGGAATTCCTAAGCGAATTCCTAGGGGAATCCATAGGGAATTCCTAGGGGAATCCCTAGGGAATTCCTAGGGGAATCCCTAGGGAATTACTAAGGGAATCCCTAGGGAGTTCCTAAGCGAATTCCTAGGGGAATCCATAGGGAATTCCTAGGGGAATCCCTAGGGAATTCCTAAGCGAATTCCTAGGGGAATCCCTAGGGAATTCCTAAGGGAATCCCTAAGGGAATCCCTAGGGGAATCCCTAGGGGAATCCCTAGGGAATTCCTATGGGAATTCCTAGGGGAATCCCTAGGGATTTCCAATGGAATTCCCTTAGGGGAATTCCTAAGGGAATTCCTAGGGGAATCCCTAGGGAATTCCTAAGCGAGTTCCTAGGGGAATCCATAGGGAATTCCTAGGGGAATCCCTAGGGAATTCCTAAGCGAATTCCTAGGGGAATCCCTAGGGAATTCCTAAGGGAATTCCTAGGGGAATCCCTAGGGAATTCCTAAGGGAATCCCTAGGGAATTCTTAAGGGAATTAGGAATCCCCTAGGAATTCCCTAGGGATTCCCCTAGGAATTCGCTTAGGAATTCCCTAGGGATTCCCCTAGGAATTCCCCTAGGAATTCCCTTAGGAATGTAGTCTGGCAACACGCCATGTTTCTTTCTCTTACACACAGCTGTTATTATATTGCGCGCCAAACCATTTATTTTTGAAATATAAGGCAATGTCTATATATGGTTTTTGGTAATTCAGAAAAATTAAGTTATTTCAATACTATGATAGAAACGTAGAATTGTCAACCATACGTTTTAGCAATCGCAAATATAAATTAATATAATAATAGTAATTATTCTGTTTGTCAGTGCTGGACAGCTCCCAGACTGTTGTAGGATAGTGTTGGACAACTGGCCAATTATAATGAAATAATGGCAAGAAAAGAAATTCCCTAATATCTCTTTTATGTGTGGGTCGATCGCTATGAAACTTGCATCAAATTGCTTAGCGTTGTCGTACTGTCAATTTAAGCTGTGTTATCTCAACGAAGATGAGTGTAAACAGTCGCAAATATTAATTTTACATTCACGGGAGGAAGACAAGGCGAGCGATAGTGCAAAGAAGATTGTCATATGTGCTCTCGCTCTTGCCAACAACTATGAAATAATGTTAATAATAGAAATTCTTTAATATCTCCTTTATTTGTGGGTCTACCGCTATGAAACTTTTAGCAAATTGCTTAGCGTGGTTATTCTGTTCATTTGTTTATGTATTATCTTAACAAACATGCGTGTTAACAATCGCTAATATTAATTTACTTTACAATGTATAGTTCTGAGTGCAGCCGATGGATGGCGCCACATGTCACATGACACAATGCGCCACACAGCGGGCGACACCGCAAATCATCAGATTATCATATGCTTTCTCGTTTGTGCAAATGGAATTTTCATATGCTCTCTCGCTTTTGCCAAAAAATGGAATTAAAACAAATTCCTTAATATCTCCCTTATTTATGGGTCGATCGCGATGAAACTTGCAGCGTGAGTTATACTTCAACTATCAGTCATGTGAGGCTGAATTATCTTGGAATTTGAGGTCTTCTTCTATTTGCGTGGGCGGGGGGTGAGATATCGCAAAATGAAAATAAACTTGATCTGCGTATGGTATTCAGGAACCTACATTCCAAATTTGAAGTCTCTAGCTCTTATAATTGCTGAGATCCACGCGTTCATACAGACGGACGGACAGACGGACAGACGGACAGACAGACGGACAGGTGTCAATCGACTCGGCTATTGATACTGATTCAGAATATATATACTTTATAGGGTCGGAGATGCCTCCTTCTGCCTGTTACATACATTCACACAAATTCATTATACCACTTTTGCCCATTTTCAATGGGCACAGGGTATAAAAAACAAGTTAAGTTTTCGGCTATCAGTACATTTTTTTATTACTTAATTTACTTTTATTCACTCAGTTATTGATGTCTGGGAAAAGGAAAAGGCTACAGGTAAGCAAGCCCGACTGTGAGAGACCCTGTACTTATTCTATAAAAAAATACAAATTATGGCAAGTATCAAATAATGTTAAAACATACGTTACAGACGCCTCGATTGACTTTCTCTTGATGCTGATTAACAATACATAAACTTAAAGGAGGCTGCCACGCCTTCTTCTGCCTGTTACCACCATTTCTCAGTTGACTTAATAGAAGACCCTTTATACTTTAAAAGAGTACAAGGCCTGAAGATTCAATTTGATTGTTCACATACATCCATACTCTGTGGTCATGTTTTTCAAACATTTTATGTTTACTTATCGTGTTTCCGCTGGTAGCATTTTTTCATTCTTTCCATTTTTTTTTGTAATTTTACCCCGGGCAGGATCGCGGTATCTTTTGTCAATATTTGCGCATGTAAAAAGGCAGCTGGGACCCTCGCGGCGTTATTTTTTTGCTTAAAGCACGGAAAACTCAGTGAAACCACGCACCAAATTAGGCAATAAAATAACACTGACACTGATTGATGACTGGCATTTTAAAGTTTTGGTTGTATGTGTGTGTGTGTGTGTGTGTGTTGAAGTGTGAAACTTATTGGCTGATTATTTATGGAACTACACTCATCGATATAGACTAATGGAATTTGCAATTATTCACACTCGACCGCAAATGATTGTACCTAATTGCAAAATCAAGTTTTGCGGCTGTCATCCATGAAATTCAACGAAATTTCGATTCACATTTTGTTATTCGCCTCTAAATCTGTAGCATAGTAGTGTTTCATGGGCTCATTTTAATTAAATTGTATGTAAAATTCATCAAAAGTAATTGGTAGTCAATTACCATTGACATACGCAGAATATTCCTTTGCTATAAATTTAGAACACTTCCAATTTTGCTGATATTTAATGTATGTTGTCGTCGTACATACATAGATGTGATGTAGATAGATGTGCGCACACACACACAATCAATATGCTGGCAGTTGATTAATTGTACTGAACTCGGAATTGAACACCTATCAGTAATTCAATTATAGCACAAATAATGTCGAGAATAATTATGTATTTATTGGCATGGCCCAAACATGGAAGTTGCCTTGAATTATTCTGCTCGGAATTGGATTCAATGGATTCAAAGAGGAGAATGTGTTTATTTCCCACACCTCTTGCACATCTTGCAACTAATTTAATCACATTTTAGACTGCTAAATGCCATTGTTTCACAGATTACTTCTAATCGTAATTATCATCTCGAAATTAAGTAAGTGGCAACAGAAGTCAAAATGCAGTCTTGAGGTCTCTGTGAAAGTGGAGTACAATTGGCCCCAGGGTAAATGTTATTATAATGTCATTAAACAATTAAATTCAAATTTCGTAGTTCTATTCATTCACTGTGGCTCGTATAACATCCATTTAATAACTCATCTTCTGTGGAAACTCCTAAGCTACACCCACTCGAAACCACCAGAATTTAGAATTTCAATTATCGAAAATGATTTCAATTATTTTGCTATTTATTAACGGTCATCGATTTAGCAGCTGTTTGCATAATTTTAATACGTTCATTCATTCTGCTGATAATTTGTTGTATGCTTTATTCATATCATATTTATTTTCTCTATTTTTCGTGCACATTATGGTAATGGAATTTCAATGTTGTGATTTTGAGATGCAATCTCAATTAATTTATTGTACAAATATAATTGCTGCCGCCTACATAAATTATTTTCTTATTATGGCCATGTTAATTTTGCCATCATAAATTAGCCATTTATCGAAATATTTAATTTGCATAAGGGCTTAAAGTTCGGTAGTTAATAAAGTAAAATGCAATCAATTTAAAATAGAATCATTAAATGATTATAATAATTAGTGTAGTGTGTAATTAAATATTTTATTTAGTTTTAATAATATTAAATACATCAAGTACGCTCTAGTTAAAAATAATACCATTTTGGCTACTTGCCAAGACAGTAAATAATTATAAAAATAATATTATAGTTATAACTTAATTGAAATAAATGAATTTAAGAAGTAATGTAAAGTATTTGATCATAGAAGCTCAGATGCTGTTAAAATGTTAACAGATTCTGTTAACAGAGAAATAGTACCATTGTCCCAAACATTGGTTTGTGTACGGACTAGAAAAAGCTTTTAATACGGTGGCCGAGTGGAACTTATGTTAAAACAGGTTTCAAAACTTCACCGCAATGCAAACATAGATATTTAAATATTCAATAGAGAGGCGTGAAATCATTAATCAATTATAAAGGCACTTGTTAAAATATACTTGTTAATTATAGAGTTTATTTGATTACTCTCACACCTCGACACAGAGATTCTGCTGGTCTCAGAGCACAAAATGCAGTCACCTGTGGCCACCCATTTGTGCGGTCATTTGAATGTGGAATAAACAAAAAACAACCGGAGGGGTCGGCGATTTGTGCAGCAATGTTTAATGAGGCATAAAATCAACATTTTCAACATTTGCATTCAGAAAATAATTATAAATCGATAGTAAATATGAAATTGTCAGGTAACTTTGCTTAAGTAAACATTTACCAGCTGCAACAACAACAAGTAACGACAGCAAATGACAAACGAATTAACTAAACGTTGTCTATCGATTTGTTCGTTAGTAAAAATGTATTTCTTGATTCAATTCGCACCTTAGGCAAAGCCGTAAATTGATTGAGACCGACTCTGAGTGTTTAATCTGCGAGTCAATTTAATTAGGAAATGCCAAACACATAATCAGCCAGACAATTTGAAGAGCTCATAAATCAACAGTGATAAACAGTAATATTTGTGTAATTCGTGTTCACATGACACCTACGTGTTATCTTAAATAAATTAGGACAGAATAATGTATCAGACAATTAAACTTAAACTAATAACGCTTTAAGAGCATCATTCAAAGAGTGTAAACATTGAAATGTATTACCTTTGAATAGATCGACGACAGATGACGTGTGCCACATATTAAATGTGCAAACCAGTTTGCAAAATGTCAATCAGAGCAGGCAAAGATTTTCAAAATAAACGAGACCTTCAACTAGATTTATGGCATCAAAGCTAAAGCGTTCTGGCCAACTTGCAGACTGTTTCAAGTGAAAGGCCTCAAAACCAGTGGCAGAAGTGTGTACTTGACCAAATAGCCACAAGGGGCAGCTACATTTGACCAGTTATTCAGTTGTTCAGTTGTTCAGTTAGACAGTTCACTAGTTCAATGTTTGGTTTCTGGTTTTTGGCTCTGAACATATAAGCGGATTATGCAAAAAGGCCAAACGTCATATAAAAGAGCTCAGTCTCTGCTTGCTGAACATCAACACTTATACAGCACCCAGAGTAGGGCTAATACCCGAAACAGAAACAAATACAAAAACAAACAACAGCATAACAAAAGCTGCAACAACAAACGAACGCAATAAACGAGTTTGGTATCGGTAAATAATTGGGGAAATACCTAGAGCAGTACTTAAATCATTTCCTAAAATCATATCTTTCATGTGCTTCTCTGTTGACTTCATCAAATTTTCCGACCTGAGTTCATTTCACTGGTGTGAAGGGGACTTTTTGCAGTTTAATTTTGAATTAACATATATTATAAGATGATAAATGATAATTATAAATACGCAGTCTAGACGTAAGTGAATCACTATTACTTAATTGTATAATGATATGGAAAAAAAATATAAAATGCTGATGCATGTTTTGGTTTTAAATTGTTTAGCAAATAAAGATCTGTGTATTTGATGGTTGAGTATTATAAATTAATTTAGTAAGAATTATTTACAAATATAATTGATGAATTTAGTTTAACTCTTTGCTTTTATCATTATCTGTTAAAAATATATCATCTTATAGTCTCTATTTTCTTTGACAGCAATTGATATAAATTTTGCCATAAACAATGCCATCTAAATTATAAAATGTATAAATATCTGTTTCGCATTTTGTAAATTTTAATTGAGTACAAATAGCTTGACAACTTTTTATCTACAAACGCAACGTTCATTCAATACTTTGATATGTTTTGCTATCTGAAAAACATTTCGTGTTTGAGTAATTTGTTATCTCTACGTTCTTGAGCTTCGTTAAAGGGAAGCTGAAATATGACTTCCCTGCGCTTCTATTAGGTTTAAAAGCACCTTACTTTCATTGGAAGTCTGTGAACGCTTGATGAGTTGATGCATTGATTAATTAATTGAATTAATGGCAGGTTAGTAATGTCTATAACCTATATCAGGCAACCTGCCTGACCTTAACCTATCAATAAATGCAAATTGTACACATTTACGTTCATTGCACTCGTCGGTTTAGTGTTTTCGGCAGGCGGTGAAACAGGTTAGATTTGTTTTAAAATATTCAGATGCTAATGTGAGTCGAGCCACAAAACCACAGGGCGTATGATTACTCAGGTGCAAATTTGATCTTAACTTAGCCTCGCATTCTTGAAACCCTTGACTAACCGCAAATTGTGGTTAGTTAGCTGAGTGCTTACTGTATGCTCATTGGGTGTGTCGCTGGCTAGCCAAGTTCTTGAGCCAAGAGGCCAAAGGCAGCTGGTGAGAGGCAAATCAAAAAACCGCAATAAAAATACTATAAAAGTGTATAGAAATATCTGAAAAATGTTAAACATTAGGCAGACTGCGACTTGGCAATCTCACAATGCAAATCGGAGGGAACACGACAACTGAACTGAGCTTCCAATACCAAACCTGTCTTGAACTGCTATCATGCCCGCCCACTTGTTGTAGCCGCATTCATTTCCATGTCATTTCATATTTAGAAGTTTGCCGTTTGAGATTTTAGTTCAGTTTTAATTGCGCTCGTCGACGACACGGTTCAGTTCGGTTCGGTTCGACTCGAAACGGTGCTCTTCATACTTACAAACATATAGTATCTTATCGATACTCTAACGAAGTGAAAACTTCATCTAAAAGCTTGTTGGTGACACACACATAAAGGTGCGAATTGGTAGGCCAAAGTGAAATATGAAATGTTTGGCTATTATTTATCAATTTTCAATATGAATTTGTAAATATTTAAATGCTGTTAAATTGATTTATACAAGGCATAAGACGGTAAACACAGAATATCACACATACGCCCCGAGAGCGCAAGGGAAATTGCTTTCATTACTCACACACAATTGCAGGCACTCGTGTACAACCGTCAGTACAATACGTATGTACAATTTGCATTTATGCGAGTCCATTCAATAATAATGGGACAGTGCGGAAATATAGTGCAAACAAGTGCAAAGTAAAATGGAAAATGGAAAATGAAAAATACTGAAAGTATACGGACCGGGGAAATAAAAATGACATACTAAATGCGGAATTTTTGGGCATGAATATTAATTGAAGCATACAATAAGATGTACGACTTACAAGGGCACATCGAGGGAGAACTCAACTCGATTTCCATATCTGTAAAGTGCTAAAATTCCAGTTTTATTTCAATATTTATAGTGCTTGGGACGGCCTTAATTTGCATACATCTTTATTAATCCAACAATAGTAAAGTTATAAATAATAATGGCAATTGTTGCGAGATGCAAAATATTCAAGATTATTTTTAAAATGCGAACATTTTAATATTAAACTTTTACGAGTATAGTTTATAACTTAGAATCGTACTTAAAGGTTTGATAAATGCTTCTCATAGCATATATAATTATTTATTTTATTTCAATCAATCGATTTGTGATTTACATTAAATTTTTAAGGATATGTTATATTCGGCTAACCAATGAAGATTTTTATTAATTCTTCTCTTTATCGTTTTTCACTTTAACATTTGTATTTTCTGAGGAAGTCCTTTCGTGCCATATAATAATTATTGTAATTGATGAATTGCATTCGTAACCTTAATTAAAGGAATGCGGTTCTCAGTTTAAATGTGACTTTTCTCAATTATCCCATGCCATTCGCTTTGGTCAAACATTTGTTCAACTGACACCGCCGGCGATTTCCATATATTTTCAGAAGTTGTGGCGGAATCAGAGCGACAAAAGAACAATGAGAGGACAGAATAAAATGTATGATAATTGAAATGTGCGTTGGCAAAGCGTCAGCTTTTCTTTCTGCTTCAGATGGCATTGAGTTTACTTAGTTGGAACAACAAAGTTTCAAAGTTCAAAGTTTTGCGTTGGTGTTTAAAGTGAGAAAGTTGAATAAGTGCGGCTACATAATTGCGATTAATTTAATAAATTGTGCAATCAAATTAAGTGACCATAAAGTGGAAAGGAAGAACATTGCTCAACACCGAAATTAAAAACAAGTGAAACGCAAAGAAAAAGTGACACCTGCTGCCCAAATGTATAACTTATGTTTAAATAAATAAATAGTCACAGTTACAAAATGTAGATTTCTGATTAAAATTGTATTATATGAAACTTTTAACTTAGCTCTAGCTGCTTTTTTGACAGTCGCTAATCTTAATTTGCATAAAATTCAGTATGTAGTTCGATCAAAAAACCTTTTGCCGCTGACTGACCGGTTTAGAATGTGTAGCTGTTTGAAAAATACTAACATCGGCTAATTTGCAACATATAGCGTAGATTCTAAGAGAGGCCTGCTCATTTATAGCTCTCCTCGGGGTCTACACGCACCAAAACTCGATTAAAATTCACAACGGAATCGCGGCGAGTTGTGTAGCTTGAAAATCACGCACAGGTACGCACACTCTCACATCCGGTAGGTGGCAGGAAACGGGCGGCGACATTGGCCTCACTGTTCATTATTCTTACACACACGTGCAATTGCACACACACACACACACACACACACACGAGAATGGCCTTGTGGCATCATCATCATTGTCGTTTTCTTTCTCATATTAAATAAGTTACGAATATACAAGCGTGACTGTCTTTCCCTCATACTCTGCTCTGTCCCTGTGCGTGCATTCCTCTGCTCATTTGCCATAAATAAGATTTGCACATAGCAGCAGACATTTTTGTTTTTGGTATACTAGCTAGTTTCTTGTACTTCAGCTTATTTGAGGTGATGGTTTGATTTTCCCTTCCTTGCTATTAACTAAATTCCCCAGTAAATTGCATCAGCATTAGCATCAGCTCGCCTTATTCTTATTTATCGATAAGGCCAGACTTTCTCACGATTAAGTATGCAAAGATGTTGTTGTTGTTGTTGTTGTACTCGTATTTGCAGTTTTCATTTAAACTGAGTTCCGCAGCTGCTTGACATTGAATTATTAAGCTCACGTTTGATATCAGCTAACAAGGCAACGTTCTAAAGAGTGTCAGCGAATAAAGGGTAAAGATGTTTATCATTTTACTATTTATTAATTACCTTGTATTAATGAATGATACACAATTTGATTATTATTGTAATAAGCTGTATTATTATCATTAATGATGATATAATAATGCCAGTTTGTCAAATTTGAATAGTAGTTTTCTAAAGTGATGAAGCACTGGGGATTCGGTGTTTCAAAGTATACTCGTAGCTCCTGAATGTTCATTGGCAGTTGAAGCAATATAGCTATTTAGTTCAATATACTAAAGCTGTCTTTCTAAATTAGCCAAATTGAATAATAGCATAAGTTATTGCAGGAGACGGTTTTACATTTATCTTAAAGTGAAGCAATTGTCGTAAATATTCAGAGTTTAACTTTTGAATTATGCAAACGTTATACGAAAATATATTCATGAAGTACTTTCTGCTGATAGACATCTGTCAGGTGTGATTAATTCAAGAGCTAACTTATAATCTTCTTGTCTTGCTTACGTAGACATTATTCATGCCACAATCTTGTAATATATTTAACTAAAAATGTTTCATTCCGTCGCCTGCCCTTTAATTAAACTTAATTCCATAATCTCTTCTTAAACGTTCTCTTATGTGATTCTTTAATTTTAACTAATGTTCCCAAGTACTTGGCCTTGACATTGTTAGAGCACATGCCGCTGTGGGTTGTGCAAATTTTATATTACTTTACTTAACATTATTCAACTTAATTAAGTAAATTCATTAAAAATGTTCGTCTAGTCATACTTCAAGCTGAGTTCGAAATAAAACATTCTGGAACAGTGCGGAAGTTTAACTTTAATAAGGTAGAAAAGAGAACAACCGAATTAAAGTGTTTATTTTCTGTTATACTCATTCGCTTTATGTGCTCCGTAATAGTTGTTTTCCTTTTGCTTTAGCAGGCACGCATCATTTTCCCTAGAAAAGCGCACCACAGACAGATCTAAGGACATCGCCTTAATGTTTATTTTTACACAATACCCAAAAGAGTCAAATCAAAAGCTGGCAACAAGCACATAAAAAGCAGTCTCAACACAAAGAAAACGAAACGAAATGGGAGAAGGGAGAAAACATGCTGAAACTCACATATTTAGCGCTGTTTTTTCACTTGAATGTGCGTACGCACTCACTCACTAACTCAGCCACTCACTCAGTGAGCTAAACCGAGAAGAAATTCGTGTAGAAAATAAGCAACATAAAGAGCAACAAAGCGGAAGTACTCAGTAAATAAAAGAAAAAACTACTAGTTTTTTTTTTGTGTGCACTTCAACAAATGCAAACACGCATGTTAAACTACGCCACATTCCCTCACTCCCCTTCCTCCGGACACAACGCCATTTCTAGTAAGTACTATTAGCAGGATGGACCTCTTGGAAATAACTTGGAATAACTATTTTCACAAGATTCCAGACGCTACTTTATACAAGTTGATGACAACAGCTATTGCAATTCTTATGCATAAATGTCTGCCGGTTATTTATTATTTGTATTTGTACCACATTCGTTATCGTTTAACTAATCGCAATACTTTACATTCTGAACTTTAAAGAAAATATATATAAATAAATTAGTGTCATGTAAGGGGTATTGATATCGTTTAACTAATCGCAATACTTTACATTCTCAACTTAAAAGAAAATATATATAAATAAATTAGTGTCATGTAAGGGGTATTGATAAAGTCTTTACTGATTCCGTCCCACATCCTATACGTAAAATCTTGCAATGAAATAGCGTTTAGCTTCAGTTGTAATGTAGATAAACAAAACGATGACTATCACTTACCCAACCAGTTTAGTTTTACTTTACTCACGCCTTTGAGTATTTCCTACTTCGTTAACTGACTTTTAGAGATGTAACCATGTGAAAAACATACGTTTATTTAATTATTCTATTAGTTATATTCGTAAACGTCTGTGTTTTCTTTATTCTCTTCATTCATAAACGTCCAAGTAGTTCGGAGTGGACGTTTATATACTGCTCTTGAGTGTTTTAACATTGTGTATAAGACCTTTAATGGCCCTGGTGAACGTGCTATGGTTTTGGCATTTAGAATTCGAAAATTATTGGCAATTTAGTGCTTTTAGCTGCGTATATCTCGTCTTTCAATTTTATGTGCGTGAGCTGGAAGTTTAATTTCCTTTTCCGTTTCCGTTTTCGTTTCCGGTTTTCATTTTTGTTTTGCATGTGGCTTTCTCACCTCTACCAGCTTGCCAGCCATAACACTTTGTTGCCAGCTGCAAAACGTGCAAATTAGTTGTGGGAGCAAGGATGCACTTACTCCATTTCATCACTTCAATTCCTGCATAAATGTGGATACTATGTTGCAGCTGCTGTTGCATTTTATAATTATGTGTAGAGACCACGCAGTGTGAACTTTGCTTTCATGTGATTTTGGCCAATAGCCAATCAATATTTCATCAGTATTTTGACAAAATGATGGCATATTACATCAGGTTAAATACAAACACATCTGCGACTGACATTTTTGGCACATTTCAAATTTATTTGAGTCTTTGGTCTGTTTCGACATTAAATTTTTGATTAAATCAAATTTAGCTAAATTGTATTTATTTTTTCTATTCATGTTTTGCTTGAATATACTCACAAAATCCGCCAATTTTTATTTGTCTTTCTCATTCCAATGACTCAGTTTAATTGATGTCATTGAGATGAATTGCTTTATATAAATAAAATACCAAATCCTCATTAAAATGTTATCCCTTGTTTGTGCACAACTTTTTTAAGCTTCTTATCAGTTTGATAGCGGAAATTGCAAAAGTTGTTCGTGAAAAGTGCGAATGTGAATATTTTATTGGCGCTGTTAAACTCTCTTAAGCTGTTAGAGCATTTAACAGAACATAAGAGCAGGGAAATTTTAACAGGACTCTGCGCTAACAGTAACAGCAACTGTTAAGCCTAGAAGCAGGCAACAATATATTGAAATTAAAGTGAGCAACCGTTGAATTTGTTTGATTGAAATTCTCGTACATAATAAACGAAAGTGAACTCATACTCAGGCTTGATTTGCTTTTGACTTGCCCCGCCGCTGTTATTATTGTCATTTTTATTGGCCTTCAAATTCCGCTGGAGTAATGAAAAACGTTTATGTTTGCGTTACATTTGCTGTGCTTATTTTGTTATGGCCAAGTTCCGCCAAAGTTTGACGCACACGGCCTATAAAAATGCTTGGAGTCTCTTTGGTAACCAGTACCAGTTATGCGGCCCCTTTCGCGAGTCCTCGCGATGATAAACATAAAAATGCTTATAGACTTTGATGACATTATAAATTTATGATTGACTGGCAGAGACGACACTCCGTTGAGGACGAATGATAGCATTGATTTGTGTTTTTCCGCGACTTCAAGTGTTCCATAAACTGGTCACATGTCTTTCCGGGACTCGGGTCCAACACATGTCGCGCTCTGCGCCAATTTGCACCACTTACTTATGGCCATGGCTCATTAGGAAATGGCGAAACATAAGCCAAATTATGGTATACTCAGAGTAAGAATAAAATTTCCAGCCATTCAGCTTATGTATAAGCATGCACAAGACTTAAGCTATTACTACTACTTATTCCGGATGTTAATGTTGTGTCAAAGCAAAAATTCACATTGGCACAGTGGGGCGACAAGCTGTCGTCAATCTGTGTGCGCATTTCTCTAGTTAAAAATACATTGCTGTTAACACGAGAACAATTGTGTAATACATCTTCGTTTAAGTTATTTCGTACTGTTTTTTGTTGGCGTATACATAAAAAAAACGCAACATAATTCATGTAGTCTCTATGCTTCTTTGGCATTGGTCGACAACAAAGTTGCCAGACTTACTCACTGGGCAATAAAACAATTCTACCCAAAAGTATGCCGTTAAATATGTAGCATATCTCGCGGCGGAACAGAAGAAATCACAGCTGCTGGCATTGAAGGCATTTCAGAGATTTATGCTCCAGCCTTGAGGTTCTACCATTAAAATTGTATTTCTTTGTTTTTTTTTTGGTAAGCAGCTCCCAAAAGTTTCCCCCTTCCCACTTCGCATTTTCCATTTTTCGTCCTACGTTATTTTTTTGATTCAACTTTCTGGTTTAACTTTCTTGGTGTGTCGTGCATGCTTATTGCCATTGTTACAATGTGCAGGGGGCGTGTCTTGGCCGCCTGCTTAGCACACAAAGTAAGTTAACGCTTTTGTTTTTGGTATTGTTGTTGCAGCAATGCACACAAAAGTTTGCATTGTTTGCTTTGATGTGCGTTGTTTGCACCTGTCTTATAGATAGATATCTTTGACGACAGCGCCGCTCTTTGATGTGCAATATAAAAAACTATTTTATGACAGCTGCATTAACTGACTGCCAGTAGTTCATAATAACCACAAATCAAATATGGCGCCGACCCAAAGTGCGTCAAAAATATCAACAGCAACAAATACGTATTTTCCCCTCCATTTGCTGCAACTTTGTGATAACAATGCGCCCCAACACTGATTTGCTGTGCAACTACAATTTTACTTAAATACTACAGAAAATCACGTAGCTGTGAGGTGTATAATTTGATAATCCTATATTTAAGTCAAACTTGTTGCCATTTAGACATATACTTCAAGCTACATTCCAAAACAAATTAGTTCACAAACGATTAGTCAAATTTAGTTGTAAATAAAGAAAAGTGTAAATTACTATACATAGAAGTGAATATTTTGATAGTTAACTAACTGTCTTGATTGACAAAAGTTATTGATATTACTTATTGGGCAAAGAAAATGAATTATTCCTGTAAGTTCTTTAAATATTTAAACCCCATTTAATGATGTAGTCAATGATTTCATGAATGAAAATCTACATACCTTTATTGCTTATACATTATGCTAACAGGGCGTCAGTTAGTCGAATACTCTTTGGTAGACTTTAACAAATTGTCTATGTCGATTTCCATCGTCTGCTGTTGCTCTCTGTAGTTGTCAGCTCTTTCAAAATGTTTGTCTGAGTTCCTTTGACAGTGCAAATCGTTTGGCAAAAGCAAAATGAAAATTCTTGTGTTCTGCTCTTGATGTGAAGGGGGCGGGGAACGCAGGATGGTTGACACAAATTGATGAGCATTTAATGTGGCTAAGGTCGAGGAGTATGTCAAACAGTTTTGACGCCAAAAGTCAACCACAAATTGCGCACGAGAAAGACACTCTGACTCTTCTGGACACTTCGGGGTTTGCGTTTTGGGCCTTTGTCCTGTCTGCGGTTGGACGCAATTTCCATTGAAATTTGAAGTGTGGCAATCAGTTGACCAAGCATATGATTCATATGTTTTGCCCACACATTTAATGATGTATTCGATACATTTGTTTTGTTTTACTTCTGGATGATTGGCTGCAGGCCTGACGAATCTCACACTGGACCCACATTAACTATGAGTGATCTATACTTAATTACAAGCATTATTGTTGCTCAACTCATGCTGAGTCCAACATGTGCTCCTAAGTGCCAAGTTATACGCATAATTACCGACTTTTTGGGTTCCTTTTCTGTATTTTTCCGGCCTGTGCCACACTCGGTAAGTCAACATATTTTCTTTCTTTTAGATTATTTGCTTGTTCCATTTTTTTTGCTATATTATATTCTCTTGAAGCTGGTGATTGATTAGCTTATGTTTAGCAGCTGTTGTTTGTGTTGGGAGAAGGTGTTCCACACTTAAACGGGTAATCAAAACAATGCCAAAAATTCCACTCTAGCAATAACAATTTAATACTTTAGTCAAAATTACAGCTCTACTTACGCCTTTGCCTTGAATTTATCTAAATACTTGAGTTTAACAACCTAAATACTATTGGGACTCTCGTGTAGCATTTCGAGTTTCGAGCTGGCAATAATTTAATGAAATTACTTAGGGGCGCCACAACATAAAAAGCAAACCAAAAGCAAATATCAAAATTATTGTTATCAGACTGACACACACACACACATGTGTATATATGCTGTGGTTGGTTGGTAGCCGCTTTATGGCCCAAATTCGAAGCAATGCAGCCCGAGGCTCGACCCAACGTGGCCAGTTTCAGTTTTCATTGTTTTATGCGACGAGACTTGCGGAGACAAAATGTTTGCCATATTTGCTTCTCCATTTGGTGATTATGCCTGATTTTCATTTAGATGATGGACGAGACCCAGCTCCCATTCCCGCTCCCGCTCCCATCTTCCCTTTCCAACCAGCTTCCCATCAAATAGGCCGGCCAATTGGCCAGGCATGTGTTAAATTTTATGTCTGCGTCGCGTGAGCTGTCAACAAACCATAAAAAGTTTTATTTTTAATGGTGGCCCATGGCTTCAATTTTGCCACACTGTTGCGGATACTTGGTTAAGTAATTGTATGTGTGTGTGAGTGTGTGTGTGTGCTGCTGCTGAGTGATTTTATAATTCCATTTTACGACTGTCTCTGCTGGGCCACCGATAAAGTTTCAGCATACTCTTCTATGCAAACAGCAAAGTTTTATTAATTTTTTCTCTGGATTTGATATATTTAAAAGGGCCTATATTAAGGATATTAGTTTTGAATTCTGACAAGCTCAATTACATTATTATACAGTTATCAACAGAGAGCTCATTGCCTGCAGAATGAATTTAGATTCCGAAAAACATTAAAAGATCATTGCTAAGTCCTTGCAAAAAGTCTAGGGTTTTCTACTAATACTATAATTTAAGAAAACATTTTCCCTATTGAATTACATCTACTAAATATTTAGCTATTATAAGACCTACATGAATATTGTCTTATTCACTTAGCAGACATTGAAACAGCGCTCTGATAATTCTGTAAAACAATAACTTCAACATTTGGAAGGTCATCTTTAAATACGTTTTGAATACCTTAAATAAATAAATACATTTATATATAACTAAATGAATCAATAACTTGTAATTCTCATTAATTTAGCAAAAGCCAACGTGTACAAATATCAAACACACTACCTACTAAGTGAGCACCAATTAATTGCATGTAAAGCCGATCAACACGGCGTATGATTAATGTGCGGCCTTGTTAGAGTTGCAGTTCGAAAATGCGGGAAATGGCTCGTGAAACTGATTTACGACTTAAGTTAGAGTTCGTGTGATGTTAATTGCCTATCGAAAGTTCAGGTAGCAAGTCGATGAGTCTATTTGCAGAGTAATTCAACTTAGGCTCGTTTTAAATAGACACAATTAATATTTGTTGCTGTCACGCCTCGAGCTATGCGAAATCAATTTCACTTTATTATTTAACCCTCTTATCAAAAATCTTGAAAACAATTCAGAAAGTAAGCAGCCTCTGGAAGGGGTTACACCGCACCGCACCTCATTGCCACACCTCCTAACGGAAATTCAATTCAATCAAGTCGACTACATCGAGCAAACCATGAGTACATTAAATCAGAATCATTGGCGTACTAAAGCATCGGAACACGGGCTCACTGGGTGGCCGGGGAAGAGGCAGGGCGAGAAGTAGAAGCTGGAGATGGAGGCCACTCAGCGGCTGGCAAACAAACCTTTAACTTTATCAAAGGTGCTAAATTTCACAAAGTGTCGTTGGCATCTCGCGAAATCAAATGCAAACAAGTCGAGCGAGTTTTCAACGTTAGTCAAACAGATTCTTCCCCTCCTTCGAGAACGGGGGGTGGGGGTTCCTGTGTGTGGGCGTAGACAGGCATAAATTTCCGCTCCAGTCTGAGCTACGTGCTGTGGCACTGCCTAAAGGATTATTGGCGGCAGGCACTGTGCTCGTCCTTGACGCTGAAGCACTGCAAAGCCAAGGACCAAGGAGCAAGGACCGGGTATCACGTCGTGTAGATGAGACGGAGAACGGGCAACATCATATCACTTTCGTTAAGGGGCGTAACAGCAGCACAGTTATTGCCAAACAAGTGAAAACGCTTCAGGCAACTGATTGACTTTGATATACCCCCACCCAGTGTCATTTCAATGGTTTGAAATTGAAATTCTGACGAGTTGCAGCTGAAAACTAATATAAACTTGTTGAGTTCGCTTAAACTATCCTTGTTAAAACTGCTTACAGGCTGCACATGCTACCCGTTTAGCTCCTTGGCACGGGTATCTCTAACCAATGCCGACAAGTGTATTGCGGTTGAGTGCCTGTCGCTGGGCTCGTATCTTCATTGGAAACGCGTCTAGCTATAAAGTTGTATGTGCTTTTGAATGAAAATAAACAGCAAATATAAATGCGAATTTAAGGGCGATATATAAATAGCATTCGCAATTTACTAAAACAGGGAATTCCGTTTAAAGAGATGCCTAGAACATTAAAAGCATATCTTATTGCAAATTTAATATTAAGATAAAACATCAACTTAAATAACTCTCATAAATGAGATGGAACTTTGAATTCCGTATTAAGACACACATATTACATTAAATTCTAGATTCATATTGAGAAATCTGCTGTATATTTTAATTTATATCATATATATACTCACAAGTGATTAAAACTGTGAATTCCATTTTAAAATAACAGCTTTAAGATTTAAAATGATTACTTTAATATATTTTTGATTATAATTAAATTAGCTTCGTCAATATGGTCAACAACGATGACACGTCCGACGCACATAATGAAGAGCTCGCCCTGGACACGAACATGCCACATGGGAATGGCAACTCTGGCGTGTCCGTGGTGGCCAACAGCTCATCAAATGGTGACAACAAACTGAATCAGCGCCTGTACGAGCCGCGGGAACGTTTTATTATAAGCAAGAATGTTGTCGTCATTGGCCTCGCATTCATGATACACTTCACGGCATTCCATGGCACTTCAAATCTACAGAGCTCGGTGAATGCCGACAAGGCACTTGGAACCACAACACTCGCTGTCATCTACGGCTCTCTGATACTGTCCAATATATTTCTACCTATGACAGTGATTAGGTGAGTAACTTATTTAAATGTCGCACAAAATGCGTGAATAATTACAGAAAATGTTTATTTTCTTTATGAAAAAGTATTCTTTAATTTACATACTCTACTTATATTCGATAGCAGACAAGCCTGTCTCGGTTCCCCATCCAAATAATATAAATTATTTTGTTTATATTAGCACAAAAAAATTATAATCTGGCCATATACAAAATTACAAAAATATTTACTATATATAATAATTCTAGAAACTAAAATCTGTTATCATATAAACATATAGCCATATGATAGCTGATTTGCGAGAAACTTTTGCGATTTAAAATTAAATTAAATACTGTGAACTACTGATTTATATGAGCAAATTGCTGTGGCAATTGATGCAGTATCATATTTAACTCCAATACCAATATTTCATTAAATTATGTCTATCGATATGACCCCGTGATTTATTATATATTTTTCCAACCTGTTCGCAAACAATTCTTTATGCAAATGTAATTGTCTTATTTGATTCATTTTGAATAATAGTGAATGGTAAGAATTGTCGATTTATATGTCATATGGAATGCTTTAAATAATCTCTTCAACGATTTCTATCGTCGCAATCTGCTGCTCATCTCATTGCCATATAATTGCTTCCATTCTCATCGGGATGACGCATAAATTTTCGGGTTGCCATAAATGTTTGCCATTTGTGTGGCATTTTTATGGCAATTTTATGCAGATGCGACAGTTAAAAGGCAGCCAGTAGAGGCTGAGGCCCGACGTGTTCGACTGTTAAATGTCAACAGGAAGTCCTTGGATTAGGGGTAGACAATATTGCATTCTTCTACACCTTTTGCATCCTCCAACATCTTCCGCATTTGCTTTTTGGCTGGCAACCATTTTGTTTTGGCTGACATTTAAACAAATCGCTAATTTATAGGAAACGTTAGCTTCAGCCCCTGGCTCATTCGCATCCCTCCCCCCTTCAATCGGCTACACAAGTTTCGACGCATTTTTCCAACCCGCTTGACTTATTCCAGGCACGCACACATGCCTGCTGGCCCAGAAATGCTGACCGTGGCAACTTTAATCAGTTAACTCGATTTATTTAGATTTATGGCCGTCCTTGGGACTACTGCCCAGTCTGCCTAAGCCTTGCTACTGCTTATGTGTCAACATTGTGCCGCTGACTGCCCATTGGGATAAAACAAACAGTTCATACTGAACGCATGCCACTTACTCTAATCAACAGTTGGTTCGGCTGCCGGTTGACCATGGCCCTGGCTCTGTTTGCCTATATGCCCTACATAGCTGCCCAGTTCTATCCGCGCTTTGAGACGCTCATTCCGGCTGCTTTGATGGTGGGTTTTGGCGGTGGACCGTTGTGGTGCTCCAAATGCACATATTTGTCCACAGTCTCTGAGGCGCTGACTCAGGTGCTCGGAAGCAAATCACGCAAGGATGTTAATACGGTCAAGTTCTTTGGGCTGTTCTTCATCTTCTATCAAATGGCCCAGGTGTGGGGCAATCTAATATCTTCCTCGGTCCTCACACTGAGTGCAGCTGGATCGACAACGCCGGCAAACGAGAGCCTGGCAGAACTGGAGGAACTGGAGGCGAGCATCAGTCGAGTGGGGGAGCTGTGTGGTGCTCAGTTTTGTCCTGGCATTGGCGCCGAGGTTAACCCCAACCTGGTGCCGCCGGCGCCGGAGCAAATTCAATTGCTGAACTCAATATTCCTGGCGTGCATGGCCGGAGCGGTGGTTATGATGATCTTTGGTGTTAGCTCCCTGAAGCGGTAAGTCTAAGTATGAAAGTATCTCAAGTATACAACTGTATCTCATGGGTATTGTGTCAATTTCAGCTACGGCGTTAAGCGCGGCGACACTGGCGATGGAATCTCTGGACTAAAACTGCTCACAGTGACCATCAATTTGTTGCGCAAACGACGCCAAATGCTCATGCTGCCCATAACTATGTTCATTGGATTGGAGGAGGCATTTCTCGCAGTGGACTTCACGCGGGTAAGTGAGCTTTCAAGCTTCGCTGGGACATCAACCATTAATCTGGCTACCAATCTTTACTCACCACCACAGTCCTTTGTTGCCTGCGGCTGGGGAATTTCTAAAATTGGCTTTGCAATGATTTGCTTTGGCGTCGCCAATGCAATCGCCGCAGGTATCGCAGGTGCTCTTGTGGAGCGCATTGGACGTGTCACTCTAGCGGCCATTTGTGCGGTACTTAATCTCTGTCTACTCGCCTACATGTACAGTTGGGAGGCTCGCGAGGGGGATTACTTAAGCTACTGCGCCTTCGCGGCCATTTGGGGCATCTGCGATGGCGTCTGGCTGGTGGTTGTCAATGGTGAGCTTTGGAGCTTGCAATGGCTTTCACAACTTAAGCTTTTGTCTGTTGCAGCTTTTTATGGCATCCTGTTTCCCAACCATCTGATTGCCGCTTATAGCAACTTCCGTTTATGGGAGAGCACGGGTTCGGTTATTGGCTATGTCATCAGTTCGAAGTTGTGCACATCCACCAAACTAATAATCCTGATGTGTGTAATGATTGTGGGCTGCATAGGGTGAGTCTATTCAAAGTACTTCATCTGCGTTCTATTTACAGGGTATTTGTCATTTCACAGATATGGTCTGATTGAGTATCGTGTGTGGCAAAAGAAGAAGAACATGGAGGCCATGCTGAGTGATTGATGAACCTAAACTGCGATATGATAGCCATTTTAGTTAAACCTGATGTGATATTGCCAGTCTACAATAGGAGCAGTTAAGGACAATGTCGAATAAGAAATCTAGAAATTAGTTCTTTTTTATTACAAATAAATATCAGTACTCAGATATTTAACTAAGTTATTCTTTGAAATGAAACACAAGTTTGTTCATATTTTTAATTATATTTGTTTTTTTTTATTACAATTATTTAAATATTTGTTCAGTTGTTCATTTCTTCAAAATTTTGTTTCGTCTCGTGTACCATTTTATTTTTGTAATTGAAATATTCTTGTTTTGTCTTTATTTTTTTCGTTTATGCTGTTTTTCTCATTCCATCGTTTAAACTGCTACACAAATTTGCTTATTCTAAATTTTTAGTGCGTTGCCATAGCTTTTTTGAGGGGGAGAAGGGGGGGAAGGGAAAAGTTCTGATGGCCAAATGAGAATTGTTAATTGCTAGAGTTAATAATTTGTAATTTGTTTATAAATTGTTTAAATAAAATACAGTTTAGTATACATGTTATTTTCAATATATAGCCAACGCATTTAATGCAAATATTTTTTAATTCATCGCTTAAAGTTTCTAATGAATTTGTTTTAATTGTGTCATTTGTTTTGCCGTTTTGGTTTTCCGCTTAGTCATACAAATTTGTTAAATGTAATTTTATTTAGTGTTGAATTTGTGTTATATATTTTCTGTATTTAATTACTTTTAATGTTCATTTTTAGATTTACTTTCTTTTTTTTTGGGAATGGCACATCGATATCATAAAGTGGGCCCTAAAAACTGCACAAGTCTGCGCCTAGAGACATTCGACTTTAGACTACTTTTAGGCTATTTGGGATATGGTTAATTTGTATCATAATATTAGTCGTAAATAGTAAATATTACATGTATATTATTAATATTATTTAGGGGACATATGCTGTAAATTGTAAATGCTATGACACACCTTTTACTTTACATGGCCTAGACTCTAAACGCTAAATGTTTAAAACTATCACATAATACACACAAACTATATACTATATACAGTAGCACAATGGCCAATAGCACGCCTCTCTATGTACACGCCCTACTAGACCATGCCCTTGGACATCATTCGCACGGTGTTCTTGAGTGCCTGCCGCTTGTTGCAGAACCAAATACGAATCACTTCCCGTTCGTAGCCGAGTTGATGTGCCAGTCCGGTGATTTCGGTGCCTGTTTGCGAATAGAATAATATTTTTTTATTTACTTCACTTGCCCCCGAAGTATGCAATAGTTTTTGGTTTGCAACTGAAAGTTACCACTCACCCGATGGATGCGTATTCCGCTCAAAATGCGCATTCAGCAGTTCCAGAGCCTGAGGTGTAAACGAAGTGCGACGCTTGCGTTTCTTCGAGGGCTCAACGCCTATGTAGTCAGTCAAATGATTTTGGCCCGACTTGTAACGGTTCCAGTGACTATATATATATTTAAATGGGAGGGAGACAGATAGAAATGCAGTTTAGTTTTGTTGTTTAGCGTGTGGTATTAACGCGCGTGGAACTGCCTCCATACTCTCACCTCTCTTCGGCCTCCTTCATCCAGCGTTCGAGGACGGGCTTGATTTTCTGTGCACTCTTTGGTGTGATGTCCAGTTTCTCGAACCTATAGATAGAGTATCTTAGTATTAGGATTACTCACTCGCCAGTATGCGCTAATTAAACATAAAAGAAACGTAACTAAAGTGCCAGGACATTGTCAAGTAGCATACTTTTCTCATCATTTTCTTTGGTTTTGTTTTTGTTTTCGATCAAAACTCGTACAAAATTTCTGGTTTAAAGCTGCTGAAATTGCTCATTGGCAATGCCCTGGCCAATTTGTTGTGGAAAAGCGCATACTTGTAAATGAAGACAAAATAACTAATAATTTAAAAAAATGAGCTCTAGCACTTTAGTTAAGTTTCTTTCACGCACACACACACACACACACATGGAGTAAGTCACACACATACACACACACACACACACATACATGTTCTGTTGTTGCGTCGACAGTTGAGCGGCATACATCTGCGCAGCGAGTGCACTGCTTGCATTTTGGCATTTGACATTTGACATTTGACGTTTGACGTTTGGGTTTTGACATTTGACAGTCGCAGCGTTGTCAGCGAGTGAGAGATTGTGAGAAGGAGAGACAGTTGGCGATTTGGCGATTCAAAAATAAACAAATAAAATAAATAAAATTAATTTTGCATTATTTTTGATCACTTGATAAAAACAATTAACTAATTTAGCGTATATCAATATAATTATAATTTTGTATTTATTATAGATATGTTTTATATTAATATATGTATTTATTTTTCAAAGCATGTTCGAAATGTCCTGGCACTCTACAAAATTGTTCCAGAAATATTATAAAACTAATTAAAATTAAAGCATTCGAAATTTATGTAGAGTCAATCGAAATAATAATTCTATACGTTTATCATTTCAAACATAATTAAAAGAAACTTAATCTAATAACCCTAAAAAGTAACAATTTTAAATTATAACATAAATAAATACATATTAAAAACTATAGCAAGTATTTAATATTCTTTGGAAAAGATATTTACAGAATGTTCAAGGGATAAATATATTTTAAAGATCTTTTCCCTTTCAGAAAGAAATATCGAACTATGATAGATAGTTCAACGAATTAATTAATTGTCGCATATCGAAGATTAAATATATCGCATATTATATATTAAACAAATTGTTAGCTAACCTACTGGAGGGATACCCTAACTGAATAGTATCTCTGCAAATATGTAAATCATCTCTTCTCTTCATAGCTCACCTGCATATGGCACTCTGACTGTAGGCGGGTCCCTCGGTTACCGACAGAGCCTGTCCCACCTGGGTCTGGGTGAGACCTAGCGAGAGTCGTCTCAGCTTGAATGCCTTGGCAAACTCCTTGATCTCATCCAGGTCGATGCCATCGACCACATTTGTCGTTGCCTGATTAATGGTGGGTTCATCTGAAAGATGCGTTTAATTCAAGGGTTAAATTCAACATTGCGTAAACATAGAGCTACTTAACTAACGGTACTTAAGTGCTAAGCTACACAAAAATAAGGAGACCAGTTAGACACAGTCAGACAGTCTCTTAACACGGCCGGTTCAAGGTAATAAACGTCACGTCAATACAAAATAACGACATAAATTGCCGTCGAGTCGCGGCTCTTAATTACAGTTAATTGTGGTAATTGCGAAATATTATTAGAGTGTCGTAGGTAAATTGATAAAACTCATTTGCCCTTGCCCAGGAAGGCACTTGGAGGTGGTTGTTGGTGTTGTTATAATTATTATTGCCGGCACTTAGCTCTTGTTATGCTTGTCTATTAGGTAAGCGCGAAACTTATTTGCTTTATCTGCTTAATTTGTTACCAGCTGCTGCTTCTTCAGACTCGACACTCCCCGGCACTCGCATTGTTGTCAACGACAAACTACACGCACAGAAATTTGATTTATTTATTAATGATATGCAAGCGACAACAAGGAGACGTCGCAACGTCGAGGATGACGATGACTCCGCCAGAAGACACCAACATCAGGCAGGCAGGCAAGCAAAAGCAAAGCCATTTACTTGACTGTAACTGCAGCCTGGCGCTTTAGCGGTAATTAAGATGCGCTCCATAACCAAACGCAATCCTCAAACCCGTCTGTATCCTTGCCAGGCCATAACTTGGGCTGTTGCTGCTTCTGTTGCTGTTGCTTTTGCTGTTGCTGTCGTCGCAGCTTTGTTGTTTGTTTGCTGGCTTCGAGAGTGAAATATGTCATTAAATACGAAAACATCTTAAGTTTTTGTATGCATCAATTAGTAGTAATTAAGCTGCATATTGTCTGCAATTTGTATGCGATGCGACACTAGAGAGCTACCCATCAAGTACGAAGTAGCCAAAGGCAGAGCAAACGATCCACCAATGCAATTGAGACCACGTTACATACTAAACGTGCCAGCTGATGTCTCATGTCTATGCCCCTTTCCCAACCCTTACACGCCGTGGGGGGTTTCGTTTCACTTCTTGTTGTGCTGATTGCATTTTTAATGCATCCAAAGTTTCAATTAAGGACTGTGAGAGGTGCCTGTCTGTATCGACAGTACGAGCATGCCCAGAATTGCTTCAGAGTTTAGCATGAAATAAATTGGAACTCAATAGAAAGCCTATGACAGTGTGGGACTTAAGTTGGTTTAATACTCTACTCACTTTACTAAGTGCTTAGCTATGTTAGTCTGAATTATATGTCAAGTCTCTGATTTATTTAATAATAAGTCTTAACCATGTTAGTCAAGCTAATAATCAACCTGCAGCTGATAATAAAACTTAACACGAGCTTATGATCGTATATACATAAAGAGTAATATATTTATTAGTTTTAGTATAAGTTAATTAATAGTATTCAATAATTTAGTATATATTTTGAGGAATTAAATAAAAAACTGTTAAATTTACTAATTATTTGTTCTTTCAATTGTAATTATTTTAAATTAATATTATTATATTATTAATATTATAACCATTATGAATGCTTTAAGATTTGAAATCTATGGTCGCTTAAATCAGATAATTTATATTTATATCTTAAACTTTTTTAAATAGCAAATAATTCATACGAAAAGTTTATGTATTTCTTAATACTTGATATTTATTTTAAATTTGATTAAATTGAAACTTGGCTAGACAAATATAAATAGAATAGAAAATAGAAATAATTGCTTACACAATTAGTATGAATATTCAAGTATGAAATACAGACACATAAATACACACACTCACACATACGAGTATACACTTAATGTAATACCCAAATATGAAAATGTTTGAAAAAGGTAAAAATGAAATTCGAGTGGTAAGTGAAATGCTGAATTGGATTTCAGGCTATGGATAATTTTGAATTGATGCAGTTGGCTTGATGATTTGATATTTTAAGAGCCACCCGAAGTACGTACGGGCAACGTGGCGTATGAATGATATCTAGCCGTATAAGCAGCAAGTCATTTTCTGTAACTTTTTCCAACATTAATTAACGCAATTCGACAGCAATGAAACTTTTGGCTGCGTTTTAAATGAAAACAAGCACTAACAACTTGACTAGATTTTATGTAATTTCTAAAAGAAAATGCATGCCAAGTTCTAGGGCAAAGGTGGTAAGGGGAGAGAAAGAGAGATGAGAATATCTCTGAATTTTGCCTTGCCATGTGTGGAAAAGTTTCGTTGTGCATTTACACGACTTCTCCGGGACATGGTTCATAATTGATGCAGCCGCGAGCTGCTCGAAGCTGCTAAACAAAACTCCATCTAAAGATTTGGGCAACAACAACGTGTTGCCAAAAGTTGAAAGATGTCAGCCAAGAGTGTTAGGCAAATTAGCAGCAGCGTTGAAGCTGTCACGCGTCAGTAACAAGCCCAGGCATAAGGATGCAATTTCAAGGAAGGCTTGGATAAGTTGATGCGATTAGCTGAAGACAGAATTTCAACTTATACTCCTGCCTGGAGCCAAATATAGTATATATAGATACCGAAGAAATATATTAGAAAGACAAAGCTTAAATGCAAATAAATAAAATGTTTTAATATATAGAATTATAAACATATATAGATTAAAATATGCTAGAATAAATTAGTAGTAAACTACTCTACTCTTAACGCCTACAATTAATTGAATGGAATAAAAGAGTCGATCTTTACTCACTCGGTGAATCCATGAGCAGGTCATTGTCGTTCTCATTGCCATTGGGTGACAGATGCGGCGGTTCACTCCGCGAGGAGGGGCTCAGCTTGAGGGGCTGCATGAGAGAAACACCGGATGTCGAGGGTCCCGGCACAGGCGAATCATCGCGCGGCGAGGCAGAAGATGCACGTGTGGCGGTTGCCGTCGGCGGACCCAGAGATTTGGTAATGGTCAGCTCGCCATTGGAGGCGTTGAGTCTAAACAAAAAGAAGATAGAGTTGAGAAGCCTGCGTTGGACATTAGACAATCGAATGCTCACCTATTGATGCTGCTAAGTACGTTGCCCGTGGAGCTGGACGCCGCTGCTGCCGCCGCACAGCTGGCAGCAACTGCAGAGGTGGCACTGGAGCCACCGCTCAGACTCGGTCCATTGCCCAGATAGTCGCGATCCAAGCGCGGGGAGCTGCCCATGTTCAGGGCGTGCACAGGCGGCGAATGCGAGCGGAAAAGCGGAGATGAGTAGCCTCGTTCGTTGCTGCCGCTGCCGGCAGCTGTTGGCGCCGCTGTCGTGGGCGTCACACTGCCAGCCCGTCGTTCGTGCGGCAAGTGATGCAGTGACGACGCTCCACTGCCCGCCCTCGTGGCCGTCGCCGTGGGCGTGTGTGAGCGGCGCTCGAGTCGCTCATGATGCTGGCTGAGATTCATGCCCGCCGAGCCAGAGGAGGCGCGTCCCGGACTGTGCTTGGGCGAGGACGTTGAAGCGCCGCGCAAACTGTGCCCAAAATGATGGCGCGCCAGTGCGGCGGACGGCGGCAACGTTGGCGGCGAGACGCTGCTGCTGTTGCTGCTCAGCTCCAGTGGCTTCAGGTCCAGTTGCGGCGCCGTCAGTTCATCCGGATGCCGCAGACTGATCTGTGGATGCACAGATCCCGATGCCGCCGTCGCCGATGTGCTGTGCAGGTGATGATGCAGATGCGTCTGCGTCTCAGGCTTGATGTGCAGCTGCTGCTGCAGCAAGAATGCTGCTCCTGGTGGGGGCGGCGGAGGCGGCTGCTTAGCCGGCAACGCTGGACTGCCCACAGTGGGCGAACCGGCGGGCGGCGTGCGTTCCGCTGAGCGTCGTAAATCGGCTGCCAGGTGGGCATGTGGCAAATGACTCGCTGCGGCAGCGGCAGCTGCTGCTGCTGCCAGTTGCTGTTGCTGCTGCTCCCGTTCCCTCTCGCGCTGCTGTTGCTGGTGATTGGCTGCAGCAGCTGCAAACAGCTCCGGATGCAATGCCGTCAACAGCTGCTGCACGCCCGTCGAGAACAGATTGGGCTTCAGTAAATTCGTGGGTGTCTGTGCCAATTGTGGCAATGCCGGCGGAGCCAGCAATTCCCGTTGTTGTTGCTGCTGCTGTTGTTGTTGTTGTTGTTGCTGCTGCTGCTGTTGTTGCTGCTGTTGCTGATAGCTGGCAAAGGCGCCGAATGCATTGGGTAGAAACTGTTCGCTGGTGGGAATCTGTGGACTCACAGGAATGGTGAGAATCGTCTGTACAGCAATGCCTGGAGAAATGAGGAAATTGGTTATAATAGGTAATAAGTTTCATAATTACAACTTGCAACTTCAATTGGAATATGATTTATTAGTTAAGAACAGAAGAACGACAGTCGATTTATACAAACAAATATTTCTAAACAAGAAATAATGTTTTCTTTCGTTTTAAGTAATTGTCACAGATAGCAGTAACAAAATACCTAAATGATATTATGTCACTGAATGTTATTTCGTCACTAAATGATATTTTATCACTGTCCGTTAATTTCCCTACTTTCTCCGCTACTTTCCCTATTATTCTGTTAATATTAATTGAATTCTAAAGTTAAGAAAGGTTGTGCATCTCCGAGTCTGGATAAATGTGCATTCTGTAATTTTTCATTTAATTCATTTTCATTTAAATTTTTATCAATATCAGCTGGATTTGATTAAGCAGTGTTGCTAATTCTAAAACCTAATTCTAATCTAGTTAGCCAACAAAGTGTCATCATATATTGTTTAAAATGTTAAGTAAAAAGGTTGATTACATAGCGATCCAGTCAACAGGTAAATTCTCTTTCAATCAATTAATCAATCAATACTAAATCAGAAAAGGAAATATATAAAAATTAATTTATAACTGTTTCTTAGCTTGCTAATATTTTCTGATCAATTCTAATAGTTAATACTGAGTTAAGCATTTTAAAGAAAATATGTATGTTATACGAAGGAATAGGAAATTAAAAGTTTTCCTAATCGCTTTAGCTTTGGCTTTAATATTCGCGGGCAGCTACTGCTTCGGGCTGGGATATAAGTCGGAGTCAAGTGAAGTCAACTATGTTATTGATACCCACACAACTAAGGCTAAGCCTCTGTGCACATACACAAATAAGTATGTAGTATGCAGTATGTAGCATGTAGATATGTATACATATCTATAGATATTTGTACCCACCTTGGGCCGTGGGGATGAGCAGCTGGGCACCCTGGACACCCTGCACCAGTTGGCCGGAGGCAAGTATCAGTTGCGGCATCTGGGCGCTTGCCGGCGGCGCTTGGAGCGCTGGCGGTGGCGATGCGGTCGCCGCAGCGAGCACATTGGCAAGGGTCGTGGCGTTGAGGGCGTGGGCATGTGGTGAGCTGCTGCTGCTGGGATTATCCTGGGGCTGTTGTTGGCTGGAGGAGTTGCCGGCTGAGCTGCTGTTGCTGCTGTTGCTGTTGCCCTTTGACGTCTTGTGCTTGTTGCCATTGTGGCAGCTGCTGCTGCTACTGTTGTTGTTGTTGTTGTTGTTAGGGTTATTGCTGTTGTTGTTGCTTCTACTGGGAGAGGCACTCGTTGACGTCGCTGCTGCGCCTGCTGTCGACGTTGAGGTGACTCCAGCTCCTGTTGCTGCTGCTGCTGCTGTCACAGCCTCGGCGCCAACGCTCAAATTCAATGGCGAGTTGAACACGGAGGCGGCTAAGCCCTGAAGACTTGCCAGTGCGGCAGCCGTGGCGGGATGATGATGGGAATGATGTGAGTGCGGATGTTGTTGTTGTTGCTGATGCTGCTGCTGCTGCTGTTGATGTTGCTGCTGCTGTTGCAGTGTGGCCAAATTTTGTAATTTTTGCAAATTTATCATGTCTTGCACTGTTGAAATGAGAGAGACAAAAGGCGTACACAAAATGTTGTCATTAGTTTGGCTGAAGCTCTTGCAAAATTAGTGGGAATGTCAACTGATGTGGAAGGAAGGCAAGCGGGGTGAGTGGGTGAAGCAGCCCTAAAAGCTGCCAGCACTAATTGCTAGTTTACCCTTTTGCGGATGAGAAGTGTGTACTTATGTTTTGAACAGGGATGGAAACTAACTTAAGTCTAAGAGAAATATATATCCTAGACTCGACTCACTGGTTAAAGAATACAAAAAACTATTGAGAGGCAAATTAAATTGTAAATCGGTATTATATATTTTCAAATAGTTTCCATCCCATTTAGCTATCAACTGCAGTTCTGTTGGTTTTCGATATGTACTCACTAGTTCCATTTAGATGTGCCGCAAATGCTTTAGCCTGCGCCTGTTCCTCGTGTCGTAGGCGCAGCGCCTCGGCCGCCTGATCCTCGGCTTCATCCTCATCCGCATCGATTTGCATGGGCAGGGGAGAGGCAGAGCTGGTGTCATGGTGATGATTAGCCAAGGAAGCAGCCTTTGCCGCTAGATTCTTATAGAACTCTAACTCTTTGACATGGTCCTTCGAGTCGTAGGCTGAATGGTTGGAATGGGCGGGCGAGAGCAACGTTGGCTCCATGTCATCTTCGTTATTGTTGCTGTGGTTATGATGGAGGTGGTGCTGCTGCTGTTGGTGGTGATGGTGGTGGTGGTGGGGGTGGGGGTGTTGTTGTTGCTGCAGAGGGTGGTGAGAATGGTTGCTGCCGCTTGGCGAGTGAATCTTGTGGCAGCTGATCTCCTTGTCGTAGTCCTGCATCAGAAACATAGATAAATTGTATTGATTAGTTAATGGGTTAAAAGCTCTAGTGATCTTAAAGCTGAACAAAACTCATTCGTATCGTGAGCAACTGCTAGAGCCGGCTAACTATTTAATACTACACATACGCCACGTGAACCGTAAATCAGAGCAGAGCCAATGAAATGAATGCTGTGATTGCATTTATTAAATTATATTTGCGCATTTGGTAATTACATAATACACACGACTACTGACAATTGTTTGACCACGACCACGACCACGGCCACGCCCACATCCCGCATGTGGGAGGCGCTCATTGTGCCACAGGGGTCCCAATGTTTGCTGATTGGATTATTATTTAAGCGACAGCCACAGCGCATTGACTCGTATTACATTACATTTTGTCAGCCCCGATGAGTTGTGTTGAGTGTTGAATGTTGAATGTTGGTGTGTTCATTTACATGTTTAAACATATCACGCGAGTTAATAAGTTAATTTAATTTTTGTTGTAATTGTCAACGCACTTTTATTGTTTGACACTTATTGTGTTCTTTATGTTCTCGGCGGGGTTTGTGGCACAATTTATGCAAATTTAATTGCTTTCAATTGCAAAATATGTATGTGCGTGGCATGCCACATGGAAGGGATTTTCAAATAATTTAAAGAAACACCAATTATTTAGACCATTTTACGAGTTTATAAAGGCTGTTTAAAAATTTCTATGAATTTTATCTAATTTCCATTTAATTAAATATGCAGAAACATTAAGTATTATACATAAAAAAAACGTCAATGCTCATTAAGGCTCATTTATTATTTCTTAAATCTATGAAAACATTTTGTTGCTCCTATTCAAGCTTTGGCCATTTAAAGAAGGACTTGCCCCTCTGCAAACAGGATCCCAAAGAAAAAATATATTTATAAAAAAAAAGGTAAAACGTAGAAAGGTAAACCAATATAATTATTGGCAATTAATGCTGGCGACGTTCTCTAAATGGAAGGACAAGAAGGAGGACTGTAAGGACAGGAAGAGTGGAAAGAGAGCTCCGCATTAATGCCGGGGCGTTGAAGTTGCCTAAGTGCGGGTTGTTGCCATCTCCGGCGACGTGGGCCGCGACGTGCCCCGGCCAGAGCTTCAATTAAATTTTATTTGCATAGGAAATTAACATAATTGTAGTGCAAAATAACAACAAAAAAAGTAGAAAAAAGAGAGAAAACCGAGGGAAAAGGGCAATAAAAATAAGCAGCGAACGTGACAGTATTGAGAAAAAAGTGTTAAATGTGTAAGAAACAAATGCAAATAGAAATGTGTGTGGCAAGAGAGGTAATTAAATGAATTTTTATCGAAGTGGTAAATGCTCGCTGAACCAATAGAAATCCAATTGATGTTTGTTTAATGTGATCAACGTAAATGACAAATAAAAAAGAGAAATATGTAAATAAGAAAGTTATACGTGCTAACGCTATCGCAATCTAACGCCCATAAGTATGCAACTTGTCATTTGCCAGGACATTAATTAAACGCTTGATAAATTTCATTGCCGCGTGCTAAAACTACATTAAAAATTGACATATATTGGCACCGACAACGACAAAAACAAACGGCGACAACTACTTAAGCAGCTTCTAGCCAGGTCGGGACAAAATTCATTAAATACCAGGTGCAGGACTCCCGATAGTTGCTCTTAGCACCCAACTACGAACACGTTAATGTCGTTGAACAGCAAATCGAACTAAATTTATGACACACACAGTAAAAACACGAGCGAAAAAAAAAGAATGAAAAACTACAAAAAATAAAGAATAGAGGAAAATGGGAAAAATAATGAAAAGAAGAAACGTAAATGTGCTATATGCATGTCCTTTATGCAAACTGGCGGCAAACAGATGGCAACCCGCCGACGACGCTGACAGTCACTGTATGCCACACACACACACACACACATAAGCTCGGTTGTAGTTGGACTGAGTCTGATGCACTGATGTGCAATGAATTAACTTTTCAACATATTTACACACGCTCAATTGAATGGCGGCCATCCACATGGGCGGCCACTACGGCGCAAGGGGGCTGTGGGGGCGTGTCAGGTGCTGAGCCCGCGGCTCGGCAAAGTTGAGAAACAAAACGGAGCTTATTCTCGTAATGAGGCGCTGCCGTTGCGTCGATCTATTGTTGCAGCCGTCGCAGCAGTTTCGCAAATGAGCGGAAATTAAAAGCTGATTTAGTATGAAGGCTGCGCCTATAGAACACGGCAAGGGGACAGGGGAAAGTTCTACGGAAACAGGCACTATCGATGGCTGTATGTTGTCGTGTGTGTCTGTGGGATATCGTGAGATTTCCTTTTGGTAGTAGTACTTTATATAAACGTTCTACTTTTCATATCAATTTGATGGCATTAAATGAAACATATTCAAATTCCAGAGATACACACGTCACACTCTATAATTCATTCATTTGCATTTTTCCAATAATTTTCAAGCCAAACGTCTCGCATCTACTGCAAAGGCCTAAGGGGCAGCCCCGTCGGATCTGTCTCGTTGTGTTAATATCTCAGTTGCGTTGCGCCTGAACGTATGCAATACAAATTCTCACAAAAGGTAGTACGCCAAATTTATAGCCGCGCCACTTGTGCTGCCTCCTGAACGAGGTCTGGACACACACACACATATATACATATCCACCCCCATGCCCATTCACATTATGTCCATTTCTCTCCATATTCCTCTACTCTCTACTCCTATCTACCCTTTGCGCCCACTTGAAGCCAGCAAACGATGAATGTCCAACAACTTTTACTTTTTTGTTTTTTGCGACGCCGTCAAATAAAAATAAGTCAAAAAATAGAAAATGAATTGAATTATTGCAAAGAGCATGAGCTGCGTTGCCGCCGTAGAAGTGCGAGGTGGGAAAGATACTCAATTGGGTGGCGGATGGGTGGATGGCGGATGGGTGGGTGGGTGAAGGATGCTCGGCACTTGACAGCCTCAGTGATAAGCAAAAGCCCCGGCGCGAAATGGAAATGCGATGGCGGCAACGACGGCGTTTTTGGTTTTCTTCTTATTATGCGGCTGGCACTTTTTCTGTGTGTTTGTACTGAGCTTGTTGTGTTTCTTGTTTTGTATACCCTGGAAACGTACTCTGAAGAGGGTATATGCAACTTATAAGAGATATAAATACTATTATCTTTAATAATGGCTTATGACTTTGACATTACTTCAGCTTAAGACTTAGTAATAGTTTACTTTATTTACAAATATTGCATAAATATTAAGCTACTAAAAGCTACACAAGTTGCCAATAATGACACCGACTTATTTCTACAACTAACGACTTTACTCTTCGTTTACTGGTCAACTCTATGTCTATCATTCAAGACTAACTTGATTTTGTTTGTTTCGTTTTATGCTTTTGAACGCGACGCCGAATGCGAAATTATAATTCACACATGTGACCAGTGCGAAAGACTTGTGGCAGGGGGCTACCAGAGGGTGTTGTGGCATGCCTCTTTGGGTGTCGTGAGTGTTCAACGGGTCGGGGCTGAATGCTTGGCCATTTGCAGGGTGCGCATTGGACGCCTGTTAAAAAATGCAATTGCCAAAAAGTAGCCAGTAAAAGTAAAAGAGAAGGAAAGAACCAAAAAAAAAAAAAAAGAATACAAGAAAACAAGAAAGCGACAACGGCGGCTGCGTTGCTTGTTTGCTTTAATTGCAAATGGCATTTTTTGGGGGGCGCGAGCGTTACAAGCTGGACAACAGCCACCCGGGGACCCTTACCCACAGCCAGCCCCAGTTGAGTGGACATGCATTTTGAAGGGAGGTACGAAAATGGTTTGGTGTGGAGGTCAGGCTCATAAATTGTCGAAAAATATTTGACTTGTTCTATTTTTGGTCGCCTGCGCCTGCTGTGGCCAGCAATATGCTATATGCTTTCTGGCCAGGTCCTCTTCCCTTCCCCCACGAGCGTCACCCACCCCTTTGTTCGTGTGCATGCAAACATATTTGGTAGCTAAAGCCCCTCCTCTGGTCGGTAGCTGCCTGCACTTTTGCATATTTAATGTTTTGTTTAATGCAAATGTACATAATTTCATCAGTGAGCATCCGTATGTGTGTGCAAGTGTGTGTCTCTCTGTGTGTGTGTGTGTGTGTGTAGTTTTCTTTTATTTCTACTTTGCGCCTGTTAAGTCGCAGAGAGATGTGAAAATATTTTTCAATTAATATTTATGTTGCTTTATATGCCTGAATTGTTAATGTCCAAGCTCAAATGGAACAAAATGGTAAATGGCTTTGGCCATGCCTAGCACTCGATATTGAACAATCATGGGCGTCATTGCTTGAACCTGGGCGTGGCCAGGGCATCGGCATTGCCAATGGCTGTAGCAGTTGCTTGCAGTTAGACAATTGGTTCGATCTTCTCTCTGCATGGTTGGCAAGTTGTGGTTTCATTGCAAAATGAAGAAACTGTACCTAACAAGATAAAAATCAAGTAAATTCATATGTTTACTAGTTTCACTGATCAATTACTTATTATGTTAACTTAATCGTTGTATAACTTCTCAGAGTATATTATTAGTATTACTGTATTTATACAAATAGACAATTTAATTAAATTGAAGTATACAGACTTTAATTCTGCCAAGGCAATTATTATAGAATAGTGTGAGTAATTTATAGATTATTATTTAAAAGCATTTATAACAAATAAAGAGCTTACAAAATGTCAAAGCAAATATACAAATAAATGTATTATTATGTATTATTATTAATAATTATTCAAATATTTTCCCTCACTAACTCGTAACTTCTTTGTATTTGCTATAAATCTTACAGGTTGTAATAGGTTACCTGACATTATTATTCCAATTTAAAATTAAGGAATTGACACAAGAGATTTTAGTTAGAAACAAGCCTTTTCTATCTTAGATAATATTTTCCTAATTTTACAAATCTACTTTAGATACCTGATAACTATACTATATCTAAAAATATCTCTTCGTTGCATTCACTCTACTATCAGCTGTCAGGTCTTAATCGCAGTTCCCCTACTTAATTGAACTATACTATCAATTGTGATACTTTAATCGCTGTTCCCCAACTTAGTTGCTGCGTTACCGCAACTCATGCTCCTCACGTTGTGTATTGACCAGATCCAATGACCTGCAGCATCGCCCCAAACAACCAAAGAGGGTTTAAAAAGTGACACAGAAAAAAAGAAAACAAACAGAATCGGAAAAAATAATAGGATAAATCGGAGAAATAAAAAAGTGAGCCGCCATTTGCAATAGCCGAACGATTTCTTGCACAATTTCCTCGGCATACAGTGTGAATAAAAATTTAAGCTTCACTTGCAGCCAGACCAAATACAACAGAGTTCAGAGTCACCCATGACAGACCCTCTTCCCTTCTGTGTACAGACCACCCCCTTTGCTGTTCAATCAGTATACAACAAACAAAAGCTGCAAGCTGCAGACATTGCAATTTTCACGAGCATTTGACCGGTTTTCTATATAAAGGCACAGACACACACTTAATGCCATATAGCGTGTATATAGCATTGGATTGGGTGGGCAGAGGATGGAGCGGGGAATGGCGGCAGTCGCAGCTGACAGTCGCATGGCGAATGGCCAAATGAAAACAAAAAAGCGTGCAAAACAACAGCGAAACACAAAAACCAAAACAAAAATGTGTAAAAAATAATGGGAACTGTGGAGAGATAGAGAGAGAGATAGACAGCGAGCGCATATAAAAATGGAACAAAACCGAGCACAGGCAAGCGATGAGAGAGATGAGGAAAGGTTGGGCAGAGTGGGAGTTTCCTCCTGTTGCCGTGGTCCAGTCCATGGGCCCATCAACAGCGACATCAATGGGCGCGCCACTCAATCAACCCCACGCAGCCTGAAATTGTTGTGCTGGTTACGGAACGTTTGGGATGTGGCAGAGACAGTGGCAGGGGTAGAGTACGGGAAGGCGACAGCGGGGTGAGCGGTGAGGGTGCTCTTCTGGCTGCTGCTTGACAACAATGAAGGCCAAGTATTGTCCAGGCTGTATCCCAACCCCCAAGCAGACCCAATTTTTTTTTCTTCCTACTACTTTGCTGAGTATTTTTTATGCGCCGCTTCATTTAATTTTCTTTCATTTTTTTCGGAGGGTTTTGCTTTCTTTCTTTATTTTGTTCTCTCTCTCTTTTCTGTGCGTCCTGTTGGCCATTTTTCATGGCCTGAGCGCCCAGTTTGCCTGCTACAACTTTCTGACTGCTTGGTCGCTGGTCAGCCGCAGTTATTCTTTGGCCCCTCTGGACGTTCCCTGGTCAAATAAATGCACTTTCAGTACCCCTCCCCCTGTGAAAGCCTGCTCACTCCCACCCTCTGTAGAAGGGGGAAAACGGCAACGCCCTCGTAAGTTGCGTATGCAATACTTTTGCTTGCTTTTCACTTTTGGCGGCATATTTCTTTTTTACGGCCCAAAATAAAAGTAAAAGTTGAGCAGCAGATATGTATACATGCAGCCTCCATTTGTAGCCTAACCACACCCTCCTGCCACCCACACTTGCCCACTCCCTTGACTGGTCAGCTCAACTGATACTGCCACTGCCTCAGCCTCTTCAGCTGTTTCTTTCATTTTGGGCGCCTGTCGCGGCATTTATTGCCACGCTGGAGGCTGCTGCGTTTGACTCTGATGCTCATTTACATCACATTTTTAATTGGAATTGGTCCAGCAGAGCATAGAAGAGATTCGAATAGATAGACAGAGATCAAAAGGTAGAGACGATAGGCCAGAAACAGCTTAGAAACATTGATTGGCTTCGGCTGCGCCTAGTGGATAGGCAACACTTTTATCTAGTATGCAGTGTGTGTTGCGCATACGTCGCGTGGGACAATTTACAACTGTGGGAGCAAGATAAAGAAAAGAGTAGCTAAAATACATCACTAATGAGTAAGATAGACGCTGGAGTATAAGTAGTATCTTGATATTGCTGATATATATTCTTCTTGCCGGTCTTTTTGGCATTTACTCATCTACTCAATTAGTTGCTTGTTCTGTCGAATAGCTTTCTACTAGCCAGTTATTGGCTTAAGCCCTGGGCAATTGTAGTTGAACGCATCTTCGCTCAAAGCACTGCCCGTTCTATTGATTCACTTTGCCACCTCTTTTCAATTTTGTCGGCTTCTCCCACTTGGCTGCTGCTTTGTCACCTTTAGCGTCAGGCTGACATTTTTGTTCCCCTCGACTGCAGGTAGCTGCCCTGACCATCTGCACTTGCAATAATCCTCCTTTCCCATCCCTTTTACCTTGTGCCCGTTGCCTGTTGCCTGCTTCTGTTATTTTTAACAATTTTTTCGTACGCAATCGTTGTTTACTTTTTAGCATTGTCTCTTGTCATTCTCCCTCTCTGTCGCTCTTGGCCGATGCTTGACTACCGTTATGTTTGTTGTTTGTCTGACGTTTTCTTTTACTTCTTGCTGTTGTGTATTGTCATTTTGGCCATCATTGTTGTTGCTGCGTTATTTTTATTTTAGGCGCCCGTTGAGGAAACACAAAAGCTTTGCATTTTCATACCATTTTTTTGGACTCTTTCACATGTGCCTGCACGCGTTTGTATATGTGCAAGTTTGTGTTGGTCTACGCTCTTTTCTCTACACTTCTCATTCGCTGCCGACTCTGCGTTCTTATCAAGAAAACGAAAAAGTAGCATTTGTGCGGCTGCCGCTGATTGGTCCTGTTACCCCAGCGCCCCTGAAGCCCCCACTCCCTACAGAGCGTCCTGTCAATACCCCTAACTACCCACATGTACAACGACAACAGCAGAAACAATTTTTGTTTTAGCCGTAGAGCAACACACCCGTTTTATTGTCATTTGTCCCTGTCGCACGCGGGAAGCGGCTGCTCAGCTCAGAATTCAGCTTCAGATTCTGCTTTTGTTCTGCGAATTCAGCGATTGGCCATTGCCACGAAATCGAGTACCTCTCAGGGCAATTTGCTGATCAGGTAACATGAGAATACTAAGAATAAGGCAAGCTAGTTGATCAAATAATCAAATAATCAAGAGCATATAAAGATTTGACAATAGTTAGTTACTTAATCAATTGTTTTAAATTATATACACAGAGATTTTTAAAAAGATTTCACAAATTTAACCTGAAGAGACATGTGGAAAAAGTTAGTTGGTTTTCCCACCGTTCTGCCTGAAACTATTCTAAATACTTACTTATGATTTTCTTGTTACGACCAATCCTTAATCGTCCTTTGCCAACTAAATGCAATTACTTTGCGCTGCATATTTGCAGCGTGTCCCATGCTCCTTGAACATGTTACCAGCAACCCCGTCGCGGCAGCCACATGACGCTACAACACTTTAAAATTAATATTCCTATTTTTCAATTACAACTGACACTTGTCTATGGCAGCCGGGCCCAAGTCCCAAGCCTCTACCCACCATCCAACCCCCAATACCTTCTTTCCACCCTTCGCATACTCGTAGAGCCTACCAAGAGACGGCCACATGAGTTTCAATTGTTGCTAGTCGGACGTCGTCGTCGTCGTCGTCGTCGTCGTCATCATCGTCATTGTCGTGGATGTGAATGTGAATGTGAATATCTATGTGGACGGCACACACCCAATGTAAAATGTCATTACCGCTGACATAAATGAATAGCTGCATTCATTGCATTTGGCAGTGGTGGTTCTATGCAAGATTACAACCACCAGACATTAGTTTGCTGTAATTTCGCATTAGTGATTAGTTAATTAAAGGCAAGTACTTGTCGTAATTCCTATTCTTGACTGTGTCTAGTATTTTTATCGATGCAAGGGAAATGTAACCAAATGGGCGATTTAATGATAAAACGAGGCAATGTCAGATACCAGTTAATGAGAGTATACAACGGGGGCAACTATTTTTTATAAATACAAATTGTTATGTAAGTCATTTAAAGTAATTCTTGACATAAGAATATTAACTACCTTGGATTAATGTGCAAATTAATCTAGATAATGAAGCACATTCATCAAGTGGCGCAAAGTTCGCTTGCAATTAAATACAATAATTATTTATTGTTAGAAGTAAATAAATATAAATATAAATCTAAAATGATTGACATGCGTTCCAAATGAAAAATCGTTATTAAGAATAACTAAAGATTAACAATAAATATGGTTTATGTGTAATAATCTATTTGAAGTATCAGACTTTAATCAGTGTCTCCTTGTTTAGCAACTGCTGTTCAACGTTGTCTGCCTTCATGTTCCCGTTTCCCTGCACACATTTAACCCTAATGTTGTCTAAGCATCGCCAGGACTGACCAGCATATGGAGAGGCGGAACGTGCGCCTCATATAACATTTCTAATTAAAATTTTGTACAGGCCCCCGAAAAAGGTTATTAACATATTTGCCATAACGTGGCCCATTTGGCCGAAACCCCCTGTATCTGCCCCCCATTTGATCACAGTCTTGGGTCACTGTCCGTGCTATTTGCCAGCACATTTGTACCAAACTGTTGGCCATTAGTTGCCATGCAATCGAGCAACTTGTCCGAAAACCATGAGCTGCCCAACGCAGTGCAACTAAGTAGGAAAGTTCTATAACCAGATTTCCAATGCAAACAGAGCAAGTAAGAGAAAGACAGAGAGGGAGAGAGAAGCAGATATGCAGAGTGAGAGAGAGGGAGTGGGACAAGGAGTCCAATAGGTGGCGACATGCATGCATGCATGGGCGCCTAAGTAGCTCCGCTGTCTTCATTAAAAAGCGTCCCCTACCTCAACCAGACTCCAAACTAGAACCAGACCCAGAACCAGAACCAGACCTAGACCCTTGTAACGTTACAAGCAACGACAACAACAACAACAACAACAACAGCAACAAATCGAGCTTCATTCCTAATTTAAATGCAAATGAGATTCATTTGCCGACGTTAGGGAGGCGACAACACTGCAACATTGGACGGTCAAAGTCGTCGCCGAGCAGGGAAGAGGAAGCGCACTCATTACCCCTAAAGCTCATACCGTGCTCAGCATTTGGAGTCGCCTACCTTGGGAGCCCAGCTCGGTTGGCCTGTGTTTTCTTTAATGGGGTGCACACTGCAGGCAGCAGGTTGGGGGGGTTGCAGCTACATTTATGCAAGTAGCTTAAATGGCTACAAAATGCGTTGCCTCGGCGAGATTTGTTGCATACATTAGGGCTAGCCGACTGTTGGCAACGCTTAGGCGCAACTTAAGCCCAACAATGTGAGTGGGCACAGACAACAGGCCCAGTTGCCCTGGCACTGGCAATCAGGCCTCTACCCTTAACTGTCCAGGTGTGACGCCGCCTACTGCCAACTGCCAACGGCCAACTGCCTACCGCTTCTCGACTGCAAATATAATCAGACTGAAAATATGCTATGCTTTTTGGATTTCTTGATTAGTGCCTCTGCTGTTGTCTCTGTTGGCTTTTGGCTTTAGCCAGGCTTTGGTTTTCGGCGTCTAGGAATCTCCGACAGATGACCATGGCTGGAACTTTCTCCATTCGCAGCCGCATTGTACGAGACATTAAGGCTTTCATTTGAAGGAGGAAGGACTGTAATTAGCACTTGCATTTGCAAGTTCTAGTATGACTACAATTAATGCACTCAGATTAAGCTAAAATACTGCTTGTTCTTTAGGCAGAAATCTGAGTCTCGCTTTGCAGAAGATACACAATTTAATGTAATGTCTGTAAATATATAAGCAGAGCTCGTATTTATTACTCATGCGCCACGTTGCACAGAGCACCAATCAATATGCAAGCCATCAAATATTTAAACTAAAAGTGCAAAATAACAAAAATGGCTGCGAAAAATTTAACAACAAAATACAAAAGCTTGCTTGCATGTGTGAGCAAAAGAGATGGATAAAATGTGATAGTATATGTGGACACAATGACAAAAGTCTTCTAATTGAGTGCAATGGCATTGTGAAAGACAGAGAGATAACATATTGAAGAAAGGGACAGGGATGGAAGAGTAAAAGAGAGGGAGAGGTAGAGAGAGAGAGAGAGAGAGAGAGGGTTTGTTAGTATGTTAGTGGATAAGGCAAACAGGCGACGGCATTTGTAAAGTATGCAGCAAAACCCAAAAAGCCCCAACCCTTTCACTTGTGGTCAAAATGCATTTGCAGTTATGAATATACAACTGTACGAGTATGTGTATCTTGTTGATTTTTGAAATTATCAAGCTTTGAGAGGCAGGTTTGAGTTTTTGTGGGTCTGCCACTTGGTAGCCATGTGCTTGTGGCCATTTTTTGAATGAATTATTAAATGCTTTGTAATTTATTTGATTGTGATTGTGTTTACGGCAACGTGTACATACAGAAATAACTTTGTCTCTGTCTTACTTTTTGTCTCTCTTTCTCTCTCATTCTGTATTTGTATGTGTGAGTCATGTATTTATTGCACTTAACTGTTTAGGGTTACATGCTATTTACCGTCCTCCCCTTGTCTTAGCCACATTCTGTTCTATTGTTGAAATCTTATGCATTTGTCATGCATTTGAAATATTTTCGGTTGGTTGAATGGTTCGGTTCTTCAGCTCTCTGAGATCCAATGACAAGGTGTTCAACTGTATGTGTGTGTGTACATATATACTAACTGCATTTGTTGATAGCTGCAACACACCCCACAGACCATGCTGCCTGTGCTTCTGTTTCATTGTGTTGGTTTTTTGTGTTCCAGCAATTTATTGATCAATATTTCAACTTAGGCGTTGGCGTCATTAGTTAGTCCGGATAAGACACTTTGGTTGTACAACGTACACGTGGTGTGAGTTAAAACAAAATGCGTAAAACGCAAATTACTGAGCACCTGTACTGAGACTTTTTAGCTGATTGCAGTTTGCAGCAGTTAGCAACCATTTAGACCATTTATTCGTATTATCGATCCGCTATAGTATATTTCTCTATTTCATATATTAATATTGAATACATTTAGCTATCCAATCAATATCTATAGCTATGCTTGATTATATATAACTGAGTTGAGCTTGTCCTGCTTCATTTTAAAATCTTTCTCGCCATTTTGTATTAAATGACAGACAATATGGTTACTACACACATCCTTGCACGGCCTGACAAACATAATTAGATTGCATTATGTAAGTGTTGCCTGGACGGCTAGTCCGCCTGCTATCCCATCCCCTTTCCTGCCAACAGCCTAACCCTTACTCGAGGCAATTTCAATAAAATTCAGCTCAAGTCTGGGCGAACTAAACCCCAAAAAGCAGTCAAATGTCTCAGACACAAACCACAGCGATGTCTCGTCCTGGCATTATGCCTTGTCCAACACACACACACATACACATTTACTAATACTTGCACACACTGTAAACTCCATCTATAGTCTGCGGGGCTGTTGGATTTGGCCAAGGCAATGGCCTTTCAAAATTTTCGAATTTACGTAAATTTAACTTTCTTGAAATACACTTAACTGTAAAATTAATTATAAAAGGCAATTGTGTGTGCGTGTATATGTGTCTCAGCTCATGTATGTATGTGAGTGCCTATGTTATACACGCACACACACATTACCGCACACCCACTTAAGTTTGTCTTGGTCTTTGGCCGAAAAGGTGTTGGCATGGAATTTGCATAACCAACTGAACGTCAATGTCTTCTGCATGCGACCAGCACATGTGTGGGTATGTATGTGTATGTGTGTGTGTGTGTGTGTGTGTGTGTGTGTATGTGTGTGTGTGTGTGTATAAGCATGTACAGTTGTGCGCGTCGACATTTGCATAGAGCAAGACCACGTTGTATACATGACCAACCAGTTTCTATGTATGCGAAAACACACTAATTAAATGTTGAAGGCAGTTTATATTGATGCCCCCGCATGCCCGAAGGGCAGGCGTCCAAGAGGTAGGGAAAGGGCCACGTGGGCCAGTGTAGAACAGGTAAATATATATATATATATATATACATATATATACGTATGTGCTATACATTACGTATATAATAGCGACTGCGTTTGTGTGTGCGAGGAGGGTGTATTCTTGGTTGGCCTAAGAAAATCTATAGCCGACGGGGCTCAAACTCAAACCGCAACCGAAATGTCTTCATTTTACACATCAAACCAAATGCAGCCGCAACTACACATACTCCCATACACACACACACACACACACGGACATAACTATGTATGAGTATATTTACTGAGGATTTGTAATTACATTCGGCATCATTCGGACTTGTCTTTGTTGTCCAGGGCCGCACACCGTTGCAGGGTTAACAGGAAACATATTCAATGCTTATGTACTATGACTATTTCATTTGTCGATAAATTATAATGTCTCTCTTAAAAGTTTGCAGTTGAATTTAGCAAGCGACGAGCCCAAGAAATGTGCACTTATATGAGAAGTGAAACATTTGCAACTAACCAATAAGATTTATTTTATATTTGAAATGATGTTTATTAAACTCTCTTACCACTATAAGTTTTAAGAATATTTTTTCCCTTTTTAACACATATTTAAATATGTAAAATTATATTGGTAAGAGTCTCAACAAAAGCAAGTTACTTATTAGTATATAAATAAATGTGGGTATGAAATTTAACTTAAGTTTCTCAACATTCTTGTCAATGGTTTTAGTTTATCTTTTTATTTATAATTGTTTATTGATTCTTGAAAACTTTACTATAAATTGATATTGTTCTACGACTAAACTATCAGAGAGTCAGGAAAGCTTCTAATACTTACGATTTACAACTGAACTCTGACTGCTTATACTGAGTGAATGTCTGCGGTTTTGTTTACTCAAACTCTTGGCCATAATTATACATTATGCAATGCAATTATCAGTCTGACAGTTCGGTTAATGCCACAACTCCAATGGCTAACTAGCTCCCGACTCAGACATTCTGACTGCTTGGCATTTTGCATACTCGTAGATAGAACACATTGGCATAAGGAACGCTCCTCACAATAGAAGGCTGTCTTAGGTAACTGCCACCTGCCCGGTTTACACACGCAGACATTTTTAATTAAAGCTAAAATTTTGCTGTATTGATTAGTTTCCAAAGGGTCAGAGAGGGTGCTAGAGGCAAAGTTGGAGCATGCAAAATTGTGCAGTCATAGTTATTGCCAACGCATTAGTATTAGCGCCTCAAATGACGTGACTCGCCTCAAGAGTGGGTGCTGGGGCATGAAGCTACTTGCTACTTGCAACTTGCCTGGTTGGGCCGTCACGACTGACACGCAAACAGTCGGGCTACCAACAATGGGCCTGTCATTGTTCGGCAATAGGTCGCGGGCAGCGGGTAGCGGGGCAGCGAGTTTTGGCTGCCAGTTTGGCGTCTTTTTAACACAATGACAGTTAATTAGATTGTAAGGATAGCTAAAGGATATATAGAACATAGTGTTTTCTATGCAGGTGCAAGAGTTTCGCTAGCAAAACTTCACCTTTGCCTGTAAATGAGCCTAATTGGCTTGGTTACCAAAGTGGTTAAGACTGAAAACTGATGATGATGTTGGCTAAAGCTCTGCAAGCATATATTTCTAGAATTATGTATAGATGAAGAGGATTTTAGCATTTGTTTAAATTTTATTTCGACTTTATTTTTACCATTCAAGTAATACAGTTGTAAAAGCAGCCAATAGAACTGTTTATTTTTCTCCTAGTATTTAAAATTGCTTAATTTAGTGATATATGGATTGCCTTTTGATGTTGTAAGGCCCAATAGATATTATCTTACATTATTAAGCTAAAAGTATCTTTTATTAAATTAAATTATATTATATATAAACCAAAAGCTACCAATAACTTAACATTACCTTAATAATATCTCTAACTTACATATGTCAGTCAATTCAAGTCATTAATTACTTAGTTGAACTAATGATTCGATTGCTTGGACAATGCAACTTTCAAGGTCTTTGGCTTACTATGTAATCTTAAGTTTAATTATATACTTATGACCAAACATATGTACTACATGAGTTAAAACTGTAGGTCGCTCTAAGACCGCAATGAAAAATCAATTTAATGCTCCAAATTGCGCTCATTAAATTGCCAGTTCTATGTATTCAACTAATGAAATCATTAAAATTGTTGAAAAGCAAGTTTTAGTGTGGCCAGCAGGACGACGACACAGAAACGGAGGCATGCAAAATTTATGTGGCAACTAGAAACTATGTTTTGGCTACATATAATAAGCGCCAACACACACAGTTACACGCACACTCACTCTAAGGATATACACCCAAAAGGACATTGCCTTAAGCCAGTCGAGACAAAAGTTGCGAGCGACTGCGGCGACGGCGGCAAAGATACGAAACTACCCCATACTGTCCCTTAGAAGTTGGCATAGCCAAGTGCTTGCCGCGTGCGCTACTTAAACCCTTGCCTAAACTATATATCTACTGACCTCCCCAGCTTGCCCCAACTCCCCACCCAGACCAGACATCGAAAACATGATTTTAGTGTTTTCAAATTTGAATTTTAAACAAGTCATAATATAATTTGGCTAAGCAGCAAAAGCAAAAGCGAACCGAAAACCGAAACCTCATACCGCTGTCTCTGTGCCTTGCCTTGTCTGTGTCCACTTGCCGGGCTTTAATCCGGCCCAGAACCCGATCCATATACTTGTTTACCCCTACCCAGTGCGGCACCCACGCAGCTCTGGAAAATTAGCTAAAGCTTCGGCTCTTGAGCCCATCTCATTTTTCGTTTGGCGTTTTTCTTGTAGCACAAAATTGGGAAATTTAAATGAGATACAAAAGTATCTAAGAGTGTAGTCAAATATTCGTATACGTATAGATACATATGTTTACTTAGATACATAGCTGGGGGTGTTAGTGTGCGGTTCGGTCCGCGTCAGGCAAACTATCTCTCACGAAATATTGTAATTTTCCTGCAACTAAAGACGTAAACGGATATTAACAGAAATGTATCCTAACGTCAGTTGTAGTCCTTGGCGCCTTTCCAAACGCCTTTTGTTATCGAATATGTTGATTAGTTTGAGCAGGGTTGATGTCTATTACAAAACCTAATCGAATTTTCAATTAATTTAGCAATTACCTTTTGTAATTTAACCAACCTTGATAACATGACCCTAGAGTATTCGATTATTACAGAGTATACAAAATTTAAATGGTAATATAGCGTTATAGGTATTATAATGTCTAGAGCTGTTAAATATATAAACTAATGCAAATTGATGGAATGCTCGTTCAGATAATACAAGCTTATGCAACATATGGAAACTTATGGGTTAATCTAATAATTATTACGGAATGTAGGTCCTAAACTATCAACTATTCGATATAAGTAAATGATACATGCATGCCATCTCCAATTGTCTTGTTATGTTACAAAGTTAATCGAAAATGCTTATGACGTTGGCAAGAACTTTTAGCCACATGGCAGGTCTAGCTGTTTCTAAGTCGGAATTGCTGTCGTGGGCATGCAAAAAGAGACACGTCAGAAAGTAGGGGTACTCGTATATAGTTTAAATCACATAGTTACTCAGTCGTATTCGCCACGTTTTAAATAGGACTCGTGTATGCGGGGGTGTCGCATTTCTAAGGCCTTCTTAACGTACACTTGGCTTGCATACATTTTCCATTCTAATTTCTAATTATTTATATTATATGTGTATGCGTGTGCGTGTATCTGTGTGTGTGTGTGTGAGCAGTGGTTGTAGCTGTCTGACCAATTGGATGGGCTATCTTCTCCCACATCCCTTCTTAAACCTTGTCTGGCTGTGCGAATTAATTAAGTGTTTTCGTGCGCGGGCAAATCCTTTTGCGGTTCGGATGCCTTGTGGGTTGTTGTCTAGAACTTATAAGGTTTAGCCAAGGCACTTATAAAGATAGATACGTAGTTATATTAGTGTTTGTGTGCATGAATATTTGGTATCCAGGAAAATCAATTATAAATTAAACATTTATTAAAGAAAGCATTGCCTTTGCCAAAGCAGCACAGAACTCTGGGCTCTGGCTCGCTAGGCCTATGCAAATCAGTCGCGGCATAAATAATGCGACATCATTATTTAGTCAGGTAGGCGAAAGATATAGCTTGAAGCAACAAGCGACAGATGCGACCAGAACATATTGTTGTCATGCCGACGAGGATGGAGAATATGAAGAGTATTCTTGAGGAGTATCGAAGGTAACCAACCAACCCATCCATCCATCAATTATGTTGAAGCCGAGCCTGCGCTTTGCCTTTTGGCAGCTGCTTACGAGTAAATGTGATTCAACTCATTTCGATTGTCTTTCCAGAGGTTTCGCTTGATTATGCACATGCATTTGGTAGAAACGCGCTCGTACATCAAACTCGAACTCAAACTCGAGCCTGAAACTGGAAGTCGAGCTCATATAAATGCGGCCTGCATACATACTATAAGAGTATGTACGATAAATGTATCCATATGCTGATAGATGCCGAGTATAACTGATTTGTGTGTACTCGTATATATCTGCATTGGTAATTTGCTATAAAGCGACTTTAATATGGCACGCAGTGTCTACACATTTCTTTCTTTTGATTTTTTTGTTGTTTTTTTTTCTTTTCTTTCTTCTTTTGGTTTTCATCTTATTTTGCATTTGCACAGCAGGAACCCCAAAGATGCTTTGCATGCGATGAAGACTTGACTGCTATTCTTGTTGTTGTTTTGCATTTACATGGATAATCAGAATAGGCATCGGACAGACAAACAGACAGACAGACAGAGTATATATGTACATATTTAAGCGATTTTTTAGGTTCAGCAGGCCAGTGAAAAGTGTGTAACAAATTACAGACACATATACACACTAAGATAAAGGGTCAAATTAATTATTTACAGAGTCAGAAATTAATAAACTCACAACTTTCTCACTTTTTTAGTAGGTGATGAGATATACATCATTGAAGTTTGTCTAGGTGTTTGTTGAATCAAATACTTTAGTCTGGTTTGAACAGTACTCATACTCACTTCCAAAACATTTCCTTTTTTGGTTAAAAATTAATATAGAAAATCTTCTGACTCAAAATTTAGCAGTAGAAAAATGTCGCTTTGGAAGACTGTTTCAACCGAGTCTCGAATGCTACTGCATCAGATGCGATCGTTCATTCACACAGCTTCGATCCGCTCGTTCCAGGATAAGAAACACAATCCTCCGCCCACATGCCAGTCAAAGGGTAAAAGCCAAAAGAAGTCGGACAATGAATGCGTTGATGACCATCCAAAGCCACGTCAGCGGAAGAATATTGAGGAAACCTTTCCATTCTATCACTTAATTAAGTTCAAGGAAGAATGCTGTGGCAATAAGTGCGAAACGGACTTTCCCAGCTTTGACAAGTGTTTGTACAAAGAGACTGATAAGAACAAACGCAAATATCAAGTCACCTGGGTAGAGTGCCCACCCCTGCAGATTAAGCCCAAGAAAATCTGCTGTTTTGCGAAGGTTGAGCATCCGCCGATTACGCGTCGTAAGCCCGTAGAGAAACCGGACACGGCGTGCCCAATTCCCCAAACTTGCGAACCGGCAGGAGATTTGAAATGTCGGAAAATCAAGATGCCTCGTTGCAGACCTGTGCGGGTTCCCGTTCGTTGCCATCGCGTTCGTTGGCCCAGTGAATGCAAGAAGGTCAAGACACCGTATCCATCCTTCTCTGAATGCAGTCGCCCCAAGTTGCGCGTCAAGCGGCGTACTGAGTGCGAATGCCTAGATGAGATATCAATGTGCAACCTAATTGGATATTTGAACAGACGGCTCCGACAAACCGGCACCCTGCAACTGAATCCCTGTAAAAAGTAGATTTTTCAATCCCCTTTAGATTTAGTTGGACCTAGATTGCCAAAAATAAATATTTAATTAAGTACTTACGCAAAGATAATGGACATAAACAGATATTGAGATATGTTAATTATTGACTGAATAAACAATCCCCTACCAAAGACAATGAATAATTTAAATAAAGTAGCAAACCAGCCTTCACACATCTTTTTGGCACTTTAATTTCCACCTATCTTTCTCATTGTAGCTATATGATATAGTAGTTTAATCTTAACCAAATTTTGAAAGAACCTTTAATGCATAACCAAAAACAATTCTTAAATATTGTAATGATATGAAAAATAAACTATATATGGAGCAAACCTTAATTTTTGATCGCTCGTTCCTATGAACACTAAATGATATAGAGATCTAAACTCTGTCAAAATGATAGATGCTTGCAAAGCATTTTTGTATAAAAAGGAATAGATAACAATTGCAAGAATATATGCGAAAACGCTTTCCTTTTGATTTTTGATAGTGCTAGCTCGCTTTTCTGATCACTTGATACATTTCCAAACAATTTCTGGCTCATCTGGCTAGGATTTGATTTGATATTCGCACACAACGCAATCTTGTTTCGATCTGCTCGCAGAAAATGCGATTTTCAAGAGCATCCAAGAAATGGAGTAGTTTTGTCTATACTATCATTTTTCAATTGCTAATGGCGGAGAATTGAAGGAACTTTCATTTTGTCTTCAATAAACTCTCAGATATAAACAATATAATAATCACACTATATAATCTGATCTTTGTTGACTTTATACCGATCCTACACTCAGTTAAGGACTCAGTTACATGGCCAACTTAAATTTCAACTTTTCTATAATTTTTCCAATCATAGTAGGCTTTAATTTTCGAAATTTGGTCAGCTGCCTAGCCTTTAACGTACAGTAGTCAGTCTCGACTCGATTCTTTTGGAATAACAACTAATCTAATAAATTATATTCTGGTTTTGACGCTGTATCCCCAAAAATTTACTTTTCAATAACATCAAATTTTTTGTTATATTAAAATTTTAAAAATTTCCGGGATGTTGTCCATTGCTAAGAATAACGGTGTCCGCACAGTCAGACCCATATATCGGTGTCTGTCGGTCAATTCTACACTGATGAACTTTACCAGAAAACAAAAGGACGAAAAACCATTGAACGTCTTCGGGGGAGTCTTCGGCAGGAAACAGAAGGAAGAAAAACCGTTCGCTGTGAATGAAACCAAATTCTATGAGATCTATGGAAGAAAACAGCAGGAAGAGAAACCAGAAATCTATGGGGAAAGCGTTTGCAGAAAACAAAAAGAAGAGAAACCTTTCGATGCGAATGAATGCTTTGGCAGAAAGCAAAAGGATGAGAAACCAGAACTTAATAATATCTCCTGCAGAAAGCAAAAAGAGGAGAAGCCTTATGCTGTGAATATACAACGCTTTAGTCGTAAGCAAAATGAAGAAAAGCCCTTCGTTCAATATGACAGCTTTGGCAGAAAGCAACAGGAAGAGAAACCAGATATCTATGGGGAAATCAGTTGCAGAAAACAAAAAGAAGAAAAGCCAGTAGATGTCTATGGCCAAACTGTAAGCAGAAAACAAAAGGAAGAGAAACCTTTCGCTGCGAATCAAATCTTTGCCAGGAAGCAAAGGGAAGAGAAACCATTAGATGACTATATCTCCTGCAGAAAGCAGAAGGAAGAAAAGCCTTATGCTGTAAAGATACAAAGCTTTAGTCGTAAGCAAAACGAAGAAAAGCCATTTATTGCATATGAGATCTTTGGCAGAAAACAACAGGAAGAGAAACCGGAAATCTATGGAAAAATCTTTGCCAGAAAGCAACAAGAAGAAAAGCCAGTAGATGTCTATGGTCAAACTGTAAGCAGAAAGCAGAAGGAAGAGAAACCCTTCGGTGCGAATCAAAGCTTTGGAAGGAAGCAAAAGGAGGAGAAACCATTAGATGACTATATCTCCTGCAGAAAGCAGAAGGAAGAAAAGCCTTATGCTGTAAAGATACAAAGCTTTAGTCGTAAGCAAAACGAAGAAAAGCCATTTATTGCATATGAGATCTTTGGCAGAAAACAACAGGAGGAAAAACCAGAAATCTATGAGGAAATCTTTGCCAGAAAGCAACAAGAGGAAAAGCCAGTAGATGTCTATGGCCAAACTATAAGCAGAAAACAAAAAGAAGAGAAACCCATCAATGCGAATGAAAGCCTTGGCAGAAAACAACAGGAAGAGAAACCAGAAGTCAACGACATCTCTTGCAGGAAGCAGAAGGAAGAGAAGCCTCTTTGCAGGAAGCAGAAGGAAGAGAAGCCTCTTTGCAGGAAGCAGAAGGAAGAGAAGCCTGTAGCTTTAATTGACGAAATCTTCTGCCGTAAGCAGAAAGAGGAAAAGCCTTTCCTGTCGAACGAAAGCTTTGGCAGAAAACAAAAAGAAGAGAAACCAGAAGTTAACATCTCTTGCAGAAAGCAGAAGGAGGAAAAACCTATTGATATCAATGAGATGGTTTGCAGGAAGCAGAAGGAAGAGAAGCCTGTAGCTTCAATTGACGAAATCTTCTGCCGTAAGCAGAAAGAGGAAAAGCCTTTCCTGTCGAATGAAAGCTTTGGCAGAAAACAACAGGAAGAGAAACCAGAAGTCAACGATATCTCTTGCAGAAAACAAAAAGAGGAAAAGCCCTGCGAAGTGCTCTCAGAAATTCGTTTGTCTTTGCGATCGTAGACTGTCTTCATAGAGGAAGAACACCATCGATTATTATTTAAATTTATTTAAAAATTAAACAAAAAAATAAATTCTAAGTAAATTCTGAAATAATTGTCCAGTTATTCATTTATATGGTTAACTAAAGTTTCCATAATTGCAGGCAACTTAATCAAATTCATCCAGCTCTTGCCTATCTCTAGACCTAATTTAAATGATTTAGCCAAACTAGTGAATTCTGAAACGGAATCGATATGAGTATAGAACCAAATATCTGATGCTTGTCACAAATTATACTTAAAACCAGGTGCATAATCTGTGAGTTTGCTTCATGTATGTCGAACAATAATAAGGTTATCACACAAAAGTGTGATTTTTGACCGATAGTTCCTATGGCAGCTATATGATTGAGTGATCCAATCCGGCCAGATTTATCTGGACCAAATTTCATCCTGAAAGCTCTAAAACAGAGATAGCATTGAAACAGACAGACGGATAGACGGACAGAAGGACAGAAAGACAAGTTTGCACAGAAACAGACAGATGGACAGACGGACAGAAGGATAGACGGACATATCTATATCGACTCGGCTGGTGATGCTGATTAAAAATATATATACTTTATAGAATCGGACATGTCTGATTTCATACGTTACATATTTCGGGCAGAATTATAATACCCTCTGCAAGAGTATACAAATATATTGTTTTCCGGATTTACAACCAATTTTGTTGGTAATTCTAGTACTACGTCACACAGACAGATCAAGGTTTAGTATTTTAAAGAGCAATCTTAAAGCAACAGGCTAAAGATGTGTTTAGAAAATATCATATCGATGCCATGCCCTCTTTGACAATAAATTAAGTTAAACGATATACTGGAGAATGTACAGTCACAGGCTAAATTGACTCAGTAGCATGGCCAACTTATCTTTTAACATTTTGATCTAATTTTCAATCATAGCAGGCTTTTAAATCCAAATTTCGGGCAGCTGCCCAGCCTTTAACTTAAAATAGTCAGTTCTCGGCCTTATTTTATTGAAATAACAACTAAATTACAAATTATTCGTTTTGGTTCCTCACAAAAGTTTTTAAATTTTCTTTTCAATTAATTCTGCTTTTTGGTGACCCAACAAATTTTAAAAAATCTCCAGTATGTTGTCCATTGCAAAGAATAACGGTGTCCGCACAGTTAGACCGATATACCGGTGTCTATCGGTCAATTCTACACTCCTCAATTTTACCAGAAAACAAAACGAGGAAAAGCCAGCAATCACCTTTGGTGAAGTCTTCGGCAGGAAACAGAAGGAAGAAAAACCTTTCATTTTGAATGTAGAAACCTTTGGCCGAAAGCGAAGCGAAGAGAGGCCTTTCGTTCCTAATGGAATCTTTGGCAGAAAGCAAAAAGAAGAAAAACCTATAGATGTCAATGAGTTGGTGTCCAGAAAGCAGAAGGACGAGAAGCCTGTGTGCCGAAAGCAGAAGGAAGAGAAGCCTCTTTGCAGGAAGCAGAAGGAAGAGAAGCCTGTAGCTTCAATTGACGAAATCTTCTGCCGTAAGCAGAAAGAGGAAAAGCCTTTCCTGGCGAATGAAAGCTTTGGCAGAAAACAACAGGAAGAGAAACCAGAAATCAACGATATCTCTTGCAGGAAGCAGAAGGAAGAGAAGCCTCTGTGCAGGAAGCAGAAGGACGAGAAGCCTCTTTGCAGGAAGCAGAAGGAAGAGAAGCCAGTCGCTGCATTTGAGGAAATCTTCTGCCGTAAGCAGAAAGAGGAAAAGCCTTTCCTGGCGAATGAAAGCTTTGGCAGAAAACAGGAAGAGAAACCAGAAATCAACGATATCTCTTGCAGGAAGCAGAAGGAAGAGAAGCCTCTGTGCAGGAAGCAGAAGGACGAGAAGCCTCATTGCAGGAAGCAGAAGGAAGATAAGCCAGTCGCTGCATTTGAGGAAATCTTCTGCCGTAAGCAGAAAGAGGAAAAGCCTTTCTTGGCGAATGAAAGCTTTGGCAGAAAACAACAGGAAGAGAAACCAGAAGTCAACGATGTCTCTTGCAGAAAGCAGAAGGAAGAAAAACCTGTTGATATCAATGAGATGGTTTGCAGGAAGCAGAAGGAAGAGAAGCCCCTTTGCAGGAAGCAGAAGGAAGAGAAGCCGGTGAGCCGAAAGCAAAAGGAAGAGAAGCCTATTGCTGCATTTGAAGAAATCTTCTGCCGTAAGCAGAAAGAGGAAAAGCCTTTCTTGGCGAATGAAAGCTTTGGCAGAAAACAACAGGAAGAGAAACCAGAAGTCAACGATGTCTCTTGCAGAAAGCAGAAGGAAGAAAAACCTGTTGATATCAATGAGATGGTTTGCAGGAAGCAGAAGGAAGAGAAGCCCCTTTGCAGGAAGCAGAAGGAAGAGAAGCCGGTGAGCCGAAAGCAGAAGGAGGAGAAGCCTATCGCTGCAATTAACGAAATCTTCTGCCGTAAGCAGAAAGAGGAAAAGCCTTTCCTGGTAAATGAAAGCTTTGGCAGAAAGCTAAAGGAAGAGAAACCAGAAGTCAACGACATCTCTTGCAGGAAACGGAAGGAAGAAAAGCCTTTAGCTGCATTTGAGGAAATTTTCTGCCGAAAACAGAAGGACGAGAAGCCGTTGGAAATGCCCGCAAAAAGACGCATGTCTCAACAATCTTAATCTGGAACATTGTTAATCCTTAAACAATTTTAGAACTAAAATAAATTAGTAAAAATTTTAATTAAATTACTGAATTACTCGATATTTTTAATAGAATTGGACTAACCACCTAGAGCTTCTTAACATGAAGTAGAGAAGTCAGACCAGGGATTTTTCATAACAAGCTTACCAGGCTTTGCAATGAATGCCACCTTATAGCTTTGTGGGCCCCATGAGATAGGTGGGTGTCAACCGATTTGTGAAAGAATCGACTATTGCCATCTGAGAGTTTATGTTACGACCAACATCTAGGCACGAAGCAAGAACTGAGTTCAGGACTTCCTACATTCATTTAACGATAGTTCTACCTATTTTATCGGTTACAATAAGGACTAGTCTGTGTGCATAACTAAACTACAGAGTGACAGTCAATATTTCTGCGTATCATATCATCAAATAAATATATATGGTTTTGGACCTTTAGCGATAGGATGAACAATTTATGATATACATATTGGTATTAAGTACTTAACTGCACTTACAGTAGTCATTAATGTAATCATTAATGACAGTAGTCATCAAATATAGTTGACCTATTGTATTGTCTCCACATCTTCTATGCATTCAAGGAGATCATAATCCTACAATAGTCTTTCCAATTTAAATTTTCTTCCTGAGTTTACTGTCAATTTTTGAAGTATTGTCAAAGTTGGCGTTGCATTTTCCGATGTTTGATCATAGGAGGCGAAGTTTCTATAGAAATACTTTAGGCCCAGTTTACTTAAAAAATGTTAGACCTCATCTTTTCGTTGGCTGTAAAATAACGTTTTCTTCCCTTTTTGGTTTCGGGCAAAGCATTTTATCATCTAAATTTTCAATAAATTCATAAAGTTTATTTTTTTTTTCATTTTTTCGATAATGCTGTCCATTTCTCGAAATTCCTTGCCGCACAGATTATCGACGTTTATTCGACTTGGCTCGGCCGGACTTCTAAATCGACAATTTCGCAACTTTTCGGATAATGATAAGTGTGATGAGCCAAAGCAGGAGTCAAAGTGTGGACTTGCAATACTGAAAGAGTATCCATGTGGCGTTAAACCCGCGCAGTTGGCAAAACCAAAGGAAAAAGCCAAGCGACCCAAGCTTGTGTCTATGTGGAAGCTAGAAGACTGCGAACCCGATCACTGTATTATGGATCTTCGCTATGATATGAAATACTATAGCATTTCCGATAAGAGAAAACGCGAGTATCAAGTAACATGGAACGAATGCCCACGACTCCTAATCAAACCCAAGAAGGTGTGCCTGTACGAGAAATTGAAACGCCCAAAGATTGTGCGGCGCAAGCGCAAATCCAGCACTGGAAGCGCTGTTAGTGCAGAGAAGACTTGTGGCAAGGAAAAGCAAAAGAACTTATGTGTATACATTAAAGCGCCTTGTTGCAAAGTCGGTCGCAAGCCCCCAAAATGCAGGAGTGCATTTCGAAGTCTTGGTAGCTGCGAGAAACGCCGGGCCCCGTATCCTAGCTTTTCCGAGTGTAAAAAGGATCCACTGCCTGATTTGCCGCATACCGAATGTCTTTGCCTTAACACGCCAGCACTGTGTGATGCCTGGGCAACATTGAGACGACGTTTCGCCAGAGGACAACCGCCAGCCAAAAGATGTGGAGAAGCCTAAACAACTTCTGCATTTCGTTTGATTATAGTTTCTCGCATGGAGTTCAATGCGACAGATATCAGAGATATAATTTTTTGCTGCAACATTCATTTTTAGGTACACAATTAAAATGACGCCAGATAAGAATTCGAATGAAATCATTTAGGAAATATTTCAACAAGTATAAAATGAAATACACACTATGCCTTGATTTTCAAATCGAAGAAACATAAATTTAACATAGACTTGGTCCCCAGATCATTAGTTTGTACAGGCTTTCTCTATGAGCAGAGCTACTTCTAAATTATCACAGTACATTTTTTTAACAAATTGTATAGTCCAAATCTAAAATAAAAAATATGCTGCAAAAATTAGTACAGCGTCTTTGTTTCCCCTTGCATTGTGCAGAGCATCCAGTGGGATTTACGCATAGACTGTATGCCAAGAACTCATCTTGCGGTGACAAGGGAAAGCCCAAACCATCCTGTAAAAGACCAAGCAAGAGACAGAAGTGCAGTAAGAAACCAGCTCCGACTCCCAGTTTCTCAGAGTGCATAAGAGAACCAACTGAACCGAAGAAATCCAGAGAATGCGACTGTTTAAAGTTGGACAAATGAGTTAAATTTCCGGCTACCGTTAAAAATAAATTTAATTAAATAAAAGTACAAATTTCTAACTCCTAATATGTTTATTTATCTCTAAAAGTGAGAATTGATGATTATTATTATTTTAATAATCAGTGGTAATACAAAATCGATTCTGAATTAAACTAACGTGAGAAGAGTCGGCAGAAACTCGTAATTTATTTTATACAAAACTCAGCAACCCAGATCGATTCAAAATTTGAGTACACAATCATTTAAGTGTTATCCTCTCATATTTTATAAATTCGTCTTTATACTTATATTTGACTATTTAATATCAAAATTCTAAAAGCAAATGCAGTCATTAAAGAATTTCTGTGGTTGTTCTGGGAAATCAACACAATGCCTCCATTTGGCTGCTTACTCATCATTGGCGTTAAATTCTTGTTGGGAGTTGCGTAGTAATGCTCGTAAATTGGATATCATCGAAAGGAACAAGCGTCGTTCCAATATTGATCGATTGTTCTACAAACCCCGACCAATCAATCAACGCGTCTATAATCGAACCTGGTTGAAAAGAATAGGTAAGTATTTAAGAACTGTGATAATATCCAAAAAAAACTAATCCCCGATCCGAACTAGAATCTGCCATGGATTCGATGGTCGCACATCAAGCGGATCGAATTCAATATAGATCGAATTATAAAGGCATTCCTAATTATGAACCTGTCTTTGTTGATTACGAGCCCCAACGTGAGGTGCGCAAACGCAAAAGTCGGAAGGTCAAAAGGGATAACGATAAGGAATCGTTGGTGGTATCCAATCAGTTCGAAGATCAAAGTCACGATGAACCGATTTGTCCAAAGGAACCGAAACATGAGTCTATCTCGCAGTTTATACATCCTGACTTGCGCAAAAAATGGCCAAAATACTATTGTAGAAGCAAATCTATTAATATTAAAAATAAGACGCCTGGAGCTATTAATCCCTTGATGAAAATAAGGTTTAAGCGTTATTGTCATAAGCGCAAAAGCAACGATATAAAACCAAGCGCATTTTCGTTGGAGCGTAGTACGTTTTAAATAGTATATATACAATCTATGGAAGTATTCGATCAAATATAAAGTCTAAATATCTGAAGAATCGTTTTTTATTATTAATCACTTCAAACTACCCATTCTTGTATTTTTTCCAGTGTTTAATCTATAGCAGCGAATATAAATGCTATTTCTAGAATGAAATTAAAACTTAGTAGCCCTGAATGAGTTCAATTTGAATAAATCTCGTATTCTCAAACAAACTTCAAATTGCTGTTTCCTTTTATATCTCAATTCTTTTATTTGTCGAAATTCTAAAAGTAAAATGAATTCCTCAATGCATTTCATTCAGCAAATAAATAAGGGAAGACATAACCCCAATCTGTCAGCCAATTCATCTAAACTGGCGAATAGTTGTTGGGAGCTACGCCCGGAAGGCCGCAAGTCTAAAATGACAGTCCGCAATCCGAGTTTAGTTCAACAATTCTATCGAGCTCGCCCGATTGAACAGCAAGCTCACAATCGAAGCTGGTTGAAGCCTTTAAATGACGATAAATCCTCGTTGATTACCAATATGTCTGAGCGTACACGAAATCTATCATCAACCGTTGAGGAACGTATGGATCGCGTGCACTATAAACCATTGTCTCTAAAGGATCGCACCTATGAGCGTACTTGGGACGATTATGAGGAAAAAAAGGATTCAATCAAAACTTTACCAAAGATTAACATTCCTGAGCATCCTCCAGTACGAAGACGTAATACAAAATTTATCGATCTTAAAAGTCGGAAAGCAAAACCAGAAAATAGAAACAAAGTAAAACCCTATGAATACAATTACCGTGAACTCGATCTCGGTGCTTTTTCTTTAGAACGTAGTACATTTTAAAGTTTAAAATAAAGTCAAAATTAATATTCACCAGTATCGTATTTATGTTTTTATTGAAGATGACAATAGGAAGTATTTATATTGTAATGATATTTCTAAAAGTTTACCAACAAAGTGTAGAAAACTATTGTAAAACTATTTGGTTTATCATCAGCTAATATTCAAAATGAGTATAATTTGTCTAGGCCAAACTTTAATCAGGGAGTTGAGGCAATTGCATGAGTAAAAGTTGACGGTACGTCTGATTGGTCTTAAATTAATTTTCAAAGGTATACAATAATTGTCCCGCCAGACTTAAACAGTTCCTTCAAACTGGTGGGTATTTTATGGGTAAGAGATAGTTTCATCTATGTTAATTCGATCAAAATACTTCCCTATTTATTACATTCGTTAAAAGCTTAAATTGAAGTGTGAAAACTACTTTTATCACGTTAGCCATGATTTTAAGCCCTTGGTCAACTAATATGTAACTCGCCTTTCCCTATTTTATTCAGTTTTTAAGTGAACCTTGTGGGCATCGCATCATTTCGGCAGTCAACATGAAAATTATTCAAAAGAAAAGTTTTTAAAATTAATAAAAAAACTCTTTTTTTTTCTGTGGCTCAAAATTTTTTTTATTAATATAAATATATTTTTTTTTGAAAAGTTTGCAAAAGACCGACGATGCAGTCCTTGAAAAAGAACATTTCGCATCTATCTTTGGCAATGAAGCAGCTGTACCATCACCCACAGCATCCAGGGCTTCTGGCAGTCACTGGCCGATCACAAGTTGTGCATCACAAGCGCTGTATGGATACTTTGTATGGGGCAGAGTCGTGTGAGGATTGCGCCGAGTCCTATCCGATGCCTTCGGCACGTCCGGACTTGAAGCCGCTAGAGAAGCCAGATCCATTTAAAAACCGGGATCCCTGCTGGCAATCTTTGCGACGCACGGAGTACAAGTGTCGAACAGATCCCGAGTTTTTACTGGAATCATTTATTGATGCGAAGAAGAAATGCCTAGGCGACCCCTGTGCGTGGGATGTGCCACGTGCTGACTTGACTCATTATAGACCATCTGATAAACTAAAGCGCAAGTATCAGCGCACCTGGATCAAGTGTGTTATGAAGCGACGAAAGGTTAAGATGCAGTGCATGTGCATGCCAGTTATGCACAAGCGCCGCAAGTTCAAGCCAATGAAAAATCCAACCGGCAACGCCACAGATAGCATGTTTACCATGGGCAGCCCGGACTTGGGATTAGCACAATGCGCCAAGTCAAATAAGAAGACGGTATCAGCTTGTCCCCGTGTAGGAATGCCCTTCTGCAAGGCATCCAGGTATCCACCAGGATGCAGAGAGAGTGGTCGGAAGCCATCGAATTGCCGCAAGCGTATGACAAAATATCCGGCATTCTCAGAGTGTCTTATTGATCCCCTACCCGACGCACCACCCGTTGAATGCAAATGCCTAAAGACGCCAATGATGTGTCAAGTATGGGAGTATTTCCGGAATAGGAAATCTTAAGAAAACCAAACGAATTAAAAATGTATTTTCATATTATTTAAAATATTGCATAAAAAAAAATGGCACAGACTGATTTCCAGCCAGAGTTGGGGGCACGCCACGCTTCAGAGGGTATATACTTGTCAAGATGAGAGTAATCCGCAAGAAATATGTGTTGGGTCAAGTGGGTATGGATTACTGTATTGTGTAAAAAAAATGCTGAGTTAACAAATTAAAGTTGCCAACTAAATCAGCCATAGGAGCGATCTGTGGTAAGACAAAGACTTTTAAATTATTGCATTAAGCCCTAACATTTAACATTCATTTAAAACATTAGCTGGGTCTCGTTCTCGATCGTAGACTAGCCTGGGGCAATGTCAGTCCGAACAGCGGCTCTTTCATCCAGAAGTTCAAGAAGCGCTGCCCTCAGAACCGGGTCTAATGATCGCCGAGTCCCTTGGGTACATCAAGAAGCTGTCAGACTAGCAGTTTCTACCTGGACCGACTCTACAACAGCTCCACCACAAGCAGGCTCATTTAGCCAACACCCGCCTGGTATTCCCCATTGGAGACAGTGAAACACCGCCTACCTCCCTCACCTAACAACCAACTTTACTTAAATGGACATAAATATGACATTTCAAATAAAATTAACCTGTTAAATACAAAAAATTTAAATAAAACAAGACTGACCCTGAGGCAAACTTCATAGTTAGTATTGGCCCGGCAAAGATCTTATAATCATTCCTATTGTAGCTATATGATATAGTAGTTTGATTTTAACCACATTTTGTCAGTGTATTAACCACAATACCAAATTATCAATCGTGTGAGTTTGATAGAGATATCTCAATAGACCACAAAGATTTCCATACCAAACCTACCTATCGTTCCTATGGCAGCTATAATGAAATAGCTGTCTAATCCGACAGCTAATCCTATGGCAGCTATAATGAAATAGCTGTCTTATCCGACAAGTTCCGACATAAGTACTGCTTGTAGTAAAAATACAGAGTTTCAATCTCTTTCCAGGATACTCCATCTAAATGTAGCTTATAACTCTTTTTCGCGGTCCCTGCATAAAAGTAAGAGGTAACATTACTGCTAGTTCGTCTAGATAAAGGCATCTAAAAGTTGTCATATAAATATCCTAGATATAATTTTAAGTAATTGTATAAATATTGAAGAACTTATCTACGATATTCATACTAAGATCAAACATTTTGTTAGCTGCTGTTAATTTACTCGGTTCTTTTAAATCGAAATGAATTAAAGTGTAATTTCTTACAGCTGCCATAGGAACAAGATGTGATTCAAGTTAATCTTCGACATCCCGTAGATGGCTGTAGTTTCTTGTCATTTGTGTTTTGGCATTTTTTAAAAATTCTAGTTTAAATCCAAAAAAAAATAATCAAAAATGCTATTCACATGGCGGTTAAGACCAGAACTAATGCAATTGAAGCCGCTCATCTGCTCGCAATGTGGATATCATTGGGGCAACTATGATGCAAGCTCTGGTGAATGCTGTAAAATGCAAACGAAATGCACCCAGAAAACGCCCTGCGGACCCGTACGTCCAATTCCCAATCTTTGTAACATGAGAGTGGATGAGAATATGATTCTGGCTGATGCATATCCCAAACAATTAATGGAGATCTTGAAGCGGGAAAAGGATAACAACAAGTGCGAGCTATTCAAGCACGACGTTTGCTATTATCGGCCATCGGATAAGAATCGTCGATACCAACGAACCTGGTGTGAGTGTCCAAGAATTTGGTTGAGGCCGAAACCTGTGTGCTGCTTTGATAAGGAATCTTGTCCGCCCATTGAGCGACGACCAAGACCACCTCCTAAGCCGGAACTGTCTGCGGCCGAGATGTTTGCATTCCAAATGGATCAGATATGCAAGTACAACACTCGTATGGGAAACGAGACGAGAATGAAATGTCAATTAGTTAAAATACCTCAAAATTGCCAGAAGGAAAAGGCGCCATTTCCAAGTTTCTCCGAATGCAAACAGGAGTGCATACCTCAGTTTTGTCCCACTGAATGTGCCTGCAAGTTAAAGCCAAGTCTCTGCGATATGTGGAAGTTGTTTCATCGCAATGCCGGATTTTTCAAGAAGTGCACGGAGGCAGTTTTCAACTATTGTCCATTCAAAAATCGAGCACGGCCAATGGCGTAGATCAGACGAGAGTGAATATTTTATTGATTATATCGATTTAATCGGCATGGCATATCATAACTAATGAAAGTTCAGGAATTTAGTTCTCTCTCTTTAGTCTGACTTGGCATTTAGTGTCTTAATCAAAATCCAAAATTAAACTAAAATTTATGTTTGGTTATCCACTGTTCAAAATGCGCTCATTGGTGCAACCGTGTGGTCGAGTTTTCGGCAATCGTATTGGCTTCATGGCATTACGGACTTTCACTTGCAAGAGGCCCACACATCCGGATCCTCAATGCGTGCCAGCTAATCCCAAATGCTATAATGTAGAAGATAAATGTGAAGCGGCTCGCTATTATCTGTCCTCAAGGATTCCATTGGATAAGCATATGGTTGAGATGCAAAAGCAATCACGGAATAATGAGTTTGAACAACAGTGCTGTGTGTCACGCTTGGTACACCGGCCTCCGGAAATTCCCAAGATGCGTGAAGTGAAGGTGGAGAAGCGTCCGCCATTTCGGTCTATGTGGGAACCGTCATGTGAGCCCCACGAGCAGAAATATTGTCCGGAGCTGTTGCCACGCTTCGATGAGATGTATTACCACCCCTCCGACAAGAACAGATGCTTTCAGCGTACCTGGATTGAATGCCCGCCCATAAAGGAACGCTTGAAGAAAGTCTGCTGCTTGGATGGAATCGAGCCGCCGGAGATTCTAAGACGTGTCAAGGTTCCTTGTCCTCCGACAACCTGTAACTTTGACTACTCACGAATGCGACACATTTGCAAGAAAGCCGAGCCGAATCTTGAAGGCAAATGCACCAAGACATTCTGGCCCTGCTGCAAACCAGCACGCTGTCCTCCAGTGTGCGATCGGAGCCGAAAACTTCTGCCATGCTTGAGACTGCGGCCACCAAGCAAAAGTTTCTCCGAGACAAGAAGATGGCAGCGACCACTTCGTGCTCGGGAGTGTAATCGTATGCCTCCCAGTATCTGTGAGGGCCTAAGACTGGCTAGTCATCGCATGCAGTTCAAGTTCAGGCCAGAGTGCTCCTCGGCTTAAAGCACCTAGTCAAATTCCCTCGGGGGAAAAAGCTATAGCCCCTGTGGAGATCATCTAATTGATATATAATTATGGGCCGCATCATCAAGCAATAACTGGGCTAATCGAATGTCGAGGATTTTTCTTATATTGGGAATTTATTTTGCATTATGTTACTGGTTTGTTCAAAATCCCTACAGCATTGCACTTCTATCACTGTCGATTGTAGTCTGATCACAGCTTAATAACTGCTTTGTTGTGGGCAAACTACAATCGGCTGTGCATGGGGGTAACACATTCGGGATATAAATAAAAATTTACTTTTGAATAACTTTAGCAAAGCAAATGCCTTAAGTATGTACAAATAAGAGAATCCAACTTTATTATAATAGTGTATATGTGTGTGAATCGCGACATTCCGTTATTTGCTATCTTGGGCTTCTTTGCTGTGTCTGAAAACAATTTTAGCCTTGCAATTGCTACCACCAGATTGCAAGACATTAAGGGCCTTCATGAGAGCGTAACGCATCAGTATTCTTGATTTTGTGTCATCCAGGACTGTCTGAACTTCCGACGGTTGGGTAACCTCCTCGTCTGACAAATTATTTGTTGTTAGATCGTATTCTGTGGGGTCTATTGTCTGTTTTGATATGGAAACTGTTTCGATTGGCATTTCTACCGGTACCTCAATGGATCGGAAGGGTTTATATGTGTAGACGCCATTGACTTCATCTGATTCGTGATGTCTTTCTTCATCATTAACTGTATTCAAGCTGAATTCATTTCTGTGGTTTTGACATCCATTCGATAGACGTCTAGCACTTTCACCGACCTCATTCAGTGCGACTTCATTTAGTTCTGGAGTCAAATTTGAATAGCTACCTCTCAGGGTGATATTGAAATTGTTTTGATTATTGTTCGACTGATCAAGATTCCCCACTGTGAATCCAGTTTTAGCCAATATTTCCTTGACTTCTTTATTAGCATATTCGTCCATAGACTCATCGAGATTATAGTTGGTGGAATTTTCCAATACAGCGACTTCGTCGATACAATGTTTGATGAATGAATCAATATCCGGAGCTTCACCATCTTCCATATAATTTTCCAAATTTTGCGACGACTTATTATTAATATAATCCTGTGAATTATTAACTTCACACATCCCAAGTTTGTCCTCCCCATCAAAGTTTATTTTATGTATTTTTTTTTGATCATTGTAGAATTTGTAGCTTCTGTTTGGTTGTTCATCGCAAATCGCATTTTCATTAAGAAAACTTCGTGCCTTCCGGTCCACTTCATTATCTTCATTAAAATGCGAAATACCTCCAATATTCAGAAAAGCCTGAGAGCCCGGCCATAAATGCTTAGTGGAGGCATGTCGCATGACAAGCTTCCATGAAGGCGGAACACAACGATATGCATTACGTGCATAGAGACTTACTATTCCTGGCACACGGGACATTCTCATGAATATTAATACACACTGCCTAAACGCAATGATTAAACAAGAATTTTAAGCACCTAAACAATGTTGAAAATTCCAAAATATAATTTTGAAAATGAAAAACTGACTGCGATGGAAAGTGTAGAACGATAGACTATGATATGGGAGTTTAGCCAAAACGGATTGTTTAGATTGAGACAAGTGAACAAGTTAAGATTCCAAGCAGGAGAAAACAATTCTATGCACGGTTTAAAAATTGATTTACCGGTAATAAGGAATATAATACTAAAACAATAACTATAGTTAGCTTGAGAGATTCTTTCACAGAAGAATCGATGTATTGACCGCAACTCTTTCAAGTCAAGATATTTCTATAATTAAAAAATGGGTAAATCTTTCTATTTTTCGATAAACTATTTATTGGTTCCTTGCTGAAGTCATTAATTTGGTTGGAATTGCGAAAAACAAATCCCTTTAAACTGTTTTGTAAATGCTGCAATAGCTTGCAGAATAAACCCTACAGTTTATAAGGATTTGCTAGCATTTGGGGCATGGGCACAATCTCAATTGATCTTCGGTCATCTTTGATCTGGCTCGGACGGATTCGCACTTGGACAGGATGTTAAGGCAGCGGCATTCTGGTGGACGATCGGCGAGAACAGCCGGATCCATTTGCTGGCATTCAGAGTAGCTGGGATAGGGACATTTCGGTTTCTCACATTCCGTTGGCCGACGAACAACGTGGCAACGGGGCGGAACGCGTGCCGCCCGACAACAGGGCATGGTAACTCTCATACAGCCGTCGGACTTCGAGTTGAGGCACTCCAGGCGCATCTTTTCGTGACCCTGAACGCAGGCGGTGCGCGGGCAAATGGGCAGACAACGTCGTGACTTCTCGGGCGGAATGGCATCACAGTAGCAGCAAACGCGCTTGGGAACCATTTTGGGACAGCACTCCCACCATGTGCGCTGGAACTGGCGGTATTTGTCCGATGGTCGGTAGTAGAGGACATCAAAGCGTATGTCTTCGCACTTCGGGCAACACTCGGCCGGATAGTCCCAGACGACGGTCGGTGAATCCTTTTTGTCCTTTGGCGATTCCCACATTGACACCCACTTGTGTTTCTTTGGCTTGTCGGACTTGTCCTTCGGAGCTGATTGCTGGCACACATCCTTGGACAGACTCGAATTTACACAGCAGGGTTGCGGTGGTTCCTTCGCACAATCCTCCTCACTGCACGGCCTTACGGGCGGATCGGTTGGACTGCATTTTCTAGTTTTAAGCGGCTTGCACTCCGTTGTCTTTGTCTCCGGACAGTCTAACGAATCGCGGGGATTTTTCTTCTTGGCCAGCAGCAGACCCGAGTTGTGAATCACGGCTTTGGGCCAATAGACTGGATAGAGTTTACATGCCAAAAGACACCTAACTTCCGCACCCAGACTCTTCAGCATTTTCGCCCTTTGTTTCGGCTAACCAATGGAACCAATAAATTATTAATTTTGTTTACATTCCCCAAAACGTACAACCTGAAATATGGCCAAGAAATTTTAATAGAAATGTATATTTTGAAATAGTTGTGGCATGATGTTGGCAACACAGCCAACTGATTAGAGAAGTGAAAACGCAGCAGATTAAAACAATTCATCTTATATTTTCATGAGCAAGAACCTTAATTCACAACCGAATGCAGTTTGCCCACAACAACAACAAGATCATCGCTGTTGTTCGTGGCAAACTGCAGACGGAGGTGTAAAAAGTTCATAAATTGCTGCTTTTACATAAAATTATAAAAGATAATTGTAGGAATTATCAAATGTTTTGAGGAAATCCCGATTTCGGTGAAGCGCACATGCATATTTGGCCAGGACATTTGCGAGTGGTGAATTTTGAGAAATGGCCAGATGGCTAACTCCCAACCCGGATCTCTCATTGATGGGCATTTGCTGGGATCTCAGTCCATTGCCGGATCGTCTTAGGAGAGATCTTCGCCAGAGACCTGCTGGGGGTATCGTCTCCAAGGGTTTGGCTCGCTGCAGAGGTCCGCTTGTTCCCAAGTTAAAGCCATAAATACTCTCCAGGCTCTTTTGCTTCTCGGCCGGATGCCATATCGAATACCTGCGCTCCATTGAATCCCCTACTTGATTGTTGGGCGATTTCATAGTAGTATTAACCGTTTCCAAGGGAATATTGCTACGCAACTGGCTACAAGAGTTGCCCACTTGAACCTTGGAATAACGGGTAAGAAATTTGGTCAGGCGCTCCGCACATATTGTGGCCAGAAAAGATGTGCCAGCCATTACCACTAGTTGATCCCAAATGTGTTGTCAATAGTCGTGTTAATGAACGAAAACCACAATTGATTTAGATATTTGCTAGCTTGATTTTAAATACTTGTCGTTTCAAACGTAAAAAGAAACACGTGTCAGCTTAAATATTCACAGATAGATAGATAGATAGAATGACGAAATATTAATATGGATATGAAAATAATACCCCACTCTACTGAATACAACAAACGTTTATAATGAGATCCTTTCTGCTATTGCTGCTGCTGCTGCCCCTTTCTTTATAATGATCCATTGTGAGTTTGTCAATGTAGTTGACAGTGAACAGCAATGCGAACAACAAACTGCGCATGTTTAGCTTTAATTGAACATTTAGCCAAATTAAAATGCATTTTATTACGCAGCCATGAGACAAAACTCTTGCAAAGAAATGCAAAACAAGCTAAAAACGCGCGCCCAATCAGCCAAAGTCACCAAAATGGCTAACAGACAGCCGGAGACTATCAGACTGAGACTGAGAAGGAGACTGAGACTGAGACTGAGGCTGAGACTGGTGACAGAGCCCCTAACCCAAGTCTCAAGCTGTTGGCCAGGCTAAGCGACGCAACGGTTTATTCGCGTTGTTGTTGCTGCTTTTTTTTTTGGCTACGAATTGTTGCCGCTTTTTTATGCGAAATTTGGCACAGATTCGCAGCGATTTGAGACGGAACTAAGAGCCAAGTGGCCAAATGGCCAAAATGGAATTGTGGAACTCTGAAACTGAAACTGGTTTACAGGTGTGTGGCGGGGGCAGCCACAAAGGCAGCTAACATGCGTTCTAAAATTGTTCAATAGCCTAATTAAAATGTGCACAGGAACAGGTTAAGAGCCTGGAAAGTTGTATATACTAACATACTACATGCAAAAGCCAACAATTTCCATAGATTCAGACAGTCCAAGCTGCTGGCGCCACGTGACAGCTGACGAGTTGCAGTCACTGTTGCAGTCACTGTCACTGTCAAGCGGGTGGTGGTTGCTTGTCTTTCTACACTCTTTTTCGCTTTTCTATTTTTTGTGCTGGCAATTACATTTGGTTGTTAATTGCATTATGCATATTTATGGACGGCACCCCCCACTTAGAGAGAGACTCGACTACCCCAACCCGGAGTCCACAGCAAGGCCCGTATCCTTGCCCGGACCCGGCACAATGCGGCTCATTAGCATACATCAGCGCGTTAAGCGCAGAATGTGTCTCAGTCTCAGTGACGGATGGGGATGTGAATGGGAATGAGGATGAGTTTGAATGAGTTATAACAGCGTTGTCTGCCAGTGAGTAGCTCTCTGACTAAGTGTGAGTGTCTCTAGCTGTCTCCATCTCTCTCTCTTTCTCTCTGTCTCTCACTCACTTTCTCACTAATTTAAATTAAAATATGAAAAATACTCGAGGCGACAAAGAGTGCAGCATAGAGAGAAATATAACAGAAAATGTGTGCGAAAATCAAATCTAAAATAGCTGCCGGACATAACATAATCAAATTGAATGCGACCAGGCGTGCGAACGAGTACGAGTGCTCAGTCTGTCTCTTTCTATTCCCTGCTCTGGTCAGAAACAGAGTATGAGTGCAAATGATTCACAAGTTGGCCAACAAGCATGTTAGTTTCATGTGTGCATTTTACTTTTACAATTTTAATTTATGCATAAATGCTGTCTGCGCTGCCTTAACTAATTTATATAATTTATATTTACATGAAATTATTTAATTTATTCAAAAGTGAAATATTTAAAAAATATTTGTGAAGAAATAAAAATTATAAAATTAAGTTTAAGTAATATAAATTAATAAAATAAATACTTGCAGTTAAAGTGAAAAAGAAGTAGATATAATTTAAGAAATATAATTTAAAAGTAAGTAATTATTATTTTAATTTAATTTATATACCTTATAATTATTATACATTTAATTTAATTAATTTTATTTATATATTTAATTTAAATAATTAATAGTTAATAGTTCTATGCGAATTTCAAGAATTTCAATTCTGTTACTTCACATATGAAGTTACAAACAAACACACACAGATACACAAACTCGTATACAAACATCAGCGAGAATTTGCTGAGAAATCTTCACATGCCTGTGCCCTGTATGTGTGTGTGCTTCCTCTGTGTGTGTGTGTGTTTGAGTGTTGATTCCCAGTCTCTATTTTGTAATGTCTGCCTGCCCTTTGCTGTGCGCCTGCTATATTATTGAGTTGTGACAAGAAAGAAAGAGAGAGAGAAAGAGAGAGTGTAAGAGCGACAGCGTAGGAGAGCCATAAGTGGGAAAGGGGGAGAACTAAGCACGTGAGTGCAACACGCTTGGAAAGTGGCAAAGTCGCAGCAAATGGCGGTAATAAATAAATATACCATTAACCAACTTTGAAAGCGGACCCGACGTCATTGCCACAAGCTTCTTGCCACATGCAAAAATATGCAGAAATATTAGGCGGCATTTGTATATCAATATGCGGCAAGCGGCAAACTTTCTAATCGCACAATAATTGCAGGCAAAAAAGGAGAATAAGCTGCCTCAGCTGGCATGCCAAGCAACAATTAATGTTGCGCTAAACATGTTGCCAATAAATGCGTATACATGTTGCTTGCATGCTGTCATAGAGATGGCAACGTGATCAACTCAGCAATAAAGATGCATACAACTTGCAAAGTACAATAAGAACACGAGTTAAATTCTCGTGTATTACCAAGAATTTAACAACATTTGTAATTAGAATAAAGTTCTTTAATATGATCGTTCTCTTGGCGCCATCGCTTATCAACTTCTCAACATTCACACCTCGCAGCAACATGTTGCTGGTTTACAGACCTAAGTGCTTGGCAACAGAATATTGGCGCGATTGTGCGTCCACATTAATTTATATACCGCGATTAGGGGCAGCCCCAAAAGAGTTTTGCTCCAACATCAACGGCATTTGGTTTTGGCTATGCTGGCAACTTGCAACGTTGACTAAATAAAATTTATTGTAATGACAGTCGCACGACATTTTATAATTAAGTCAAATTGTTGGCCAGCCAAAAAACCGGTTGCCCATTGCCCGGCATACCATTTAGCTGATCTGACTGATTGATGTGGTGGCTGCTCTTGCCAGTAGTCCATATGCGGTTACTCTATCGATGATCGCCGGCGAGGAGTAGTAATAAGCTCAGTCCAAGCCAATTAGGCCGACCTTAATTTGCAGAAAAAACCCCCCTCAGCTTGTAGATGGGCAATTAAACGGAATGAAACGGAACGAAACAGGACCCGCCAGAGCTAAAGCCAATAGAGGGGAGACGGAGACTAAGCCGGACGGACACTAGTAACTTGGACTCGGGACGGCAATACGTATTGTTTAATTGAAATAATTACACATTAAGTGCATTAATTATTTTTTCACTCGCATTTTGCAAGCACATGCAAACTGGCGACGCGCCTGAAAGTCGCCTGCGCCTTTTCTCCGTAATTATTAATTTAAAGCATTCGACTCCGCTGGGTATCGTAGGATATTACCACATTTAGTTGCTGCTGCTACCCCATGTTGATGTAGGCACAAACTACTCTCTAACGGTAGCTGGTAACTCGTTTTCTTGTTGCTTAGGTCATAATTATTTACGTAAAATCATAATTAAAAATGTATTTAGCCAGGCTTTGAAATATGTTTAGATGACCGCGGAACAACAACTACTCCTGCAAGCCGCTCCAGTTCCAGTTGGGCGTCAGTTGTATTATCTGACGGTTGGACAGTCACTAATTGTATTGCTAAAACCGACGATGACGAGGGTGCAGTAAGCATGTAACTTGATAGTATCAACGTTTCTTAAACTCCACTAAGACATTAACAGATATATATGTTAGTTAGTCGAGCACAGGAGTTCTTTAATGTGCTTCAACATTTATCTTTGCTGTACTATATAGTCACTAGAAAAGGCAAAAGCTGAAGTAAGTATATAAATTAATTGAGCAGAGATTTCATTGTACGTATAAACTAAAGGAAACTTGAGGTTAAAACCCCTCAATAAATGCACAAAGTAATCAATATCTTACTTGCTAAACTATATCATTTACTTATACTAAAATATCTGATGATTCTCATATGACAAACACACTTTGTTATTATTGCAAGTAACAATCATTTAACTAATTAATAAAGCACCATATAATTAGTTGTTTGGTCTAATTGCAAGTAATGTGCAAAGACTTTTCAACATTTTGTGGGTAACATCATTGTTGCTGGTGTTGTTGTTGTTGTTGTTGTGGTTCTTGTTTACCATTTTATTATTGTCCAATGCCAATTAAGTGAAATTTATTTGCTTCAATAAATTATGAGTGCCGCAGCTGACATATGCGCAGTGTCAGAGTGAAGTAAACAAGTCAAAACAGCAAAGCACACGTTTTGCCCAAGGATAACTGAAAAATTTGTTGGCTTGATGGTTTTGGGGCGACACATGTCGCTAAGGTAAAATAGTTATTAGTGAATATACATATACAAATGTGTACAATATACTACAGCAGAATATTTGAACAGAAGACACACATGACGCTGAAGCGTTGCACATACGCCGCGTTATCCCCCCCCCCACACCTAACGACATTCAACGAACTAATAAAACAATTGACGGGCTGCGACTATGGCAGGAGTTTGTCGCAAACGAATCCAGGGACAACCAACCCAACAGTTGACTGCAATAATTATTCAAACAAATTTCATTGGCGCCACAGAGAGGCAGCACTAGATGAAGCTAGTAGATGACGATGTCAATGAGTATGAGAACTTGGATGGGGACCAGGATGTTAGTTGAGGTTCATTGGTAGTAGCATCGACGACGCCAGGTTGTGGCCGCTGTTGACCTAGCCAACTGAGTGGATAGATGACTATTATTGCGCACAAGTTAACCTGTTTTAGTAATTAATTTGGGTATTGTATGTTTTAATTAGTTGCACGGAGCAACAGCATCACAGAAACGCCAGCTGACAGATGTCTGCCACAGTGTGACCAGGGGATGAGCTATAAAGGGATCTTTGCATATACCTACGTTCAAGGGCAACAGTAAATTTGAAAGCAAACTATTTACAAAGAAATACAACACTTTAGACAATATACTTTTGTGAATAGAAAACAATTATACATGACTCAATTGGTAAAAATGTATACATAATATATTACAGTCTAATGTTAATTAATAAGTATTATTTCTATACCCCATACTTTGAAGCCAGCCTAACTAAATGAGAAAATGCAAGAAAGTTCAGCACTTACAAACAAAATTAAGCTTGACAACTATCGATGCAGGTAAATATGGACAAATAATAAAAATTTAACGCGATCTAGCGATGTTTTCAAAGACAACCAAAGGTGACAACGAGCTAGTTTTATCGATAGCTTTTGCAGCACAAATGTGCCGATAGTTTAGATCTGAAATGCTCACTTGAAATTAACATATTTCTTCGAAACTGTTTTCCCGGAGGTATGACTTAAAGTTATATTCACTTAGCAAACCATTAATCGTTTACTTTGGACTTGTGCTGCTCCTTCCCTCCTCATTCTCTCTCCTTTCTTTCACCAATCTTAAGTCATTAAGCAAACAAAAGCTGAATTTTATTCGTTACTAGTTTTGCCATTGTTATGTGCTTTTCCTTGGTTGGGGCCACACCCAGGCGAAAATGCAAAATAAATAGTGGAAAAATTATGCATTTTTCTTTGCGATTTCAGTACGCCATCTGCGAGTGGATCTATGAAAACGGCTTATAGGCAGCCAGTTGGCCAGCTCATAATAAACGAATTAGCGCCTTTGGCTAAATGGCCAAAGAATGCGCCTTTATTGCAATTATCGAGTTTCAGTCTGAGTCTGTGTTCAAGTTCCAACTTGCAACTTGCAACTTGCAACTTCAACAGCCGCTTGGACTCTTTCTTTCTTTCTTTCATTCTTGCTCGTATATCTGCAGCTCCTTTGGGACTGTTGCATGGCTGGCTTGAATAAACAACTGGGCTTCTGCCCTCTGTCCCCTCATTGGCCTCGAATAATCACATAAAATATTAATGCTGGCTTGAAACCTGGTACGTTTCGCTCATGGCCAATTTCTTTTGGGGCCACAAACGCAGCGCTAACAAATAGAAAAATTATCGCAATTGTGGCATCTTTTTTATGCTTAGTCGCCGTTTGTGGGTTTTTTTCTTTTTGCTGCAGTTGAAGTTATAGTTGTGGGTTTTTCCTTATGCCAAACCAAATGTGCATTTAATTTGTGACGCCGACAACAAAAAACACTCAAAGAAATCAGTATCAAATAATAGAAAATTATATTGAATTAGATGAAGCAAAGCAAATGTTATGTAACTGCTGCAAAATTAGAGCATTTTTACAGAAGATGACTAATTGAATGAGCCAAAGTCCCTTGTGTAATTTTCTAATATTGTTCTTCTTGATAATTGTCGCACAGTGTAATGCAACGAGTTGGCCAAATTGTCCCGCTGATGCATAAAACATCAATGCAATGGCCGAAGTGGTGCCACGTACGACTCCAGAGGCCGCGCAGCTCAAAGAAGCGCAAAATAAATGCCAAAACCAACAACAGCAAGAAATCTGCTGAAGCAACAATAAAAACAACAAATATTATGCCTTTTGGCAACGTTTTTCATACATTCAAACAACGGAGGAACAGAGCAAGCAGCCCGCCAACCAACCAACCAACCGACCAACCAACCAAACAGACAACAGCAGCAGCAACAGCAACAACAACTGCAACGGGTACTCGTACTCGTTCAAACATGGTCATAATCACGCGTTAAATTAATGAGTTTAAATGCTATTTTTGGCTTTAACTATTGCTGGCACACAAACACAAGCATAAGCATTCGGAGTCGGAGGGGCATTTAATTGAGTGTAGCAAAGTTGAACCAACATCGTCGCTGTGGCACTCTGGCACTCTGCCACTCTGCCACTCGGTTGCAAATTATGAGAGGCCCGGCCAAGTTCAGGCTCAAAACGTGGCGCATGCGCAGCTCTCTAGCTAGCAACTCTCAACTTGCAACTGGCAACTGGCAACTGGCAAACTTGCAACCGGCTGCATGCGGCAATATTAAATTTATTTTAATGCGCACGCTCATTGCATAGACCAGCTTTAGTTTCTGTCTCAGCTTCTAGTCTCAGTTCCATTTGGCCAGAGGGCAGACAAACAGACATGGAACTATTGTTGTTTACCGCGTCAGCTTGGCAAGGAGTTTAGAATTTTATATTTTGTGCCCCAGCTTTATGTTTTATTAAGTAGAACTAAAAGAACCACAGGTTTAGTAGTACTAATTGCCACTCGTTAATTAACCCTCTAACTTCCATTCTCCTGAGTTGGCCAATTTGTGTTTTGTCCAAGGAAGAGGTCACTTCAATGTGCATGTGGGATTGTTGACTACCCATAAGGAGATGCATTAAAATAAGTGGCATGCATGTGTGGTAACTGGCAAAGGTCAATACTGTTGAATAAGTACTCAAATGACAATCGAGTTGATTTATGAGTACCCATATAAAAGATTAATTGAATGAATAAAGCTTAGCGAATTCTATTGAATAATCAAATAACTATTCATATATCGACTCAGGTTAGTATTGAATTTAATTTTAAATTATAATTATATTTATTTCGAGTGAGTTATCGTATTACTCTACTTGCTTGTGTTTCCACTACCGGTCGCCAGCTGGCGCTTTTCACACGCTTGGCCTGATCTCCGGCTGCAATTGACGCTTAATATCACGCATATCGCATTTAAAGCAACAACAGTAACAACAGCAACAACAACAACTGTTGCTGCAACTATGTCGACAACGTCAGCAACATTGTTAATAATTTTTTAATACCACCATAATTAAGACGAAGGCAATTTGCCATTTGCAGTTGTTGTTGTTGTTTGTGTTGTTTTTTTGCGTAAATAAAATGAAATTAAGGCAAGTCAAGGCAACGTTAAGTGCCAGGAGGGGATGCAGAGGGGGAGGGTAATATGAAAAATGAGCTCAACGTCAAAATCAACTTGGCATATAATATTGCCCCTAAATACAGCGCCTGATGATTATTGGCATTACGTGGACGTGCATAAGTACAACTTGCATTATAATTAATTTATAATTAAATGCACTGCCAATTTCAAGTTGCATGCAGCTGACGGGGTAACCGCACAACAACAACAACGACAACAACGACAACACGCAGCAGCAGCAACAATGCCTCCAACAACAACAACAACAATCGTCCGACACACAAATTGCTTTGTAATTTATTTGCAATTAATTTTGAATTAATACAACAACAGCAAAAACTGCAAGCCACAAATTGTCCGCATGGTATTTGGGTCTTGTTTTGGCTCCAACTTGCACTCTTACACTTGAGATACCGGGATACGGGATATTATCCACATAAATACTGGGTTTTTGGGGGCACCCGAAGAGCCTGTCAAATGTCAGGCTATGTGAAAGCGACGTTGAAGGCGTGTCGAATCCGAAACATAAGCTGTGTAGTTTGCCGAGGCTGTCAAAGAGCAGGGAAACACCAAATATATATTAATATTGAAAAGACGTAAGTGGGGATTAATTAATGTTTAAGACGAGGAGTGGCGAGGCACGGGAAACCGATGGAATTTATTGTATTAATTGAAAATAAATGCGGCAATTCAATTCAATTGAAAGGAAAATTTTCAACCAAATTTTTAATAAAACAAGCTTAGACGAAAGATTAAGCAAAGTGTATGCAATGTAGTTCAACATTTTGAGAGTCTTTAAAGAGTCTATAGGTACAAATATGTTAGCTTAGTTAAATCAATCAATTGACGGACTTATATGTGGAATGATATCTTAATCATAAGATAGAATAGTTTCTAAACTAATTTCAATAATTAAGTCTGTTGTTGTCATTTATCTGTGATTAATTGTTAGTTATCTATTGTTATGCTTAAGCTAAATTTAATAGTCGTATGCAAATGATAGATTAATGATGATAGATAGATTAGAATTAGTTAGTGCAGTGCTTAATTGTAAACTAAAATTGAAGAACTTAAAGCAACACTGTGTTGCATCAATAAATATCGTACCAAACTATCATATGCTATAAACTAAACAAGTCTTCGTTGTCACTTAACTACATATATTTACTTATATTATTGAGTACAGTTTGTCTTAGCCCAAATTGATGGTATTGGCAATTCCTTGATTGCGACGCTCACTTAATTTACAGTCAATTTTCGCACTGACTTTGGCAGTCATAAAAATTGTTGCAGAAGACATTCTTTTTAATAAGCAATTATTGTCTGCTCCTTTTAAGCGTTGACGCGTCGAGACTTTTAACTAATTACAAACGATTTACATGCCACGCAGCTGCGGCTTGTAAGTACTTACGTATATATATATATATACAGAGAGAGAGAGAGAGAGAAGTTTGCGAAGTGGGCCTACAGAATGAGAGAGGCCCAGAACCAGGCCAGGCCTCCGCTTCACTCGTGGATAATCCCGCTTTAAATATTTGCAACATTTAAAATAAATGTAGAAACCGGTTGTCAGTTAGCAGCCTGTTGCTGATCATCATGATGATGACGTTACAGATGTGAATGTGAGTTTACTCACAAACACACACCCACCCAGCAGAGGAGGCACATCAAATCCGCTTGGCACGCACGTAGTTGCAGCCTGTCAGACGTGGAAGCCACCGCAACGCCACAGCAAAAGGCAGCCTCATTGCACATGCGCAACATGTGCGCTGTAAATGCGAGTACAACTTTGAGTACTGGCATGAGTCTACGTCTGCATAAGTGTGAGTGTGAGTGTGAGTACGAATACTGTAGCCTCAACTTGTAATTAGCGACTTTAGATTTTAAATTAGAGTACACAGTGTTCGCACTGTGCTTTCACCATATCTGAGGGGCTCAGGGATTGGTGTTGTTGACGGGCTCCGGGATCCGGGCCAAGCCTGCGGCTGACCAGGCTCATTAGACGTTGCCGTTGTCTCTCTATGAGTCACACAGCGGGCTGCCGCCTTGGCCTGGAAACGGCATTGAAATTGCCGCCACGTTGCAAAAGCCGTCAAATTGCGTAGCCAATGGGCTGCCCGACTGCCCCGATCATAATTAGCTATAATATATTATGGACAGAAACCTGCACCGTTTCCCCCTTCTAGCTGTTGTCTCAATTGATCATTGCAAAGCTGCTTAGTTATGTATACTCTAAGGTGAGGAATATGGACATTGTCTTCAATGTTGGACAGCGAAAAATTAAGTATTTAAATTGAGTCAATTATGGGATACTTTTGAATAGTAATAATAATAAATAATAAATTGATTGTTTGAAGAATTATTGTTGACTGTTATAAGTTTCCAAAATATTGAGCATATAGTATATATTTTATTTTAAATTATGATATATGCAAGTATATATTAATATATTTATTATCCTTATTTTTTGACATTTCTAAAGCGTTTTTTTTAAATTTAAAATGTTGTATCATAAGATAAAATCAGTATTTTTAAACTTTTCTTGAATGATACATTATTGTTTGGGAATTTAATGATAAGTAAATAAAAATAAGTAATCAAATTATGAATCTATATACTTGAGCTCTATTTAATTTATTTTATAATTATTTTATAATTATTATTATATGATAATTGCATATAGTTTTAGTCTGATCTTTTTTTCCTTAATGATCCTTGTAAGTGTAGCAGTATTTCGTTGTTTTCCTTTCTGTTCATTTATTGTCTTTTCATACTGTGGCCTTTAACACAATGTTTATTGCACCTGGATTTTCTTGTTTGCAGTCACCAATATTAATTTATTTCTTATATTTTTCGACTGTGCATGAGTGTGTGTGTGTTTATTTGAATCTGTGTACTGATTATTTTGCGCTTATTATTTGCCTTATGCGTTGTTTTTGTTACTGTCGTTTCATTTATTTTTTTTCTCTCTTAATTTTCAATAAATGTTGCGAGTTTATTATTGTTGCACTTATTGTTGTTGTTTGTTGTGTGTGTGTGTATGTGTGTGTGTGTGTGTGTGTGTTGGCCCAGGCGATTACTCATTTGACTGCATGCACATAAATTTTATGCACTTTTTTGATTGCTTTATTTTTATTAATTGCTTTTTACAACATTTTGTTTGACTTTTTGAGCATTACAAGTCGCATTTTAGTTGCATGATTTGCCCAACGCTCTATGATAGCAGCCCGAGGGAAAGGAGGGAGGTGCCACCGCCCCAGGGGGGAGGCATTATTCGATGTGTGTGCGTGTCGTGTGAGCTGATTGTGTCATTAGAGTACATGTGGATCGGACAGAGACAAAGCGGCCAAGCGGCCAAGCGGCCAAAATGCGGTCAAAGATATCGAATAAAGTTTTTGGTTTTATCGAGTGTGGCATGCGCAATGAGCGAGTTGCTTTAAAAATAATGCGAATAATGGCTATATTTTAATTAATGATAATATAATTAAACATACTCTATCTGAACAGCCATCTTATGGATTTGCTTAAAAGTTGAAACATAAATTTTTATTATTATAACGATTATTTATATCCAATCGAGTGAAAAATTATAATTAAAAGTTTGATTTTTTATGTGACTTTTGCAATTAAACATGCCCAATTACTTTATCTATTGGAAAACCTGAAATACAATCTAGAGTATTTAATAATTAAGTTGTCGATCTTGACAATTTTCCAATCGAAGAAATCTTCTCAGAAATTGTCTGTTCTCTGGTTCTTCAAAACCGCAAGAACACATTGAAATTTCAAGTATTTTCATTTTGAACGTCATTATTTGTCTTGTCTCCAGTCGCAGCCCTTTTCTTGACTCATAATTTAGGCAATTTTACGAGAAACGACAACAATCGCCTTAGACGAAAAATTAAACAATAATAAACTTGAAAACGGAGACCATAACAACTGATCGAACCGAATCGGCTATCAACGGATCATTGTTGTTGTTGATGTTGTTGTTGTTGTTGCTGTGGTTGTTTATGTTGTTGTTGCTGTTGATAGTGTTGTTGCTGTTGGTTCACTATGCGCCAGCAGGCACAAATCGAACCCAAGAGCCCAACAAAGCGAACCCAATGCGAGTCCAAGCGAACGAGGACATGCGAAATTTTTATTTATTGCTGACAATTGCACAAATTTTTTTTATGAACTCATTTTTGTTGGCTGTTGTTTTTTGTTTTGTTTTTTTTTTTTTTGTGCTGAGTTTTTATGGTCATTAAAATTGGGACAAATATTTGACCGAGTGCTGCCGCAGTTGTTGTTTTATTTGGTTTTTTTAGCTCTCTTTTTTTTTAGCACGACATGACTGAAGCCTGCGGCAGCTCTATAACATTTTGTGGCATAAAATGTTTGACGCCAGATTTGCCCTTGAAGCTAGGCCGCCGCCGCGTCGGTTGCAGCAACAACAAGTTTGCTGTGGCAAGCTCACTGAGATTTAATGATTGGCCAGTTGGTGCCGCAACTAATTAATGAATGCTGCACCGTTTGCATGCTAATTAAAAGCAAACCAATTTAAGAATCCAACTAGAGATGCACACGTGACCAATTCATTTGACGCGTGACTCACGCGTGAGTACTAAAACTATTTTCGGGAAGATATGACAAGTAGATTTTTATATTTACAAATTCTATTATTCTTTTATAGAAGTTATTTAAATAATTATTTGATAAACATATTAAAAATGGTCATTTTCATTCACGATAAATAGAAATTGTTTCCATATAAATGTTTATAATTTGGCAAACAATTAATTCATCTACATATTTATTGAATAATGCTCTTTGTCGTGATAAAATTGTCCATAATATTGGATAGTTAAATATTGTATTGCTAGAAAATTTCATAATAAATTGAAAAACATTAACTACTTTAATTATTTCTTAGCAAACTATTTACCATTTCAAATATTTCTCTAAAATAATGTTGCCCACATGTTTTAATATGATTTTCTTAAAGTTATACGTATTTTCTTGAAACATACTGCATTTCCGGGAAGTGTAAGTGATATGTTAATATTATCTATTATTTAGCAACATATTTATTGCCGTGATAAAATTGAAAAACAATAACAAGTTCAATCATTTCGTTGCAAATTATTATGATCATTTCAAATATCTCTTTACAATAATGTTGCCCACATATTTGAATATAATTTATTTAAATTTATACGTGTTTTCTTGAAATATACTGCATTACCGGGAAGTGTAAGTGATATGTTAAGATTATCTATTATTTGGCAACATATTTATTGAATAATGCACTTTGCCGTGATGAAATCTATAACTACTTTAATTATTTCTTAGCAAATTATTATGATTATTTCAAATATTTCTTTTAAATAATGTTGCCCACATATTTGAATATAATTTATTTATATTTATATGTATTTTCTTGACATATACTGCATTTCCGGGAAATATAAGTGATATATTATGATTGAAATAATATATAGAATCATGTCATTTACTGCCTGCTCTGCCCACTTGAACTCAACTCCCCAATTGAAGGCAAAGAGCTCGAACAGTTGCTCAGATTTCTAGTTTTTAATGAGAATTGATTTCATTTAGCGACTCACCGACTCTGTTTTGATGTTGAGCGCCAGCACATGCGACGAGCTGTTGGAGGAGACTGATGGCGGCGATGCGGGCGTGGCACCTTCACATGGTGACTGTGCGGCGACAGCTGCCGGCGAACAGCGACTGGGCAGCGGGCTGACCTCGCGCAGGGGACTGGCCAGGGCGACACCGATGCCGATGCCGATGCCGATACCGATGCCAATGTTCCCGCTTTGGGAGTAGGGCGAATCGGGCGATTTATTGGCATTTGTGGAGCAATTGGAGGGCACGACGGCTGCGGTGGTGCAACTGGTCAAAGTGCTGGCCGATGAGCTGGACGAAGTGGATGAGCACGACGAGGAGGAGGATGAGGAGCTGCTGCTGCTGTTGTTGGCATTGTTGTTATTGTTATTGCTACTGTTGTTGTTGTTGTTGTTATTATTATTGTTGTTGCTGTTGCTACCGGCGCATATCAATGCTTGCAATTTGGTATTGTTGTTGTTGTTATTATTGTTGCTGGTGGCGTTATTGTTGTTGTTGACACTCGCACCTGGCATAATGTTGCCATCGCAGAACTCCCGCTTCACAATATTGCTGTTGCTGCTGCTGCTGCTGCTGCTGTTGTTATTGTTGTTGCTGCTGCTGCCAGGCGTGGCGACAATAGCCGCCTCACAGGGCAACACCGTGCCCAGCATCTTGTCTAGCTTGTATTGAGACGTGGTGGATTCCGTGGCACTGGCGGAGTCCTCGCAGCCCTCGGCCATGTCACTGACCCGCTCGCATTATGTGCACCGCCTGCAAGCAATATCAAATATGTCAAGAGTTTGTCAGGATCAGTATAAAGAATTAGAAAAGTATATGCATAATATATTAATACTTCTCCTTCAACCGTTTAACATGAGAAAATCTTAAACTATTGATAGTACAGGGTATTTGCTAGCCGAGTAGACTCGCCTAATTGTAGATGCAGCAGTTAATTGCCATTAAAATGCATAAACCACCCTATTAGCTGGCTGGTGACTGTACCTGTGCCTTTAGTCCGATTTTGGCTCATAATTTAGAATTTACATTTATCGAATATATTTCGTGCACTTAAAACTCATGCCCAAGCGCATTAATTTCATTAATTATCCTTGTTGCCATCCGGTTGACCACAGCAACATACAAACAACAGAAGCCAAATGGAAGAGATGCAAGAGAACATGCAACAGAAAGATAGACAGAGAGGGGAAACGTCGCACACATGCCACATAATTTTGCAAATGCAAAACGCTGCTTCGAGCTCGAGTTCGAGTTCGAGTCCTGTGCATGTCCTTGCAACCGACGACGTCCTGCAACGGACAACAGCATTGCAAAGCTAAAGGGGCTTGTAAAGTGGCCACAGCAGGACACAGGGGCAACCAGGGGGAGAATTGGGTGGTAGGGGATGCATGGTGGCTGCTTGCCGAGTCGTAATCGGAAATTTTACACCTACTCCGCATTATAATTTATATGCCTGGCGGGGCTGACCAAAAGCCTGACAAGGGAGTGAGTCACGTCTGGCAAGAAACTTTTTGTTATGTGTATATAAGCATGTAAATGATTGTGTGTGTGTGTGTGTGTCTGACTGTGTATAAGATCAAGTAGAAGGTATATACGAAATTTAGTACATAAATTATGCAGAGTTGTGCTTAAGATTAAGGCAGATCGAAACTGCAAGAAACTTTGACTATGTAATGAAAGTAATGTAAATTATCTAATAGCACAAAATAATATAGAATGATAATTTATGGTGTTTCTGACCAAGCGTATGCTATGCTTACCCTAATACAATTTTACAAACTTTTTAATAACCCAAACATAAGGTTTCAAGATTGTAAAGAAGTGTTGGACTTTTAAATACTTATATACTACTTTAAAAATATATTATTAAATTATTTCTTGTGTTTTTTTCATTCATTTTTTAAACTATTAATTCTTTACTTTAATTTTATCTGTTTTACGCTATTTAACTTATGAATCTAGTTGCACGTAATTTAAACTTAGAGTATATATTGATTCCCTATTCAAAAATACAAATATCATTATTATAAATTATTTTTAAAGTATTCTAAATATATTTATATTAAACTAATTTCACAAACTCGTCTCTAAATAATAGTTTAAGTGTTGTTTCAAGCTTCCGAACTAATTTCTGATTTGTTGGCAATTAAAAGTGTTGGATATTCATCTTGAATGCATTTTTCTATAAGTTCAAGATAAAATAACAGTAGTATTTAGATTTCTAATTTACTTAATACTACTTTAAATTAAATGTTATGAAGATATTCATTTCTCGGACTTCTAAATTACTTTATACTACTTTTAATTTAATATTAATGAAAATATTCTGTTTCTAGTTTGTTTAAATGCTGGGGAAACTATTATTTCTTTACTTTACTTTTTAAATGTTATCCAATTCAACTCGTGTAACTAGCTCTACGTAATTTAAGCTGAGAGTAAAGTATAGTTCGCTGTTGAAAAATACAAATATAACAATAAATATAAATATAAATATATAAGATAGCTTTGCTTCGGAGCAATTAATGAATGTTGTATATATATTTAGAATGAATTTTCCTTCTTTTCCCTCGATACTTACATCTTTATAGAGCTGTCATTATCAAAGTTCCAAAGAAAATACCTGTAGAATTTGAGCCTATAAGCTGGCAGGCTCAACTGAAAAATTGTCTGAGCCAAGTAAATGCGCCTAAATGTAGGCACACAACATAATACCTGAAAAACGTCTGCATTCATACCTTGACTTGTTGTCCACAACACAAACACACAGCCGAAAATCGAACACGAAATGCGAACTCGAGTCTCTATTCTGGATGTGTTGCTGCTGCTGTCTTCGGCTTGGCATTGCCAAGTACACAAAACGGGCGTTGATTTTAATGCATAATGCATTGCATGTGTGTGTGTGTGTTGTTGTTGTTGTTGTTGGCAACAATGCAGGCAACTCGCCTACGACTGTCTGCAGTTGAAATAATACAAAGCCGTCATGACCAATGCAAGCAGCAGCAGCAGCAGCAAGCAACAAACAGATGAATCAACTGCACTCAAACTCAAACTCAGACTCAAAGCTGGTGTCAGACTCGGAGACCGAATCCGAGTCGGTGTTGGAGTCGGAATCGGAATCGGAGTTGCAGTACCGACGTTGGCCAGCCGGCAACAGTCAACGAACGCACTTTTCCGGCCACGTCCACAGTGTCGTTGGTCATAATGAGCAGAGTGCGGCCAAAGGGGGAAAAGGGATAAAGACTGGAACAGGACGATGCCTTGGAAGTTGTATTGCAGGACATGCAATGCCTGAGCCGGGACACCAGACGTTCTGTTGTAGATTTTGGCCAGGAAGTGGACTGCAGTCGGGTGCGCAATCAGGGGGGAAAATGCTCATTCGTGCAATGGGGGCAGAGAAGGCGCAATAATTAATTTTGTACATTGCATGCAAATGTCTGGGCCATGGTCGTAGCCAAATGGTGTGGGCCAACAGAGGATGAGGCATGTGGCATATGCATAAGCAGCAAACTATGCAAAACAAAGCAAAACACGAATGAGCAGCAGCAACAACCGCAAGAACAGCAACAAAATAATTTCGAATACACAGAGGAAAATCAAGCAGCACTTATTCCATTGAGAATGTTGCCACAACATGTATGTCATTTGAGATTGCAGTGTATTCACTGTTGCTTGCTGGGCACGGGCATAATGAGCAATTGTTGCTGTTACTGCTGCTGCTGCTGCTGCTGCTGCACCTTGGCAACATATTGTGAAAGTTTGCCAGCAACATGGCAAATTGCAGCGACAAAATATGCCAGCCAAATTAAGTACAATTTGCGCATATTAAAAGTCTGTCTAAATTGCAGTGGCAGGCAACCGAATGGCAACATGCAGCATGCAACAGCGCTTCCTGGCAGCAGCAGCAGCAGCAACAGCAGCGGCAACAAATCTAATCAATAACCGACAAACTGGTAGAATTTCATGTAGCACACTAAATAGCACGATTAATTATCGCTATGGCCAACCAGCTATAATTCAAATCGAACGCTTGATTTTTTTCCTCTTTTTCAGCATGCAACATCTGCAACATGCGCAAGCCAATGCTTCGTCTATCACAACAACAACAGCAACAGCAGCAACAGCAGCGAACGCATTACAAACCGGTCTAATTATACTCATTTTGTTGCCGCAGCGCGCTTGCAACATGTTGCCGATGTAAAGTCCAGCTATAAATTGCAATTTCCATGCAACTTTCTATTGGTAGAAATTTATCATTTGCTACGTTTGCCAACCGGCCAATGTCTTGGCCAACGTTTTGTCATGCCTCCGCCTTGGCCAACATCGTAGCGGCAATTCGTAGCCAATATTCAAATTAATAAAATCATCAATAATTTTAGCATAGTTGCAACATGCAGAACATGTTGTTGATGCTACTTCCACTGCTGTGGCTGTTGCTGCTGCTGCTGCTGTTGCTGTTGCTGCAACCTGTCGTAATTAATAGTCAAACTAAATTGTAGCATATTCTGCCATCCATTTAGAGGTATCGCTTCAAATGTGGCACAAAGCAATTTTTGATTAGAAAACTGCGTCCGGCTCTAGACGACTTCAATTTATGCCTGGCCATTAAATTGCCTTTGATTTGTAATTAGCACAGAATGCATACTATTAAATTGGCATGCGGCAAGCGACAACTTTAAGGAAGTGAACGTGAATGTTGCATGCTCTGCAGAAGGGGTAGGGCCGTTGTTGCTTGCAACTTTTTGGCAGCTAAACTTTTCGAATGGCGGACATGAAAAATAATCAATAATGCGCCTCATGCCACAGGGCTACCAAAACAGCATTAAGTCATTGAGTTAAAATTATTTATGCAACATTTATTTACGCACACTCTCAGACAATAACACCCACACACTCACACATACTTACACACATGTAAGCTACAAAGTTTTCTGGGTGAGTTGCATTGTTTTAGGGTTGTTGTTGTCGGGGATGTTCGTCCACTGTGTGTGTGTGAGTGTGTGTGTCTGTGTATAAACGTGCAATTTTCTTAAAAATTACACACGATTACACATGAAATACAACCTGAATGCAGAACATTATGAAAAGTAGATACATACAATGGTAGGAGAATTCAAGTTGAACTCCCAGGCGATGGTAATGAAAGTACTTAGCTTACAGTTTACAGTCAAAACGGAGTTAAGGTTCGTAAAGTAAAAGATGGGTGCAGTCCTAAACGGATTACAAAGACACCAGAGTATGCAATGTTTGAGAGTATATTTTTAAGTAGATTAAATGAGGTAAATAAACTAATTTAATAGTCGTTCAAAAGGAGAAAGGAAATATATAGATAATGCAGATAATTAAAGAAGAAAATGATTTAAAAATACACAAGTTTATAATGAAAAATTCTTATAGATAATATTTATAAATAGAATAAATATTAATCTGATAAATTTCATCAAATATCAAGCAATGGAAATATTCATAAATAATCTAAATATATATATTACATATTTTAATTAATATTTATATTTATAATACATAACTTAATACTTTCAATAAATTAAATAAAATCTAAACAATTATAAGAAATACTTAAAATATCATTTATAAATATAATAATTATTTAAACTGATGAATTTCAACCAATAACAAGTTGTAAATAAAATCATAATTTGTATAAATATTTATAATACATATAATAATAATATAATACTTTCAATAAATTTAATAAAATGTAAATTATTATAAGAAATACTTAAAATATTATTTATATATATAATAATATTTAAACTGATGAATTTCGTAGAAAAACTAGTTGTAGATAAAATCTTAATTTATATAAATATTTATAATACATATTTAAATAAACAAAAAATATTTATAATACATATTATAATAATATCATGCATTCGATTAATTAAATACTATATAAATAATTATTTGATCAAGTTTTCTATATAGTATTAACAATCTGCTGTAATTAATAGAATAACTTTATAATTGCAAATATAGGAAAGAGTTAAGAAAGCATCAAACATCTATATAATTAGATCTAGATTTTAGATTATCTACGATGCGTTCCAACTGGTTTAATCGACTCTTATAAATTGCAAAAAATAAAAACATTGTTATATATAGCCATATATGAATATGATAGCTTAAACAGGTTTGCTATCAACTCAGACTAAATTACCTTTAGTCATAGAGAGAGGTAGCATTATCAAACGCATGGCACGGGCCATTACATTATTTCACTCGGACTCGTATTCGTAATCGTACTCGTACCTACAAGTACGTGATCCATGGGGCCCTACAGGTTGACCCCCACTTAATGCAAACAAAATGCATTACAATCCGGTCAGTGGACTATTTAACTGGGTGTTTTCTTGTTTTGTTGTATTGTAATTTGTTTATATTGTTGTTGGTTTTGTTTTTTGTTTGGTTTGTTTGGTTTTTTTTTATTTATATTTTTACTGTCGACTTTTTTTCCACTCAAATCATTAAAAATAATAATAATGAAATTTGCGTGATTCAAACTGAGCACGCACTAGGCGATGCCAATATAACAATAACAACAACAACAACAACAACAATGCCAGAGGTGTACTCAATATAACAATAATAACAACAACAACAACAAAAGCGACAACAATAAACATGTGCAAGCTGAACAGTCAAACGCCCCCAGAGAGCCAAACGGAAAGTCAAAGTCATGCCAGGCCAAGTCAGGCCAGACCAGGACGAGGCCCAAAAGCAACCCTCTCATAGCGTGAGTCCTGCACACACACACAGACACACACAGACACACACAGACACACACACACACCCATTCACACACGTTGCCCTTAATGCGCCTCGTAATGAGTTATTCGCATTTTGTATTTGCATTAAAAAAGCAAGCCTCTCCTTTCCCAATCCCGCCCACATTTGGCATTTTTAATTCATTTAGAAGGGAAATAATGAGAAAAAGCAAAAAAGAAAAAGAAATACGCAAATCTAACATTTAACACGCAGAACTATAAATACACTCACAAGGATTTGATAACCTGAAATTATGATAGTTAAATTAGTGTGATGTATAGATTATATATTAAATATAAATATATATAGAATCAATACAAGTTGTTTTATTGTTTATTGTAGCTAAAACTAAATTATAAACTGCGTTTTATTTAAATATTTTAAAGATACTGTTCCCTTTCAGTTTAGGTTTCACTTGTAACTAATTTTTGCAGTAAAATATAGAAACAAATATTATATTAAATACTTAACATTATAAAAATGCAGATTTAGGAATATAAAGGGATTCAACTTGTGTTTCTTCCTTTTTCTTTGGTGATTGATTATTATTTAAATTCTTATAATGTTTAATACCTAATATAGTATTTGTAATACTTATATTATTAAAAGGAATTCAAATAGTCATGGTCATCTACGATTTTACTTGTAATTTTACTTGTCTCTGAAATTATAACAAAAGGACTGTACTCATTCTCTTAGAGTATGTGAAACGACATAGCCATAGGTCGAAATTGCATGTTTCGTTCGTGTTGCAGTTGTATAATAATATTGGGAATGGAGAATGAGAGACTGCAACACGAATCGCACACGACATGAGAGAGCACAAAACATAATTTTGCTAAATTAGCGAAAAACAAAAGAAATGCCACGTGGACTTGTGGGCGGGGTTCTCGACATTCCCCCTAACTGGAAACTCCCCAATTGAGCACGCACCAAAATCGTTTGCCCAGAGCCGTGTTTCCACCAACGTTCACAGGCTGAGGGGCACCATAATCAACGTCTAAATATTTGGCAAAACGTAGAAAAAAAAGCTGTGGAAAAAAGAGAAAAACGTAAAGAAATATGTAAAACCTGCTGATGGCTTTGGATTGCATTTGGTGCCGGGCAACGGCCAACTAATTATAAAAATTTTGCAACCCCTTTCACCGAGCACAATAAGAATTATGCGAAACCCTTTTGTGAATTGCATGTGACCAGATCTGAGGGTCTGAGGCCAAGTCCGGGGTAAGTGATTGTGTACGTGCTCATTATGGAAATTTCTTTCTGTTTTATTTTTTTGTATTTTTGCATTTTTGTATTTTTCATTTTTCCATTTGTGGCATTGCAAAATTAATGCAAATACCGCCTGGCATGTTCGGATCGGAGTTTGGTAGTGTGGGCAGTTAATGACAGCTGTGCCTGGGGATGGGAACTCTGGAATAGTCAAACAGTGGAACGCGGAGCTTAGCGAGGGGCGATTGACAAAGGTTTATTGGAGCTTTTGGCACAGGCGATACGCGATTATAATTAGAATTTAGCCGCGGGGTTTTTTGCATGGACAGGAACTGAAATTTTTGCAGACCATCTAAGGGTTGCTGGGGTTCTACAAGCATTCATACTATCTGGGGTTGTAAAGTGTTTTCGGGTTGATTGCCAAAAAACTGCGCGGCCAACTGACTTAAAAGTGTTATGGTAATCGAATTTCAAATCGATTAACAGGCTGACAAATTGTGAGACAGCTGTTAAACTGTTAGCAAACAAAAGAGTAGATCTATTATAAGGGAACGATAAAATAAAATCTCAAATTGTAGCCATTTTTCCGAGATATGAACTAGCCTTTGAGTAACCTTGTAAAAGTAGCTAGAAGTCATTAACCTAGGCCCACATCATGCCATTAGGAACGTAACAAAAAAGTGCAAGGTGCAATAAACACAATTGTGTGCAATTAATCGATCGGTGTTAATTATCGAATATATAATAAATATAATTATAATTTACATAAACGTATAATACAAGTAAGAGCTTGAGTGTGTCTAATGAGCCACACACACACACACACACACACACACACACACACACACACACACTCACATGTGTCGTATATTTAATGGAATGTCAAGAAAGTTGTATTGAAATGGCGTCTTTTAATCGCTTAATAAGCCATGATAAAGTAGGGTATTTTGGGCCAGAGGGAGAGGGACAGGAGCTGGCACTTAACTTAGCTTAATGCATTGGCAAGTGCGCCAATAATTAGTTACCTAGTCATGGCAATTAGCACAGGTGCAAGCGAGACGGCAATTAGTACGAGAGCGTTGCTAAAAGCTGACTGTACCTTACCGACAACATTTGTGTTTGTTCCCAGCTAAGTATTATTTATTATTTATTTATTATAATTATTTATTTACTTTTGCGGCTAACAGCGCTTATTGCACCGTTTGCCAGCTTCAAAACAATAGCCATTTTATTAAAGTCCATCCCACATTCAGTTTCTACTCCACACCCTCATACAAATATTCCAACCCCTTCTTAATTACAGCGGGTAGCACGTAGCATATAGTATACTATATACCCTATAGCCATAAATGAGTAGAAAGAACTGTAAGTTAATATTTTGAATTAATGGGAAACTCTTTTAATCAGTAAAATAGAAAATGTTGTGGATAAGTTAGCTTTTCTTCTAGTTACTATGTTACCTGCAATTTTAACCCAACTGAACAGTTTAATGATATACTAAACTCCTACACCTACAGAATTCAGATAGAAACTACCATTAGTTTATGATGTTAGCTTGGCATAATCTCGCAAACTATGTATTAAGTGGGATTAGCTGATTACAAGCCGTTTGAGCTGTGGCATTTAATTAACTTTCGAGTTTATGCTCTTTAATGGGCTCACGGGGTAAGTAAGATAAGGTTTAAGAGTCATATGGGAGTGATGAGTGTGGATATTATGAAAATTAGTTGGAAATTGTTATGAGCTATGAATTGAGTTCATATTCTTAGCTCTGATGCAAATAGTTCTTTTTTTTTGTTCTGTTTTCAACTTGAACAGTTGTTGGCTTAATGTAGTGAAATTTTTGATTTCAATTGAAATAAATTTCTATTAATATTTTTAATTGTTTGTTAAGCGAAAAATTGCAGCAGCTTATAAAATGGCGAATTTGCCCAGAAGAAAGCGTGAAAGCGGGAAAGCAACAACAAAATCGTTATATTTGTTAATTGAGATTTGACCTGATGATATAGTAAAATGAGCACAACAACAACAACAATAGCGAACAGCAGCAACAATAATAACAGCGACAAATAAGATTGACGTCAACGAAAAAATTGTCGCCAGAAAGAAATGCGCTGTGAAAGTGTGTTAATTAATTGAACGAGGAGTAGACAACTAACAGTACTACGCAGAGGGTATAAGTACAGTGTAATAAAACGATTAATTTATGTTATGCAAAGTGTTGAAAAATACCAAAGCAAGCTGAATAAAAAATAGCAAATTTAATGACTTAAAAGAGGAATTTTAATCGAAATAATTTGGATTTGGCATATACATACGATATATGATATTTTGGTAGTTAGACTAAAGCGTAAACATTTTTGTAATCAGTTAATGGGTTTAATCATTATGAAATTTACAAGATCTTAATTATCCAATTGCAAAACGAGTTTAATACCAGATTATTGAATAATGGCAATAATTTATCGATCAGCTGTAAATTTATAGACTATTGCGATATACTATAGTATTGGAAAATCATTTCGACGCGAATATACTTATTTAAGTGGCACTGTGCCCAGCAAGAGAATGTCTCTCAGCCAGGCTAATTGAATGCAGTTGGCTGTTATATAAAGACCTATAACTAGAAGCCGAAATATGCGCGCCGCTCTATTCCTTGCGGCGCCCCAAACACACATAACCCAATATCAGGCTTGCAACACAGACACACACACACACACAAACACTGCGCACTAAAAGTTTGCAGGCATCGTTTGTTTGGGACGTTGCGTTGTCGTCACACTTTCCTATAATTTGCGCTCATAGTGGCAGCAGCAACAACAACTACAACAACAACGACAACAAATGGCAAACAGCTAAAATCAAATGGCACGCATGAAATTAAAGTTTAGGCGCGCAAAAAATTTATATGTACGACGCCGTGTGCCAATTAATGTAAATTACGCGACGTCGACGACAGCAACGGCAACAACAACGGCGGCAACACGACACCAACACCAAGAGCAACACCAACAGTGACGCCCAACGCGCGATATGGCAACGCCGTGGGGGCCACTAACAGCAAACTGCACGCATGCGTTTGTCTATCTATCTATCTCCCTCTCGCTCGCTCGCTCGCTCGCTCACTCGCTTTGGTTGTGAGCAATTTTGAAAGTGCTCACAACGCCTGCAAGAAATTAGCGGCTCAAAACACACTGTAAATGATTATTAAATGCGCCAATTTGTTGTCGCCATCGCCCGCAGTTGCAGGTACAGTCATCGCAAATGCTCATTAAGTGCGTTACGGTCGCAACTTATGCATAAATGTATGAGGCCGCTTAGCAAACTTGGCCAAAACTGATGCAACTGTACTCGGTCTATGCGCAGTCGCAATTACTTTCTAACAGGGATAAAACGTTTAGCGAAATTAAGTGGAAAAATAATTCATACTTATATGGTATGCTACAAGAAGATTATAGTATCAAGAACTGTATCTGAGAGGAAGAAGGAAAGAAAGCTCTATTCAACAGGTAAACCAGACTATAATTTACCTAATTCATATAATTAATAGGAAATTAATATAAATGAGAAGAAATGCATAGAATATTCAAAAATAAGAGTATTTAAGTAAAAGGTTTTATTTCGAGTAGAAGTAGAAATAGTAGAAGTATTCATAGATTTCAACATAAGCTCCAGAGAGTTGCCATATATTTAAAATTAACACAGAATATCTATTTAAGTGAACTACAGCTTGCGACATATAAAATAAAGATTATTTTTATGGGATAATATTAAGAAAATCTTTTATCTCTTTCTAAATAAAATAATTCACACTTCTTACATAGATATACATATATATTTTCTTAGTTTCAGCAAACCATTCTTTATTGATTCCATTTAATTTTTATTATTTGCGCAGTTAGATAAAAATTTGGTTATTATTTTCTAATGATTGTCGTCGTCTGCGGCTCATTAAAAGGTTAAATAACTTTGCATTGAACTCGTTATCGCAATTGTCTGACCATTATCAAGACCACCATCGTCATAATAATAATAATGCAAAAGCCAATCAACGAAATATATTTATTTAAATGAGTCTAAATTACGGCTCATTGAAAAATATTGGAGACGAAGCCAACTTTTGTGTGTGTTGTTTGTTCTGTCTATTTCTCTGATTGGAAATCAACAGAAATACAGAATGTCTGTTCAATACGTAAATTAATAAAAATCGAAATCAGTGAAAAACACTAAATGTTCAATTTATGCGACAATAATTGAGAGAGAGGTCCGCAAATGACGCCAATGAGCCAAACAAAGCAAACCCAACAAAACAGAACAGAAATGAACAGAACAGAACAGAAACCAAAGCACACACTCGTAACCAATCAGGGCCATATTAATCAACTTTTAATGAAAGTCATTTAAATGTGTTAATTTTTGTACACATACGATGATTGCTCGTCTTTTTTCTTGGAATAGAACCACCACATGCTGGTGGGCAAGGCGCAGTGCGGTGGTGTTTACGGTGCAGTAATGCAGTTGCAATTTCATATAGTAGATGATTGCATACCCTGGGGAACTGTGAACTGCTTAACTATAAGTGAATGTGTTATGTGGGATATTGCATAGAATCTTGTGGTGTAAGATCTATTAATTTGATAATAATATAAAGTATTTTCCTTAGAATTCTCATATTATTCATGTAGGTATAAACAATATTAAATCTGGCATGTTAAAGCCTACTGAATACAGTATTTTTATACCCTGTAGGGATATATTAAGTTTGTTTTAATATAGAAACTTAGTGATCTTCATTCATCGTTTGAACTGATGTTCTTCCACTTCAGAGGCCGAACTGCAACTCCCTTCGGCGACTCGGTCTCCGATCTTCTTAGGTCTCTCGGTTATGGTGATCCGAATTCGCTGCGAGTGAATTCGCCTACGATGCTCGTTTGTTTGTTGTTGTTATCTTTGCTCGGTGTTTCTATCTTTGCTCGTTGATGTTATCTTTGCTTGTTGTTGTTGTCTTTGTTCGTTGTTGTTGTCTAGGCATTGATGTAAACAGGGATATACCATCTCACAATACTTCAAATTTATAAAAAGCATATACAAATCCCTTTAAAATGATTTTAAACTAGAACTTTATACTATTCCTTCTTTTAAATGATCTTATTATAAATTGCTCAATGCTTAACTTAACTCATACTAATTTCTGCTACATTTTACAATTATTATTAGCCTTGTCGCACTTCAGTTTCCATAAATTTGTGCCTATAACTTGATTTTAGTCTTCGATTTCATCAGATTCTTTGTAGAATCCTCTCGGCGAGTTAATTGCATCACGCGTCACAAATGACGCAATTTAAAGAGATGTTCGTCGACTGGCAATAATGTCAATTAATAAACAACAATAAGACAATACATATTTATTAATAATCAGTAAAATAATTTGACCAATTAACGGCTACAACATTCCAGTTGCCTTCCAACAGAGCTCCGGCTGTTGGCCAATCACAAATCACAACGCGCCTAGCGAGTTGTTGTTGTTGTTGCTCTGGTTGTTGCTCTTGTAATTGAATTCTGTCTATTTTTCCAAGAATTTCTGTAAATGTTCCATGGTGCTAAGCGGCAATTGAAATTGGAATACATTTTCAGTCTTGACAGATTTAATTATTGAAAATAAACACACGCAATCGATAATTATTTGTCCATGTTTGGGAAACGACCCTCGGGAATCAAGTCTGTAGTTGCTGCCTCAATTTGGATCGGATGCTTTGAGGGACATGCGAGTTAATTACAAATAAAATTATAGTTCACATAAATATTCTCTCGTATTTATTTCTTCCTTATCACTTGCCATTCTGCCAAAAAAAGAAAACCCTCAAAGCAACTGTATAAATTGTTGTGCCAAAAAAAGCGCATGTCGAAAATAAATATGTAAATAAATACATCAATAACGTTTCGCTTAGGCACATTGATTAAGTATTTGGCAACAAGAAAGAACTGTTATCTCAGGACTGCCAGACTACCAAAGAAGTAGTATATTTATTATATATTTAATATTACTCCGATTAGGAGAGTGTCAAGTGGGACTTTCGCAGATTCTAAAGTAAGAGACTATATTTATATAAAATAAATCGAAAGAAAACTTTTTAATGCGTTTTAAGTTTAGAAACTGTGGATTTTAGTATCTTATATTCGTTTTATTATAATCCTTGTTGCAGATTTAGTTATCTATAAAGCAAATAGTTTAGGCTAACATATTAAATGCCTTTTTTTTTATATTTTCCATATACTTGCCAAGTTATTTGACATATCGCAGACCGAAATCGAATTCAAATATTTTATAAACATTTATGCATTCGTTTTCTGACTTGTCTGTTTGTGCTGACAATGGACAATTTATTAGAAATTATAGCCAATTGAGCACCAAATTCGCACGTATCAATATGTGTGCCATAAACACGCATTCTCACACACACACACACACACAAAGTCACACACACAACACATGGCGTTGAATTTTGCGCTCATTTTGGGCTCATAAATTGCTAGCGATACTCTGGCAGACAGGGGCCCAAGTTATAGGCCTGGTAATAGGAATTGTTTGGTTGCTAACACACACTTACACACTGCTAAATTCACACTCATGCATTTGGAATTCAGAAATCTGCAGTGAAAATCTTTGCATGTTGTTCTGGTTGTTATTTCTTCAGTGACTTTTAGTTGCATTTTGTATAGAATCTTAAAAGATACATAACTATGCTTGTATTATGAAAATACTAAAGTTATCGTAATAAAGTATTTAATTTACATTAAACATGACTTATCTCTAATAGTCTATCATTATTTAAGTATGTAGTTAGGCTTTTTACTCCATATTTTAATAATCAATATTAATAATCGTTTTCTATAGTATTTATATTATTTCAATACAATTTAGTATATAGAAATGCATAAGATTTGGACGATATTTTTTAAATAAATACAACTTATATAATAAATAGATTTTTAACAATTAAATTGACTTTAAAAGTAAAGTCTTTAAGCTTAAATACCGCATTGTTTCGCCTTATATACTGACTTATAAATTTGCAGAAAAAGAACATTTTCCTAGACGTTTCGAGCCACGTCATTTGGTTGCATTTGTTTGTTGTTGTTGCTATTGAAATTATGCAAAATTATAATGCAAGTGGAGGCAGTAATGAAAAGTCGGTCGATGGCTGGATTGTCGGATTGCCGGGCAATCGCAGACAAATTGCATTACTCATACGCAATGTGTGCCTGTAATTGCATGTAATAAACGACCGTCGCTAATTTAGATAAGTTTTTTACCTATGGCCAAGCTGGATCCGAGCTGAGTTCGGCTGGAGCTGTAACTGTAACTGGTTGCTTCGACCTGCTAATCGGCACATCAATCGAGCGTCGGCCATAACAAACCATAAATAAAACACGAATACGACGCCAAAAATGGCGCTAAGCGTTCGTTGTTATTGTTATTGTTGATGTTTTGTTTTGTTGTTGTTGTTTTTGCTTTGCTTATGAATGAAGCAAGCTGAGCTCATGAATGGAAGGCGGCGGCGGCAGAGATTTTGCAGATTGCGACAAAGTTTGTATGAAAAACACACTCACACACACAGACACAGCCAAACACACACACAGCTGAGCCGCGGCAAGCGAACAGACACACAAAACACACATACGACAAGTTGACGTCGCCGCAATAACAGCAGCGCAGCAAACGGCGGCAGCAGACAAACAAAAAAAGCGTGCGAAAAATCAACGACAGCCGCCAGCAGCAGCAGCAGCAGAGGCAGAGGCAGCAGCAGCAGCAGAGGCAGAGGCGTGACGTCACATGCCTGACAAAGATGCGCACAAAAAGTGGCAGCAACAACAACAACGACAACAACAACAGAAAGCAACTTATAAAGTTGTAAAAGCCTCAAAAGCCGCCACAGCTTAGACGTCTTGGCCACGGCCATGGCTGCGAGATGGCCCCGATGCCGATGTTTTGTATCTTAACTTGGCCAACAGTTGGCGCAACAGGCGGCGCCTTCGTTGGGTTACTTGGCTAAGAGCAGCAGGCGCACAGCATTTCCAAAGTGCCGACGACGACGACGATGTTGTCGTCTTAATGTGACAGACGCAAGTGTTTTTGTAGCGACTGTTATTGTTGTTGTTGTTGCTGTTGGTGTTGACCTGACAAGCAAGTGGCTAAAGGAAAAACATGGCCCAAAAAAAACAGAGATGCGCAAGTTGTGCAGCAGAAAACGTTTGAAACAATCAAGTTATTAAGCAGAAATCCATAAGGAGAATTATTAAAATTATCTCAAGAATGAAATTGCTAAAAATAAATAGTAAAAGATTTTTAATTAAATAAATTAATGACAAAAATATTAAAACAACATGTTTGTTATATTTTTGAAAGATTAACCAAATTATGTAATAATACAAATTATAATGTTTGACAAGGAATTATATATTGAAGGGAATATGCTTATCGCTATCTAATATAAATGATAATAGACAAAGTCTGTGCTCATATTTAATATAAATAAAATATTAATATTTATTATATTATATAAAATATATATACTTTTTATTTTGTGTAATTTTAACATAATAAAATGATCACTTAAATCCAATCTCTAACAAATATAGAGATACATTTAAAGACATGCAGTCAGTGTTTAGATATTCATGCTCAACACTCATACTCACTTTCGCACACTCACAATTGTATCTGTGAAAACTCAGTCTATTAGCACTTGTATCTCAGTCGCCGTTACAGGTACAGTTGTTGACCTTAAGCTTCAATTTCAGTAAAAATGCCAGAAATATCTGCACACCAGTAACAAGTTAAGGCCATCAACTGATTCTCAACTTGCCACAGCAGGCAGCATTCAAGTGGCCCATTAGTCGCACTTAAACGCTCACACTGCTGTCGCACACCCACACACCTCCACACTCACACACACACACTAATACAGGCCGGCAGGCAGGCAGCAAGTCAAATAGGAAAAACTCTATTAAAACACCCACTAAAAGAAAAATTACAGACACTTGGCAGGCAGCTCAAAGAGCAGGACACCAAAGGCAAAGTGCGGTGGCAAAAGCAAAAGATTTCTGCCACCACCTTTTTGGCCCTGTTTACAAATCTTATACACACAAAAAGAACAACAACAAATACAAAAAAAAAGAAAAAAATGAAACAGAATACAGGAAAATTCCCTTCGTGTTGATGCTTTAACATATAATTTTGGCACACGACGCGTCGTCGACTTGAGGGCCCCTCAGACCGAACCAAGTGCTACATTTGCTATAAAAAAAAAGCAAAAATAAAATTGAAAGAGCTGCCACACTTTGGCAAATTTGTGTGCTGAAATATGCAACAGGTTGTTTTGTCCTCCAGAATAGCTCCTTTTGTGGGTCTGTCTCTCTGTCTGTATTTGTGTGTGTGTGTGTGTGTATATCTGTGTGTCCCTTTTTGTGAATGAGCTCATAAAACGTTTTTCTTTTCACATTGCCTGGGTGTTGATGTCGTCGTCGACGTCGTTTGTCTGTCCCCCGGCTGTATGTCCCATTTTCCTGACTGGCGTGCGCCCCAAGTTGCTCTTTAGTTTTCAATTTTTTGCTTTTTAACAACAACAGCAACAACTACACCCCACAGTATCTACGATACGCTTTTGTCCAACTTTGGGTTAAACATTTTGCCAGGCCAGGGCAAGTCTTTGATGGCCCTGGCAGCGGGATAGAGACTCGTCTCACCGCTTTACACTTCTCCACTCTGACCATCTCTCAGAGCTGCTCATTTTGATTAAGTGCGAAACAATTAAGGCTACTGTTTGCTACTGTTTATGTAGTTAATCGTGCCCGGACCGGAATAAGGCTGGCGACTTTTCAGTTAGGAGCACATGAACGGATGCAGGCCATGGCCAGAAACAGCTGTTCCCCCTACCAACCGCTGATGTGGTAGCTGTGGCTTCCAAGTAAAATGATGACTGATTACTGGTTTCAAGGGTTTAAATTGTATCAAATTAATGGAAATTGGGAAAGAGGCACAATCTAGTTGTACTTAAAGACTAGGTGGAAAAGCAAAGGAAGGCCTACAAAAGCTAATAAGACTCGGAAATGCAGCTAGTTTAAAGGAAAGTTTAAAAATAAATTAAAGACTTAAAGAAAATGAAAGTTAAATAAAATAAAATGTATTTAATGTAAAATTGAATCAAGGGAAATTAAAATAGAAACGAATGAAGTAAACTTTGTTAGATATATTTAGTAAATTAAATTACAAAAAATATTGAAGAACTAAGCGCAACATTTGTTGAAGAGATATAGAAAATAATTATATATAAATGATTATTAGTTTTTTAATTTAAAACCCTTAAAGAAGACCTAACATTTTTTTATAATATGTATAAAGTATGGATGATTAGTGAGAAGCGTTTTCGGTTAACGGTTTCAGTTTCAAGTCGTGTTTTTAGTGTTTTTCGTTTAATTTTTTGTTAATTAAACGCAATTAAAAGTTACCCCGCTCCTCTTGACACACATACTTGCAACTTATACGAGTCTGAGGCGACACAGTAACAACAGAAGTAACATCTGCCCAGTTAATGAGACTTGTCGCAGTCGTCACATGGCACTGACAACTGTCCAGCTAATTGCGCAATTAACTGCAAGACACGAAGAGATGGCAACAGCGACACGAAGGGAAAGGGAGAAAGGAAGAGAGAATGAGATAGTGATTGACAAAGACAGAGAGAGAGAGATGGAATGTGTGACCCGGAGAACGCCACATGTTGCATGCAATGGAGCACGGGGCATACTGTAAATTTGTTTGTATTAAGTGTTGCAAAATCTCAAGCACTTAATTCACGCTTTGTTGAAGGTGTTGAAAGGCGGTCGCTGCAACACACACACACATACACGTCCAGAGGTTGGGGGCAACCCAAATGGGGCATTACTACCAGCCAAGTTAAACCAAATGCAAAAACCGCAAAAAAAAAAGCCACCAAACTCGTAATGTGTGGTCCTTTCTATATTTTTTCAAGCTATGCAGGACTCTAGAACCCGGAGCTCATTTTGACTTTGGGCTGCAGGACAAGCTGCTTATCCTTTTCAGAGCCAGGGCAAAAGAAAAATGTTAATTACCCTTTGTGTTTAAATAGACCCACACATACACGGAGTCCCTTAGCCCTTTTGCACTCATACGGGGCAAAAAAAAAACAGGCAAATAAATAGAATTGTGAAAATTTGCCAGGGTCAAAGTCGTTGGGCATAGAATGGCAGAAAAAAAAACGGACTTTGTGTTATTTGAAGCAATTAAAATTATTATTTTAATGTCAACACTTTGGTGGCCAGGATAATGCATGTAAAATGAAAACATTGCCAACGCCCCCCGAAAGCTGCCAAATCCGTTAAATGTTTTTAAAGATTTTCCTCTTGCCTCTTTCCCATGGCGTTTCCCCAACGTCCTCTACTTTGATTCTTTTGCCGTCGGCTGTTGACGGCGGCGGCGGCGGCGACTTTTATGACTTTGCTTTGGAGTTACTTTGGTTAAGTTTTGGGGTTGATTTTACGCCCGTGCCATGGCTTACCAGGCGTTGAGAAATTCCGTAAAGTGTTTTTACGGTATTTGCTTCAGCTCGTCTGGGGTTAGGTCAGGTTTTCCTTTTATAATATATACTTTTCAGTCTGTTTTTTTCTTTTTTTGTATTCCCAGCGCCCGTTTGAGAAATGTTTTCGGTTTGCTTTGGGTTGCTTGCGGTTTAGTTTGTGTGTGGAAAGTTGGAATGGTGTTTGAGTCTCCGCATGGTATGAAAAGGTGTTGCCATTTGACTGTCGGTTGGTCAGTTGGAGTGTGGTGGGGCACTGGAGATAAGCAGGTGTTATATTTTTATGACTAAAGTGGCTAAGCTGCTTGTAACGTGGGTCTTTTCTTTTGGGAGAAAGGTATTTCCCTACCTGTAATGGGATATTTTGTTGGACAACTGAACAGCCAATTAAGTTCTGTTTCTAAGCATATTATTAGATTAATATTGCTTAGATTGCTATTCTTTTTGATAGCAGTAAAGATCTGTTTATAGACTTATGTGGAGTATAGATCAACTTATTAATTAATTCTACACTTTAAAGTCTCTCTCCTCCTTATATATATCTAAATGGAGTCTTGTTTGAGTTCTGACAACATCAACCAATCTTTGCGCACATGTTTCTATAAGAAGAAATGCAGTACCAGTTTCTGGTGTTCTTTGGGGGAACACGATACACTTACTTATATTATCAATGACATTTATCTGCTATCCATCCATCAAATAGTATCAACCCCAAAGAATGTCACTCTCTCTCACTCTCTCTCTTGCTCTCTAAATACATATTTAAGTAGTGCTAGTTAAGAGTATGTTAGACTCTCCACACGCAATGGTCTATGAAGAACTTTAATTGCTAATTGAGCAAAATACTTTTTGGCTACAAAACGACGAAAATGAAAATGAAAAAAATAATTATTGTTTCATGTTCGCTGGAATGCCCAGAAGTGAAAACGCAAAGCATAAATTATTTAATTGCTAATTAAGAATGAGCAACAATAAGAACGATAAAAACAAAATGTAATGAATTAGAAGGCGAATCGAAGACGGTTGCCGTTTTCAACATTTCTAGCGTGTGACAATTCGCATTAATTAGATGAAATGGCTCCAAAAATAAGCCATTAAAATGGAAAGACCAATAGGGGGCGGGAATGATAGAAGGGGAAGGAGGGAGGGGGGAGGATGATAGTGGAGATGCCGATCAAGCCAAGTTATTGGTGTGGGGCAATAGTTGAATTCTCGACGCCAGTTGAAATGAAAGTGCGCATCGGAGGATCAGAGCAGCTCTTCTTTACTCTCTCTATCTCTCTCTCTCTCTCTCTCCATTAATATCTGTCTTTCTCTCTCTCTCTCTCTCTCTCTTTCATTCGTGTCTTCCTGCTGCTCTTTGCGTGTTTTGCCTGCCCGTGTGCCGCTGCCATTTGGACACTTGTGACATTTTCTTAATTGAAATGATGCTCGTTTGTTGATAAAAATTCGTTTGTGTCTTTCTGTCTCTGTCTCTCGATGTCACTCTGTCTCTCAGTCTCTTTCTGGCACTCTTTGCACGTTTTGTGTTGATTAATATTACTGTTCATTATTGTTCATTATTAAATGAGCGTGTATATGCGACTTTCTGTGCATTTAGCACTTAGGATCGTCGCAAAATGTTTTGGTATTTCTTGTGTGGGCTTTGCCACATGCTGCTTGCCTCTCAAGAGATATTTTATAGAGTTGCAACATATGGTTGATAGTCCCAACTCGCTGTAGAAAATACTTGAGCTCAGTTTCATCACTTTGATCGAGCAGAAAGGTAGGCAATAGAAAATATTTACTCAATGGATGAGTCGAAATTCTGGGAGGAATGTGAGAAATATTCTAACATTCTAATAACTAACATTTTACAGAATATAGAATAAAATAGATAAATTACAATAACAATTTGTAGAAAGTTGAATAAATTAAGTGACAATATAATTTATGAGATTATATAAGAGTTTCATTAAGTTCCAAGAAATATATTCGGCTTTTAATAGCACAGAAATAAATGTAGACTTAGGAAATAGCAAATATATATTCAATGTGTGAGCTGTCATTCTCAGAATGTGAGAAATATTCTAGTAATATCTTTATATAGAATAGAGAATAAAATACATAAATTATATAGGAATGATTACATAGTCGACTTAGTTAATTCACTTATTATAATATTAAGAGCTTCTTAGTGAGCACATAGTATTGATTGTTTTTTCCACATGTTTCTAACCCTCCACCTATAAATATCAAATTAATTAGGCAATAGAATATATTATTATTATATATATTAATAATATATAAATTAACTGAGTTAATACAATTTAATGGTTTACTTAACGAGATAAAGTTTTATTAAAGTTCATTAAGCTTTCAATAATATATTTTTGAATCGTGTATTGTTTGGAGTCTTTCATGATTCTAATATTCCACCTAAGTGTCAAATTAATTTAACAAATTTAGACAAAAGTATATAAGAAATAGTATATTGATGAAATCTCTTTGCATAGAGCAGATCATTTAATATATAGATAAAATAACAATTGTTAAACGTTAAATGAGATCAGTTTCTTAAGATATTATAGAACTTTGCATAATAAGAATATTGTGTTATTCAAGTTCCATTGAGCTTTCAAGAATATATTGAGCTTATTACATCATACAAGTCTCTTTTTCTATTCTTTCACCTACAAATGTGATATTAATTAAACGAATATAATTATAAAACTCTGCTTTTTTTCTGTCTGACTGTCACCCACATAAAAAATACTTTAATCTAGCCTTAATTTAATTTTAACTAAATTTTTAATACAAATAAGTATGCGAAAAACTGATTTTAATAGATACTGAACATTGATAAATAGCTAGAGGGTATAAATAAATTCGTGATTCATTTAATTGAACTCGTAGCAATAAATTGATTACTGATTATGTAGATCAGCTAAACAAGTGCTTAATTACAACATTAAATGCCAACTCTTCGTTCACTTTGAGCTATTTCAATGACGTCTTCAGCCTGTTTGACGAGCGCCTTTCACAATTGAAATGCTTGGAAAAAATGCATTTCCTGTTGGCAGCCCACATAACCGCAATAAAAATGCAAACATAAAAACCTCCTGAGTTGCAAATTGGCCGTACATCAAAAGCCACTGCACCAAAATGAAATCCTTTCAAGATGCTCCTGCCCCCGATCGTGGCATATTATACGATACTACTTGCAACGCATTTATGGGACGTAATTAAAATTTTAATTTTGTTTAATCTCAAGACCTCACATGTGGACGCAATTTTGTGGACTTGGCCAGGTTGAGTTACTTTCATTCTGGGATTTGGATCTGATCTCATTAGCTAGTGGGCGGCTTTTTTTTTTTGTCTTTTGCCAGCTGCAAGCCAAATTATCTGCACATAATTACGCACTTTTCCTGGCTGATGTTTTTCCCCTCTCTCTTTTCTTTTATTTGCTGCTTGTCGTTTTTACGATTTGCCTACTTAAAGTGACAACGTGACGCCGGATGAGGAGGTGGCTGAGGAGAGAGTGAGAAGGAATGATATAGAGAGAAAGAGAGAGAGAGAGAGAGGGAGACGGGGGCAACTTGGGGGAGCTGCTGCCAAGGCGGACGGATCGCAATTGCCGCTGGCTTTTGGTTATTTTTAATGTCTGCTGCCTGTTTTGCTGATTTTCGTAGCCGTTTCTTGTGCCGCATTTGCTGCATTTTTATGCGTTCGTCATCCGTTTGTCATAAAAAAGCAACAGCAACAACAACAGCAACAGCGATTTTTAATTTTAATTTAATATCTAATAATTGTTGTTGATTTTCTTTGCAATTTTCCGTGCAGCTATTTATGCATTTAAACCTGGCCAACTGCATTCTGTGAACATGGGACATGGCACTTTAATGGATTTCTCTGATGATGCACAATATCATTAAAATATTTTACAAATTTTATAATCAGGCTATATATATGTGAAATTCGTATCATTTACTCAGTCCGACTCACGACTGCTCATTATTACATATGTGACTGTAAATAAATGTGTTATAACTTATTTGGCTTATGCAAACATATTCTGTATGACAAAACATTTTTAATATATATTTTCATTAGTTATAAATTTAAAAATAATTTTTATTAAGTCATAGGCGACAGAGACATCTCTGTATTTCAATAGAAAATCAAACTGAATTTGTTATGACCTGTAACTATTTCTAAACAACACTCAGAAGCGTTTTCTTAAGTAAATGTCTTATTTCCATATTGTAATTAATTAATAATAAATATATATAATATAAAATATACTTATACTTATTTCAAAATTAGATTAAGAGTTGGTTTGGTAAACAAAATACATAAAACAATCCTTAGTTTATCCATTTACAATAATAATATTAATCCAAGCTTGAAAAAATAACAGATTACTGTATATAAATATATATTTTATTAGTCTTTAAATCTAGAATGTATAAAGCTTTAAAGACCATTAAATTATATATATTAATGATTAAATTCCCTGAGAAATTAAAAGTCTTTCTCAATTTATTTATCTATTTATTTATTTATTTATATTACTGTAGCTTAGAATTAATCCTAAATAACAATTTGTTTTTATAGCCAGAGCAGCGAAGGCCTTCAGGCTGAATCTTTCTCAATTTTTAATATAATAATCGATCCAGAACTTAAAAACTCTTCATGAAAATTCAATTTTCTCTCAGTGCACTTCTGTAATTATGCAAATATAAAGTACATCTTAAACTAAACCCATTTAAAACATTTATTATCAGGTTTAGATCGAAATCGAAAGCCAACAGCAGTTTTATAATTAAATTGCTTTATAATTTCAATATTATACAGGCTAACAATAATTTAAATATCATATAATACTATATAATAGAAATAAGACTATATCTCGTTAACGACCTAATGATCAGATCGACATTTTACCCGACGGCTTTTTACCGATCAATCTTTGGTTGATCGAATTGAAAATCTCTGGCGTGGAAATAATAAAGCTGTGATCTCTGTGAAAAGTGTATTATGAATCTTATCGCTTAATTAGCTTTAAAAATGGAATAAATGATTAAGTCATTAAATGCAAATGGCAAATAGAATTGAAAACTCAAATTAGAAGTTTAATTATACCATGTACTTAGCTGTATGTCATTGCGATGCTTGGTAAAAAAAATAGTTTTCAAACGGTTACCGCATAAATTTATGTGCCACGAATCTTTAAGCAGTCGACCAACTAAATAATTACGCGATAACGAGCCGTGGAAAACTAGTTGCAGGTTGCAGGTCGCTTGCAACCCCTTGCATCTCTGAATGCCCAGACAACAACAATATAAAACTAAACTCTGTATTAATTTGCAATTAATGCAGCTAATTATATTTAATTAAATGAACGAGCCAAGCGGCAGAGATAGAAACAGAGGCAGAGGCAGAGACAGAGAGTTAACAATGCACAAGTGCAAGCCGAACGCTAAAGTCGAGCTCATGCCCTGTAGATACTTTGTAGCCAGTTACAGATACAAATACAGACGATAATTTGTGGAACTTGGACACACTGGGAAAAATGTAACGCGCAGGTTGTGGCGACTACCAAATGAAACTGATTATTACTAATGCCATTGTTGTAGTTGTTGTTGTTGCTGTTGTTGTTGTTGGTGTGAATTGCTGCTTATTGTATCTCATAGATACGTTTTACAAGCGGGCGGCGCGCGCGCATTTTGCAAAACGTCCGCGACTCATTCAAATGGCAATTGTAATATTTAGATATCTATTTTTCCATTTTTTTCATTTCTATTTAATTTTTTTCGTGGGGTGGCATCATTTGCAAGGCTTAGCACATTAAACTATTTATGTGTAGTAGAGTTGTGTATTTTTCTCCATTATTTTTATTTTAGTATCTCACAGATACATTTAAGCGATTCATTGTTGCAAATTGTCAGCGCTGCGGCCGCCGCCGCTGAACATATATGATTAGTTTAGTTTGACTGCTTGCTTTTATTATAATTTATTGTATTTACTTTTATTATTAGATGCTTGCATCTATTTTTGAGCTTGAAAAAAAATACCAAAAACAAAACCCCAGGGGGCGAAATCGAACAGGCCAAAAGATTCCATCGACAAATATACGAGTAAATGCCTAAAATGCAGAATAGTCTGTTGAGTCGGCTGCAATTTGAATTGATGCTGTGCCATGAAAATTATACTTAATTAAAGCCATTAACGATCCTAAGTCTTTGCATAAAAATCACATCAATTTATTGTATTTTTTGTATTGGGTTGCATTACGATGTCAAGGCCAAGATTTGCATAGAACTTGCATTTACTTCGGAGTTCGTAAAGTGCGTGAGAATTAAATCTTTTCGCAGCATTCGCTGAAGATACTTAACGACAGCGTCAAATGACTTTGACGAGATACTCGTACTTAAATTTAAAATTCGATTAGCTAATGATGACATGAGTATGAAATATGCAAAAAATATGCAACAATATTATATTTATTATGTCATCAAAGCAATTGTCAACTTATATCTTATTTAAATTTAGCAGAAATGTAATTTAAACTATTTTTGTTTGAGAAATAATTCAATAAAATGTATTTATTACCCAGCAATTTTGTTACACAATTTTGGAGATAAAATTTAAGTGTCTACGTTTCAAAATTCATTTCAATAACTTTTATATTTTATGAGATTTTAAATAATAGTTTATATATTAGAATGGAATGAACAAATCTGATTAAAATGTAGCATATTTAAATGCATCACAAATATATATTTAATCAATTTGTAAAATCAATAAGAAATAATATATAAAAGATTTTCTTTAATTAAACCTGATGACAGATGATGATAAGAATGAATGAATTTTTCACTTTTATAGTATTTATAATATTTTGATAAATTTATTCACTTTATAGTTGAATTTTTCAATAATTATATAATAATTAATTTAAAAATTTACCGTCTTATTGTTGAATTAAAGCTGCAATTCGGGATGGTTTAAGGACTGGTCTTTTTCTAGATATATCGTTTATGGTTTTCTAATGCACTTTTCTAAACTATTCGTTTAATTTAACTTTATTAACTTTATTTATTTTGATTAGTTCCCGAAAAGTTAAGATCTAATGATCGTCTCAGAGTTACTATTTTCATGGAAACTTGGGAGAACTGAGAGATAAGCGGTCGGGCCGAGATTAAGAGTAATTAATTGAACATTTTGATGCACTTTTTAATCACACACACACACACAGAAGAAGCTGCAGTTGCAGTTGCAGTTGCAGTTTCAAGTTGCTGTTGTTGTTTGATGTTGTTTGTTGTATGTTTGATGTTTGTTGAGCCACACGCGACGATTTCTTGAGATAGGCGCGCGCGAAATCTTTGGAATACTTTTGTTCAGGTTGCAGTTGCTGTTGCTGTTGCAGTTGCAGTTGCAGCTGTTAAATGTTGCTGCCTGGCACACGCCGGCAATGGAATGCAAAAATGCACACGCGTGAATATCGATGTATGCGTGCGTGTTTGTGTGTGCGTGTGCGTTGGAGTGTGTGTGTTTGTGCGCGCTCAGTAACGTAACGGTGCGTGAGTGGTACGTACAGGCGCAAAGTCGTCCACAGACTGAATGAACGTGTGGCGCACAAACGGCGCTTGGACCCCCAACAATCATCAACATAAGTAGCAAAGCGCGGCCACAACAACAACAACAGCAACAGCCCACGACAACTACGTCGACTACGACGACGACGACAACAACATCGACAACGACTACGACGACGACGACTACGACGACGACGACTTACGACAAACACGAGCAAACAAAAATGTTGCCGAAGCCGCAAACGAAGCCGAAGCAAATGGCCCAAAGCTCAGGAGGAGCAAGCGAGCGCGACACAGCTGAGAGAGAGTGAGTGAGAGAGAGAGAGAAAGAGAGCGAGAGCGCAAAACCAGACAGAGTCAAACTGACGTCGACGCAAGCAGCGAGTGGTTGGCCGGGTGGGAGAGAGGGGGTGGTCTGGTTGCCCTGTGGTCTTGTCTCAGCTAATATGTAAAACAAAACGCGAGCAACGTCAACGTCAACGTCGTCGTTGACTGCGCAGGAGCGCAGTGCACACACAACATGCACCATTGAAATATTCGCACTCGTCGTCGTATTTTACTGCGTCGCTGCCCCGCCCGCTGCCGAGTGTTGTTAAAATAAAAATAATGACGTCATTAAGCGCACAAATGAGCGCTGCTGCTGCTGCTGCTGCTGCCAATGACTGCAACAGCGACTGCGACGTTAACGTGGGCAGCGTTTATAACTGTTTTCAGTGCAGGAGAAGTGAACACTTGACGAAGCTCTGGCTGCCGCTCTTGCCCCCTCCCCAAACTTAACGAGTCAGAGTTAGCTCGAGAGAGAGAGAGAGTGAGTGTAGAGAGGGACAGAGCGACAGAGAAAGAGAGCGAGAGCAAGCGTGCAGTGTGAGCGCAAATGTTGAGCATTTTGTTGTTGCCGGTAGTGTATGCATAAGGTGGGTGGGGGTGGAATGATGACCACTGCGTAATGCCTGATGGGAGGGGGTGGGAAGGGGCACGTGGGTTAGCTGACTGCTAATTTTTATTTACATATTTAAAATTTTTGAGTTAAAAATGTTTTGAGGTTTGCATTGTCAACGATACAAAAATATCATTTACATTCTTAAATAAAATATGCAACCACATTTCAGTTGCATATATCTTTTAATTTACTTTCTCATTGAAAATCAATTTAAAAAGACCAATTCAATGTTCTAGTTTATAAATTTTATAAAAAAGTGCAATTATTTTATGCAAATATATATTATTTTATTGCTAAAGATATTAGTTTAATATAAAGTATTTAAATAAATAAATAAGTGAATTTCTCTAAAAACATAAACTATAGAGTAATATTATATTTGTATTATTTATTTTACCATAAATGCCTGTAGAAAACTGTTCTAATAGAAATATCAATACAATTTGTTTAACTCGACGTATATGTTATCAAGTAAATTTGCAAGTCGCCATTTGTCAATTGTCTTCCCCATCCAGAGAATCATAAAGCTGTCCCCTTGCCAAGAAATTAATAATTAAAATGCCAATCCGCAGTCGGAGTCATCAACTCGTTCAAACTCATCACTAGTAGTTCTACATACATATATCCATCCCCTTCTTCCACTCCCACGTTGCCCAGTTTGTCAACAATCTCCAATTGCTCTTCTATTTCCGTCTCCGTCTCCGTCTGTTGTTTCTTTTGCTCACCCACTCGCCCTCCTTGTTGTGTCTCAACTCGTATACAAACCGAAAAGTGCCAATAAATATGGAGCATTTGCAAATTCCGCCTGCTGCCCACACTTCTTCTTCTCTCTTCTCGCTTCTTGCTACTCCCTTCACCTTCGCCTTCCCCTTCTCTTTGCTACCTCGTGCACTAATTCACATTTGATGTTTTGTTGTCTGCTCAGTTGTTGCTGTTGCTGCTTGCATTTTTCTGGTCAATGAGGTTACAGTCAAGTCACTAGACAAGCCAAATTCAGTCAGCTACGAGCCTCAGTAGCCCCGTCAACCCCCTTCCCACCGTATTCCCCCTGCGACTCCTGCTCCATGCCTTTGACCGGTTGACCAGTTGACCAGTTGCAGGGCAGAAGATGCAACAACGCCAACTCGTGCGGTCTCTGCAACCGGTCGGCTCTCAGTCTCAGTCAGAGCCTGGACTCTGTTCACTGTCTACTGTCTACTGTCCAGCCACAAGCCACCCACCCGCCTCAGTCGAGTTCAGCTATCGCTCAGCTATCGGAGGTGTCGATGACGTCGTCGTCGTCATCGTCATCGTCGTCGTCTCTTGTCGTCTCACCGCAGACTCTTCTATGCGGATCAATCGACTACAATTCTTGTTTGTTACTTACCATACTTAACTAAAAAGCAAGTCTAAAGACTTTGTCAGCATATTTGTGCAATGTAGAGAGCCAGTAATACCTAAACATACGTAAAATTCACTTAACATTCCATTACTCTCTAAAATTTAGTTGCATTTAAATTATTTTAATTAAGCTAAATTTTAATATTTTACAATTGTACGATATTTATATGTTTGTCCTATTGCATATTATGGAAAATATTAAAATCTCACATGTTATCTTGACCGATTCTTATCAGTTTAAATATTATCATAAGTTTACTATTTTTTTTACATTTATGCCATGTGATTTTATTAAACCCCTAAATTTATGCTGCATTTTAATTTAGATCATGACGGGAAAATCAGATATGAATATATGTAGGGTTTATTTACTTAATTGAGTAAATACAGTATAATAATATAGAAACTTAGTGATCTTCATTCGTCGTTTGAGTTGATGTTCTCGCAACCTTCCAGAGTCCGAGGCCGAACTGCAATTCCCTTCGGCGACTCGGTCTTCAATCTTCTTAGGTCGCTCGGTTATTGTGATGCGAATTCGCCTGCGAGTGAATTCGCCTTCGTTACTTAAACTCATTGATGTTGTCTTTACTCGTTTTTGTTGTCTTTGCTCGTTGTTGTGTAGGGATTGTTGTACACAGAGTTTGATTTACACCGGGATATACCACTTCATATACATAAATATATTTTTACCCTAATCACATTGCATTTTTTGGAAAACATCAAAAACTCACAACTTTGACAAATCTCGATAGATTATTTGTGCTCTAAATTGATGCTACATTTAAAGTTTCTTAATTTTTATCAATTTAAACATTGTCCAAGATCTACTAGTTTTTTTTTTATGTCTTCTAAATTAAAGCTGTGATTAAACTTTCTTAGAATACAAGCATTGTCAATTTTTTGTTGACCATATTACAGAAACTTTTATCTCTCTTTCCATGTTAAATATTAACCAATTTTAATAAGTAAAGTATTTGTATTAATTGTTTGATCTCTTAATTTAAGCTGCATCTCAATGGTTTTAATATTGCGCAATCTAAATATCCTTAATTTTTGTCTTTTATTCATACTTACATCATGCATTTTTTGGAAACACTTTAAGCTCACTTAACTTTGCCAAATCTCAACCGATTTCCAAATGAGTTGTCTTTATTTTTTCATTTTATATCCTGAATTGAAGCTGCATCTAAGTATTCTTAGTTATGAGCTATTTAAATAAAAAATGTACTATCTTTCTCAGACATATCTCAGGTAATTATAGGAGAAACTTTAAACTCTCATAACTTTCTTAAAACCTAACCGATTTAAACTAGCAATAAATTTTTCATTAATTGTTTGTTCTCTAAATTGATGCTGCATCTGAAAAAAATTAAAATAAAATTAAAATTGTTTAGAAAATTGAATCTTCAACTCTTTTAGAAATAGATCAAGTAAAGATTATTGTCAAATTCATTGAAAACAAATTAATAGATAATTATAACAATATTTCTTCTGTTGATATTTGTAGAGTATTTAAATATCGCCCATTCAATTCTTAACTTGTCTTTTATAGTGGTTGTTTTTAGCCAAATTTGGGCAAATATTTAAGTGCTGTTGCCACTTCAGTTCACTGCACGTTTCGTCGTCGTCGTCGTCGTCGTCGTCCACCTTGGCTTGGGTATTGGCCTAGACGGACGCTGTTCTTCATGGCCGGCTCATCAACTTAATTTTCGAAATTTCCACGTTGTCTCTAGCACTCGTTTTCCCCTCCCTCCCGTTGCCTGTGTTGCACACATTGCTGTTGTCTTTATGTCTAATTTTTGTGCAGCATTTTACCGGCAGCTATAAAATTGTATTACCGTTAAATGCTGCACTGGCGAGTCATCGTCTAATTTACGTTAGCCGGCAGCTTCAGCCAGGCAAAGGGATAAGAGGGAGGTGGTAAGGAGTAAGGGGTAAGGGGTTGCAGGCTGCCCACTTTCCATCTTGGCTTGATTGTCATTCGTTACGTTGCCGTTCAGGCCATGGCCAACAAACTGATTAAATTCAGCACGCGCCCTGCGGGCATCTTGGAAACTTCTTGCTGCAGAGTCGAGTATGCCAACTGGAGGGGGAGTGGGGCAGCAGCTAAGTCTCTCTGCCGCTCAGCATCTCAGTCTCTCCAGTCTCTTCAGTCTCTCCAGTCAGCCAGCTCCAAGCCTCATCAACAACTGAGGAAGAAACTCGACGCTCTACATAAATTTGAAATTAACGTTTTCTAGCACATTCCCTGCCTCTTTCTCGCCTCCAGCCACTGTCTTTGCCGCTGTCTCTGTCTCTGTCTCCCTCAAACTCTGGCAATTTGTTGCTGCTGCTTGTCATGGGCTGTCTGTACATCTTCTACTCTCCTCCAACTCTCCAACTCCCACCAAGTCCAAGTGTTTACATGCTTTCTGTAATTATCATTGCCATTCCATTTCGCATGGAACACACACGCAGCTCCGAGCGGCATTTGAGTTGAGTGGCTTTTTCGACTCTATCTATTCTACCGTTTCCCCTCTCCACTCTCCCCCTCGGTCAACCCCTCCACGCACACTAATTAAATGCAAATCTTCGTCGCATTCATGTCTAACAGATATATGGCCAAAACGCCATGGGGCTCATTTTGACCACATTTTAAGTAACGTACCAAAACTTGTCAGCGTCGCGTTGCAATAAAAATAACTGCAAATTAGATATGAATTATAGTTTGACCACAGCGAATTTTTGTAGCCAAAATGAATGTAGTTTTTATAATCCACATAATGATAGTAACTGATAAATCTGTCAGACTGCAGTTAAATGATTTAGGTGATTGAGAGCATTTTAACTATTTACAAGTGCATTAACTGCAAAAAATTAACATAGAGCTAAATTAGGAATTATCATATAGAACGTATGTAAATATTATCTAAATAAATATGAAAATCACTTTAGAAATATTATAGATTAATATTTAAAACAATTGACAAATATTAAAGGTGTTAAAGTTATAGTTGCAATTGGAAATTGTGTATTAAAAAGAAGCATTTAACTGTATAATAATAATTCATAATAACTGAAATTAAATTATGAATTATTTGTATAAAAACAAAAACAAATTGATAAGTTCTCAGTGTAATTAAATGCAATTTTGCATGATCAGATCAGATAGACGTTTTAATTACGCAATCTATCAAAAAAAACTGCATAAGTGCAGTTTATGAGCTATTTCACGCTCACCTTCTACTCTTGGCCCATAAAAATTATCTACTTTGTTCAGCAAGAGAACGATAAATAGTCAAATACGAAGTCAAATGGCCAAATGGTCTGATGTGGGCCGTGTAATTTGTGCAGCTGACAGATATGCATAAAAATGTGTGTAGAGATTGCTGCCAGAGTCAGAGTCAGATCCAAAGCCAAAGCCATGATAATTAACTGTGGTCGAGGCTGCTAATTACAAAAGCATCCTGCAACATCATTTGAGATATTTTTCCATTAACTGACGACGTTGTCGACGCCGCGCCACACAAAACATATTAAAATTAACCTGATTACTCCGCAGGCGCTGCCAACTCGCAATCCGACAACAACTTGGACTGGGAGTTGTTGTCGGAGTTCGAGTCGGAGTCGAAGTCGAAGTCAAAGTCGGAGTTGCAGTTGGAGCTGGAGCTGGAGCTGAAGCTGGAGCTGGACTTGAAGTTGGCGTTGCAAGGCACAAACTAATTTCAAATAACATAATTCATTCGCTTAGCCGGGCCGACAGGGCGTGTGTGTGTGTGTGTGTGTGTGGGGAGAGAAAAGGGACGTGGCTGAGACTTCAACTGGGAGAGACTGAGACTCGAACCGAGTTCCGCTGACCGGTTTGTGGAGCACCAAATTAGTTGAAGTTTAATCACATTGCAAAACTTGCAATGTGGCTAAACAAAGCGCCAAAGCTGTCATAACATCCCAAGTTCGAGCAGGAGGAGATTGGAAGGTACACACTCAACACTCGACCAGGTCCATTAGTGGTGTCGACTCATTTGGAAACTGTTAAAGTAAACGCTAATTGTTATGGGACAAACACAAGTCGGAGAAGACTCTTCAGGCCCAAAACCCTATACCCAAATATGTCAAAAACATTTCAATTCTCGCTTAAAATTTCTCGCGCATAAAACTTTGTGATTATTGAATTTTTATTATTGCTTTAACTGCAAAACTGCAAAACAGCAATTACAACAACAGCAACAACTTGAAAGGGCAACAACAACTATAATGTGCAAAAGTTGCGGCAAGTAGCAAAAAACAACAAGAACAAAAACAATGTGCCCTTCAATGTTACAGTGGCACAAAGCAATTGAAAATTTGATACATATCTTTTAATATATTATATTTCAAGCTATTTGAAATATATACAAAAAGTAAACAATTTACAACACTGACATACAATCTGTTAAATATACTTGACAACTCTTTTTTATTTCGTGTATTCGACACCAAACGAACAGCATTTATAGTATTAATATAGTTTTAATACTGCTGATAAGTGTACACTTTTTTTTATCATGTTTTTCAACACTATGCAGAGAGTAAAGTATACAAGAAACATCATTCTACTGTAAGCATTCCATTTGAAATTGTTACATTCATACAATTCTATAGCATATATCTGGTCTAATATTTTGAATATATTCTAAACTAGTTTCCAAAAAGTAACTACCTGCTTAAATTGAACTAAAGTACTTTTAAAATATGCTTAAAACAGAATTAACAAAAGGAATGTAATCAACCAAGTTAATGGACTACAATCTTAATACAAAATTAGTTTTACTGAAGTAAATTTGTAATTTTCTTTAATTATATTTTCATTTCAAATACTAGCTGTCTCGTCCCACTGTGCACAGGCGTGCCAAAGCCTCGAGCCCTCGTTCTGTCCTCATTCGAAGTGTGGTAACCAAACGGCGCGTGTGCAGAGGCTGCCTTGGAACTTGGTCTTGGTCTTGGGTTGGACTTGGACTTGGACTTGGACATGGGCTGCTCGAGGAGCATAGACCCAAGCCTGGACTACCACTTTATATATACGTGGTAATTTTGTAATATCGTAAAGTATTTTTTAATTGAACGCACCTCCTTCTTTAGGCGTCGGACTCGTCGCTTTACGGAACTCGGCTCGGAATCGGGTTTGGGTTTTGATTTGAGCTTGGGTGAGCTTTACGATGTGACTGCGAATTATGTTTTAAACTCTCTGTATTTTGTCAACTGGTTTTGAACTTAAGTATTTGTTTCAATAATCATTTGAAACTCTTATGACTCATTTCCTTCCACACAGAGAGAGAGAGAGAGAGAGAGAAGGAGGGGCTGAGCTGTGTGTGATTTATGCGTTAAGAGTGAAGCATTAAAATTAGCTCTAATTATGACTATCGCAGGAGCGCAGCCAATTAAAATGCATTTCTGCTTTGACCAAGAACATAAATCAATTTAAGATTTATGAGTCTGGGCCGAAAAGAATAAAACTTCATATACTTATATGTATATATACTAAAGCAATATGAAGGCTATGCGACCAAATGTCTACATATAATATTTTATGATTAGTTGAGCTTTGAGTTTTGCATAACCTTTGCTTGGTCTCTGTCTTTTGAGTTTAGCTTTCGGTTAACTTGGCTTGATTCCCCTTGACTGGGCCAGCTATTGCGTTATTCCTTTGTCTACCTTCTGGCTGACCATTCATCGCATTCATTCATGTTCAGGTCCAGCCCTAACCTGTTCGCTTCGACTCACGACTTTATAATTAGGCTCAGTTGTTCTCGTTGTTGCTGTTTGTTGTTGTTGCTGTTGTTGTTGCTATCCACTGCTCACTTAATGCATTCATAATAATATTTCTTTTGCTGTTAAATTTATGCTTTTTGCCTTGTAGTCTTCATCGTTGTTGCCTTTTTGCTTTTTATTTATTTTTGCCAGTTTTAATTTTCTCGCTTCGAACGAGTCGCAAGTCCAAGTCCGAACTGTGTCGAACCGAGGAGCATCATCGCAAAAATCGTTTTGCATTCTTAAACATAATTGCATGTGGGCGTGGTCACATATGAAATTTCTTTGATTAAAGTCGATTAAAATCGCAGCCTGTTTCGCCTGCTGTTGCTAGTTGTTTCTGTTGTTATTGTTGCTGTTGTTGTTGTTGTTTCAGTTGGGATATTTGTTGTCGTCGTCGTCGTCGTCGTCGTTTGCTGCCAGCTACTTTGGTCCAAAGGAATCGCTTCTTGGGATGAGCCAAGCTTTATGAGCTCAAGGATTTGGGCGGATATTAAAGTAACTCACAAATAATTTATGAACCTTTTTGCCTTCGCTCGGTAAGTTTTATAATTTAATTAGGTATTTTAAACTAATTAAAAATTATAAACATAATGTATAATTTGAACATATATGCATATTTAGTTTTTATTATATATACATTGATAGTTGTTATTTTTTAATCGTTACTATTCATTATTAAAATTAGAGAACTCTTTTCAAACACACATGAGTATGTTATATAAATTAAAATTATAAGTAAGCTCACTTCTCTATCTTCCCTCTTTAGAGAATATTTATAGTAGTTCATAACAAGAATAATAATAATATTTATAAAATATATATTATATTTTGTAAAATTATATAGCCAAATAATTAAAAATAATAATGTTAGACTATCAATAATTATTATACTACAAGTCCTAAAAATAAGCATAAGTTAGGCAATTTGTTTAAAAGCACTTAATGCCAGTGAATATGCAAAAAAAGAAATAGAAATAATATAAAAACATTTGTTAGTTTATTTTAATATTATTATTATATAATTGTATCATAGAATTTAATCCTAAATTACAAAATAGTTTTAGCGAAAGCAGCAAACGCCTTAAGGCTGTTTATTTATATTATTTACACTATAATTTTATGTAACATACATTTACGTGTTAAAATCAATAAATAGCAATGATATTTCTATTGATATTTCCTTTTAATGTTTACTTTTGCAATTCCATTATCTCTACAATATTTTCTATTTTATTATTTAATTTCGAACAACTTTATTAGTTGAGCCTTGAGTCATTTGCTTTTACATTTAATTAATATTGAATTGCAATTATATGCACTTGACTAGTAGTATGCTTGGATAGCTGTTAGATGCTCTATAATTCAGACTCTGGTTAACTGGGGGCCAGAATCTTCTATTAAAATGAGTTTCAAACGACTTGCAACTCTACGGTCCCAGCCTTTGCCTCATCATCATCATCATCAGCGGCTGCGTGGCTGTTTGGCCACTCCCAATCGCAACTGCCCCCATGTTGCATACTCCTCCTCTGGCCGAAGACATGCCGCTTCTAATCTGCACTCAAGTGAATTGCAAATTACGTGTCTTAAATTGAAGTTTTACGAGTTGCTACTCTAAATGTTTGCACCAAAGTGCTCGCTGGTTGTTGTTTGCACAACAAGAAGAAGGTCCAGAAGACTCTTTGGCAATGGACCAATTTCTAAGCTAGCGACGTCTGCGCACACACACACACAAACACACACACACCAATACACTAATACAGTCACATATGTGCATAGAGTCCATGCTGCTTGCTGCGTGTTTAGGCCGAGTGTTGTATTTCATGTTGTGTTGCCGTTGCCGTTGTTGTTGTTGCTGTTGCTGTTGCTGCCTCAGCTCTGTTGTCGTCTTCTACTTCTGCTTGTTGTTTATGCGATGCAGGATATGATAATAATTACACCTTCGCCGTTTGTAGCCTCTCCACTCGCCTCCACTTGCCACCACTTGCCACCACTTGCTTCACCTGGCCAGGAAGTCGCCCGTTTTCCTTGTTTGCCTGTTTGCCTGTTCTTCTCTCGTGTTTGGCTCCGTCGCAACGTCGCAGCGATTAAAAATTGATCTCATTATAATTATTTTTTATAATTTATGAAGCCTTAAAATGTGTGTTGCTTGTGTTGCTATTGCCATTTGCCATTTGCCTGCCCCGGCTATGTCAGTATACGGCTACAAAGTAGTCATTATAAAAGCCATAAATTTCGATCGCCTCGAGCCCCCAACCAGCAAACTGTTGGCTTTAATGAGTGCAGTCAAACTGAAGGTTCACTCGAAATACCAACGACTTTTTGATTCCTTGAATATCTGCAAAGTCTGTACAAAAAATCAATTTGTCAAGTTAATATTTAAATTATACCTTTATTGAATTAATTATATTGAATTTAACATTCCCAACAAATATATATACATTATTTAGTTAAATTAATAAGCCATCTAAACAGGTTTTTCAATGTATTGTATATCGTTAATCTGCTGCAATGTAACTATTTTATAATTTAAACAGCATCATTTATATTTCTCCTAGAAAGTGCAACTCTTTCTATTCGATCATCCCTCGTTGTCTGCGTATTTCCATCTCAGTTCTTTTAGCTGGAATGTCTGCACACGCGTTCCCAGAAAGCACAAATCTCAGATACAACGCAGCAAATATTATGCATATTACGTATACATACGACTCTCTCTCAATGTTGAGATATACACACACACACACACACATATTTTCAAAGATCTATTCAACACACACCCGCACTTGGGGGCACATACAGTGGGGTATGCCTGACTGGGACCGGACTTGGTTGGGGTTTGCTCATTTTGCATTTTAGTTTGTAATTTAGTTTCATTTATTGCGATTTTACATTGACGCCTGACACGCAAATTCGTGTAATCCTGGCAATGGCAATGCCAGAGCTGTTGCCGATGCCAATGCCGATGCAAATGCCGGCAGAACCCACCGACCATGCGCCACACAAAGTCCAATTAAATTATGAGGGTCCACACGCCACGACAACGATTGTGCCGGGGCAGAGTGGCAAGTGGCAAGTGGTAAGCGGCAAGCAGCAAGCGGCAAGCGACAGAGTCTCAAACTTGAACCAGTTGAGAGCCACAACAGACGTTGGACCCGATTTAGCCCGATTTGCCATTTCCAACTGCTTATGCCTCACTTGAGCTTGGCGCTGGCTCATTTTCAGCTCAGTTTTTGCCATTGCCATTGCCGTTGCCATTGCGGTGTAAGAGTAATTAAAATCCCTTGATTAATATGTAAATTTAATGAGATTACGAATTCAGCGAACAAGATTAGGAATGCACGGTCTCCAACTCCAACTGGCGACCATCCACTGTCGACTGGCGAGCGACTCCAGGCGAACTGTCATTGCTAACTCCTTGGCTGGCTGCCAACTTGGCCACGTCTTGAACGCACACACACACACACACACACACATATGTAATTTTCACTTGTGTTAACAGTCGAACTGGAGACACACACACACATATGTTGTCTGCTGCCTTTGGACGTGGTCCAGGCTTGTTAACGTTTCTGTGGAAAGCCGCAGCATTGAAGCCACCCAAAAAGCAAATCGACATTGGAAAATTGGAAGCGCGAAATAAACTTGTACATAAATTGTGTGAAATGGATTTGCTTGCAGTTCAAAAGGTTGTCGATTTTGTCGTCTCTGTTTGTTGTCGGTTGTCGGTTGCTGTCGGTTGTTGTTGTTATTCGTTTTGTTGTTGCTAGTTGTTGATGTTGTTGCTGGAACTTGGACTCGTACTGATTTGGTTAATCTGTCAGCATGCCATTTACCAAGAGCGTGTTTCAATTTTGATCTTTAAGTGATAAATTTTCATTAAACTAGAGACATTCAACTCGTAATTTCCATTTTAGTTTGAGTTTTGATTGCGTTAGTTATAAACTATGACTTACCTTACAGAATAATATTTAAATAAGCAAATATCTATAAAGTTATAAACGAGTTTTGTAGATTAAGCATTTTCCTCTAATCAATCCGTCCTGCAGAATACCTAAGAGAATAGAATATATATGGATAAAAAAAAGAACTTGAAGAAAAGGGAAATTATTCATAATAATATACTTAGTATATATTCGAGCTTTAAGCTTGAGAATAAAAAATATATGTTTTAAATTTGGTTAAAATGCTGTACAATATTCTATATCACATTTAGAATACATATCGAACTTTATAATATATTCAATGGAAGGTTCTAAATCAATTATTATCTAAATATTCACAAGCTAAAATTATATGCTAAGAGCGTTAAATAAATGTTTGATTAAATTAAGTCATAATTCCACGGCTAAACATCAATAAATTTATCTCAGTTTTTACACATTTTTCCTAGAAAAGAAATGATTTATTTGTTGCCTTTACAATTCGCAATAAATTTATTTTTTTAATTATTTATTCACTTAATCGTCGCCTTGGAAAGTGAGTATAATTTAGTTGGTTATATTCAAATAATTCTTTCAATTCTTGATCGAATACATAAGCGTTGTTTACCGAATAAATCTTGCTCATTGCGATTTATTTATTTACTACCTTATTTAAATATTTATTTATTTATCTATTTATTTACTTATTTCTTAATTTCTTTATTTATTAATTTATGTGTTTAATTACTTATTTATTTATTTATTCATTTATTTATTTGTTTATTTATTTATTTATTTTTTATTTATTTATTTATTTAGTTATTTAATTATTTACTTATAAGTAAATAAATAAATAACTAAATAAATAACTATGTAAATAATTATTTATTTAGTTATTTATTTATTTACTTATTTACCTATTTATTTATTGACTTATTTATTAATTTATTTACTTATTTATTTATTTATTTTATTATTTATTCATTTATTTATTTATTTGTTATTTACTTATTTATTTATTTATTAATTTGTTTATTTATTTATTTATTTACTTATTTATTTATTTTTTTTATTTATTTATTTACTTATTTACTTATTTATTTATTTATTTATTTATTTATTTATTTATTTATTTATTAATTTATTTATTTATTTATTTATTTATTTATTTATTTATTTATTTATTTATTTATTTATTAATTTATTAATTTATTTATCTATTTATCTATTTATCTATTTATCTATTTATTTATTTATTTATCTATTTATTTATTTATTTAATTATTCATTTAGCGTCCACTAAAAACAGTCACCTCAAAGAACGATTAAAAATACAAAATAAAAATATTAACTAATAGTATGAAAATAACTATAAAATTATATTATTATTTGGGGATATTCGAACAATTATTTGCTCCAAAAATTGTTGCAAGGATTGTGGAAAACTCAGAAGAATCAAATCAATAAGGAAAGAGGAAAAATGTAAGTATTGTTGAATGTCGAGTTAGTTGCTTAGCAGTTTAGAATAAGGTTCCGATATTGTTAACCGATAGTTTGGCTGATAATAATACGTTTCTCATATGAAATCAATTAAATTTCTAATTCCTTTTAAAAAAAATAATATGAAATAATATAATTCGCTTGACAAAAAAACAAAGCGACATTCTCTATATATATTCATAACTCTATATACACAAATTATGCAACCCTTTTTTGTTTATACGCGTATTTCTGTTTAATCCGAATGCAAATATGGTAAAATGTAATTCCAATTTACGTTACCATTTGATGTGCATAATCGCATTTAGTCCACGTCATGGTAACATATCCTCATCCTACCAAAACAGCATCTACCTAAACAAATCATCGCCTTCTAACCGCATTCTCCGCTTTCCTCGCAAAGCAACTCAGACCTGGCCAAATCCAAAAACTCAACGAAACTTTTACGTGCTTCGGATTCAACAACAACAACAACAACAACAGCAACAAAAACAATAGCAACAACAATTATCTATAGACGCAATAACTTTTCCCATTTTTGCGCTATTTTCCCATTTGCTTTCCACGTTTCATCCCCGAGTTTTTGTTAGTCTTGTTGTTGTTGCTGCGTTTTCTGCTGCCTCCCTACTGATTAGCAGCTCTGAGCTCTGCGCGAGTTTTTTCTCATTACCGAAAAACGCGCGCGAGTTTTTTGCCGCGCCAATGGCTCCACTTGGCGTCTGCGATTGGGTCGCCAGCTGCCGCCGATGCTGCCTGCGATTGGTGGGAAGCCGTTTTAGGCGCTAAGTTCAAACAGCACTTTTGCGAGGGTTGAGTTGGGTTGAGAACTCCAAAATCCCTCCGTTTTGTGTGCGTTGATAAAGTGGGTAGACAGTGTATAACTGCATTTCGCTCTGTAACTGTGATGCCTTAGAGAATGTAAGGGATAAGGTACGAATTTCAATGATAAGCTTTGACAAAATGTATGAATTGTGATTCCTACATTTTTGAAATGATTTTAAAGCACTTAATTACAGTTCTTGGAGTTAGGTATTATTTTTAAGTCACACTGTAGTGATTTAATAGCCAAAATTTATATTTCTGCAGTGTATTTCATAATCAGCAACTACTTTAAGATTACCAGTAGATTAAACAGGTTTATAAAGCCATTTATCTATATGTATGTGGGGTGGTATATTATCCCTGTGAACATCAATCCCTGTGTACATCACTCCCTGGACAACAATAACCAGCAAAAACAACAACAACGAGCAAAGTCAACATGAACGAGTTAACGCAACGGAGGCGAATTCAATCGCAGGCGAATTTGCCTCACAATAACTGAGCGACCTAAGAAGATCGGAGACCGAGTCGCCGAAGGGAGTTGCACTTAGGCCTCTGACTCTGGAAGGTTGCGAGAACATCAGCTTAAGCGACGAATGAAGAGAACTGAAGAGCTATATTAAAATACGATATTGAGTTAATATTATTAATATAATTAAATAAATAAAACCCTACATAAACACCCAAGTATATATGCATTTTTAGGAACTGATAATCATACGATTTGCTCAATTTTTGTTTGTTTGAAAGGCTACAATATAATGGAGTTAAGTAGCCCAGCTTGTTTTAATAAGTGGTATCATACATCGGAAAAACTTCAGTTAATAAGTTATGCTGAATCATAACTGCTTAAGTAAAATAAATGCCATATGAAATGATCGAGTTTCGGCCACTGTGCGAATTAAGTTATACATAGATATATTTAAGATTGTTAACAAGTAATCTGGCAGTAAATTTATTGAAGAATGCATATATATAGATTATAATTCATGCAAAATATTGAGGGTATACTTCACTGTAAACTAGTGTTAAAATAATTAATAAAATGTCAACAAACAGCATTTTTTCTATTTAAAATGTATCTGGAATTGCCTACTATAAGGGTGCCGACAACATCAACGATTTTAGTTCAACAGAAAGCGATCGAATTTATAGAACGCACTGTGTTTGTTCTGTGTGTTGGCATACAGAGCTTGAAGAAGAATGGGACAAGGATGCCACAGTTATGAGCTCGGTGTGAATGGTAAGTGGCAGTGAATGAAAGTGAGTTTCGACACACTGGAAAACAAACGGGTAGATAGAGTTGAATGAGCAGCAACACACGCAAAATACACACAGAAACAAACAGCCAAAACAGAGGGAAAACGAGGGAAAACATTGTCCAGCATCCTGGCTGGGAGTTGGCCTCAGTCACTGGACGTTGGACGAGAAAATCCAAAAAATGCAGCAATTGCAATGAGTGCGATGTGCGTTTTATAACAGCCTTAAAATGCAGTTTAAGGATGAGTAACAGTGTCAGGGATACGCATCCAACAATAACAGCATGCTAAACACTGAAATATGTTGGTAATTTTGTGGTAATGACAAACAGTCAGTCAGACAGCCAGACAGTCTGTGGGTGAAGGCGTTGCCCCGATAAAACCGGAAATCAAAAAGACCGTAACTGATACCCAAAATGCCACCAAGAGTCAACAGACAGGCAAGGCAAGGATATGGCGAAAAAAAAACAGACACATATAGAGAGACAGAGAGAGAGAGAGAGAAAGACAGGAAGCCAGCGGAAAGAAGAAGAAGTAGAAGAAGTAGAAACAGAGGCAGCAGTAAACGGACGTTCGTTCAACTTTATGGCAATCCTTGCTCAAACACACACACACACACACACACTCTGTCGGAGCTTAGACGCTGCTTTCAAGGACTTTAACCCACACACACACACACACAAAGAGAGACACACAGACACAGAAAAAGAAGAAAACAAAAAAGTATTAAACGTAGCATACTTTTTCGAGCGAGTCTCATGAGTTTTTCCACGTTTGCCACGTTTGCTGGTTGTCTCTGGCATTTTGCTTGCTTGCCACTTGTTCTTTGGCCAAATGCTTTTGCCGCTTTTGGCTTTTTAGAAGGCAACGCTCACTGTGTCTCTCACTTTCTCTCTGTAGTATGTGTGTGTGTGTGTGTGTGCAAACTTCAGCCACGAAGTATGCAATATACTTTTGGGTCTAGACGCTGGTCGTGCGACTGTCTGGCATCGTCTACGTTTTCAATTTTACAGCTGGGGGAAGTGGCAAATTGAGGGGCACTCGACACTGCTGCCACAAAATGGGTCAAGGTCTCCTCATATTTTTTACACTTTAAACTCGGCGAGGCTTTAAAATTGTTGACCAACTGTTGCTGCCAAAAACCGGAAATGCAGCTACATTGCGTATGTTGGCCAAAATCCTCTACCTCACCCGCTACCGACCGCTCTTCTGGCTCAATGCCAACAGGCGCGTTTGTAAACACAACAAATAACAAATTGTGTTTGTATATAGTACGTATCTGGTGTGTGCGTGTGTGCGTGAGTGTGTGAGTGTGTGTGAGTATGGCATATTTTTTGGCGGCCCGGCAAACGCATTGTAGTGATTTTCGCCTAGCCTAACTATGAAAATCGCATGTGGTCCAGTCGGACACCAATTGTGTTGCCCCTCGCCATTTTCCCCGCTTGTGCGGCTTGTTTGCGGATGGTCACTTGTCGTTATGATGATTCATGTGGCATGCCACGCACCCCAGCCTGTTGAGTGCTCTGTTGAAAGCCGCTCAATTGGAATGCTAATTTGGCAGGGGATACAACACTGCACGCATTAAGCATACGCCGCGTTTGCTCTGCCCGCAATGGGGCGAAGTCAACGTCCGGTCACTGAGCTTAGGCAAAGCTAAAGCCGATTTTTGACAGAAACAACTCGAATATTGTCAACTGCAGTAGCATTCAATAAAAATCAACTTTATGCTACCCTAACAAAGTGCAAGTTGTCTAGTTAACACTTACGGTTCGATATTTTATAGACCCATTTTAATACAGAGGGTATTAAATACTTTTAGTTTGTAGCTCAAATATTACTGCAATATCTAAAAATATATATTTTTAACTTAAAAACAATTTTAAGAAGATAAATTTGTAGATTAAATCAGTTTTTTAATAAGAAATATATTAAATTTTCAATTAAGGAAGATTACATTGCATTCAACTAATTTAATTTTATTAAATTATAATTGCTTAAATTTTAAATTATTAAGAAAATATAGTAAAGAGTTAGTTAAATTACAATAAATTGATTTTAATGGAAATAACACTTTATAAAACCATTTTAAGATGTATATTTGCGTGAAAATGTCTTTCAATTCTATTTATAATATTCGTACGTTGAAAAAGAGTATATATTTAATCGGTTTTGACTTGGCGCCTGTCTCATATGTATTCTGTACTCGAGGTTTGCTTAACCCCGGACAGTTCCCCCCACTTTGAGCCACCCATGTTTATCAATAAATTGGCAGGCATGCCTCAAACTGCAGTGGGGCAATGCCAAAATAAAAGAAAACTTCGCCATCAACCTAACCAAAAATCAAGAAAATAAAACAATTGCAAACACACACACACACACAGTTACACACACACACACATGCACACATTCATATGAATATATGCACGGGTAAAATAAAATTCAAAAAGTTCGTTGCATTCATAAAAAAAAACGTCACACAAAAAAATTGTCAAAAATCAACTATAAAAATTTTTTGTCGTCTCTCGAATTGCCGATAACGTCGACGTCGACGTCGACGCCGCTGCTGTTGCTGCTGCGGCAGCGTCAACGGCGACTGTCGCTTTGGTAGGCGGAGTCATGTGTGAGTATTTTTTTATTGTTGCTGCTGCTGTTGTTGTTGTTGCTGCTGTTGTTGTTTCTCGCCGTTACTGTGCGGCCATTGCGTAGTTTTTTGCTCACATTTGTTTTTTTAGCAAAGGGGCGTGTGTAGGCAGGCAGTTGGAGCTGGATTGGGCGAATGGCAAAGAGTATCCAGCTGTGGATCCTGGACAGGGGAAAATGAAAATGCTTGCATACATTGGGAAAAAACAAAAGCATCAACTCTCAGCTCAGATATCAATAATTATAAATACATATCAGAAATAATAAAAGCCAACATCAACCAGAAGTCAAAATGATGCATGCGTAAATGAGGAATGTCCTGCGGTTGTCGTGGCACTTCACGGCTCTCTGCTTTACGGTTAATGATTTACCAAATTATGTAGCCGCAAATGTAAAATACACGACCGGCCACACTCAGAGCCATATACGGCAAACCTGGCCCAAACTCAAGCTGGCTCCAGCTCCAGTTGTCGCAAATGTTTATTAATTGAAAACGTAAAATTGCATTTCGGGGGCTGTTGACCGCCCGTCGGCGCAATGATTTCGATAATGCGGTTGCCGCTAGCCGCAAAAACAGTTTGTTGCTGTCATTGCAAGGTGGACGGGGGCATACACAGGTGTGTGTGTGTGTGCACGTGTGTGTGCCACGGTCAGGCAGCAATGACAACAGCAACAATGAAATAAACATTGCAACTGCACGATAATTGGTGTCGCGACGCATCGGGTCAACTGCAGTTGCAGCAGCAGCAGCAGTTGCATGTGGCATGTGGCATCAGGCATTCAGCACGCGGCATGCGGCTTGCTGCATTCGCCGTCAAGGCAGTAAGGATGCAAATGAATACGGGGGTAAACCAATAATATTATATTTGACTTTGACTCATCCTCATTTAAAATCATATTTACTTCATTTACACATTATTGAATCAGGTCTGCGGTCGGTTTCCATAGGTTCTTAACTAGTGTCAAGTGTTTTAATTAACTAAATACAAATTAAGCATATCTACAGCATTTGATTAAAACTAAAACGATTAAACGATTCGAAAATATTTACTATGATAAGTTCAATAAGAAGCAAGCTTGATTTACTATTAAGATTCCTTATTAAGAAAGTTTTTTAAGGATGTCAATATCAGCAGCTTAAATATGATCGGAACTTTAAAACTGACTGACATTAACATTAGTATCTTGCTTAATGTGGGGTGGTATATAACAGTGAACATCAATCCCTGTATACATCCATCTCAAGACAACGACAAAATATGTTTATGGCCAATGTATAATAGGCATTGTCTTTGACTTAAGTGAGTTGACAATTAATGTCTATCTATAGAATTGTTCGTGTTATGAGGGTTTCCGATTTGTCGGCATCATGATAGAATTTTCTGCACACATCGATCCCAAGATACTTATCATGTATTCCAAATCTCAAGTCTTTACCTACACAACTGCTTTTGTTATGAGCTTTTCCCTGATTTGTGAAATAATTGACACTGTCATCCAATATTAAAGATAAACTTGATGTGCCTGCAAATATTAGCAGTGCTGGGAGACCAAGTTCAAGATTCTAGCTCTTACCATCTATGGATACTTTTGTTCATAGGGGCAGACATGTCTATATCAAGACGGCTATTGATGCTGATTCGTTTTATTCCAAACAAAATACTTACATAGAAGAAACCAGTTGGTAAATAGAGCCAAATAATAGACTCTGACTTGGCCAATTGAAGGATACCTGCAATATGCTTTTGAGCTGAATATGATAACATATTTTAATTATTATTTATTATTTTTATATAAATCCAAAAGCTCTTCTCCCATACTCAGACCTCAGACTGCTAGTTTGATATCTAACGACTAATTTTAGAATAAGTTACAAAATAATAGATTATGGTCATTTTTCCAATCAGTTATACCCACTATGCAAATCGAATAGATAAGTATATATCTCTCAGTTATTATATCTCAAGTTTTTAATCGACTTTCGACATTGCAAAGCCAATTTTCGAGCTTAATCACTTGAGTATCATTCTATTTTGTTGCATAAAACATTTGCTGCATTCTCTGCTATCTCATTCTGTCGTAGTACTTCAGTTTCCCCATTCGGTAGACCTTTCGATTATGTGACATACCACAGAACATTTTGCTCACCTCAAACATCAATTCGCTTTCAATGCAGCATTTTCAATTCATTTGCCACAAAGGAGACGCCCGAAATCCAAAACCCAGCCCCATCGAAAACTCTCGCTGCAATTTGAAAGCATTTTTGGGTAGGCTCATAAATTTCGAATTATGTGCTTTCGAATGCTTATATCGGATAAATGTATGCATGCATCTCTATCTAACTATCCAATCTATGTACGGCCCACCATGAGTATGACTCTGAGTGTGTGTGTATGTGTGTGCAACAGAGTTGGTCTAAAGGCTGTCAGTCGGCCTGCCTGGCCTCTGGACATGTTTGCACTTTAAGACACACACCGAAATACATACAGATAAACTAAGAAAATTAAGAAAAATTACTTTCATGTGCTGCACACATTATGTGCAACAATTCAGGCATGTCTGTGTGTCTGTGTATTGCTAAAATCATAAGCCATCAGGCAGCTTCCACACACACTCACACACACACACACACACACACCACACCTGCCCCAAAGCGTTGAGAAAACTTCAACATGATTTTCAACATTCTACGTAAGATTTTTGTTGCAGGTATTTTGGCCCAGGCGACGGATTATGTCACATGCCAGCACAGCCAAAAGAGATGGCAACATCAGTCAGAGGGAGACAGCAGCTGTTGCTGTTGCAACTTGTACATATCAAAAATGCTGAAAATGCCCCACACCTGCCTGCTGCTTGCACAGTTGTTTTTCCATTACATTTTTTGGGCCAACAACGTGTGTGTGTGTGTTTGTGTGCACTTATGTATTAGTTTGTGAGCATATATAAGCACATATATTTACTTAGTTTATATGCAAATTAGTTAAATGTCATTTCATATTTATGCGTGTGAAAATATATATATATATACGTGTGTGTGTGAAAAGAATTTAATTGTGCGCTGAGTACTGGCAACAAAAGAAAATGCAACCCACTTGGCTACAGTCAAACTATTGTTGCAGTCACAAACTGCATGTGGAAATAGACAACACAACTAGATGAGAACATATTTAGCACGCTTAATTAGTAGGAAACAAAAACAAACAAGAGTGAAGACTGAAGACTGGCAGTAGCAACAACAACAACACATACAACAACAAGAGCAATAAGAGCGTTGAGTGTGTGCGCACTTCCGCCGACAATTGTCCCATTAAAAGCCCACCGTGCAGCAAGAACCGACAGACTGTGCACTAGAAATCTCTCAGAAAACAACTGTCACAGAGTCCTCCACGGCTAATGATGTCAAATTACTTGCGGGCATTTTTATGTCATAATTAAACTGCAACAAGAGATTTTTGAGTAGCGGCAGGCACCACTTAACTTGCAGCATGCGCTGAAAAGTATGCAATGGCTCTTTATCTACCCTAGACTTTCAGAATGGAGGATGTCATATATTACTGCAGTATCATATTGAACAACTATATAGTTTCTATTGCCACAAATAACAGCTACATTTATCTATGTGCAGAATTAGACTTTTGATATGATTCGAGAACATATTAATTAAATATAAATATTAATTTCAAAGCGATAAGAAGTTGTTAATCCTTTATCATATCTTCCAAGCTAATTAATAAATGTATCCTTGTAAGGGGAAACTCAATATTATGTAAGAAATGTAAGCTAATCATTATTTATTGCTCTTACAATTTAAGAAGTCTAATAATCAAGCAATATAACAGAATCAAGCAAATCAAACCAAATGCTTTCCTCGATTCTTTCTTAATCAATGTGTTACATTCTTTTATTAACGCAATGCATACATAATTCTGCAGGGTATGTTGCCGTCATGCCAAGTTTATACTCATTTGATTTTAGATGCACAATTGTTGCAGCAATTGTATTTGCCTCCTCCAAGCTTAGACTCTGCCTTGTTAACATACTTTAATGCACACAGCGACGTTCCCTGCATTTGCATTGGCATAAAAATACATATACCCATACATGGAAACTCAGTCACACACCCACATGCTCACATACATACACACATACACACACATCATTGCCTGGAAGTATGAAAAAGGTTTTGTGAAAACTTCAAAAATGATAAAACCTAAGCTCAAAATGACATTTCGCATGGAAATCGGTTCAGTTTTGACAGAGTAATGAAAGTTGGAAGTTTTATAAACCATGTCAAGGGGAAACATCGAATATTTCAACTAATTGGAAACTTCAAAAATGATAAGACCTTTAACGTAGAATCAATTTAGAGCTCGAGCTAGGCTCAAATTGACATTCCACTAATTAATGTCCCTTCTTCGACTGATCTGTAGGCAACGAGTTGTTATTATTGTTAGGCTGCTAAGTTGAAGGCTAGTCCTCATAAACTCCCCAGTCGGATCTCAAAATATGTCAATTAATTAACACCTAACTTAAATGTTGTATTTGATTAGTACGTATATAAACTGAATCAAATTATGCACTTTTGTATATCAGCGCACAGTTTTGTGTATTTTGAAAATTCTATAACATTTATCAAATATTTTTTCTGTTGCTTTGTGCTGCACATAAAAGTAAAATATTTACGCGACCGCAATGGATTTTTGCGGTAGCTGACCTGCAACCCACAACAAAACACAGTCACCCAAAAAACAAAATTCGAAATATAATACTGAATTATAAAGCTATGACGTCACTTTGTCTATATGAAGTATTTGTTCAAGTATATATTCGTAAACTTGTCGTGCATTCGCATTAAACTTGTAACCATTAGCAAGCCAAATAACACTGGCAACATCTATAGACCAATGGAATGAGGTTACTACACCCCCTACCCCTCCTCAACCAAAGCAATCTGCTGTAATTCTCGTAAGACAACGCAATGGTTGCAACCATGCCCATCGACAATGGTTAAAAATTGTAACGCTCTTACCTGAAAGCCGGCAACAACAGGATGGTTTTTTATATACACATACACACAGTTACAGATATCTATACAGATATATGTATATATATATATATATATACGTATGTATTACCATATATATTTTATTGCTCTGGTAGTTAAAAGGAAATGAAAATTGTTTTATGCGGTTACGCCAAAAAGTATGCAATGCATCTTTTTTTCGATATGCCCATCAGGCAGCAGGCAGCTGGCCCGCAAAAAGTTTAAATAAATGTTTGATGAAATGCACAATTTGCATGACACTGCCACCGCCACCCACTCCCAACACCACAGCCCTGCCACGCCTCCCTGCTGCACGTTGAGTTAAATGTTAATAAAATCGAGCGAGCCGAAATATGTTTTCGATTTGCAGCTGGAGCCACATCCGCTGTGCGCTTCATACAATTAAACTAATTTTCGTTTATCCAAGACAACTCATTTTGCAACCAACCACAACAACAACAACAACTTGTCCTCAACTGTCCTTTGCCTGCACATGTCAATCGCCTGAGCCATCGATTTAATTTCACGGCGACGCACAGTGGTCGATTTGGCGAAATTAGCTGTTTTTAATTAATAACTTCAACATTATTCACCGTATATTTAATATGTAATTTTTCTCATATAAAAACAAATTTTCTACACATTAAATAAAAAAAATATTTTTTTTGTTTTAAGATTAAAAATATTTTTTTTTTATTTTAAAAATTTTTTTATATTTAAAAATTTTTTTTAAATTTATTTTGAAAGAAAAAATTCTATTTAATATAAAAAAAATATTTAAAATTAAAAAAAAAAGTTTTTTAACTTGTTTTTTTTTTGTTCTCTGAGAGACACTTTCTCATAGCGTCATATGAAAAAGGTCTCTTTTTACCACTGACATTGAACCTAAAAAGTTAATTTTCTTGAAAAGTTGCAAAAAGTTGCAAAAATGTTTATACATTTCACGATCACAAAACATCAAATTAATTTATTAAATTGGAATTAGCTTGAATCCGTTTGAATCCCTTTAGTGGCATTCCACTGAAGTCAGGTGATTGCTATTATGAAAAGGTTAGTTTTAAGGCTATGTTCTACATCAAAGTATGACTAAATGAGATAAGCACAAGTAACAAACAAAAATTATTTACATAATACTTACCTTTATCTTTAAAAAAAGCCAACAAACTTGTTTTGGAACTAATTTTTAAAATTTTTCTGACGAAAATCTTACTGACGTGCAAATCGGCGGGAAACTTTTCTGCAACAAGTGCAAAAACATATTTTGACTTTGAAAGCTCACAGCTGATCAGCTATCGATAAAAAATCCAAATGATGAGTGTTTCTGACATCAGTGGAATGTCAGTTATAAAGAAAAAAAAAATTTTGGCGGCTAGCTCCACTTTGAATTTTGAATTAAATGCAGCTAATTTCGCCAAATCGACCACTGTGCGACGACGACGGCAGCAGCTGCTGCTGCTCATCAGTTTCTTATTTACAAAAGAAATCAGGCAATTTGCATTTGTCTCTTTTGGTGTTTCTGTTTTGTTTTTTGGAACGTCAAGTACAGGAAATCAAAGCGCGCACAGTGGTGCGAGTGTCATTAATAACATCATTTATGGTAAATATATAAATATGTTTAAGTATATATGAAAATATATAACTATTTTACTTCTACTACTTCTATATCTATATATCTTACATTAAATAACTTATAGTTCATATCTTCTAAAGTGTCTTTGTTACATGTTAGTCACAACTTCAGCTTATTTTCTAGCAATTTTCTTCTTATAATCTTTAATTTATTATCTAATTATTCAAATATTAATTCGCCTAAAACTTATATTGATAAATGAGATAAGAATAGTAATTAATTTATTATGTTTAAATGTTTGACTTAGCAAACTGTTTGACTATGACAAACAATCAATAGATTAAACCACAATCATCTCATTAAATTCTATAAAAGTACTCAACCATGTGAACCAGTGTGACCTGGCCAGCTGATTTGCATCCAAACGAAACCAAAGCCACCAACCAAGTCGAATTGGCAAGCGCTATGCGGATTAATTCATTACACAAACCCGTTCAGCACAAGAAATAATAACAACAATCAACGAAGTTGCCCGGCTTAGGGCTGAGGACTCAGGGCTGAGTAGCAGGTCGCTGAATGTGCTGCCAATCTTCTGGTTTCTTTTTTTTCTGTTTTTTTGGCTCATACTCTTTGCTTCTTAATGCCCCCGAAAACTCATTTGAATTTAGTTTTCATTTAATTTAATTTAATTCGCTTTTGGCTTTGCGCTTCTTTCACTCCTCTTTCTTTTTTTGTTTTGTGTGTGTTTGTGTACGCTTTCTGGTTCGGTTTTCCTTCATTACGCTTTGACTGCTTTGTCGCAGAGCCATGATGATGATGCCTGATTTTCATTAGTTTTTTCCTTATAAGTTTCAAATCGATAACGAGCATTCGTCGAAATCATATACATATATGAGTTGGCCGGCCACTCGCCGGAGTGAGTTCAAATACCAGTTGCAGCTCCCTTAATCTCAACCGGCTACTGGCTGGTTGTTGGCTGCTGTTTGGCAGACGAGTTGTTGCCCGTGTTGTTGTTGCTGTTGCTGTTGTTGTCTGGCATGCGCAATGACTGTGCTTAGCCCCAGGGCTAAGGAGTAGTTGTGAGTTATGTAAAGCTGCACTGCAATGACATAAATTGTTTGTTTTGTTTTGCCTGATTTCATGACGGAAAGCGGCAAGGAGTAGACCACCAAGGAGTAGAACTGAGCTACCTTAACCGATGAATATGGCAGATCAAAGTGCCTAATACTTAAAACTCCATTTCTGCCTATAACTTATGACTTCGACAAGTATTCAAATATTCAAATACATAAACTATTACTTCAAATAAATATAATCCTAATACAGAACAAAGTTAAGTAATAAAGTATAAATATATTAATTGTCTTTACTATCACATTTATTGCTGATATTGTTGAAAATTGATAATAATTCTGGAAGCAACTCAACATCCATATATTTACTCTTTATTCAGCAATCAACAAAGCATTGGAAAATTAAAAGATTTCATTTGTGCACATCCGGAAAACAAGTCCTCAACCCGAACGCTAACATTTTCCAATTTTAAACAGCGCACAAAGACAAATTAGCATACGTTTAGACCGAACTCAAGACAACAATCTAACCAATACTCACAACCCTTTGCCGAACAGCCTCTTTCCATGGACTTAACAACAAAATTAACCCTTTTGGGGTAAGGCTGTCAACGTGGCTCGTCGTCTCGTCGTTTCGTCATCTCGTCGGTCGACACATAATTAAAATGCATAATTATGCCGAAAATGCGACAACATTTCAGGCCAAATTACGACAAATGCTGATGCCGCATTTAGAAATGCAAATCAATTGATGGCCATATATTCGGGGGTCGAAGAGAGAGAAGGGAGTAAGGGGAAGGGGTATGTCTCAAGTAGGCAACCCAAAGAGTCCGGCATCCGGCAGGCATTATTATTGGATACGCAATGGCACCAACAAAAATCTACTTCTGATTAGCATAGAATTTCATTCAACAAAAGTTTATTGAGTTTTGCATTAATTGTGAACCGGGCGAAACCCTTTAAGATCTGGCCAAGGTGGGGGAGGGAGGTGGAGGTGGAGAGTTTTCGGTAAGGTGCGCAGACAATTAATCTGGAAATTGGGCAATATTTGACTTTTGTAGTCCTCTCCGCAAGCAACAACTTCATCATCATCTGGCTTTTTAATGGCCAAATTTGAATTGCAAATATCTGGGCGCTGGTTTTGGTTATTGGTCGTTTTCGGGGTTTTTGTCATGTTGACATATCGAGCCATATACCATAATGAACGCTTAGCTCTAATTTTGCATATTTTTGCCACCATTGTTTGTTATTATTATTATTATTTTTAATAATATGCCGCATATTTCAGAAATATTATTTTGGCGTTGAAATTGGAATTTGTCACAGTTCTAATTAATATTACATTATTGAAGCAGGAAGTTATCTTAAGCAATTCCATAAAATATTATTGATTATCCCAACTACTTATATTGCAGGTCGAATTAACAATGTATTTCCCTTTTCGGCAGTTTGTTGGAAAGTTTAACAGTCGACTAGCAATTAGGCTAATTAGAAAATTACATTTTGGACGCACACTAATTTCAGGCAAATAAATTGAGCACACCTTCAAGGAGCTAGCGACAAGCACAGAAGCTGGAGGCTGTCCCTTTTTGCTGGTTGTGACACAATCTAATTGCATACTTTGGGGGCGCATAACTTTGCACTAAAATTAACCTCTAACCTATTTTGCCAGCTGCTGCTGTTGCTGTTGCTGCAGCCAGCGGCCCATAATGAAGGATGCGATGCCGCGGATGCAAATGAAGTGCTGCAAGATGCCAGCCAGCAGGAACAGGAGCAGGAGCAGGAGCAGCAATTGCACCAGCAAATGCCAAAGGACACGCAGGGCCAGCCACATGAAACCTTGGCACTTCTTCATCAGCAGCTTAGCAGCCGCAATTCAACATTATTGCCATCATCACTATCATCACCACCATCATCATCATTATCATCACCATGATTATGGCATGGCCATCGTGGCCAACGCGCAGCTTCTACTTAATTGCACGAATTTCATTTTGTGTAAATTAACAGCAATTTTAGCAGAGGTCACACGGCGAAAGTGCAGGTGGCATAGTGGCAAGCAAGTTGGCGTGGCTGCCACAAGGATGCCCGCCAAGTGGCAATGAAGTATGGCCTTTGAGCTGCTTGTTAAGTGCAATTGTTGCAGCTCAAACTGTAAGAAGAGAGATATTTAGATAAAGATGATAGACTATTTCAAACTCATACATTATTTATGCAATTTTGCCAAATATTGTATTCATTTCTTAATTGACATACGTTTTAAGCTCTTAACTGCAACATTCAAGGTTCTATTGCAAGTCTGCATAATTGTGTGCAACAGAAAATTTTAATCTCACACATAAAATGCATAATCATGCGCGTGATACATTTTGAAGAGACTCCCCAAGTGTGCGCTGCTGTGTGTGTGATGTGTGTCAAGTAAGGCAAATACGTGATTTGAATAATAATATTTGCCCATCGGCATCTAAAAGAGAAGAGCACTGGGCCGTAAACTATGTCAGGCAGTCAACAATCGGGCCAGAAAAAAACAAATCTATAATTAGCTTAAATGAAATAATAATATATATAAATAACTATTGCCGAAAGTCAGTTAAATCAAAAGCTGCAATTAGCAGGTGAATGAAGAAACATAATCAAGCTGCCAATAATAAATTTGTTTGACAAGTAAGTCGAACTACAAGTATGTATAAGAATACCAATAACTAAATATCCGGATAATTTATTAATATTATTATGAAGTGTTGGACATAAATAAAAGATAAAATTTGTGTATCAACATTTTCAAATACAATTAAATATTTATAATGTAGCATTTCGATTGCATTGATTGCTATTGGATAACTTGACATTGAGTAATTGTTTGCAATTATAATATATTATAAATATATAAGTATACTAAGTAGTTTATAAGTAAGTAGAAGTTCGTGTCAATCAGAAACTAAGCATAGATCGGTAGGGAACTCAAACATAAAACAAATCTATAAACCCTTCTTTTATACATTGGATAATTCTACATTACTTTGATAATATATACAACAAAAGAAATTAGGAGTGAATTATACAGATAAAGGAATTCATTAGTGTTAAGATAATTGAATGTTAATTTTATTTAAAGATATTTGTATAGTTAGACAAATGCGAAAAGTTGCCTTGATCAAACTGTTTATTTGTCAATTCCCGTACTTTCTGCCACAAGTAAAGCGCCATTTTAGCACTCAAATACTTAAAACAGTGGAGTAATTCGGAACTACCGATATCAGATATGTGAAATATAACGATTTTATAAATATTCAAGTGCAAAACCAATCGACTATCGACATTGTCAGCACCCACACTATCGACAGGGACTGACTGGTGACTCAACATTCTGGCCAAACGATACCCCAATATGATATCTCTCTGTGTCGTTGAGAGATATTTATTGTCTCTTTCTGGCAAATGGCAGCGCCTTTTGCTTTGGCTGCTGCTTAACAATCCAACCTGTGCCCCAACCGTTGAACATTTTTAATTTATTACGTCTGTCGATGATTTTTCTACTACTTTTTATGGCGATTTAAGCGCAAACGCCAGCAAGCAACATTTTCCCATTCCCATTGTCATCACCCGAAAAAAGACACAGAAAAAAAATTAAATAAAACACAAACACAAAAACACATTCACATATGCATATGTGAGCCTGCGAGCATGTATGTATGTGTATACAATAAGAGCCGAAATCGCGAATTCGTAATTTTGCATTTTTATACAAATTCCGCGATTTTGTTCTTATTTTTTTGATGCGCGGGGAAAATGGGCAAGAAAAGACACAACAAAAACTGTACGAAAACCCTCAAAACAGAAGCGAAAACTCTTCTTTTTCTTTTTATTTTTTCATATATTCAAAATGGGAACAGCAGCAACGGTGGCAGCGGAGGAAGCAGCAATGGGAGCAGCAGCTATGGTCAGCATTGTTTTCCTTAATTAATGTTTAATCAGCAGGACTCGACGAGCCCGTTGCTGACCAAAGCAGCGAACCACATGCGATAATGGCCAAAATAATAAAAATCAACAGCTGAGCAGCAGCAGCAGCAGCGCCCCACTCACCAATGCCCGCGACTTCCTTCTCCCAGTCCAACCAAATGCAAATGGGGTGTGTATGTGCGCCTGGTCGGGTTTAATGCTCGGGTGTGCGGCTTAAGGTGGCGCGAATGCCAAACGCGTCCTGCGTCGTCTTTGACGTTTTTTATGCTTCTCTTTTTTGACTCATTTTTGCTTCGTTCTTTTTTGCCAATCTCTACTGAACCGAAACCCACGCGTTGTTTCGAACGCTGCTGCTGCCTTTGCCGAGGGTTTGGGCTTGAGCTGTTGTCCGAGTCTGTTGGCTGCAATGCAAAAACGTAAATGAAAACAAATTCGCGGCCAAGAAAAAATTAACAAAACACAAAACAAACTTTTGGGCGCACGTGAAACATTGTTGGGGTTGGGGGTGGGGAGGCAGAGTGCTCATTCTTATGCGAGCTCTGTTGGTTTACCCCACAGCCCTGCACACGTGGGGAACAAGCTGGGGAGTCTGGAGTATGGGGAGCTGTCGCTGCACATTTTTACAACGGGCGCGTACTCATAATCAGCACGGACCGAGCTCTGGGTACCAACCATGCCATTGTCCAAGTTGTCTCAGGGGCTGTCGGGTGGCGACCATTTGGTCAAGCGCTGACCAACCCCTTCCGAATGCTACTCCCAACAAAATAAAAATGAGCAAGACGAATTTACGCGATATAAAAAGAATTTGTATGCATATGTATGTGTGTGTGTGTGTGGGGGGGGGGGGGGGGGTGTTGTGTGGCAAGCGCTAAAAATGGCAATGCAAATTCTGTTTTTTTTTTTTGGCTGGAAGCAGCTAAAGTCCAGGACCTGGCAAACTTCTGTTGGAGGTGGTGGCGTCCAGACGACAATCGAATGGTTTGCGTTAATTTTTTTATTTTTATTTTGATTCTTTTTTCCATTTTTTATTTTTTAGTCTCTTCACATGTGAACATGGGAGAGGAGGGAGAGAGCAGTTGGTACAATTGGACTTGGTGCGCTGGTCAATTGCAAGCCAAGTTCCTGCTTCGATCTGGCCAAAACACAAAGTGTGAGCCAAAAATTCTAATGGTGGGTAGTAGCAGACTCACGTACAGATTCACGTGAATATATCTGTAGGCTTTCATTGTTGTTGCCAGGATTTAGCTTTTAGGGCTGACAACGGGATTGATGTTAGTTTGTGAAACGGCACAGGTACAGTTGAACCGTGATAAACGAAGCTGTAGAAGAACAAAGTGTGACAGTATGATATCTATTTGGGGTTCTTATCAAGTGTTTTTAAAGCGTACTTTGAAAGATTTCATGGAGAGTGCTATTTATTTGTCTATAGAAATATAAGTTGGTTGAGGGATACACTCTTTACAAATTGTTTACAAATAAACGTATATTCAGTTAATTAAATGTACTTTGAACTTATGTTAAATAAACAAATAACTTCTAGTATATCGGTATTGCTTAAATTACTTAAGCTACTACCTAACTACTTACACCAACTAGATTCAAGTAATACAATTTAATTGTTTTATGCCATATTGTAACAAATCATGCCAGAACATAATTGTAAGTACATTCAATGTATAGATTCGGCTTAAAGTGCATTAAATAATATCTACGCTGTCATATAACATCATATTGTGACTTAGTGCTTTAAATATAAGTTAATCTTGTAGCACTAGGATGTAAATGAAATAAATAAATAACAATATTAAGATGTATTATAATATGGAAACCTATATTAATTATAAAATTAAGAACAAGAGTGCCAAATGTTATGCAGTATCCCAAACTGCGTAAAGAGTTAAAAATCCATCATATAAACTCACAATTATCTAAAAAAACAAACTCATTAACATTACATAATTACCTGCATTATTTAAGTGCAGTCCTCAATGATGAGAATAATACTTATTGAGTTGCGACACAGAAGCACAAGAATTACAAGTGTACCATATATTAGTAAATAATCTACCAAAAAGCAGCGTTAACAGCAATTTGACATTTCATTTAACGAGTACTACATAAATGTACCCAAAGTTAACTCTTGTTACCTATAACAAACACTGTTAACAGACAAAAGCAAAGACCTGCCATCGAACAACACTTGTGACCATCAACATCAAATACATTTGAGCTACAACAAAAGTCACAGAATAAAATGCCTTACAATTGAAAAACGTTTATATGAGAAAAGAGAAAACCGGGCGTAAATGGTATAAATAGAGAAAAATTCAGTTAAATAGAGAGCTTGTAGTCTGGCCTAACGAGGCGCCTTTCTTTGCGTAAACTTCACCCAAACATTTGGGAGCAACCTTCAAAATTTGTTGGCAGTGAAAATCAATAATCGATTTGCTAAACCTGTTAAAAATGCAGTATGAGTCGAGGTCTTAAAATGCAGCTCATACAGTATGTGCATAGGTAAATACTATGCTTATATAGTCTTATATATATATATATATATATATATATATATACTTGCATGTATAAACCTAGACATATATACATAGCGGTAGCTTAACAGTTCTCAGTATGTGGCTGGAAATTCTAATTTACTTAAATTACATTTTATTCTATTCAATAACTTAAAATGACTTTTGAATGCGCTCGACACGGACACGTAACCGAAAACTTACATGCACAAAGACAGAGGCAGCGAGAGAGAGAGAGAGAGTGAGAGAGTGTGCAAGAAAGAGATGGAAAACTTTTGCGACGTAATGAAAACCTCTGAAATGTATGCAATGGAAATGCATTTTTAGGCGGCCCCACCCAACCGAACCGAAGCGAACCAAACGAAACGAACCCCCAACCCAGAGTCAGAGTCAGAATAAAACCCAAACCATTTCAGCAACACGACTGCAACTTGTACTAATAATAATGCAAATGTCTGCCTGTCATTTCTGTTCATTTACTTAAAGTTCCTTCAACTCACACCCGTCTATTTCTCCCTCACACACTCACACACACACACTTTGACTGTGGGTGTTTGTGTAGAGGGGATGTGTAAGGGGCTTCAGAACTTAACTACGCATACTAATACATGCATAGTAAACCCCACCGAAAATGCAGAGCAGAGTTTTTGGGTCCTTTAACTGAATTAACTTGTACGGCATGGCCAACAGAAGCCATTCCCACTCTCTTGCACTCTCCCTTCCAGATCCTCCCCTCGCTCAGAGGGGCTGCTACACTAACCAACTATTGTGCGTCACACGACGAACCAAAATCCTAGCCCAAGTTACGTTCTCATAACATTTTCGTTTGTAAATTTTGAATTTTCGTAATTCCAAATGAGAATGCAAGGCAGCAGCCCCTTAGCTTCCCAGAAACAAGTACACCCCACTACACCCCACTGTGCCTCCTTTCGACCCCGCACTGCGGCAGACTTAGACTTGGTCATTTTATGCGTTTGATGCTAATTTTCCAAGGCGGTTTGGCAGTGTTGGCAAGGACTCTGCCTTGGTGTTGGTGTTGTCAGCCATCTGTGTGTATATGTGTGTGTGTGTGTTTGGGTGTGTGTGTGCTTGGGTGTGTGTGTGTGACAGTGTGTGTTGCTTGGTTTCCGTTCTGGCTCTGAATCGAAGTCGGGCGGGTGTAGCTGGCAGCTTTGTTAATGCCAAAAACTTAAGCAGCCGTAGCGTCGTCGTCGTCGTCGTCGTCGATGTCGATGTCCAAAAAGGGGTAAGGCAGTCACTGTGTGTATATGTGTGTGTGTGTGTGTTTGTGTGTACAGATTTATAATTGTGCGTTGTTGTTGTTGTTTCGTATATAGAGGGACAGCAGCAGCAAGTCATATACATGAGTGCAAGTAGCTGGCTGCATGTCCTGACGCTTCCTGCTGCCTGTCCAACACAAACGCACTAAACGTGTTGTTGTTGTTGATATTGTTGTTGTAGCTGTTGTTGCTTTTGTTGTGTTTGCAGTTATCGGTGCGGAATAGGCTTTTGTATTTGCGCAAAATAAGGAAAATGAAGAAGCAGCAGCTAGTGACACTGGCAGAGCAACAACAACGTCGACTTCGACTTCAACTGCGACTGCAGCAGCAACAGCAACAGCAACAACAACAGCAACAACAGCGACAATGACAGTGGCAGCTCTTAATATATGCAGACAAGTGCTTAATTAAGACAGTGGCGTCGACAAAAGAAAACTTGCTCAGCCAAGGGGGAAACTAAGATGGTCAGTCGAGAGTTAAGTTACAAACAAGATTAACAAATGAAAATTAACATGGATAATGTTGTTGACTTTATTAAGCAAGAGTTTTTTTGCAGGCAAAAAGGCAATCAGTAAAAGAATTTAATCAACTCTGAAGATAAGTTTTTTAGCTGACAATTGATAAACTATTTAATATTATTGCCAAAGTGTAATACATAAATGTTATAGTCTATTTAATGTATATAATATTTAATAATAATATAAAGTTATTAACATAATTAATACCTTATTATTCCATGTGGGGGGTACCTCATAACAAAAGCAGTTTTGTAGCTAGAAACTTGAGATTTGGCACACAATATGAGAATCTTGGGGTGAATTTCATCACGATGCGACGCCCCTTCGTCACAAATTGATAAAAATAAAACAAATTTTAATAGAATTACATTGCTTTGTTATTATTTATTGCAACTTCTCTAGATGGAGACTTACAATAAGTTTAACAAAGATTATAATAAATATAAATAAATAATTAATAAAATTGGATGTGATTACATACTTAATTAGCTCGCTTCAATAAGCCATGAAGAGAACTATTTTCTAACCAACGCAACTAGTAACTAGTTTATATTTTTAGTAATATCAATAGAATTTAAATGACTAATGTTTATGTCAAGATGTAGTGTAAATGTAATCCATGTAGAGACATTTAAATTAAACCTTCACTGATATTTTTAACTTAGTAAAATTGGTTAAATTGATATTCCTATATAATAGTAAATTATACAATAATTTTATATAAATATATTGCCGACTCTGAAATGTTTAACGTATCTGAATATGTTTCTTAAAGGTAGTAATCTTGAGAACTCACTCTCTTAATAGCTTTTCTCAAGCATAGTTAACCCAATTGATGCCCTTTTTGTGGTAGATACACATTTTAGATACGTCTACGCCACTGTCTTCGACTAATTCATTTACACTGCAATAGTTCATTTATATATGGAAAAGCGAACGCACACTGGGACTGGGAAAGTGGCAGGGAAAGGGTTGGAGGGGGTTGCGGAGCGGAAAACCCGAAGTCCACTTATGTATTATATGCGAAAATTTAGTTATATACATGCAACTAAATACATGCACAGACGACAGACCGATGTCTAATTGTACACACACATACACACTATCAAATTCCACATTTGTACACATACACACACACACACACACACACACACGTATACACACATACACTCAAAGTAACATAGAGACAGGCTATGCAAGCGCAAGACATGGACATGGACAAAGTATGTTGGTGTCGTCGTCAAATGAATCTCATTTGCATTTAAATTAGGAACCTCGAAGAAGCAGCAACAGCAGCAGAGGCAGCAGCGGCGGCAGAGGCAGAGCAGCAGCAGCAGCAGCAGCGACAGTCGAGTTGCCCACAGTGTCCGTTTGCCAGCCTGTCAGGCAAATGCCACTCCCCAGTCCATTGCTCGTAGTCAGAATTGGAGACAGAACGACAAACCCACAGCCTGCCCCATGTTGCACTGCCACATCGTCGTCGTCATCGTCGTCGTCATCGTCGTCGTCGTCGGCTTGACGTCAGCGGCTGGCGACGACTTTGCTGCATAAAATCTGTTTCAACATTTCGATAAATTTCTTAGGGGCCTCCATGGAGAGGGCGATGGCGGGGATTCAAGCTTGTTTTTGGGCAGCCCAACCCTCGAGTTTAGCTTAGTGCTTAGTTTCTGTCTGACTCTTTCTATGTGTGTGTGAGTGTGTGTGTACACTGTGCATTAGTGTTTGTGACTTCTGAATGCATAAATGTTGATAATAATGTTGAGTAAAAGTTGATTTGTTTAGTGCTCCCCAATATATGTACATAGCACTCCCAATACATAATGCATATAATGAGTATGCATATGGAGGCAATAAGGATATAGAATGACAGTTAGAATGTCCAGTAGCACAGTAGAATGAAAATGCATTAGTTTTAAGTAAAGTTTATTTAGAAAATCAATTCAAAGAAACTGTGTCTTGTCTGAGCACAGAAAAGTAACCAGAAATCGGTTTTAAAAAGTAGTTTTAGTTACATAAAATAATTTCGAGTTTTCATCAATATTTGAAAATTTAATGAACAATATATGTGGGATGGTTTATCCCTGTGCAAATCAAACATTGCAAACGAGCAAAGACAAAATCAGCGAGCAACGACAACAGCAACGAGTTAAAGCTATGGAGGCGAATTCACTCTCAGGCGAATTCGCGGCGACCTAAGAAGATCGGAGACCGAAACGTCGAAGGTAGTTTCAGTTCGTCCTCTGACGTAGAAGGTTGTGAGAACATCAGCTCAAACGACGAGTGAAGATCACTAAGTATCTATATTATAATAATAAATACTATGTATAGTATAAGCTTGGAAATAAATCATACAATGGAACAGCACAGGAAATCATTTAAAATTTGGGTAATATATTAATGTTAGCTAATTTTATTTAAAGGGTTATTCAACTAAATAAGAAATGATCATGACAGGATAGTTATAAAATATATTCAAACATTTTATATATGCATAAATATAAATAGATCCAGTCAATTTGACAGGCATAACAAGTAGTCGGTACCACTGTGCAAATAAACACCAAGCTACACTCAACACTCATCTGCATATTGACCATTAGTTCTAATCATTTTATATGCCTAAAGAGACAACGCACACACACACATACACAGAGACAGCCTGTCTTTGTCGTCTAAGCACACACACACACACACACACATATGTACATCCACACATGCGTATACATATGTATGTATGGGTATTTGAATGAGAATATGCACTGAGGCAACCGAAGTTGCATGCACTGCTGCTGCATGTATACCTGCCTGCATATAAAATAATCTGTTTACTATAAATATCATTTCATATGCAACGTAAATACATAAAAGCCAACACACACACACTCACACACACACACTCACACACATAGAGTACAACGATGGCATCAAGTAAATTTGCAGCACATCAAAGTTATTCGAAATATGCATTAAATAAGCAAAACTGCAAGCGATGCGGAGACTGACAACGTCGAGTGAGGGTCAAGGATGGTCAGTAGTGGGTTTGGGGGTAAAAGGACGGTTGTCGATTCTGTGTCCTTGTCCCGTTCATGGCATTTCTTGTCTGCTGCATATCCTTAGTAGTCTGTCGCTGTATGTATGAGCATTTTTGAGTTTCTAATTAGAAGTGATACTCACACACACACACGCACATACACAAACACTTACGCACAAATTGGTTATTTTGCAGAGAATTTCTGAGGCGCCTACAAGTATGCAACGTTCAATGCAGCTGTTGTAAATTTGTTGCAGCCTCGCAAATAGCCAAACAATGGCTTATTCATGTACCGTACATATTGTATTATGATACTTATATGCAGTACATAGTATATTCTAATAAATACATATACTGTTATGCTAACAAACATGCTATATACAGACTTTAATTTCCAGCCATTATGTGCAACGAAATTGCGCATACGCCTTGTGGCACTTGAGTTGCTTTTGTTGAGCTTTCGACAACTTGAATTATAATAATTTTAATTAAAATTTGTTTCCCAATCTTTCCCTCTCTCTCTCTCGCTCTCTCTGTCTTTCTATATCTGCCCCGAACACGTCATTTACAATAACAACTTGAAAACAACAACTTAAATATTTTTAAGCATAAACGAATTATGCAAAAGTTTTGATGTTTTTTTGGACTCCTGCCGCTTGCCCTGCTAACCATCCAACTGCCAACTGCCAACTCTCTGTCCCACGCACTTTTGATTTTTAGTTTTCATTATGGGCAGTACAAGTGGGTGGATTGGATTGGATTGGACTGGATTGGATTGGGAGAACTGTTGGACTTGCCAGCCGCATAACATTTACCGCTATGCAGTGGCTCAGTTTGGTTCGGTGCGGTCCGTTTCGGTTTGGTTTGGTTTGGCTTCATTCCGGTCCAAGTTGCTAAGCATTGTCATCCATTTGCTTATTTTGCATATTCATAATTTCATTTTACGTTTTTCAATTAGAATATCATCATAGAAATTTTCTACTTAGAACAATGGAACTCACACTGACAATGCTAATGCTAGAGTTGAAAGACTCGAACAACGATTTAAGGTAATATGCAATTTAAGTAGTTTCATTTTAATGCTTTTATCACTGCTGTTGCTTTTGCCTTGATTGCGACTTAAGACCTTTGCTTTTAGACTGAAATTTAGTTAAACAACAATTTGTCTTAATGTAAACAAAAAATTAAGCTTACTCAGCTGCATTTAAAATTCAAAAAGAAAGTTCAAAGCATGTCTGAAACACAGAATTTTTAAATAACTTGTATAATTAATAATCGACTTTAGTTTATATAAGTTTATAATCTTAATTTATCTAAATCTAAAACTATTATTTTTAAAAATATATCTAGCTTATAATAATATAATATAATGTTACTTTTAACATTAAAAGCAAGGTAATAATAATTAAGTCCAAGATAATAATCTATTTAATTATATATATTTTTAAATGAGGTAAGCTGATGACAACTTAAAACAATAAAATACAACGAATACAACACTAATCTAAGAGTATTTGATATATATTTAAAATAATCGCATATTATTATTAAATTATTTAAGACCAAGAACTGTTGAATTTACCAAACAAATGTTCAAGGTGTTATGCAAAATATATTATTAAATCTAATTGAGGTGTACATACTTATTTAAAAATATATTCTCTAAATATCTAAACTTTATCAGTAATTAATATTCAATATATAACTTTGTATACCCTTTGCAAAGAGTATTATAATTTTGTCCCAAAATGTGTAACGCATGAAAGCAGGCATGTCCGACCTTTTAAGGTATATATATTCTTGATCAGCATCAACAGCCGAGTCGATATAGCTATGTCCCTCTGTCTGTCTGCTTATATGCAAATTAGTCTCTCAGTTTAAGAGCTATCTGGATAAAACTTGGTATAGGTCTGTCTTTTTGCTACAGCAGTTCATATGTCGAAAGCGGCCAGATCGGATCACTATATCATATAGCTGCCATAGGAACTATCGGTCTAGCATCATACTTTTGTATGACTAACTTTTTCATTTATCGACACACTTCAACCAAACTCACAGATTATACATTTGGTCATGTCTAATATATCCTGACCAAATTTGTTATAAATCTGATCACTATTCATATAGCTGCCATAGGAAAGATTGGTTGAAAAGTTCATCAGGGTTCTGCAAGGGTTTGAAATCTTTGGCGAGCCAAAAATAACAAAGAAGACTGGCTCAGGGCATCCTAATGTCGCTTCCCGACTTGTTTTTCAATAATAATGAAGTCTAGTTTTATAATTGCAATGCAATTAATGACATTTGTTCGGTATATATCATAACTTTGATAAAGTGAATGTTTTTAAGCTGAAAATAAATAATTTCATTCAGTTAGCCAAGTTTTACTTGAAATATCAACTTCAATATAAGTAGAAGAGCAATTTGTGGCTCTAATATTTTTATCGAACAATTTTCATAGTTATTTGCAAGTTTTTAATAAAGATATAAACATGAGTATATATAAATTGTTGAATTTAATGCAATAAGTGTTGTTGAACAGTAAAAGTAATGCCACAAAGAGGTAGGTGATGAAAAGGCTGTGATTGCTTGGCTCAACGAAATCTTTCAATGACACTGACAACACAAAGTCAAACTTCAAACGTCAAAGTAACTGCCATTATATTGATTATAAATATGAATAGCAGCAGCTGCCAGGCCACAAGCCTGACAAAGTGCGTCTAGTTAGAAGCTGACGACGACGACGAGGACGACGATGATGAAGACGATGTCGACATATATGCGGTTGCCTTTTGTCACAACCACAATAACTTACTCATTTTGCTCAATAATAAATGCAATTATGTGCCTGATGCCTGGTGTTTTGGGTGCTGGCAGCAGCAGCAGCAGCATTTTGTGGCAAGCGCGTTGCAGTGGCAGGCAACGGCAACGGTCGTGGCGAGGTCCTCGCGACGCGAACTACGAAATTAATTTAGACACAAAGCCTGGCCTGGTCTGGTTTGGTCTGGCTTGGTCGACATTGCGGGCTGAAGCTGCGTGGAGTCCTCGCATGCTGTCAGGGCCAAAAATTTGCATTTTAGCACAAAATGCTTTTGTTTAGATTTTCTTGTGAATTTAATTTATTGGAAAATTAGCGCATGACGTCAAGCTGCAAACTAATTGAATGCGAAGCGTGCAACAACAACAACAACAGCAACAGCTCGACAGTCCTGCCAACCTCAACTATTAATTGAAGCCGTAAAAGTTGAGGCAGCCAACGACTTTGGGGGGACGTGGGAGGTCGTCAGGTCGGCAGGTCGGGAGGTAGACAAACAAACTTGCCACACGCAACAAAATTAGCACATGAAATTGCAACTTTGTAGTGAGTGTCGAGTGTGTCGAGGCTATCAATCAGTCGCATAATAAAGAAATTCGCATAATTCTAACATATGAAAATGTTGACTTAATTAATGACAAAGTCTAGCTGCTGATCTAAGCCAGACTGCAATTACCAGCAATTATTTCGGCTAATGGCAACTTGGTTAAGTACTTTCTACTCTTCTAATTTCAATAATTAGCACATTCTTTAATTTTTATGCTGACAGAACACGCAGTCTCAAAAAGACCGCCTGAGATCTTTGGAATGTGAGCTTCTTTATGGCTCGAAATGTATCTAACAGCAAGAGGGGAATTTACTAAAAGAAAAGTATTAAAATTTAAAGGAGAGACACTTCTTAAAACAATGACTTTACTTCGAATTGATCTTAGCCCATATCTTGTTTTCTTGTCTTTATAATACATGAGCTATTGAAACTCTTTGACCAATTAATTAATATTAATTTAATTTTCAAGCATCCAATCACTTTCTATCATATTTTCTAATCTTTTCGATTGAAGTAATTGATCTATTAAAATGTAAATAGTTATTTAAACATCTAAAGAATGATTCGTTTCTACTTTAACTTAAATACTAACTTTGAGTATGAAATATAAGTTAAAAGTTATATAGTAGTATTAAAAAACGGTAACCTATAATGTTTTTTTTTGCATATATTTAAATACTGTTGTAATTTCAACACCTTCAACTATCTGAAACAGTTTTAAGTGATGCAAAACGTTCAATTAGACTTCGACTTATGCACACAAATTACCAAAAGCGTCGGACAAATGTTAATGAAATATTTCACAAGCTGCGCAACGGAAATGCTAAATGTTCATATTATTATACGAGATATCGATGAACGTTGGGATCTCGACTCTGGACCGGCTGTCTTCGACTCTAACTGTTTCGACAAAGCAACAAATTAACATAATTGAACGCGGCAAGAGAGCACTGAGAACCAGTTGCCACAGTTGCCCCACCGATTGGTTTGCTGCTTGGGTAATAGAATTACAAATTAAAGCGCACAAATTATACCGAACCACGGATATCAGACCCGGGTCTCTCTCTCTCTCTCTCTCTCTCTCTCGCTCCATCCTCTGTCTCTCTTCATTGAGCCATCGACCCCCACGAAGTAGTTGCCTCAGTTACAGTCGTCAATCTCAATCTCGGTCTCCGTCTCCGTCACCGTTTCTTGTTTATGTAATACAAAATTAGAGTACATTTTGAATGATTGGCGACTCTGAACTGATCTGCAAAGCAAATGCGATGCCCCAATACGAGTACGTCCCACTTCTGCCTTATATGTATAATCCAAGAGACTCAAACATATAGTTCAACAAGTCGTTACGTTAATAATAATACTCATCCCGCGAGAAAAATCCATGAACAAATTAGAAACCCGGCCAAAACAATCCTAACCAAACTGTCCCAAACTTAAAATTGAAATTATATTTTACGCACCTTTTTTGTGTCATCAGAGATATTGTGTGTATATATTATGTTGAATATGCAATTTAACGTTAAATGTTTCAATTTCCTGTACCGAATGACATTTTAATGAAGCAACTGCCAAAAATATATGAAATCCGTTTGCAAAAAGGGCGATTCTGAGTTTTCAGGCCTTAATTTTACATGCGATTTTAATGCGTTGCGATGCGAAGCACAAACACGCAACGGAAGTTAATTAATAAAATATTAAAAGTTATTTATTATCATTTAAGTTAATTACGTGTACGATGCACACGCTACCGTACGATTCCTGTTTGGTGGTGGACTGTCCCCAAAAAAAAAACCCAAGGAAAAGGGTACAGAATGTAAACGCAATTATCTTAAATAAATTGCAGGTAAAATAAGTAAATTAATAAAAAGTCTTTATATGTAGTAGTATTGAAGATACTCAACTACGCGTACTATATTTTATGAAATGTACAATCAATAAACAACATAAAATTCGTCTCTACCCATTAATTATTACATAAGAAATGGATCTGTCTTGTGTTGCATATTTTCCCGTATTAATTTACAGTTTTAAATTGCTTACGAATATTAAAAAACAGAAAAATGAATTAACTCGTATTAGGTTAAGTTAAGACCTTAGGCAAACCGCCTGCGATTACACAATTGTAATATCTTTGTTTAGTTTATTGGAAATAGGTTATTAAAGTTATTCTAAGTGATGTATCTTAAATACACTACAGGTAAAATAAGCAAATTATTTACTATATTATAATAACTTATTATTATATAGCTTACGAGTTGTATCAATCAATAAACAATGAAAAATTCCATCTGTGCCCATTAATTAACACAGAAAAACAAGCAATCTTTTCTCCGTTATATGTATCCTTGTATGACATTGTTATTGGTTGATTTTTAGCTTTTTATTATAATAAAATATTAAAAATAAAATTTACAAATGCAGCTGTATTTAATAAGTTAAAACATTAGTCTAACAGTCCAAGTTTATTGAATTTTAATATCTTTTTAATATCAATTGTTGAAATAGCTGTTCGTTGAAATAAGGTGCAAGCTACTGTATCTTAAATACTCTACAGGTAAAATACGTAAATTTTACTATATTATTATTATGAATCATTTTTTATTTATATACTTTTTATATTTCATATTTTAATAGTTCTACAATTGTATTTCCATCAATAAACCATATGTAATGACGTCGTTTCCCATTGATTTTTAAGTTTTTAATTGTTTACAAATAATAAAAGTAAATAATAAAAAGTAAATTTACTGGTATTTAATAAGTTAAATCATTAGTCTAACAGCCTGCGTTTACATAATTTAAATATCATTTTTAGTTTAGTTTTAAAGTTTTTTTAAATAAGCTGTGAGCCACTATATCTCAAATAAATTACAGGTAAAATAAGTAAATTATTTGCTATATTTAAATAATTTATTATTATATATTTTATGACTTTTACCAATGTGATTCAATCAAAAAATGGCATTAAATGACAACTTTGTCCAATCAATTTTCCATTTAAAATTGTTTAAATATATTTAAGAAATAAATACTGTTTTATTTATTTAGTTAAAAGAATAGTCTAATAGCCTAGGTTTACATAATTTTTGATATCTCTTATAGTCTAGTTTTAAAAGTTGATTAAACTTTTTCTAGCTGCTGGTTGGCATAAATTAATTAAAGGTAAAATACTTCAACTATTTATTATATTATTATTAATTATTAAACAATTGTAAGTCAATCAATAAACAATATAAAATGACATCTGTATTAATTAATTAACAGATAAAACTAAACGATATGTATTCTCGCATGTATGTCTATTTTGACCTACCCAGCTATTGGTAACCCTTTTTACGTAACCTGTCCAAACAAAAGGTAACTCTTTCCCTCAGTCGGGCATAATAACTCACTCAGAGGCGAGCCTACGTACATGCCTCAGCGCCATCCGAAGGCAAACTGATAAAACGTGCAAGAATGGCAAGCAGCATGAAGAAAGAAAAACGCAACAACAACAACAGGAACTACTGCAACAGCAGCAGCAACAACAACAACAACGACAACGGCAACAGCTTCAAGATGTGGTATGCCGAGAACTGGAGCAGTAGCGTTGTGACGTCATCGAAGTGAGCACAGCAGCGTAGGAGAAACGACGGGGAAAAATAAAACTGAACGAAAAAGTTGAGCGGCAGCACATACAAAAAAAAAACAACGACAACCCCAAGCAGCAAAAGAGAGACAGAGAGTCAGCGTGACAGCGAGAGAAGAGCCTATCAAGTGAGTTAAGCGAAGCGTGAGCGCAATGATGACTATGCTCAAGGAAGGAAATAAGAAAGCAAAGCAAACTTGGAAAGTTCAGCAGGCAAGCAGAAGAAGCAGCCGGTGGGGAAGTGGAAGGGAGAGGGGTGTACTACTTGCATTTGGGCTCCCACTGATAAGCAGGGCGTTGATGTTGGTGAAATTTTTGCGAGTATCAAACGATGCAACCGGTTTGAAGTGCCAGAGAACTGGAGTGAGACTCTGGCTCTCTGCTCTGCCTGCTGTCAATTTGACTAGACTGTTGTTGTTGTTGTTGCTGCCGCTGCTGCTGCTTGAGTGCTTAGTGGGTTAGGTCGTGTAGGTTTACTAATTGCTGGGTGGCGGAATTTTTGAGTCACTGTGGTAGCAATTGGAGCGTGAGCTGAACTGGAGTAACTGAGACGAAAGATGTTTGTGCAACGTGTCAAAAGTTTGGATTAGTAAATGAGTTAAAGTATTTAAATGAAAATTTTACGATGCTAGAACTCTATTAAAAACTAAATATGACTAAAAACTTGCCTCAATTTAGTTAGAATGTGCTTGAAAGTAACTCCATAAATCATATAGTTTATAATAACTTATGATAACAGGTTTTAATTTTCATATAAGTAATTTCTTAACAAAAAATAACGTATACTATATATTTCAATAGGAATCCCTATAATAAGATAATATAAAATATAACTTATATTAACAAATATTTTAATATAATATTTGATTACGAATCTATACGAAAACAGTGTTTAATTTATTTACAAATAATTGCTAGATCTAATATATTTATAATATTTAAATCTGAGTCTCTACGATAAATGGGTTTAATTAGCTTATTATTAACTCTTTAAATAATTTATATTATTTTATTATTGTTATTATATATACTAAATTCTAATGAAAATTATATAAGTTTCTTATAAGTAATTCCATAATAAACATAATTTCTATTAAATGATACTAAATCAATATTTTATCTGCTTATAGGTAACTTCATAAATGATTGTATTTAAATTTGAATTCCTATAATAAAAGAGGTTTAATTTGCTTATAATATATATAATTTGCTTATAATATGAATATATAGTTGCAATTAAAACTGTTTGCTCAATAGCTCCCGATATATATGTAGGGTTTATATATTTAATTGAGTTAATACAGTATTTTAATATAGAAACTAAGAGCTGATGTTCTCGCAACCTTCCACGTCAGAGGCCGAACTGCAACTCCCTTCGGCGTCTCGGTCTCCGATCTCTTTAGGTTGATCGGTTCTGGTGAAGCGAATTCGCCTGCGTGTGAATTCGCCTCCGTTGCCTTAACTCGCTGTTATTATCTTTGCTCCATGTTGTTGTCTAGAGATTGATGTAGACAGGGAAATACTACCCCACATATACTATGTACATATTACAATATCGAACTGGTTGCAAGAGCCTCTAAGCTCAAGGTTTTCATTCAAACCTTTGTTCAATTAAATACCAACTAAATGTTGTATATTCCCAATTGTTTTCCTTTCTTTCTTGAGTATTTAAGTAAATACAATTCCTAACATAAAAATTGCTTTAACTTAAGATTGTGATTTTATTATTATCTTTTTAAGAGGGACATATTTAAGTATTTACATAATTTCTATAATCCGAACCGTTATAGAAAGTGTTGCGGTTCAGGGTTATGTTCGAAGGGCAGATCATTTTAAAAGATCCAGTTCGTTACATCCAGATCTTTCAGGTTCATAACATTTCTTTGGCAAAGGTAAATACATAATTTAAGCAATAAAAATATATTAAATATAAAGAAGACAATGCATTAATTATATAGTGAATTAAATTAATATAAATAGATACATAACACATAAACATAATATAATATATATATATATATATATAAACATATACCATTAAATAAATATATATATATATGTATATATATATGAAAGATACGTAATATATTTTATTGGTTTGGTAAAAAGACAAAACCACATTTAATATAAAAAGTCCAATAATGTTAATACAATTTTACTTTATACATATTGAGACAATTATAACGTGTATTAATTTAATGAATAAAAATATGTAATAAATATATATGCATATATTAAAGTTATGTAACAAATACAAACAATTTAGATACCCATCAAAATAAGAATCTAATTTGTATCAAACAGTCTTCATAAATATCTTAAATTACTACCTTTCAAAAATCATACTTAATTAGACTTGATCTGAAAACAAACAAAAGTTCTTCAAACTTTAAACGCATTAAAGTGAAAATGAAAATAATAAACAACGCACAAGAAATTGCAGGTTATGTTAAAGATGCATAAATCAATTTTAAACGACAAACAATTAATAATAATAATTACCCAAGTGAATGTTAAGAAGAAACTAAACATTTCAGCTGCATGCCACAAAATGAAGCAAAGACATTTGCGAACAACAACACTTAGCGTGCCAGGGCTAAAAACTGGTAAACTTCTATGGCCAGAGAGACATTCTTAGAGTTGACTGTGGCATGGTGTGGAATGGGGACTGTTGCTGCCCAGAGTCATCAACATCATCAATAGATGCAGCAGACGCGGCAGGAGTTCGCAGTTGTTGCAACTGCCTCAGCTGCTGCTGCTGCGGCTGCTGCTGCTGCTGCTGCTGCTGTTGCATGTAACTTAACCTCATTGACCAAACGCATTCGACGAACATCAAATGTGAATTAGTGCACTACGATTGCCACACACACAGATACACACACACACACACACACACACACACACCTTGGCATCATCAACATTTGCCGCTTTGTGTCGGCGGTTGGTCCACAGTCGACGTCTACGTCCACCTTCCATTTGCAGCATCAGCTGCAGAGTTTTTGCTGCATCTCTTGGCTATTGACGCTGCTATGCATGCATAATTTGCAAGCATAATTTAATTTATAGACGAGGCAGGCGGTGGATGCAACGGCAATTGCATTTGCATAGGACAGCGCAAGTGACTTAGGCGAGTTCGACTCCGAGTCAGAGTCAGAGTCCGCGTCAGAGTCAACGTTTGAGTTCGAGCTGGAGTTGGAGTCGGAGTCAGAGTCAGAGTCAGAGTCGTAGTCGTAGTTGGAGCTAGAGTCTAGCCCTCCTTCCACCGCTTCCACACTTCAAGTAGAAATTATTACAAAGACCCATAACCCCTGTTCCTCGCTGCCAGCGCAAAGAAAAGCTGAACGAAAATTTTAATTGCACAAAATTTGCGAGCTAGAAAGAGTGCGATAGATATGCGAAGAGTGGGGGGGAGAGAAGTAGAAGTATAGAAGGGGAAGGAGTGTGTGTGGCCTGTGTTTGTTGCATATCTCGTAAAAGCCAACGCAGGTTAATGGTGTAAATGTTAACAATGCACTAGGAAGTGTAAATCTTGACCAGGCTAGCTGCCAATGGGCCAACAGCCGCCAAGCGTTTCTATTGAAATTTTACCAACTGTCCGAAGACCACCAGGAATTGTGTTTCCCCCTTCTCACTGTGTTGGTTGTTGTTGTTGTTGTTGTCATTGTGGTTTATTTTCTTGAGTCTGTTGTTGCTTTTAGTCAGGCGGTTTTAGCATACTATTGTATCTATTATGATTTGAAAGCATGCTTATTTTAATCAGACTATAGACATTAATTAAAATCTAAGCTCAAGTCGAAAGTAATTGACAAGGAGATTACTTTTAATTGAAGAGAAAAGCTGTTGGGGTAATCTTAGAATAAATTATAGTCAAAATTATGAATTTTAATGAGCCAACAATTATTGCAAAGATTGGGAAAAACTCCAGAAAAACCCAATCAGATCAAAAGGTATTAGTATTATAATTAGTATTGGTATAAGTATAAATATAAAATGGTTTATTGTTATACTACTAAAATACTCTATTTATAGGCAATATTCAACAGAGTATTCCCAAAACAAAAACCTATTTTAATACCTAATAAATGCTATAGTAGAGAACTGTATGAGTTTATATGAAACCCAGACTTTCTTCTGCATTTCAGACACTTGTTTTTATTAATAAGCTTAATAGAACCTTGATACATTTATAGAATACAGGAACTAAATTGAATAAACCATTTAAAATTCAGACTCAAGTCTAATTTCAATATTCAAATACATTCATACTTAAAAGCGAATATCTTTAAGTCGAACACTCAAGTCTAGGCCCTTTTATATTTTTTAATATTTAACAGTGAGGTCAATAACAGTTCCGAGTCCTAGTAACTGGCGTCCAATTTACTAATAACCCGACGCGACGTCTCGAAATAAAATTAATAGACAAAATAAATAAAAAAATTGAGCTGGCGTCGCTAGCAAGTCGCCAATGGAATTTTTTCTATACATACAACGCGTATATATTTTATGCTCATAACGGAATTTTATTTATTTATATCTCTTTTTATTGACTACGACAACGACACGGAAATAGTTTAATTGCATTTTGCAGCCAGCTGATGGCAGGCAGCATAAAGCAGGTAAATTGATTGCCATTTGCTACAAATTCAACTTGAGCGGAGCGCATTTGTCGTCATGTCAATATATGGTGACAGTAGCACTTCCGTTTCCGGTGTCACGGCGTACCAGCTGTCAACGGCTCTGCGGCCATCTGCAAGTTACTCTTTGCCGCCGTCCAGCTGCCATTGTCTGAGGTTACCAGCAGCTGGTAATCAAATTGGTTTTTATCATATTTGGCTTAAAAGCGGCAGCTCAGTTTTTTTACAAACCAAATTAAATGGAAAATGTTTGTCAGACAAGAGCACAAAAAAAAAACAAATAAAATGTGCATAAAAACACAACAGAATGTATAGATATTATCCTTTGGTATTTGTAATTTCTTTTTTTTATTTAATGAATTTAGTTGCAAAAATAAATTGCATTATTTGACATCAGAATTAAGTGTAGAATACTGTCAAATTGAAATTTTAAATTGATTCTCATCATTTTTAAAGTGTAATCTAATCTAATTGAGTAAATGAAGTCGACATTTAATATAACTATATATAATTGTTATATATTCAAGAAGTTTTTATTTATTTAATTGGGTATATACAGTATTTTAATATAGAAACTTATTGATCTTCAATCGTCGTTTGAGCTGATGTTCTCGTAACCTTTCATAGTCTCAAAAAAAGCCTACAAATTAACTTATTGTAAAACTGCACAGATAGAAGCTGAGTGGATTTTCCTTCCCCTTCAGTTGGACCACAACCCACATATTTAATGCTCTATTAAATTATATATAGTTAGTGTTATCCTAATAACACATAGAACAAATAATAATAAATAAATATACACAAATCAATACTTTCCTAGCATTTAAAGCTCAACATATATAGAAATCCAATTGCAATTCCATTATTATGTTTATGTTATAGTCAGTAATACTTGTATACAAATTTGTTGAGCTCCTCATGGATCTCTTTAAAACCGGGTCACCTTACAAAAGGGGCCTATGAACTGGGCGGTAACTTCAGGGTAATACTCTGACAAACAATGCTCGGCACACACAAAAGAAAACTCTTCATTTCCACTTCAAGACTGTCGCTTACACTCAAAAATAATAAAAAAAAAAAAGAAGAAGGGCATTCATATATATATATATATATAAATACATATAGATATTTGTATGCATAAAGAGTGTCAGATGTATGGAAAGAGAGAGCGCATAACAAAAGGAGAAACTGAAGCTGCTCGAAACTGTAGCATAACTTTGAGCGCAAAGAAAACGCTTCCGGTCGTGGTTAGCAGACAGAATTCAGAACTGGAGCAAAAGGATTACCCAACAGTCGTTGAATCACACCACCTACACTATCAGGACATGTGTCGATGCGGCGGCAGCAACAACAAACAAAAAAGGAAACCCAGACACAGACAAGCAATTCCTCTCCCTCCAGTTGCTCAGTCAATTGCCAAAGTGTCACAACGAACGTTTGAAGCAAAATAAAAATCTAAGGTCGGGACAATGTTCTGGCTTTCCCTGCGTCTTTGCTTGCCCTGGCTTGTCTGGCAGCACGTTGATTTTCAAGGACGCGCAGACAAAATGCTAGACATGCTCAAAGTAGCACAGGAAGTGCATCTGTAAAAGTAAACTTTGGGTCAAGTTTTCGGGGCAGCAGTTTATATCCTATCGCGTGCAAATATTTAAAATGCACATTTTCAATTAAAAACGTTAGCTAAAACTAATTTCTAATACAAACACAAACAAATAATACACAGAAACACACAAACACACACAGACAGTCAAACTAAAAATCCAATTAATCTTGAGTTGCTTGGCAGGACACAGAACACAGGACACGGGCAAAGGCAGAGGCTAAAAAAAATTGTGTTGCTCATTAAAAACAGCGCAAAAAGTAGCAGGCAGTTGGCAGCAGCCAAAAAAACATATATAATGAAAAAAAAGGAAGGAGGTGGGAAATAAATTGCACAGTCAACTGGCCAACCAAAGTCGCAGCGGCAGAAGGATGCTGTGTGTGTGTGTGTGAGTGTGTGAATGTGTGAGTGTGTGTGTGTTGCTGTGGTCGCTGCTTTAGCTGCAGCTCTTGCCGCATATCCTTAATCATAATAAGAAATGCGCCAGCGCCAGGCAACAGGAACCAGTAGTTGAACAGAGACAGCGTAAACGCGACTCGCGAATATAAAAAACCACACACACACACACACACACAGACAAGCAGTTTCGTCCTCAGTCATCCTCAGCATCCACGTCGTTGTCGTCCTGTGAGTCCTCGTGTTGTTACGCCAGCGCAACTATCGCGACCAATCACAAAATTTCGTGGAAAAGCGCGCAAAAATAAAAGAGCGCACAAAAAAATAAGTAGCTACAACAACAGCAACAACAACAACAAGTGACAATAACGAACTCTGCTTGAGGTCGCTGCAAACTAAAACGCGTCGCTGCCGTCGTCGTCGTCGCAGCTGGAGAAATGAAAAGCAGCGACGTCGAAGTCAACGCCAGCAGCGTAGGAGAATATAACGAAAATGTTCCCTTATCGAGGGTTGGTTTTTCCTTGACTTTCTGTGAGTCGCATTGCATTTTCAGGGGAATCATTTGGTGTTCTTCTTTGAGTCTAATTTCGCAGAGAGAACGAGTGAGTCTGTTAAAAAACACTTTGAGTAAGAAAAGCTTAAACTTCGAGTGAGTTTTCATGGGTCCAAGGGTTTCAAGGTTGACTTGCAATGCAATTGATAAGCGTTGACAAGTGAATGCTTTCTCAGTTCAAACAAAGGAAATGTCTAGGTTGCGTAAATATAAGGACCATACAAACTATTGTGCCAACATATTAAGTTAGTCTTGAATGGAATTTCTTAAATCAAATTGGGTCTTTGAAAATATCTGAGGTGCACGATATGTTAGAAAATACTTGGTCGAGAGCAGCTTACTATATAATTCATTTTGCGTTGGTTTGCATTCAAAAAACCTTTTCACAACAACATAACTTTAAGCTCTTCATTTTGAATCGCAAGAAACTCAATTCAACTTCATTCTATATTCGATTTCTGCTAAAATTCTTTAATTAAACTCAAATCATCTTTAAATTATAGCAAGATTGATAACTAAACAGCTTTTTGTTAATCGTAATAAATAACTTGTAACTGATTCATGTGTTTGCGAAATAAACATTTATTGTCGAATTAACCAATTATGATTTATTTGCATTTTATTGATAGATGACTTTGTGAATTTCGAAAGAACTTAAAGAAACTAAAGTTAAAGAGAAAGATTATTATCATTAGCTATCGATAAACTTATTAATTTACACTTATTATCAATATTAAGATTGTTACTCAAATTGTTAATGAATAATTTAATTTCTAAAATACTTTTATATTATTTTGCCTCCTGTTTATGCTTTGATAATAATTAAATAAATAAATCTCCTAAGTAACTGTTGTATATAGTTTAATTTCCATTAATTATAAAATAAAATGATTGCTGTAAAATTTGTAAATTCTTAAGCAGCGCAAATATTTTATTCATTGCCTTTCGATGCTGTTCTTCAAGTGACATCCAACATCTAAATACGAAATCATCAGCACAACAACGCAGCTAAGCAATTTTCTAGTCTTTCAGTCAGTCCAAATCACGTATACGCAAAGTTAGCCGAATTTTCTCTTTGCTGTTGCTCTTAAAATGCCAGCGGCGCACGATTGAAGAGTAAAGCCAAATGTTAGGCAAAAGAACAAAAAAGCATTTGCTGTTTGCATCACAGAAACAACAATAACAACGACTGTGGAACGAGCATTTTTTTCTATTTATGCCTCGAGTTGTTCATGACTATTTTCGTCATAGCCATAGGAAACACTGTCAGAGCCAGAGTCAGAGTCAGTTAGAGCCGTAGCCAAGCCTACTCGCAGCCGCAACGCAATTTTCTAAGCCAATCGGAGTGCAACCTTCCAGCAACGATGACGACGACGACGACGACGACAGCGACGACGACGACGACGACGACGACGTCGGCGCACGATAACAAAACAACAACGAGAAACGACCACGACACACGAACTACACACACGAAGCCTGATTATGCCGACGACAAGGCAGGCGAATGGCGAGAGATAATGTGAGCGAGAGGGAGAGAGTGAGTTGGGTGAGTGGAGTGAGGGGGCGGTGGGGTCGCTGAGAGGTTGATGCGTGTGCTCGAGTTGGCCGACTAGGCGTATGAGCAACAATTAATTATCAGGTCGCCTCTGTCGCAGTTTTTTCCACTACGAACTCTATGGATAATAAAGTAAAAAAAAAACACAAAGAAGACAATTTTGCCAGCATTCGTAGTATGTGAGAATCCACTACTTAGCTCATCCCTTCCGACTGTTTCTCCACCACCGCCCCCTCCGGCGCCCATTAACAACACACACAACACAGACATAGATCATTTAAAATGCGCGTCGATGACCATTTCAAAATGTTTGTAGCATCCCCCTACAGCCACGCCCCATTCTTCAAATGTAGACAGTAAAAATAGTAAAAAATGACTGTGAAAAAACCGATTGCCGCTTGATATCAGAGACACAGAGCGCGAAAATAAAACCATTGCAAATATAACACAAATATGTAAAGCACAAAAAATTCTACAATTGCTGTGCCTTTGCTGTTGCGCCCCTTTATCATCAACCACACCAACAACCCTGCCTCTGCACTTCCAAAAAATAAAAATGAAGAAGGAAAACCGCGTGTCTGCGCCAAAAAACAAAGTCAAATGGAAAGCGTTCGGGGGCAATAACAGCAACAACAGCAACAGCAACAACAGCAACGAGAGCAACAGCAGCAACACAAATAACAACGCCAAGTTAGCAAAACAATTGAACAATCGCAGGCACGGAAGCTGGCGGCAAGGTTTGTGGTTGTGATGGGCAACTGGGGAGGTTAGAAATTACAGAACTGGCTGGTCAACTCCTCGGCCAGCTGAGCTCGTTCAGAAGCTTTCACTGCCTCAGCTAGGGCATTAGAATCGACCATCGACCATCGAGCATTGAGCATCGCCCATCGAGCTTTAGCCAACCACCGTACACACGTTGTGGTTTTCTGTAGCTGCTAAAACAAGCAGCGATTGTAAATTAAAGCAAACTATGTGAATTATGAAAATACTTGTTTCACATTTTACCAAAAGTTGCAAACATATTGAACTTTTGCTGAAACATGTATGCCAAAACTATTGAATGTTTTATAATCTTATTTTATTTTAATAAATCTGCAAGGCATTAAAAATGTATTCTACCTATACTATAAACTAAGTATTCTACAAATAACATGGATGGTTAATAGTTATCTTATAGAATTTATCTGTTATTGAATGTTATATAATAATACAAATCTGCAACTTATTGAAAATGCATGTCTAACCATTTGAAGTCCTGTTACAAACTATAGAAAATCGTAAGATGCCTATATATTTATACAAAATTGTAATAATTTGTCTGACACTCATATTTGCATATAATTATTATGACCTTTTAATAATAAAAACCATCAGAAATAGAAAATATTTCTATTGAATACTTTTACCTAGTTATATTCAAGCGAACATCACGGATATTGATCTTGATTTGTGGTAAAAGCTGAATCTTTGTCTGATAGAAAGCCTACGGACTTATCTTATTTTTAAGAAGGAATTTAACTACTTCTCTCTTTATTTATTACTCAATATATAATGTATTCTATTTTCTACAAAAAATAGTCTGAATAGCTTCTAAGTTTGTCAGAGTTTACGACAATAACAGGGATATAATAATAATGTAATATTATTAATTAAGTAATTAGCAATAATGGATCTTCCACTTACTTTACAATATTGTTAAATCTATTTTCTCTTAGAATATAATAATAAATATATTATATATAATATATAATGAATATATTAAATATTGAAAACATTATTTATATAAAATGACTGTCGCTCTAATTGATAAACTTTGTCTCGTAGCGCTGGGAAGTCAACTAAATAAGTAAATAAATATTAAGTAAAACTTATTTACATTTACATTTATATAACCTCAGAAAGCACTTCCTTTTCATGCTTACTTGTTTGCTCTTTGCTTCTATCACACATACGCACTGTTGCCGCAATCTTCAACTATTCAAATAATATAATACAAGTAGAGACTTTAAAACATTGCTTACACATCTATTTGATATTTATTTTATGTGCTAAAAATATATATTGTGAAATATATGTTGCCTTCGATTGGTTGTCTGACCGCTTGACCACCACGATCAGGGTCATGAGTCAAATACTTCAATAGCCTGGCATGCATTTTATGCATTTTTTGTACTGCTCAATTCTCGGCATGTTTTTGTTTTATATTTTTTTATTGAGTCTATACGCTCTATATTCTTTGTTGTTGTTTTTTTTTTGCTGGCCCCTTTTTTGCATTTGGGACACAATCAAGTGCATTGGCACGAGCTGCAATAAATCAGACATTGATCCACATATATTTTCAGCACACATACATACATACTACGTATACATAGACAAACTCAACTCGAATGAATTCTTTTTTTTTTGTGCCGTTGTTTGTGAAACGACCTTGAACCCCGTGCGGCGAGCGTTCAAACAAAGATGAAAAGAAAGCAAAACAAAATGGCAACAAAGAAAAAAGAGCCAACAACTACTCCACACACACACACACACACGCAAAAAAACAACAACAAATGGCAGGCATATAAAAATGTGTTAAATAAATACCTATATATATAGTATATTTTATATATATACTATATTTTATATAGGAAAAGCCAACGCACAATCAAACAAACATATGAATGAGCCGGGCTGCGGGCCACGGCAGGACATAGCATATGACCAGATGGCCAGATGGCAAAGCCGGCCTACAGTGCGTGCCACATGTTGCAAGCGCTGCACAAACACACACACACTTACACAGAATGCACTGACAACAAACTGCATACAAAGTCGGCAGCTAACGGCCCACAGGGGACGAGTACAGGGCCCAGGGATTGAAACTGTGAATGGAGCTGGAATGCAACTGCAGCTGTCCACTGCACTCACATACACACACTTACACACACACACACACACAAAGAGCATATTTGATGCGGATCTGAGCATTGTTGCAGTTGCACTCAATGAAAATGCAATGATAAGCCTCATCTGACAATGCACAGCACAAAAGATAGCCAATAACATCAGAGTTAAGCTACAAAACAAGTAATTCCAGCTTAAGCAATAGAACAGAAATTGAGTAGAGCTAATTATGGAATAATCTCAATAAAATCAGTGAATAAAGACTAAGAATATGTGTAAGTTAAAGCAAATACTCAACTAAATTCAAGTGAATATTTTATACAAATTACGAGAATTTAATAATAAATGTAAAGAAGTTAACGTTTAACAGTCCAATGTGTGCGCTTAAAGTGGAGAATAAATCAATATAAATAAAGTGACATGTTAGTGGTAGAAAAATTACATTTATTTACACATATGTACATTCGATTCTCCACTTACTTCTCCTATATAAAATTTGCAGTATATTGACAGCACGAAGGACTCAAAGGAATGTATTCATTCTTGCCATAACTACAGTTAAGTTACAAGTTTGTTAATCTCAGTTTCCAAAGAATTAAAACATTTATATTGTTTTATGAACAATGTGTAGATTGCAGATCATCTAGCTGAAGTTAAAGATTGAAAGTAGATACGGCTCAAATCTATAGCGTCCCCATTAAAAAAAAGCCAAAAACCACATGAAACCACCGCATGTGGTGCTGTCATTTGCCTTGCTGTTGTGTAACCACAGACGCCATCAACGTAACCAAGCGCTTTCATTAAAAGGAAAACTCGGCTCAAATTTTTGCTGCCGATTTCTCGTTTCAGTTGCTGTGAGTCTAGTGTATAAATAAACAACAACAACAACAACAGCTAGGCACAAAGTCAGTTAACTGCACAGCTAGCGAGCCAAAAAAAAAAGGAAAATAGAAAAGCCAAAACATTTTTCAACGCTGGCTGCGAAACAACAACAAGAAGAAGAGGAACAAATGGCGAGCATCTTTCGTTTTAATTGCAAACTAAGCGTGCGGTTGGCAGCGCAGTAGCCGCAACAGCAGCAGAGAAAAAACGCACATAGGAGACCCAAAACGTAGGCTTCACCGAGTGATAAACAACGCCACCCCGTGAATGGGATGCGATGCGGGGTAGCAGAGATAGGAGAGGTGCATTGCTGCAGGCATAGACTGGCGGCAGAGGATAGCGACAGCGCCACTGACTGCGACTGCGACAGCGACAGAGAGTGTTTGCATGTGTGTGTGCGCGAGGCACGGTTGCAACCCCCTACGAACCGAAACCGAAACCAATCCCAAAAAGCCAACGGGCCCAAGTGCACAGCTGCGAGTAGTTGTAGTTGTAGTTGTAGTTTTGTATACGCAGGCAACGCAGGGCGGAGCCTAGCCGAGATATATGTATATACATATATATATATATACTGCAGCACACTTTTTATGCCATACTTTTTTGCGCTGCCCGAGTCGGCTTATGTGTGTGCGTGTGTGGGTGCAACGGGTGTGTGTATATGTGTAGTTTGCACGCATTTCATCATTTACGGCCCAAGTTTTTTATTCGCTTCACATTTCTTCTTTTATTTCTGTGGGGTGGCATAGAAATTGTTTTTAGAAATACGCGAAAATGTTTGCTGACTTTTCTTTTTCTTTCTTTCTTTTTTTTTGTTATTTGGGTTTCCTTTGCTGCGCTGGCTGGCCTGGAAATGAAAAATTTTTAGTGTCTACATAGAAGTCGGCAGATAACAGCAACGAATCGAGGGCGGCTCCATGGATTGGACTCTAAAGTCTGCTGGCTGCGTGCTGTTGACTATTTGTATGTTGTCTTTGGCCACTTTTTTCTTTTGGCCAACAACTGATGCAAGAAATACATAGCAGACGCAGACAGAGAGAGGCTGAATAACAGAAAAAACTACACGTAGGCATAGATAAGCACAGGGGGTGGAATCAAAGGAAGCAAAAGCTTTGCCAGACTCTGATAAGCTAAAACAAGAAAATTCTTCTCGCAGCTAATAAAATTTAAGTTGGAATATTTAAACGGCACAAAGTTAATTTCAATAGTTGCTACATAATGGAGAAAGGAGGTGAAAGGGATATTCTTCTGTTCAGTTAAGTGTATCAATTTGCATAAGAACTATTCTCTAAGTCGTAGTTTTACATATGTATTTGGCTGCTAATCATTTCTGCAGTACTAGCAACTACTAATTATTAATTACTAGTAATTATTCTATCGATTGTTAATAGTTAGAGGTATTGATCGGTTTATTATCATTGTAAAACATATTGTAAACAATGCATTTATTTTCCCTATTCTACACATTGCAAGGAATACAATATACTCATGTACTTTATCAGATTATATCAATAATATCTAGTAAAATTTGTGTAGTTAAATAAATGAAAGACACCTTGCCGTAAAATGTGTACAAATTATTGATAAATACATTAATGTTATTATTACAGTATCATAAGTTTAAACTAGAAAAAGATCTACGATTTAGGGTCTTTAGAACTCTTTTGACATTTTCTTTTACTGCTGCTCCTTTTTCGACATCCAGGAAAACTCACAAACAACCTGTTTACACTCCCATCACTTCCAGCTACTTGTTCTGCCCATATTTCGACTATGTTTTGGTGTCAATATAATTGAACCTGTTTCCAAATTGACCCATAGTTTGCGGCCAAGAAAACTGATCAACTCGCCGTTGGCCTAATGAAGTTGCTTGGGTCGCACATTAAATGTCAGAATGAAGACACGCATAAAACCCAACAAAATTAATGCAAATAACCGGCAGGTATTTTAATCAAGCCAGGAACCAAGTCACAAAAAAAAAGGAAAAAAAGAGTGCAGCCAACCCCCGAGGAAATGACAAGCGCCTAATACTTTTTATATCGTTTTTTCTATGATTTGATATGTAAAATAAAAAGAGAACGAGGGGTGTTGGCATTGATGGGCCCATGAACTCGTTCGTCGTCTGCGCGATATTACAGGCAAGGAACTGAACGTAGCTATGGTAGAGTGAGTGAGTGTGGGTGGAGAGGGAATGGCAGGCACTGTACAAGTGCGCATAATAACCATCAATCAAGCGGCATAGACAGGTGGACAAGCAGCTTCGTGGACAAGCAGCGTCAAACAAACAACGTGGACCAGTCGCCAACTTGCAGACAGACAAAAAACCATCACACAAAAACGCACACATACCCAAATACTTCTGTGTGTGTGTACGTGTGTGTGTGCTTTGAAAAATAACGCGAAATTTCGCATTTCACGAAAAATTTTCGCATTAATTTACCAAAAGGCGTTGGGCCAAAACAAAAAACCAGAAAAAAGATCTGAACAACACAAAAAAAAAAGACGTTAAACGTAAAACGTTGCCGAAAAAATGCGCCACACAAAATGGCAAACAAAAGCAACAAGCCAACAATTTTTAGAACAATTTTTTTTCAAGTGCCAGAGGCATAAACACATTTGAGTTGGGCAGTTTGTGAGCATTGCGGAATGGTGATGGTGTGGGGTGGGTGATTGGGAAGAGTTAAGGAGAAAAGCTGCCCGCTACTTTATCGTTTTTTATCTGCGGGCAGTTGGGGCCTTTTAGGCGGCTTTTTGACCATGGCACAAGTGTAAGTCGAAAACGCGGCATTTTCATATATGTGGCGACCATACAAATGCGTTTTATGTGCGATTCTGTGAGTCTGAAGTGTTGTCTAATGGATGGGTTTGGGTTTCGATAGGGGTAGCAGTTACTACTTGTGAACAGTGGAAAATACTACGACAAAGTTTCCTATTGTGTTGAATATACTAATAATAATTATTGATTCAAAGAAAATTGAGCAACTGTCAGAAATGCAATCTGTACGATACAGTAATTAGTGTTTTTGGGAATAAATCACCTTTAATCTAAACTGACATGCAAAGTGGCATAAATCAAAAAGATTTTGCCATAGCCAGAAAGGATATGAAATCATTTAAGATGTTCTCAGTCAACTGGCAATTGACTATTCCATTAAGATTCAAATTGCATAGTTAAACTAACCATACCAATTGCACATACCACATATCGTATTGCGAGTCAGCCACTGGGTGGCCAGCAATTAAATTGCCTTTTTAAAATAATTGCAAAAATGCAATGCAAAGAGCCGTAAACAAATTTGCAGTTTTGTAAATTCTGCAGGCCACAAAGTATGCAACAGCAAATACGAAAATTGATCGAGACAAACATACAAATCTACACACACACACACACACACACACACACATATGTTCAATGTGCTATAGAGAGCATTTATTTAATACGAGATGATAGAAGTTTTGGCCTTTCCACACACACACTTGGAAAAGCTGCTGGCATATGGAAATTATAAAGTTTTCACCGAGTATGACTGGGATGACTGAGATGGGGGAGGCTGTAGTTGCAATATAAACCCTATGGCAATACATTGTGCAATATACAAATTATTATTGCTATTAAATGCACAAGCAAGAAGTTCTTAAAGTTTTTCTAAAACTTTTCCACAACCCATTGACTGGGAAGGGAAAGTGGCAAACGGGAATTTACTAGATGTGTCGTATCGAGTGCATTTTGCTTCATTATAAAGCAAACATCTTAGGAAGCTGCTGGACAGCAACCAATCAACGGCGTCTGTCCATCTATCTATCTATATGTACGATATATATACATTCATATACATCTTCATCATGGCCAAAACTTTTCCCACTGCCTTTTGCACTGGGCAACTTAATTAGTGTTCAATCAACAATAAACTATAAACACTCTCTGCTTTCAACTTGGACTTTTGCTTGAAAGGTTGCGGTTACCATGGCTCGGACAAACTCTAAGAAGCAGTCAAAGACGGTCAAAAAGAACAGCACGAGCAAGTAAAAAGCATCTCAGCTGCTGCCCTTGCTGTTGTTTCCAAATTAGTAGTTATTAGTTTTGAGTGCTACGAATTTTTGAAGAGCTTGGCCAAGAGCGTTTTAGTTAACAGCCACCAATATCGAACTCGAGCTGGCCTCAAAGCCAAAAGCAGCCAGCACATAAATCGAATCGAATTACTTTTACATGCCACACAATTTAATTAGTCACTTTATTGCTGGCTTAATAATATTGCATATTCAGCATATTGTTTACGCTGCAAATGCATTTTCCAAAGTGCATTTAAAACTTTTCCTTTGCATACAGCTATATGGCAAAAAATAAACCAGAAACAATATTTAATATAAGATTATTTAATTATTTACAATATATTGAACGAATATTCAATAACAATAGTAGTTTATTTAATTTAGAAAAGTATAATTAATTTAAGAAAAAAGTAAAATAAACAATTTGTCAGAAGTGGGATTCGAACCCACGCCTACAGAGTAGACTGCGACCTGAACGCAGCGCCTTAGACCACTCGGCCATCCTGACATGTGTTAGCGGGTAAAACAGACAGCTTTCACAAAAAGCTTGGCGAATGGTCGATAAGAATGTAATCTATTTTTAACTTATTACGAAATTTCAATTAAAAACCGAAGATGTTTAATAATTTAACAAATAGATAAATAAAATTTTAAATAATTAATTAAAACTTAAGATTAAGATTTAAAATAAACCTGAAAGCTTCCAGAATAAGCTTTGCTGCATCAGGGACTGAACATACGATGATCTATGGAATACATATATACTTTTAGTTTATATGCAAACTGTCAATTTAGTTCCCATGTTTTCTACTCTACAAAATATTATAATTACAGCCAAATTTGAATACGTTATAAGGAAAAAGCAGAGGAAAAATGTAAAATACCTTAGCAGGGCAACCTTATATTGCTTCTGGTCAAAAGTGTTTTCTTGCTGCCTAACAAACTTTCCTGGAATTGCTCAACCTGCACTTTGCCAACGTTGCAGCCTTACAAAAAACTTGAAACTTGCCATAAATTGATTTACTTGGCACAACAATAATGAGTGCAAACATGACCACACAACCATGCACACCAACACTAACACACACACACACACACACGCACACACACTGAAGGTTTTTACAAATACACGCACTGTTCAGGGCCATGACGCAAGTCGTGCAGAATATTAGCAAGAAAATTAAAAGAAAATTTTCCATAAAATGTGCAAAAGTATGCGAAAGTTATTAAGTGCATACAAAGTAGAAAAACATATAGCAACCCGCACACACACACACACACACACACACACACACACACACACACGCACACACAACGGACACAACATCGATGCAGAAAACTTTCTAATCACGTGTACAAGGCAGCAGTCGAAGTTGTATTACTTCCTGGCAAGATGTTAGCCTCCTCTCGTCTCAGCTGCCCTCGCCACGCCTCTTACAAGACACTCGCTTATATTTTACAAGTTTTCTATTTAAAATATAAACACATGCTTGGTTGGAATTGGGCAGTTGCAACTCATCGAACATGAACACAATATAAAGTCTCTCCGGCATTTTAATAAATTGTTAAAACATTTTTATGTTTTTCTTTGGGCCACTCTTCAGTTGAAGAGTTTTTAGTATATATTTTAATTGCTATTATTATACGCTCACCAGAGACTCAAATTATTGGGTAACTAATGCGTCAGGTACAACGTAACGCATACGTAATTTACTGCATTGAAAATATATCAGAACTTAAATATTTGTAAAAAGAAAAATCTTTAAAATTCAGCTAAAATCTACAAATGTTCAATATCAACATTTTATATCAAAATAAATAATAATAATAATTTAAACAAATATTTAAAATTCCAATTAACACATATAGCTTGAATTGATAATTTAAACTCTTCTTTTATTTTATATCATGATATGCGAAAATACCTCAAAACTTTCATGAGATTTTGAACAAATTTTACCAAACATTTTTTCTCTATTTTTTTCTAATTTTCAACCCAAAGCCCAACGCTCATAACTCACAACACCTGGGCATTTCACTCGCACACACACACACATGAAAGGGACGAAACGCCAAAAGTGCCGCAAATGAAAAATGCAAACGGAATTAAATTATAGTCAGTAACGAAACAGCCAACTGAAATAATAAAAAAAGAAAAACGAAATGAAACCAACACATACGTATATGAAAAATAAAAAATAAAAGATATATAGGAGCTCTCAACTGAAAAAGTTCAAACTGGCGGCGCATAGTTGGCTGCCCGGGCCGCGTTCTATGTTACTTTACGAAATTAAATCTGAACGGAAGCATAGCAAACACACAGATACACACACACAGACAAAAGCCACTACACACACACACACACCTATACAGTTGTAATGATGCAGCAGCTGCGCTTAGATTGCATTAAGTGGGCGGCCCTGGGTGCTACTTGGAGGCGCTTGCAGCCTGCAAAGGCAAGTAAAAATTTTAATTTCCGCGCAAAAATCACAAAACTGGCAAATGGCAAAGCAAAGAGGCAGAAGCAGAAAAAGATGTGAAAAAAAAATCCAGTGCCAACTAAAACACAGCACAGCGAAACGAAAGGTGCAAAAAATGTGAACGCTTTCGCGCACATTAATGAAAAGCGCTCATGTGAATAGTGGAGAGCACACAAACTCGTCGAGGGAGTGGCAGGAGTAAGTTTACTCAGCTACAACCAGTCAGTTTGAGGAATGTAGTTGCTAGTTCGTTATCAAATATTACAGAACTAAATTTACAAAAAATATAATAATGAAAATGCAGCTACAAATGCACAAAATGATTAGCCTTTAAAAAGTATTTAAAATGTGTCAAGTAAATCCAATTATATTAAAAGACAGTCTAATCTTGTCTACATTTTTTGAAACTTATCAAAATGCTACCGAATTAACCTTCATAAATCTATTTATTATCTACATTATGTTAAAAATATAATATAAACCAAATATATAGATATAATCACATAGAGATCATCCAAAACGCAATTGAAATATTTAATCAAAATACCAATTCATTGATTTATTCAACTATATATATTATTTTGACAGTATTGGTAAGAAACATTCTCCTCTACATTTATTCTTTTCTATAGGACTCTGCTTTACTTAACTTATCTGATAAAATTAACACATTTCTTACTTCAATACAATGTAATATATAATATAAATAAAATAACTATTTATTATACAATAAGTTAAAAAAAGACTATCAATAAAATCACTATATAAGAATAACAGAAATGCGCTAATGAAATTTATTATATTTCATTTGTGACTTGCAAAGTAAAAGCAAAAGCACAACCATGTCAATTATTTTTTGTTACGGATTCTACGGTCATCCGCATGACCATTTTGCTCAAATATTACACATACCACCCGTATGTCACTAATTAAAACATCATATGTAATTTCAGCTTTTTTTCTCAATCTCTCTTGCACACAAACACACATCCTCCAGTACCATATATGTATCTTTTGACTGTTGCATTAAAATTAATTTTCGTATATTTTTATACATTTTTTCCTCTCACTTGTCAAGTCAAAAGCTTAGCGCTAACTACAAAAACAAATCCATAAAAAAAGAAGCATGCCGGAAAATGCTAAACTAAAATCTACCTTGTAATCACAATTATATAAATCATATTTAAAATATAACTGATCTGATATATATATATATACTCGTATTGCTTTCAATTCTTATAATCGTAGATTATTACATAACTGTCAAGATTGCACAACTTTCGGCAAACCTATCTAAACATTTGATGGGTACAGGGTATAAAGAGTGGAAAACTCTGGGTAACAAACTCTACAGCTGGCTGCAATTGGACTGCCTTGCCACATAACCAGTCCGAACAACCCACAATATTTGTCTTTTTTAATAAAAATAATATTTTCACTGTACTCGTTACCTTAACAATGTCCTAGTCCGTCGTCGAGTTCCTGCCAGAGTTGAAGTGTGCGCAAAAAAAAGGCTCAAATAACCGCGCCAACATTTCTGCCAGCCAACCAACCAGCCAGCAAGTTAAAAGTTAATGAGACAACATAACTTTTGTGGTCAGCTAAATGAGTAAACAAAAAGTAAAAAAAAAGCCATTCGCTTAGGGATTGCGAGGGTTGCTAATGCGGTGTTTACAAATCCAATACAGTTGCAATAAGTGAAATATAAATTTAAAAATTAAATATTACTATCGGAATTAAAAAAGGAATAATTTCTAATTGAAATGGATCCCAGGACTAACAGTAAACAAATCAATTTAATCTCATACAATTTATATAATTATTTATACTCAAAGATATTAGGTTATTCAGCTTCTCATTACTTTAAGATCGCGTCTCGTATGTGTTTTTTATGCAGTACAATTTGCGACGCTGCCCGGCACTTGAGACCGAACTGCATGGCGTTGTAATCAATGTTCTGATATGCGGCTCAAAATTAAACAATTTGCAGCAAGAACTTCATGAAAAAGGTTAGAAAAAATAACAAACAAAAAAGCGAAAAAAAAACCTGCAGATGTTGGGTAGTGTTACTGCGGCAAAAGGACAGTGTCGTCACCGTCGCCTGCAACTTGTGTCTTATGTCGTGTTAACATTACAAAATTTATGTGATAGTCCCTCCCCTCACTTTGCCCGGACACATGCTTATCCTATGGCCATCATCAGCCATTAATCAGCGCAGCATTCATGCCACACACTTGTCACTCAGGCGACGCTTATCACTTGGTCCATTGAACGCTCGTCGCGTCTGGCATAAATATCACTTAAATCAGTTGACTTAGCGACGCGAGTTGAGAGACGGACACGGACCCGCAGCTGCCCAGGACATATCAACTTGTAATTGTGACAATTGCTGTCAACAAAGCGCAGACATAAACCCCACCAAAAACATGGGGGGACGAGCAGCTTCAGCTTCAGTATCAGTTTCTCCAACCTCAACCGACAGGACATCCACAGTCAGACGACGACTGCTTAGCCAGTGAGCTGTGTACGACCTTTCTTTCCCCCCCTCTCTCTCTCTCTCTCTCATCTGTCCTTTTGCGATGACAATTTTTTGACAAAATAAGATAAATGAGTTGCTTACATGCACTTTGTAAAGCAGAGTCCATGCGAAAATTGTATCTCTTAGGAACGAAGAAAATCTAAAGATCAGTTTCATACAACAAAGTTGGATTTTAAAATATTGACTTTTATATATGCAGAGTTTGAAGTATTTTTAAGTTGGCTTTTCATTTAAACTTGAGTGATTTTAGTGTACACAGAGCTAATGACAATGTAATGTAGACTTTCTTAATTTGTCTTAATATATTGTCATGTTTAGTAAGTAGTTTTAATAATAAACAAATTAAAAGACATATTTCTCTGTGATTATTCGGCTTATTCAATACTATAGTGATGAATACTATATTCATTAAATAATAGTTTGTATAAAGCACTTTTGATTATTTATAGAACAGACAACCTTAAAATCCAGCAGTAGAACTTTGTTGATAGCTTCCCATCTAACTCGCAGCTGCTAATACTTAATTATAATTTTCCTTGAATGATTTCATATTTAATTTGTACTAAATTTCTGTTCCAAAGCAACACCCGATAGTGTATAGAAAGGGCAGGCAGACAGCTTTGAATATATTTCTTGGCAGCTATATGGGTTGGGAGTTTGTTTGGTGCATGTCGGAAGTGTGCTCCATAAAATGGTGCTTACTATAAATTTTAAAGCTAGACAAAGTTATTTAAAAATCATTGAGCTGCTCGCAGTTTGCATCCTTCGCTCAGGCTACCAGCTTCTTGCCTCGCTCATTTACAATAAATTCGCGATTTCGGTTCGGTTCAGTATTCTGTGTATTCTATATGTGTGTATTTGAGATTTTCTACTCTGCATTTTGTTTGCGTGTGTGTGTGTGTGTGTGTGGTTGTTGTTCTGCTCTTTTTTTTTGTTTTTTTGCACCATTGACTAAGCCAAACAAAGTCTGATGCTCGAATTTATTATGCTCACTCTCCAATTGCCGGCTAGGTTGGGTTTTTTGTCTTTGCTCGCGCTAACATTTTTTTATTTATTTATTTTTTTACTTTCTCTGGTTTTGCCTTTTTTAATTCAATTTATTTTTGGATTTATACGTATTTATGCACATGGGATTCATTTCCGCTTACGGTTTCTAACATTTCGCGCAGCCAAAACTCATTTTTTCCCATCTCCTTCTCTTCTTATATATTTTTTTCGCTATATTTCTGGCGCGTTTTAATGAAAATTGATGCTGCAAAAGTGCGCAAAGGTTATTGGCGTGTCTAAATTAATGTACGGATATTGTAGATTGGTGTTGGAGGCAACGCCCACATACACTAGCATACCCCCAATGCCCTGAAGCATCATTGCCAGCACCTGCATCTGCATTGTGTTCAATAAAATTTTGACATTTCTTAATTGAATTCCGTTGCACAAGTTCGCCGCGAACTCAAACAAAAGCCAACAAACCAAAAATCAAATTACAACAAAAGTCAGCAAGCAATGAAATTTTCCACAACACACACACACACACATACATACACCGCATACTCAATATGGTTACCTGTATGAAGTAAACTTAGCGCTGGCATCCACATCCATGTTGCAGATACATACCTGATCAGCGAAGGGGCAAATTTGATAACTTCATTAAATAATTGCGCGCCCAAAATGCAGCAAAAACCGCAAAGAGCCGCCGCCCAGACACAGACATCGTCCTTTCTCCGAGTTCTGTATCCAAAAACTTTATGGCCCGCTAACTGGCAAAAGACGATAGCGCTGCGAAGTTGCAACCATTCTTCCAGCACGTCCACAGAACTTACTACCTGCCATGTGTTGCAAGTGCTCAAATATTGGAATTTTGGATTATGTATTAAAATTTCCATTCTGTGAGTTGTTGTTGATGGGTCAGCCTTGGGCAAATGAGGCACCAGTTACAATGCTTGTACTCAATTAGGCGATGTACTCTAGTTTGTAAGGAGTAAATACGAGTAGCAATCGAGTGGCCAGTTGTTGTAGAGCAGAAAGGGAAAGCATCGAGATACGCACACACTTGGAGTTTGTGCAAAGCCCATTTATTTGTTATTGAAATCAATTTCAAAAGTATTTTTGAGATATTTTTAGATAAACAAACAAGTAATTGAGTGTACTGTATTCATACTTTAATTATAATATTCACACTCAATATTCTATGAATGAAAAAGGAGTTCCAATATAATTTGTAGACTAAAAGACGCATAGAAAGGAAAGTCGGCTTGTAGAAAAGTAATGAAATTTGATGTACTTGGAATATTTTACATTTTTCATACCCTGTGCTTAGCTTGGCAAATGAGCAGATAAAATAATATATATAAATAATAATAATATACATAAATAGTAATAAACTCTTCGCCTTTCTTCGTTATTCACCTAACTACAACTACAACTACATACTCATACAATTGTACTATAATTCCAATCAATCAATCTCTCTTACTGCCATAATTTCTCCTTCTCGCCTATCTTTCAAAATTTACGGTCTAAATACAATTTTCCCACGCATAAAACCTGTTTAAGCTTCAGATATTAAACACAAAATATTTCACTTATTTATTTTGATATTCACACATATTTCCCACCACTTGCTACACATAAAATAACAAGAGGAGAACTGCATGTATGTAGGCATGTAAACTCAACGATTGCTCATATCACACATACGCCCAGTGCAACCGCGAGACTGCAATACAAAGCCGTGTGCGTGTGTGTGTGTGCGTGTGCTGTGAATGTGTGTGCATAGCCTGTGGCACTCATTAGCTCTATTATACTTGCACACACATATCGAAACATTTACAAATATTTATGGCACATATTTTCACACCTTTTTGGCTTTGGCTTTGGCTTTGGTTTGGTTTGCTGGTTTCGTTGGTTTTGCTGGTTTTTCTGGCTGCCTGCGCTGCACTCAATTGAAATGTTAAATAAGCCAATTAAAATTAAAATTATGGCTGCATTATGCCACGCCCCATGCCGCACAATCATCTTTGATGGCAGACACATGATAGCCGCCGCCAATGCCGCAATATTTATTGAAAATTACTGAAAATTATTATTATAATGTTGCAAGTGCAACGCATGTGCGACTGTTGATAATTTGTAAATTATTGCAGTGCTGATAAGAAGTGCTTTTCAATACTTAATTCAATATTAATGAAGTCGGTAAACGGTTTGAGTAAAGGTATTTTTAATTATCGCACAATTTGCTAGCATATTTTTTTAGTCAAATTTAAGGTCATCGAAGGGAACGGAAGTCGATCCAACGAAGACGGGGACAAAGGCCAAAGGGAAAGCAATGAAAGTTGTCCTTCGTTGTCCTTTGTAAACATGTTGACAAAGCAAACGCAGGTGGCATGCCCCATGCTCCGTGCAGCTTGCCATAAATGTCATGCGGAAACAGTAGCAACAATAGCTTAATTTATAATTAAATTAATTGTTGTAATTACTTCATTAGCCATCACTTTTATTCCTATTCCCTCCCATTCTAACTGTTCATTAGGCTCACTTCCTGAGCTCCATTATTGTTCTTGCTGTCATTTGTTGTCTATGTAAATGACATCAAATGCGACACCAAATTACACAATTAGGCAACATTAACATTTAATGCGTTATGTTTGCGTTTTGTTTACCTGTTTCACTATGCCGCCTCCCTCCCTTCCACCATTTTGACTATTTTGACTTACCCCCAAGAACATTTTGACTGGCACGCAAGTCATAAGCATGATAATCGATTGTTAGTTAATAGAATTTTCTTTGTGTTAAATATTAGTGGGTATTAATTTTTGTTGTTGTGAATCTATTTTGGAATTGGCTGCTCCTTTAAATAGTTTTCTGTCTTCTTTGGGCAAATGAGTCGTAAAGTGTGTGAGTTTAAATGGGTTGATTAGTTGCAGGCTAAAGTTATTTGAGTTATTTGTTACCTTGATATTTGGAATCAATCAATATATAGTTTGATAAGGCCTATAAAATTATGTTTAATTAACAAACATTCATTGCTTATAAAATATTCCATTTTGATGAATATCAAACGATTCTGTCTGAAGTGTTTGTCCAAAAATATTCAAGTCAAAAGATAAATTTGTTATTTATAGGTTTATGACTTTATTTTGCCTATTCCAAATACTATTTCCACTATGTGCAAGGCGTAAACAAAGCAAGTATTTTTTTTTGCAACCTCGGAATAGCAGATAGAAATGTATATTTAATAAATAACAGCAAATGTATTTAAATAGCTATGTGTATATATTATGGGAAGTCATATATAAATGTAATTTCTTGTCTAGTTGTATTGTTGTATTTAACCAGACTATCTTAAAGCAAGCAGAGGCAAATCACACTTCAATAAATCGCTTAAAAACTACGTTAACAATTAAATAACTAATACAATTAAATAATATAAAATAATAATATAAATAAGATAATTTAAATAGTATAATTATAAAAGAATTATTGTAACTAAAATTTGCTAAAATAAGGCGATAAATCAAATCTTATATTATTATCTATTTTATCTTATAAAATACCCAAAATTACAATGCAAATGCAAACAGTGTTGCCGTCTTAGCTATTTTATAGCTTTTCCTAGCTATTTTAAAACTGCCAAAGATATAAAATTTATAGAAATGCTTTTAGCTAGAAAACTGAGAGTTTTACACAATGATTTCATTCCAGATTGCCAGATAACTTCAAAATATATATAGATAAGTCAATGAATATATAAAGAATCAACCAAAACAGTATAAATGAGGTATTGAAATAATTTAATGAGGAAAATATTGAGTAGATGAGATTCTGTTACAGCAAAAACCGTTTTAGCAATTGGTCAATACTAATAAAAATTAAATAAAAATTTTAGAACTAAGGGATCCGCTGTAATTATGTAATAGAATATTTAAACAACTGTAATTGCGATTAGTGCTTTAAATATAAGTTAGCCTTGTTAAACAAATAAATCAAATTTAATCATATAATGCTTCTTAAATATTGTATATATTTTAGGTTATATATAATTATTTCAATTTCTAGTTTCATAATTCTATCTTGACATTAAAGAAGGAGAATGTGTTGCCAAAATATTTTGAAAAATTGATTATAAATTAAACGATAATTCCTTGATATCCACGATCGTTTTTAATAAAAAAGAGTTTCACTTTTATTTGAAATACTAATATTATTCTCAATTTTTTAACTATTAACTATATGCAACACTTCTCAAAAATTGTCGATCTTTAAGCATATTTTAGGTAATTATTTTAGCTTTTTCTATCTACTAAATTTGAATAAATTATCTATAATTGCCCTTAAAATTCTGGCAACACTGCGTGCAAAGTCAATAAAAATTATCTTTTTAATTAAAAACATAATAACTAAAACATCACATATATGTAATATTAGAGAAAATAATGAAGAAGCCCTTGCAATTCCCCATTGTCCAGTCAACCAAGCGACTCGTTCAAAGAATATTGGGCAGCGGTGTCGCCGTCGTGACGTCGCAGCGCCCAAAAGCGAAAACTCAACGAAGCGCCACTATGAAAGCGAAGAGCGCGGCAGTTAAGAGAGTGCCAACTGATGCACTCTTCTGTTTCTGTTGACGCCGTTGCGGGCAGAGCACGTGGCTGTTTTTCTTTTACCTTGCATGCGGCGCAAATGAGCAACAGTGGAAAATGTAAGGCAGCAACACGAAATGCTAAAAACAAAAAAAATGTGCCAAGCAGCGCTGCCGGCGCTGTCGTCGCATGAAGAGAGCGCCAGCAACTGCGAGAGTGTGAGTGTGTAAGAGTGCGAGAGAGCGAGAGCGCAAACACGCGACGGCCATTTGATGCTGTGTGGGAAAAATTGCACAAAATGAGCGACGCTCTTTATTTATTTTTTTTTTATACCAACGTTGCGCTGCCGCCAACATTTTCTTCGTGTTGCTTTTGCCGGGCGATTCGTAAACAAATTCTGTGATTGGCTGACAGCAGTTGCTGGCATTGGGGATGGGGAAACGGACAGTGGAAGGGGGAGATGCCTATGTGTGAGTGTAGTTTTTTGCGCCACGTTTTCTTATTAACGCGTTTTTGTTGTGATTGGGTTTGGGGGTGCGGCCGTCGACTGGTGCGTCACAGCAGCGCAGTCGGCGTCTGCGTGTCGACTTTTTTCGCATTTGCTGGCAGCGTCTGTGTGTGAAAATGTGGAAAATTGCCTATGCGCACCCAACTACAAACACAACAAGTACAGCAACAACAACTATGCGAAATGAGTGTAATGAGCGTGGCAGAGTGAGTCAGTAGCAACTATATCAGCATGCTGTCTCGCTCGTACATTACACATACGCCGCGTTATCTATGTATGACGTATGTAGGTTGTTGTTGCTGTTGTTTCTAACTCCGTCGTCGTCGTCGCTGCTGGCGCCGTTGGCTGTTGGTTGGCTGCGTTTGCGGCTGCGGCGGTGTTAATGTTTTTGCGTGTTTATGTTAATCGGGCGACGCTGGCAGCGGGCAGCGACGTCAACGTTCGGCAGCTACAGCGACAGCGGCAGCAGCATTTGCAGTCGCAGTCGCAGCAGCTGCACTGCTTGCTTAGATGACGCCTATTTTGTTAGTCGACCCCACCCGACACACACACACACACACACACAGCATACACTTACATACTGGTACATATTCACACACATATATACATATATTTGTGCGTTGTTTTTTATGCATTTACTAGGCAGCATTTTGATTGCATTTTTTTTTATCTTTATTTCTACGCCTCTACGTAATGAAAAACTGTGCACAACTGCAAAGGTTGCTGGGTTAGAGCGAGACAGCTAGCTAGCTGCTTTTTTTATTTTTTTTTTAATTGCAATTTTTCATTAATTAAAATTTGCTTAGTTTGCATTTGAAAGTTTTTATTACTGTCGTTCCTCTTTGAGTTCTGGATATATAACGGAAATTTGTATGGATTTATTGTGATTGAAAGTCCAGCAAATTGAATGTGTATTCTGCTGGCGTGTGTGTGTGTGTGTGTGTGCATAAAGTGATAAACTGGATTCATGTGTAACTGAAATAGACAGCAGCAAAGTTGAACGAATATTAGTGTTGGAAACTACCGTAAAGATAGAGAGACTAACGGTTATGGCAATTAGTATTTAGCTTACTGTGTAACTGAATATTTGGGCGATTAAAATATATTTTTATAGTTTAAATTGATCCATAACAATATAAGTTTAATTTATAGTAGTATCGAGTATATTCAATATTTTAAATAAATAGAAGTCTTCCGATGTGCAACACTGAAAATTGGCAGATCAAATAAATTAATTATTGTGACAAATACTTAAATCAAGTATGATCCATATGTCTTACACAAATCATAGACTAATGATAATAACAATCAGTTTATTCCGCATTTTAATAAGCTCTTAATCATATAAATATACATACTAGAATATCTTATAAAAAGTGAAGATAATTTGTACTTTCCTTGCCTGGATTGCTTTTAAATATATTTATAGTATCTATGATATTCCAAACTATTTTCAGTTTTTTATAGATATGTGAAAAATAGTACTTTTATTCTGCTGAATCTCTTACAAATATATTTGCAGCATTTTTAATACTATTAACTATTTTCAATTAATTATAGATGTCGAAACCATTAATAAATATAGTCAAATATTGTATATATTAAAAATAAAATATATTTGATCTCTTAAAACTATATTTACAGTATCTTTAGTATTTCCAACTATCTTCAATTTGTCGGAATCATTAATATCTTTAGTGAAATATTGAATATATAAGTAATGCCTGATCTCCTAAGACTATATTTACATTATTTATGTTATTCCTAACTATTTTTATTTATTTTTAAATGTCGAATAATATTTATAATCAAATATTTGATATACTTTAATATTAATATATCTGATATCTTAACAATATATTTTCTTTAATTTTTGATATTCCCAACTATTTAAACTTATTATAGATCTCGAAATCATATATCTATTTAGACAACTATCGTATAAATAAATAATATAAAATCTCTTAACAATATATTTTTCTAGTATCTCTACTAACTCTAACTATTTTCAGTCTTTTTTTTTATAGATTTCTCTTGCAGCGATTTGTCCACTTACTTGTGTGCTACTTTTTATGTCGTGTTGCAGCAATTAATGATATGGCCACAAAGTCACAGCCACATCAAATGACAGGCGCTGGGAATGCATTCCAAAAAACACACGCATACATTGAAATATCGTACAAATGAAAACTCAACCCCAGCTGACAGCATTCGGCAGCCAACCAATGCATGGAAAACGCATTGCCACCGCCACATGCCACCCACAAGGCAAAGTCAAAAAGTGCGTAGCCCAACACACCCCAACTACCCACACACACACACACACACACCACACATACACGCAACGAGAGAGAGAAAGAGATGTGGCAGGAAACGGAGAATGCGTTGAGCTGATTGGTGGAAAGCAAAAGGAAGAGAAAAAACTCTAACACATAACCGCCGCCGCTGCACATGATGGGGAAACTGGATGCTGGGCGGGATGTCGACCACAACAATACAAAAGTCAAATTAGTGGAAAATGCAAATGCGAATAAAAAACGTAAAGTGAATGGCACAAAAAACGGCACTAGAAAATATAGACATAGCTGCCTTATATACCACAGCAATAGGAGTAGAGAGCGAAAAGGAGAAAGATAGTGGAAAAGCGAAGAGAAAACCGTATACAAAAACTGCAACGAGGCATTTTCAAAAGTGTTGGCACAAAAAATTATATTATAATTACACGTCGCAGCGTTGCAAACTGGTTTTGGCCAGGTAAAACTGTAGACTGATTTTAGGCGTTACATGGACATTTTTCTATTTTTATTTCTTTTTTTAGATACCATTTATCGACACACTTTGTGTGTGTTGTCTTTTTGCCAATCGAGCTCTGCATGCAGTCAATTTCGTGTTGATTTTTGTTGATCTTCTTTCTTGCCGCATATATTTAGGCATTATACGTAGCATTTTATGCTCTTCTTTTACTTTATTAATTGCTTTATACTTCGTTTGATGTTTTTTTTCATCTGTTAATTGTATCTACCAAGCAACTGCTGTCGTTTGTCATCCAATATATATTTTCCTTGTATTTTTAACATATTATTTTTAGTTTACTCCTTATTCATATGTTGCCTGGTCAATTTACGCCTGTAAAAAAGTTAATTAAACATAAACAACAAGTTTTTTTTGGAAGCAACAATTTGCTATTAAATTTAAACATATTTAAAAGGAAATGAAATCATTGCTTAATTATAACATTTATTTTTTATTTGGTTCTTGATGCAGTAAGTTAGTATAAAAACTTTACAATATTTGCTGACTTTATAAAAAAATTCAAAAGATCTGCGGAAATTAGGCAAATATACTATTTAATTCATAAAAACAGTTTTTTTTATATGGAAGCGAATTTCTCTGTTAGATTGAGTGTATATAAAAAAAAAGTAACTCTTGCTTTTGTTATTACGTTATTTACATAATCTTAATTCTTTTGGTTATGTTTGCCAATTTGTGCTTATTACAAAAAACTGTTTAACATTTCTTTATTGCAACAGATAAGAAAATAAATAATTAAGACTCGCATTGTTAATGCCTTGTACGTTGACGTCTCTGTTTCTTAACTTTGTTTTGCTTGTTTTTATATTTGTCTTTTAATTGGATCTCATTATTCAAACTGTTTATTTGTTTAAGACTCGTATCGCGTACCAGCAGCTGGCTTTGAGGGTTGCCATAAAAGACAGAGGTGGAAATTTCCTAAGCTTTTAATTGGTTCTAGCTAGGCCTATGTTAAATTCTATGACCTGTAATATATACACTAGAGGGACGTTCAATATATTTATAGAACAGTGTAATACATTTTAATTAATAATATCAAGTGTAATTTAATTTACAATTACTTAACAATTTACTACCAAAACAATGTAAATATTTATATAACTTTCTAGTTGTTTCTATAAATTGTCATAAAATTTGTATACAATCTATTCATGTATTTATCAAGCAGCCCTCGCCTGTTGGCACTTTTCTGACACTGTTCTCCTTCTGACAGCTCTTATCACCTGTCACTTAATTAGGGTAAAAAAAACGTCGTTTGTCATTAAATTATTAAAGCTTAGAACCTATTCGAATGCCAAGTTCAAAATCGAATGCAATTCGAGGTCGAGATGAGGCAACATTTTCCGTAATATTTGCACAAGTGCAGTGTACTATCATTGAAATGGAAAATCGTGTGACTTACGTGGCGTATGCGCAATATGTCCACAATTCTGTTTTATCAACTGCTGTTAAGTTTAATAGCAGAACAATAAAGCAAAGTGTTTGTGGGTTTTAGCTTAGGCTCTGCTTGATTGTCTTAGCTACTGTTATTAGTTGACAACGGCATTGAATTTCACCCAGTTGAGTACTGGCAACGAAAGCGAAAAGGTCTTGTCACAATGCTAAGCCATACTCTAATCTTAACCAGCTGCCTGCTCGTGTTACCCGCTGTGTGGGGTTTATTTGAAGGTTGTGATAACGTCTATCCAGTGGATAGCACCGTCTACGTCGAGTCGCCCTATTACCCCAAAAACTATCCACCACGCACCTCGTGTCGCTATAAATTCATCGCTCCATTAGATCACTATATCAAGATACAGTGCACCATTAATTTGCCAACGGTAAGTGGTTTATTTATAAATATAAACATCCTCTGCAATTTCACTTCCATTCTGTTTCCTCATCCCAATTAGAACAATGGAGACTGCCCGACGGATAAGTTCTGGATCCACAATGAAGGAGATTTGTTATTGAATGGCGCTGAGAACTTTTGTGGAAGTCGCACGATCTACAGAGAATCACTTTTCACAGAACTCGTCTTTGCCTACACCTCGTCGAGCAGCAACTCGGGAAATTTCAGATGTACCGTGACTGTTCAACGGCAGAACTGTAATTGTGGCTGGTCGTCCAGTTCAAGGATTTCCAATGGCCAACAGGCTGGGGCCAATGAGTATCCCAGCATGGTTGCTCTTAGGGATAGGACTAGCAGTCTGAAAAGCTTCTGTGGTGGTGTTATTGGTGGGTATTAAAAGATTAATGGCTGATAAGAAGTGGTTTAAAGTGGAATAAGTCAGAGACACGTGTTAAAAACTGAGCATCCAATGGATATCTATTCTAGCTATCAAAAAGAACTGTCTTAGCCTTTCTCTCTAATTTACCCTTTCATCCACCTACTTTTTCAGTCTCCCATCGACATATTATCACCGCTGCTCACTGCACGACAATGGTTTACCAGGCCACTGATATTGTGGCCATTGTGGGCACCAACAATCTAGTAAATCGTAAGTTTGTATGTCAAAAACAAAAACTAGACAAATTATCAGCCCACTTTATACCCTGTGCTTTACAGCCACCAATTCTATATACTACGATCAGTATGCCATACAGCAGTTGGCACGACATCCACAATATGAGAATGACCCCGATACAATCAATGATATCGCCGTGCTGCTCACGGCCTCCAATATCAAGTGGACACGTGGTGTTGGCCCGATTTGTCTACCGCCCGATGGCAGGTGAGTAGAGCATTCGAGTGTCTTAAGGCATCCTAACTCAACTTGAATCCCTGTGCAGTGCTAATCTCTTTACCTATGACACCGTTGATGTTATTGGTTGGGGAACCACATCCTTTTCCGGCAATACTGCCGATATGCTGCAGAAGATAAATCTTATGATTGTTGAAAATCAGAATTGCCAGGACACATACAACGGTTTGGCAACCATTAACTCTGGCCAAATGTGCACCTACGATTACACTGGCAACCGTCGCGATTCCTGCCAGTATGATTCAGGTGGTCCGGTCATCAAACTGACCAATAAACTATTCCTTGTTGGAGTCATCAGTTTTGGCAAGAGTTGCGCCTCCGAGAGTTATTCCATGGGTGTTAATACGCGAGTCACCTCATATCTCCCCTGGATACGTCAGATGATTGGTTATTCCAACTGTGCTGTATCCATGTGAAATTACTATGTAATTTGAATGTAAATATCAACAAAAAATTTGAATAAAAATCGTATGCATAAATTGTTATAAATTCACATAGAAGAAACTTGCTTAAATTGAAATGTGTTGAGTTTAAGGATGATTTATTAAACAACAAATTAATATTGTAAATAAAATAATCAATTCAGCTAAGATCAATTATTATTCATAGATTGATTCATTCAATTCAAAAATCGCATATCTGAGATTTTTCCATTTATTTACGTAACTTTTCTCGAATGATTTCTTTAAACTTATAATTCTTATTTGAGATCTCTGCCTTAAATCTAATTAATAGTGTTATAGATTAAATAAGATTTTATTATAATTGAAATGTTGGTTACAGTTGCATCAGCTATGATATCCCTTCCATGCCTCTAAAATTAACACAGGGTATTCTATATTAAGTTTTTTAATCATTATTATCTTCTCAGTGTCAATATACGAGTAAGTTTCATTTCTGAAAGAGTCAATATCCGATTACATTGCTTGACATTGACTTGATAATCTATTTTTGCCATTGCAGCTGACTTAATATAATATATATGGCTATTATATAATATCTGCTAAATAAATGTAAATATATATAATTAATATTGCCTTAAGAATCTCATATATAAGCTGGCACGAAATGCATTTCAATTTGCATTTGCAGTTCAGTGATTTTGTAAAAAGTATTCAAAGAGAATGTTAAAGTTACAAGTGCTGCTCTTACTCCTGCTGGTTTTTAGCCAGGCTGATTCGCAGCAGTGCAACTGGCAATACAATTTGCGGCCAAATCAACCCATCAATATAACCAGCTCGAATTTTCCGAGGGCTCTTCCAGCCGGCAGCAGCTGTCGTTATCAGCTGCATGCACCTGCATCCCATGTGATACAGCTAACGTGCCGCTTTGAGTTGGTGAGTTTTCACCGAGATCATCTTTCCGATTTTAATTAGATTGATTCCCGGATACGTTCAGTTCCCCGACGTCTGTCAATTCAATACTCTGCACATCTCACGCGACGGCGACATGGAATTCCGTGATGCTGAGCGCTTTTGCCGCATGGGGCAAGTCTCGCGTACATCAAACTTTCAGACTATCGCCTTGGGCTATCAGTCGATCAGTGGCGCCACACAGCAGCGTGCCAGATTGAGCTGCCAGGCGGTGGCACTCCGTGTTCCCTGCGACTGTGGCTGGTCCCAGCCGACAAGGATTACCAATGGCATGGAGGCAGCGAAGCACGAGTTTCCCTCAATGGTTGGTCTACGTGATGTCAACTCAAATATACCCATACTTTGCGGTGGCAGCATTGTCAGTGATCGCTTCATTGTCACTGCAGCTCATTGCACAGATCGTCAGCCGATAGCCAGTCGGCTTTTGGCCCTAATAGGCATGCACGATCTCAGGCTTGGTAAGTGATTCTTATACTCCTCATTTGTCTGGTTTTTATGGCCTGCTCCACAGATAGGGAATCGATGTTTGCCTCTCAATATGCCATACAACGAATTATCAGACATCCTGAATATAACAGCATTCGGGTTACCAACGATATTGCCTTGCTACAAACTGTAAGATCTATTGTATGGTCCCGAGGCGTTGCACCTATTTGCCTTCCATTTAGACAAACACAACTGTAAGTTCACTTATTGTTACTATTTATCTTACAGTTTACTACTTAAATAACTTGTTGACCATATATTAAATTGACCAGCTGAAATGAACTTATTACTTATTAACTTATGCTAATTGTCTTCTCTTCTTATATCAATTATTAAGCGGCGAAACCTACGAGATTGTCGATATAGCCGGCTGGGGAACTTTGGGCTTGGCATCAGCCAAATCGAACACATTACAAAAGGCCAAAGTGATGACGATTGCTAATTCCGATTGCAGTTCTCGATATAACACCACCATAGCCCCCAGCCAGTTATGCACCTACGATCATACGGGATTGGGCCAAGATTCCTGCCAATATGACTCGGGTGGGCCCGTTATTCAGCGTCAGCAAAGTCGCATGTTTCTACTCGGCGTGATCAGCTATGGACGTTCTTGTGGACAAAGTTATGGCATTGGGGTCAACACTCGTATCTCGGTGCATCTCAACTGGATACTGAGCTATGTGGGCGGCTCAGTGTGCGTTCGATAGAAGGGCATTGTACTACTAGTATATCGATGTGGTTGACAGCTGTCAGAGGCCTGACGATTGCCAGACAACTGTCTTGGTATTGCCCCTGTGGCACTTGTCGCTCCAGCACCTTCTTCGGCAGCTCTCGCTTCTATGTCTGCTCTTCTTCCGCTTCCGCTTCAGTTTGACAGTCTTGGAGTGTTGACAAAAGGCTTAATTTGCATTTAAATTAAAAAGCAGTGACATGTTTTGCCTACATTTAAACAACACACACACACACACACACACAATTCCCTCACAGCCTCTTTGCATAGTTCGCACGCACTACAATAAAACTTGCTGGCAATTTCTACTCTTATCCCGTTGAGTGTATGCAGTTTTTTAGCTATTTTGTTAAGAAATTTTAATTTTTAATCTTTATAGAGTTAAAATTATAAATAAAAATATAAATAAATTAAAAATATATGCAATTTATTAGTTTATTTTAATTTAAATTCTATAGAGCATTCAATGTTTGCTTATTGTCGCAATTGATTTTGTTGTATTTGCATGTTATTGTGAAATGCAACTCATAATTGTTGTTGTAATTGTGTGCTAACTCAATTTCTTGGCCACTCGGTTTTTGTTGTTGTCATCTCTTTGTTATCACAAAATTGCGTTAAATTTTGCATAGGCCTTCAAGGCCACAAATACTCTTCTCTTCCAATTGCCCCTCCACTCAGAATTCCTCAACGGCTGAAACCTCCCAAAGCTGTCTGCTGCCTGTTGTAAAATTAATACATTTTCATGTGGCGAGGAAAATTGTTATTTGAGATATTTGTACATTGTTGTTCTTTAAAACGCAGCTCAAGTGCATTTTTAATTGAATTTTTCTGGCAATAAATACGCAAATAAATATATAAATATATAAATAAACAAATACAAATTTAAACATATCTAAATATGTTTCTCTTTGAAACTTAAATCTATTTACACATACTTTGAATTTATTTTTGTAGGTTTTCATTTCCTTTAGTGTCATTCCAGATATCATTGGGTATTAGGTAAAGTCTCATTTTCATAACACTAGCTCTCTAAATAATAGACCAAAATTTTATCGTTTTAGGAAAACAAAAAAAATCGAATTCAAAACGTGTATAGTAAAAATTTTAGTAGACTTTTCATCATCATAATGCCGGGCAAGAACTTTTCAGCCGCTCAACGACTTGCACATTCGCTGTACGCACCACCGCGTTACTTTAGCGGTCGGACGATGGCAGCCAAAAGTTTCGATGCTTTGAGCCTACACAATAGATTGAGCCACAGACGTGCGTGGCCACAACGGGAAGAAGCATTTGCGGCCATCCAATTGATGCGGCAGAACCGAAACTGGAGCAATGTTAAGAAATTTGGCAGTGCGCTTAACCACAACATGTCGATGACCCGAAGGGGCATCACACCGCGACGCAATAGAATACTTACGGCCAAAAGTGCTAAGCGACCAGTGATGTCCAGGGAAGACTCGTCAAGAAAGCTTCATGCCGAATCACAAAGGAAGGCTGAATTCCAAAAGACCCAGTCAATTGAATCAATTTCCAAGGAAGACAATACAAAGCGGGGACATTCTAATAGCGACGAGGGGGATTCAAATAAAAACGAGGACGATAGGATGGAGGTGCGATCCATTCGTGATGCCGTCTTTGGAGCGATGGAGACTCATGACGATGAACGGCAGCAACAGCTGGAGGTAGACGAAGAGCTACTCAAACGCGTCTCCAGGCAAAGATATTTTAATGCCGGAAGTAACCTTTCCAAGAAAGTAATCGCTCCCTATCAAACCTATAAGTCTCATCGCAATTGCTGGGCGGAGTTCCGTCACCGTCTGGTATATGGTGGATCCAGTTTCTTTTAAACCACATCCTGTTTATCTTCAAAATTCTTAGCTTATTCATCCATAAGCCATGTTGTTACAATGTATAAAATGACAATAACGTTTGCACTTTTTGGTCCTTTAGTTTACAAATTCACCGTTGAAATATATTTATATATATATATATATTTATTTGTTTAATTTGCATCATAAATAAATGACTGACTGATACTTGAATTGATTCAATTACTATAATTCCTTATACTAATTAGTGCCTTGCACTTGAGCTGCATAACAAAATATAATTAAGCAATTAAGAACCCTTTGGCACTCCTCAGCTGTAAGTACTTAGCCCAATTTAACGCGGGTCACATCAAAGTAACAGTCAGTCCAAGTGGAGGTTGCGCCTAATTACACCAACAAGAAGTGTAAAGTACAATTGCAGATTTAATGAATATACAAAAAATGTATAAAAATATATATATATATATTTATATATATTTATACATCAAAATGAACTCTCGCGAAGCACTAGGAATGGCAACAACTTAACAGCGACAACAACAATGAGCGCAAAACAACGAAATCAGAGAATTTGCAGGGCAAGTTAATTGCATGAGTTGGCCAAGAGAAGGGGGGGGCTGCAAACGAGGTGGAGGTGGAGGTGGCAGCAGTGTGCCAGTGCTTTGCATAAGAAGTGGCCTGTCCTGGCGCAGGACCCTCGACCATGTCCTGGTCGTAATCCTTTTGCACTGCCAACCTCTTTTTTTCCCCATTGATTTTTTGTATATTATAAAATTTATGCTGCTTTGTAAAAAATGTTGTTCTGCTTTGTTGCAATCTCTTGTACTGCCGCCTGCACTTCATTTTCTGCCTTTTCCATTCCGCTTTGTTACTGCTGTTGCTGTTATTGTTATTGTTGTTGTAGGGCAAGCGCTTTGCAGCTTTTGTTGTCGAGTGGGCCAACAAGAACGCCAAGAGCCCAAACCTTAACAGACTTGACAATAAAAATTATGAAGCGTATTACTTGAGTGCACTCTTTTTTGTATTCGGTCCCTTTCTTTAGCCACTTTTTGCTTTTCATGTTGCGTTTCCATATCTCTTTTATGCAAAAAAAAAAAAAAGGACGTGAAAATATTACAAAGTATGTCGCTAGTTTCTGAAGAGCAAACTTGCGTGTTAAGTAGCACAAGAACGGGGCAAGAGCTCTTCAGAAATTAGACAGGAAAAAATATATATACTTATTTGCAGAAGTTTAAATAAGCTAACATTTGACTTTCTTTATTATATATTTTATTTGTTAAATTATCATCAGATTGCAGAGCAAATTCTTTCAAAACTTAATGCTTCATCCAGGACAGCTGTGATTTCTCTGTCGTTTAATTGTGTATTCTGTTATTATAAACACACTAACTGAAAACTAAATAAACAATATTTTAGAAAAACTATGTATCTAAGCACATCCAAATCAAACGTATTCAATCAATAAGCTGACAATGTTTTCGATGGGTTTAACCAAATTGGATGCTCCATTATTCTTCAAGAATATATACTGTTTAAGACGTCATATTCATCATCGAGATAATGCTAAAGCTGAACAGATTTCGAAAATATCCAGAAATCTAACTAAAAGACGCTTTGAACCCAATCCCGAATATCACCATGCACCACGCAGCTATGTGGAGAACTATATAAAACATCATCTACGAAAGGACCGTGCGGAGGCAGCGATGTTCCATCGTAATCCTCGATATCGCTGGATAGACTTCAGACGTCGAATGGTCTATGGCACTCACGATATTTAGCAGTTGGTGACAAGGTAGTCAAAGAAATTAATTAAAGTATCCAAAGTATGTATATACTGTAAATATGTATTAATAATTTATTGTAAATTATTGTGTAAGTACTTAGGATTTGGAGATCGCTAAAGATGATTGCAGGCAGAAACAATACTCATGATACAGATGATACAATAGGAAATTTCAATAAAAAATCGCAGACTTAGTTTCAATAGTAACTAACTGGGGATCAAGGAAGTTTACAGACGAACGGTGTATAATAACTGAACCTATGATTCGAATAAATTATATTAATTAATAAACATCAAAAATAAAGTGAATTTATTATTTGAAACCAACTGAAATACAAATACCGATACTTTTAAACCGCTGCTAACTATAGAACAATGTTACCCCTCAGTCCTGCTTATAATATTACTTCAAAATCTGCACTAAATTGATTGTTGGTGGGAAAACTTGACTGAAGTGTACATTTTTATAAGGCGATCATATACATCGATCTTCTTTTTAGAAACCTTTTAAGCATACCCATACCGTTATCAATTCAATTTAAATGCATATAGAGCGACATTACATATCATACTATACTAAATATAATTATTAAAGTCTAAGAGAATAAAGCATTGTAAGAGATAGACCTAATACCTATCCAATTCATTGTTTTAACCATTCACTGTTAATTTATTCAGATTAGTTTTGTTATTATTACAAAATAATTACATTTCTAGTATGTCATGAAAAGAATTTTGTAGACAAACTAATTATATACTGTTGAATTTATGTTACGCTTTAAATTGTTTGTTTTTTTGGTCATAGAGAACGATCTCTATTCACGAAATTCAAAATTTCGATTGGTCTAGTTAAATTTTCAAAGCCGCCAGTTTTTAACAATGAACAACTTAAGAGCCTTAGTGCGAAGGAACTGTGCAACAGTAAATCGACTTGCAACATCATCGATTGGCCAACAGCATTTGCACGAGATGTGCGCAAAGGTCCCTGAACCGTATATCCCGGAGACAATACCAAAAAGGCATGGCCTTACCAAAATGGAGAACAAGTTTTTGTACATTGCCAAGCCCAATGTTGAGCTCAGATTAGATCGTAAAAAGATTCGCTTGCTTGGTGTGAGGCATTCATTGAATGAAGAATACAAGTCTGACAAGGCAAGAGTTCGTTGGTCAGAATTCAGACGAAAAATGATCTATGGCACTTTTTAATCTAATGTGAACGCATCACAAACTTCTCCTGTCGCTCGGTATTTACATATGTTTGAAAGATAATAGAATGTGTTTTAGTAATTGAATCACTTCGAAGTGAAGTTCATACTAAAATACATTCATTTTTATTCGAGCAATTCGAACCGATTTATAAATTAATAAATATTGAAGAGCTCGACATTCGTATTTATAAATATATATACAAAAAGTATATTATTTAGTTAATCAGTGGATTGCGGAATTGACAACAAATCGAAATGTTTAAATACTTGCAGGCACAGTTTAAGCATATATTAACTTTCCAATCTATAAAATTATCTTCATTTAAAACTGGCAAATGTGTCAGAAGAAACCCTTTATTCGCAGATATTTTAAAGAATGGATTTTAATATTTTTAGTGACCAAAAGGCAAGTAAATTCTGATGACTATAAAACCAAAAGACTAAACATACATTTGTGGGTTGTTTTTATTGATGTGAACGGATTTAATTGGCCAACAACGTGGACAACAAGGCAACGCTAATTTCTGACCACACGATGTGGCCAACAAGTGCAAAAAAATAAAAATAAAACATTTAAAAATGGAACAAAAATATATATGCTATTATTGTGTTCCAGTTGACAAAAACTCGACAAACGCGCCAAAAATAAATGTGTGACATTTTTATGGAATTTATTCGAAAAAATGAATTTATATTTATTTAAATATTTTGCCGTTTTACTTGATAGGCGGAATTGAGGTGAAAGAGTTTTGGAGAGACTCATAGTCATTCGCACTTCTATACTTATGTATATATGGCAGCCATTTTGTATTTTGTTGTTGAGTTTTGTGCACAACGATTTGGCGGCTTTTGTGCAACGCGTGGTTTTATGTAACGGGCGTCATTGGCCCGGCCCGGCCCCATCCAGTTGCTCTCTCCGTTAGCCAACCGGCCAAAACGTCAATTCCATGAGCCGTCATGTCGATATTTTTGCCAATTTTTAGCTGCCTCTTGCAAATTGCTTTTTGAGCTTGTTAGAGTTTGGCACACACGCTAATGAATAGTCAAAGTCCAGAGCGCTGGCCGCAGTTGCCGATCCCATTGCGTTTCGCATTGCATACTTTTTGGCGCGGCGACGGTGTTGCAAAACGAAAACTAAATGCCAATGTTTAGGCGCATATTACGACAGCACTGGCGTCACAGTCGCAGAGACGCCCCCCATCATCGACGCCATTTTGTAATCAAATGCAGCACAAAAGTATGCAAAGGAAATTTGAAAACGTCCGAACGAGCAAAAGAACGAAAGAGATAGAGTGAGATGGAGTGCAAGTGTAAAAGCAATAGCAGCAGCAGCAGCAGAAACCAAATGCGCTTTCTTCATACAGTGAATGGTTCTTATCAAAGAAGAGAACATTTCTAGGCAGATTGTAGCTGAAATGAGAATGAAAGACAGCAGGAAAGGGATCAGAAATCGATTAGACTACTGAAATGGTATATTATTGGTTGTTTATTATTCAGTTTCCGTGTTCTACGGGCTTAAAAGTCACTTGCAGATTGATAATAAATAACAGACTTATTTTATTTTTTGACATTTCTTTATTTATTTTGACATTTGTTAGTTTTTATCGAATAGTAATCGATTTGTAAACATGTATTAATTAATTACGTATAAACAACAATTTGAAGATGTGTTGAAATTGAAAAGTATGATACTGAACACCAACTTGCATTACAATTTATATTATAATATCGATGGCATTCATAACTGTTATAAATAACAATAACAAATAAGTAATAAATAAAAATAATAATAAATATACTAATGTTTAATTTTATTATTATTATTAAAAGATTGATTTTTGACAAACCTTAGAAGGAAACTACCAGCATATATCCATTTTTTTTTTGAGAAATGTATAGCTCTTCAACAGTTTTATTTCGTCTGTTAAACTACGATAATTATAAAATATTTTCCATCAATGATAACCAACGAAGAGATACATTATCTATACTATACTTCTGGTTAATTTAACTAGTGCTCACTGTAGCTAAAACCAACTGCATTTCCCCAGGGCAGGCAATCTGACACTGGGTCTGCTGTTGCTGTTGTTATTTCAGTTAGTGGCTGCTGCTTTTCAATTAGTGCCAGCGATTTCTATGCCTATTGCCACGCCCACGGGCGAACAGTGCAGCACTTGATGCCACCGACTGCAGTTGACGTTGCCGCGTTTTACGTGAACTGAACAACAGAACAGAATAGAAGATATGAGAGGAGTATGGTATAGACATGTACCAAATAAAACAAACACATGTAGATGAACGAAGAAGAAGAAGCAGCAACAGCAGCAAAGAAGAGGAGCAGCCGACACTCGTACACTGCAACAGCACCCGAATGCAGGCAAAGGCAGCTTAGCTAGACACACACACACACACACACACACGCACACACACATGGAGACAAACAGGCAGCTATTGAAAAAGTGCATTGCAGTTGGGAAAAAAAAATAGGAGAGGACAAATAAAAGTAGAGAAATAAAAAGCAAATGCCAGGGCAAAGGGGTTATACAAAAACAGAAGCAACCGCATAGACAGCGACTGTCTGACGATTTGTATTGCCTTTAAGCCTAAAAGCATGCTTCATATGTTATGCCAAACGTTTAATTATTTATTTGAAAAGAAGACGACGACGTCAGACAGCGACGCAGCGAAAAAAGGCAAATAAATAAAGGACAACCACTGTAAAAATTGCAGCAGTTTCATTGAAATCAGGGATTGCAGGGATGGAAGAGATGGCAGGTTAATTAGTTGACATTTGCGCTTAATTGCAATTTGCGGTCGAGGGGCATAGAATGCCAGCGAGGCGTTAAGATTGTCATGCATGATTGATGACTCGATTGAATGACGTTTCAATTGACGAGGCGTTGATGCAAAGCGCCACTTGACACCCACTTGACAGGAAACTCTGTGAGACTTAAGCTATTTGTAAAATGAAATTCGATAGAAATGTAAGTATATAGATGAAAAGGAAATTTCGGAATTATTTATTCATAAATGGAGTATCCTGTTAACTGTATAAACTGTTGTTTTAACTACCATTAACATATTTAAAACAAGAGTTATGCTATGGTTTTTAAAAATTGTTTTATTTGTTAAGTTAATGAAAATAAATAAATAATTATTATTTGCTAATTGAAAAATTAAAATAATTGCGATCGCTGCTTTCATGTTTGCTTCAGACAATAAGCTACCTCGGGAGTCTTGGCTCTGATCCACTTGATGAACGAGGCGACTCGTGTATTTACCGATGGCTGTTGAGTGGCGCAGGCGTAACCGTAGCTAACAATGCCCACAGCCATGAGACGACCGTGACTGCGCTCGTAGAGAGCTCCGCCGGAATCATATTGACACGTATCCCTGCCCGGCGTATAGGTGCAGAAGCTGTGAGCAGGCACAGATCCCTCAGTTAGCGAGCTGCGACATTGCTCGGCGCTGATCACATCCAGCGTGGTTTTCAGCAGACGATGAGTCTGTGGTCCGCCATAGGATGTGGTGCCCCAGCCGGCAGCCAACAGCTGTTGACCCACCAGTGGCAGTTTCCGGCCATTGGCAGCAGGTTGCAGGGGCAGACAGGCGGGTCCCACATTCCGACTCCATAGGATGGGCAGACGGGTGCGCAGCAGGGCAATGTCATTGCGCAGCTGTCCATTGGACTGGCTGAACTGTTCGTGAAGGATCAGGGCATCCAGATCGTAGCGACGTGTGAAGAGCGTCTCATAGGCACTAGACAAATCATGTTCGCCCACCACAATACGCAGCTGGGAAGCTTGATTCGTTTCTGGACTTAGGAAACAATGGGCGGCAGAGAGAAGATAATGATGATGAACTACGAAAGAGTGTCAACTTGTTGCTCAACATTTGCTTAAACTACATCTACAAAATAAACTACTTACTTATCGCAGCACCACAGAATATTTTACCGACTTTCTTGGTCAGAACACCGGCCATGGAGGGAAATTCATGTAGAGCCGCCTCATCATTAGTTGGACTGGCAATTCTCTGTTGCAGGCTCCAGCCGCAGTTGCAGTTTGGCGCCAGGGCTTCCACAAGACAAGAGAAACGTCCACCGCCCGTCAGGCCCAGCGGATAAATGGATACAATTTTGGCACGTTTTGCGGAAGTCTTTGGAGTGCGTCTTGGCAACAACTGGGCCAGGTATGTTGGCAAGGGCGTGCTGCCAATTCGACGACCATTGTTGGGCTCGTCGTAGAGCAGCGAGGCGACGTAAGCCAGAGCATCGCTCACGCCCACATCCTGCAGCACGTGCAGCACCTCGTTTGAAAAGTCATCATCATCGTCCTCATCCTGCCCCTCCACTGCCTCCTTCTTTTCATCGTCCTGCTGCCCAACTGTGGGTGCCTGTGTCGTCGTCGTCGTCGTACTTGTGCTCGTGCTTGTAATGCCCGTAATTCGCGCTGGCAGCTTATCCTTTAACTTTGGCACCACGGCACCTGGAACCGCCTCCTTCCTCTGCGATATGTAGGAAATCACGGCACGATTCAGAAAACTTTGCCGCTCGAATTTGCCAGAGCCGCAAAAGTATTCGGAACTCGTCAACAGCTCATCGCCTTCGGCATTGAAGTGGAACACCTCCGTGCGGCATCGCGTGTCTTTCACAAGCTGTGGGAACAAACGAAAATTCACCAGAAAAATTAACAGTGAAAACATGCAAAAAGCAACGAAGAGCTGAGATATCAATGAGTGTTGTCCTACTCTATAAATATATATTTTTCAGATGTTTTATTTATTTTATTTACTGTAGTATATGCCAGAACTATTAGAACATCCTTTTAGATTCTACGATTTAATGCGCCCCGCCCCGCCTTAATATTTAGAAAAATTTATCATTAGTTTATTAAACAACTAACTTACATTTAATGAAAGTAGAAATAAATTTAAGTTAAATTGTACAAATATCAGTCTAATTATTCGACTGTTCGACTGTTTTTTGTCTCGCAATTTATAAGATCATTTAATATATAAATGTGTAGTATTAGTTCCGATAAATGCTTATGTTTACTTCTAGTTTTCTTTCTCATTTAACTCTTCACTGTCTCTCCCACACTCTCTCCTTCTATCACCCTCTTTCTCTGTAACTTTCTCTCTTCCAATCCGTAGTTCTCACTCACCGTTTGTAGTTGAAGATCACACTTGAATTGTAGAACATGATCCTTGGGCGCTTGGACCGTATAACGACAGGAGCTGCCAACAGGATACAGGCCAGGATAATAGGGAGAATTAATGTAGATCTTTTGACCCGCCTGCAGTTCCAATGGATGATTGCACTGCTCGAAGATCGCGACGGTAACAACAAGTTGCCGCAGTAGCAGCCAAAGAAGCTGTCTCTTCCACCACATGATTCGAGCAACACTTGCCGCAGCACTGAGCGAGTTGTGGCAGAGACAGCGACTTAAGAATTCAAGATTCCAAATACCAGTTGCCAAATTGTATCTTAATATCTGAACGCCAACACAACGATGCCTTTCATCGAGATTTGCCGCTGTCGTTGCCGTTGCCGTTGAGGTTGACGTTGACGCAGACGCTGACAACTGACAGACACGCGAGCTATTCCATAATTGTCAGCTTCTCAGCTGTCCACCTACGTTCCGCCCAGGCCCTGACCAGCATTGTGTCTTAAATACGCATTAATTGGGGTCTTCGGAGACACCAAAGAAAGTAAAAGAAAGAAACAATCTCGGCAGCTAATTGAAGGAAAGTGCAAGTGTGTCTTGCTATTTGTTTGCTTTTGTTTCTTTTATTTTGGCAAACCAGTTTTCGAAAAGCGGCACTGGCCATTAGTTGGGGTAGGTAAGGGCCAACAAGACAGCAAGTCCATATAATAATAGGCTTGTTGCGAGAAGAAATGCTTAAAGTAAACAAGATTTCAGCGTACTAATAGCTAATTCGGTTAATTAAGTGATTGGGCTATCTCTGATTTTAAGCGACTGTAGATTATAGTAAATAACTCTTCACAATTATCCTGAAATTATTTATTATAATTTTATGGGGTGTAATTTTTCATTGTAGTATTTATCACAATATATTTAAGGCAAATAGTGGCGCTTAATTTAAAAACTTGCGATTGCTTGAAGATATAAGAATTATAAGAATGCGTATTGCATGAGGATTGATTCTCTATTACAGATAATTGTCAAGCTGTTATTTTTGTATTGTGCGGTTTTAACGCTTATTCAATTAATAAGGATATATATCAAAGAGATACATATTTCGATTTGCAAATATTATATATAGTATACATTTACAATTATTTAAATATGATCGTCATAGTTAGAAAATTTCATATTTAGGTTCAGCAATGTATAGAATAGTTTTTCTGAGCACTTTATTGATTTCAATAATTATTATTCAATTCAGTTATGAATTTTTGACTGGTTCGCTCTGTAAATAAAAAGTATTTTGCAAGCAAATCGGTTTTTTTTTTTTTTTTTTCTTTTATTATGATATAATCAACAGGCAGAATTTGTTATAAATATCATGGTGTCTAGCTCATCACCGGGTCTAGCTCATCACCGGGAAGCAAATCGGTTAACAAAGTGAAATTATTAATTATAAGCTACTTACCATTTCAGATTTTCGATTTTCTTAACACACATTTATGTAGCATACTTTTAGGCTGACGCTAATATTATTTATTGCAATTAAAGCGAATATTAAAACTTTGCTTATTTTCTATTTAGTATATACAAATCTATAATATATATATACAGTCAACTTGAATGTGTTATATGCTTATTAATTCCCACATTAGATTCCCTTCAAATGTCCGACTTTAAAGAGCCACTTGGCATTACCCTTTCCCCTCGCATTATCCACATTCCCAACTCCTTGGCCAGCTCATTTTTTAGAGTTTTTCAAACGCTCCTTAATTGGATGTGCTCCATGCTCTTCGGGCCGCTCCTGTTGCTGTTGCTGGCGGCGCCACACATGTGCGCCACATGGCATAAAAAACTACAAGTTGAGTGGGTTGGAAAACGGTGTTTTTGGCAAAAAAAAAAAATGAAAAGCCAACACAAAATGACGGCAAGTTTGTCGCCCATTTTGTAAAATAAATAAAAAGTCAGAGCGACGGATGGCGCCGCGTCTATCACGAGGCGCGCAGACAAACGCTTAATGCTAATATTATTTTCTTGCTTAACAAGCCAAGGGGCGGCGAGGGGGCATGGTGGATCCTACCATCTGCAACTGGCCGTGTGACTTATTTGCGCAAGCCATAAAAAATTTAACTTTATTTCGCCATTTTTAATTTCCTACTCCGCGGCGCGCATTTGGCGTAAACAGTCAACGTTGGACAATAACTACAAAACGTGGCCAGAGAGTCACAGTCAGAGTCAGAGCTAGAGCCGGAGCCGGAGCCGGTGCCAGAGTCCAAGCCAGAATCGCCAGATCCCGCATTTCAAACACTGGACCCCGTACGTAAGCCGGGCCAAAAGAACAATGCGAAAAAAAACTTGGCTCCTGCTTTATTTGTATATTTTTATATATTTTTTCTGGCTGCATGCGCGAGCGCGGAAAACAAACAGCAAATAATTCAAAGTGGATACAACTAAAGCAAAGTCAAAGCTAATATACGAAAATGTAATAAAAATTAAAAAGAAATAAAAACGAATTAAAATGAATTCAGAGTCAGCGACTCCAAATGTGAAATAACCAAAAGGAATGGGTGCTACGGCATTAAGCGACAGTTGTGGGGCTTGCAAATGACAGAAGGACACATATTGCTGACGAGAGTCTGATAGAAGGATCTCTATATATAAAGTTATATAGATATATTTAGATATATTTGCACAAATATGTATATGTGCTTCTATATAATATACGTAAGGGATGATAGCCCACATTTTTCATATTATAGAAATTGTTTAATAAATACTATTATTTAGCTTATATGTTTTATAATACAATTGAAATCTAATAATATATTTTATCATTTTACTTGAACAACTAGTTGTCAAGAAGCTAGAAAAACGCGAGAAAACCGCGCGAAGACCGCTTGCACTGCTTGAATGCGTTGTGAACTGCTTGCGTTAACTAAGCAGTGCACCGGTGTGAAACTCTGCTAAGCCAAAGCAGTTTACCCAATGCACAGTCACTGCAGGGGATAACAAAATGGCAATATTTTCAAAATTTGTTATAGGCTAATATTATTATAAATAACGCAAATAAGAATTGTAAAGTATATCAACCATACCAGAGGAAACTAAGCATGTTTCTTTAATTTCTTTACCAATTACTGTTGTTGTACGTTATGTAAGCTTTCTGTATGTTTTGTTTTTAGCATATTATAAGAAATATTTGCATAGTAATAATAATAAAAAAAGGTTTAAGGTTCGTTTATTAAACGAATGCAGATATATGTACCTCTTTTTCTAAGAAACATCGTATGTAATTTCTACATATATAATCCAATTGACACTACATATATTTTAAGTTTAAATACAATAAATAAATTGAATTTTTTAATTATAATTATATTTAAGCAATCATAAGAAAATCTAATCGTGACTAGCACAATAATTAACAATTTAAACTTGAAGTGCTAGAATACTGAATAAAAATAAAGAAATAAATAATTAATGGTTAAATCGATTAATCTTATAATTTATATGGTAAACAAGATAGAAAGTTCTAAAGATTGATTAAGAAATTCAGTTGATTTGCATGAAAAACTCTTCCAAATTGTTCTTTACACTGTTCCAAGTTTGCAATTCATTAAAATATACGGAAACAAACTTGTTATTAATCTATAAGTTAAAATTAAGTAAAACCACATGAAACTGTCCTGTGAAACTCGCTTGGTGTCCGATAGCTCGTCAGAAGGACACAGTGTCCACTTCCTTTGCTGAATGTCGTCTAGGGCGAGTAAATAATCAGCACAATTAATGAACAATAGAATGTTTTGGTCATCAGTTGAACTGACTCACAGGAAGTGCAAAAGCAGGACAACATTGTGGGCAGGAAGGAAGCGAAGCGCAACAGTTGCATGAAGTGCGGGCACTCCAAATTAATAAGAGGAAATGCGAATAACAATGGTCAATGAGAATGGGAATGGGATTGGGATTGGGAATGGGAATGAGAAAGGTCAGTCAGTGGAACGCCAGCAGTCTATTGGCATGTCCTTTTTACTGTGTGCGGTCCTTTCTCACAGGTGTATCTACCGCTGTGTCTGTGTGATTATGCGTGTGATTTCAAGCAAATCGAAGGAGATAGATAGAGAATCCTGCACTGACCAGCACTTTGACAAACGCCGCTCGAGTGTAGCGTAAATTCAATTAACGCATCTTGGAAACGATGCCGCCAACGCCGCAGGATACTCAAAATCCAATCCAAGAAAATCAGCATTTCATCGATCGATCATCAGTTCTATTTGCTTGCGATCTGTTGCGCCAAATCACATCGAAGGAGCTGACAGGATAACTGAACTCTAGAAAACCGCCAGGACTACCTGCTCTGAAATACGCGCTTCAAAAGTGTGCGCATATCAAATTACCATTGCATAGTTCTTAGTACTGAACCACGCCTTTGGTTTATTCAGCGTCCTTTAGCTTAATTGCTGTCTGAACCACTTTAACTAATTTATGGAAAAGTGTCAACTGTAGCCAACGTTTTTCTCTAGATTTCCCAATGGGTTTTTTATGTTATTAAATGACATAGTGGCTCAGCTGTAAAACGAGTCCTTTAGGCATTCCCTAACGACCACCCACTTGAGTATTTCTCATGTCCTATTCATTTATCGAGCCCATCACACGCTCGCCACTCTAATCCTGACTGATCCTCAGTCTAAATACCTGTTAACCTGTTTCTGTATACAAATATGGTTGCGGCTCGCAAATAACAAAGAAGCAAAAAGCAAAACAAACACACATACATTTACTTATGTATTATATAAAGTAGAAGAACGATATCTTTGAGATATATTTCTGACTCAGCCACAACAAATGAGATTTTTCTCAGCCTTCTAACGATGCTATCGATGCGAGGGTGGACTCTCATCAAATTGGGAACTGTCTCGACGGCATCGCTGCTTCTTCTGGGTTCCCACAGCCTCTGAGAGTGTTTGCTTGTGTATGTGTGTGTGTGTGTGTGTGTGTGTGAGTGTGTTCCATATTTTGCAATTTAGATTTCTACACATTGTCTGGGCGATGTGAACAAATATCCTTTTTGCCAGCGAGTTCCGCTTACCGGAAGGAAGTTCACAAATTTATTGTTGTAGCTGCATCCTTTATTGAACATATTTCGATGAGTTTATTGGCAAGTCTCTTTTGGGCGTGGCTGCAATTCTGAGACTCAGAGAAAGAGGCAGACAGTAGAAGATGTGGCTATGTCCCAATTAATACGAGTATACATATCTGTCTGAAAAGCTTCTCAAATGTCTTATTCAAGTACTTTTGACTAAAGTTTCTATTGAAAATATACGGAAAAATATCGGGTAGAAAGGAACATTTCCTATTAAATCAAGGTTCGGTTAGTTATTCGATTTGGTTAACCTAAAACCCTGAATCAAACTGCCTTTCATACTTGATTTAAACTGAGTATTTACATATATTTGCTGTCCATCATTACTTGTAGAATCGTTTCAGACATCTTCAATGTTTATTGTTAATATGTTGATCACAGAGATAAAAGCTAGTTGCTAATTTCAAAGCTGGGTACAGTTGAGCTCTCTGAACTCACATTTATTGGCAATATATTAAACAAATGGAATCCCAAATGCAGTTATAGAATATTTGATATATTTTAACTATAGGAATTACATTTATTTCCTATACAAGAGCTAACCTACCAAAACGCCCACATTTTTTTGCTCTCATTGGCATCTATAAATGGTTCCCAGCACTCCGTTAAGTCCTTACTTTTCAGCACTTTCCCAAGGCAACTCCAAGAACGAAATTCCCATACAAAATTTGACTTTTGCATATAGAGAACGTCATACCTGTGGTCGTTGTTGTACCTGTTACCCTTAACCCCTCTGACGTTTCTCACGGCCAAATGGTAACACTCCAACGCACACAACAAAAGGACATCCAACCCTCAATTCCCAACCCTCGGAACAGGTTCCTTCGTCTTCGCCTTCGCCCTCACATTCACCTACGATGACGACGACACGTCTGAAGTAGGCGCTTCATTTTCATTTCGTTTCGTTTTATTGATTCAGCTCGTTGATCATAATAAACGATTAGTCTGCCCCGATCCTTGCTGATCCTTTCCCCAGCAATTTTGCGCTGCTGAGAATATATATTTTCAATGTCTGTCTTATATTTACATTGTATACATATTTCTGGAGTTCACACGCACTTGTTACTCAGCTTGTGGCTGGGAAAATTAGTTTAGCGGGTTTTCCTTTTCTTACAGTTCCGCATTTTATCGATCGTGTTATATGGCAAACGATCTGTGCAACGTTGTTGTGGGAAATGTTTAATTCCATTTATTGGGTGATATATTCTATGCTATAGATTAGATAAAGTATCTTCGTTTTATTACTTTGTTTTGATTTGGACAATTTGGTATGATAATCTTAACTGCAGTTTGTAAAGTAACTCAGATTTATGAGGGCATTAGTTTGCTTGATATCTGTTTAATTTCAAAGTGAGTTTAGTTAAATTCTCCTGAAAGTTTTTCGAACCCCACGCTGGACTCTAAGAAAAATCTACAGAGATGATTAGATGACAGTTTCCAGGAAAAATCGAGTCACTGGGAATTCAGGGAATCGTTGAGCTCAAATTTCTAGATAGTTCTTGCATAATATTGCCCAAAATCCGTGCTGCACAGATATGACAGCTAAATAACCAGACAAAGCCTTTTTCTTAACAATATACCAACAATATGCCATCCTTTATACAGTACGCAATCATATTCCCGGAATTAAAATTGACTTCTGTAATCTGTTGAGCAATTGCCAAGCGTTTTTTACGCAATAAAGCGCAAGGACTCGTAAAAAGAGAACTGGTAAAAAAAAATGCATACAGAACTCGGATAGTCCAACAGTTTTGCAATGGAACACACTTCCAGGAAGTCTAACTGGCCAACTCTACTAGTGTTTAGCCCTTCCCGGACAACAGGCAACCGGGAATTGGGAACCGGGAATCCAAGCCCCGCAACAAGCCGCTAATCGCAGCGCTAATGGCAGAGGTAAAAGCAAGGCTATCCTTGCATTATCCTTGCCACCCGCCGCTTTTATTGTGACCAAAACAAATAATCACCCATTGCTCATATTGTTCAATGCAAATGCGTTTACGAGCGTGCTCATAAAGTTATCCTTTCTTGCATCTTGGTCCGTCGCCGGATTTTATGCTGTTAACTTTGCGCATCCTTTCAGCGCAGCCTTTCGCCTGTCTGTCAGCTGTCCGTCCGACAATTTGTTGTCCTGTCACTGCGGCTGCTGTCATCGCCTTGCCGTACCATTACACGGAACTCTGGAAATTTGCCGTGACTATCGTAAAACGTAACCTTGTGCGAGTCTCGTTAGGCATTCCAATACCATCGCTGGTCCTTTTGCAATATAAAAACATTAGCGATGCCATCAAGGACATCATGTACATTTGTTTGCATTTGACTTGGTCGGCAATTTAACTGAAAAACACACACCCAAACACACACATTAATAGTCGAGTGTTAACAGCACCAAGATTCTCCATTCAGCTCAAGGTCTGACTATAACAAACTAAAACTGGGCCGATACTCAATCCAACATAATCCAAGGCTCTCTCTTATTCACTGTGTATTTAGCACATAAGTGAAAAGTACTTGAACTACAAAGAATACAAGTTGCAGTTATATATACTATGTCTGAATATATTTATGACTGTACGTTTATTGACAGAGTTGTATAGATCGCAATTTGCTAAACACGAATATTATCGTTAACAGAAATACATCGTGGCTTAAATTATATAAATTAAAAAGATAGAACACATATCCAAATAATTATATAGTTGCAATACAAATAAATCTCGAAAAGTGTCCAATTCTTACTTTTTTTTAATCTTAATCATATAATACAATCATTGTATCTTACGTAAATCTGCACAAACATCCCGCTTGTGGAATATTATGACTGCAAGAAAATCTAACCTATTTATATAAAATATTCAGAAATATAATTCTCATTTTATTTTATATGTTTCAGGATCATCTCTTCTAAACAATATTTTCAAAATAATATATATAATCCTATGTACTATGAAGTGGTTTTAGAAAAATATACCTATTTTGTAAATTATGTTTTATAAATTAAGAAAATTATTTGAGTTTTTTCCGGGTTTCCTTAACCCTTTCAACAAATGTTGGATCAGTTAAATAATTGCTTGAATATCCCCAGACATAACTTAATTTCAGTTCGTAGCTCTAAAGTTGCATATAATTTAATTTAGTTGACATTAATAACCAAATTCACACTTAGTTAGTTAGTTCTTATGTAATATATACTATACATTGTTTATATTATCATAATTAATAGAGCAACTTAATTAAAACATATATATATATTAATAATAGACATAACTCAAATATTAATCTAGATCATAACATATTATATTATATTCATTCGTACCTGAGAAATGTTATTTCTTATTTTAAAATACATTAATCTTACTGTAGATTCTTAACAATATTAATATTTCTTATTCATTTTGCTTTAGAAATTATGTACTTTCTTTGCAAATATTATTTTTTATTTAATTTTGATGTGGTGAAGCCTTTTGTCCCATGAAGAATTGATTGAAATGCTCTACAGTTTGTCAACCCTTAAATGTATAAATAGCGTCTTAGTCTTCAGAAATGCTGTACCCAGCTCAGACTCATATATTTGCGAGATATTCTCTAACTGCAGAGGCATTTGGCCCCCTGCCTAGACAGAACATACACGCTTCTGACGCATTCCCTGAGCTGAGATGCAGCTCTGGCTGGGCGATAACTGGGCTCAGATCCATTCTAATGCCAGATGCCAGGCGCATGGAAACAAAATGGCTGAAGTGTGGCCAACTTCTTGCTCTACGCGTACAGTATAAAAAGTTTCACACGCGTTGCACAGAACCAAAGCAAAGGACGGATCATAATTTTTGGGGTGTCTTTGGCAAAGACTTCAAGAAAAACCAAGTAGAATACAAAAAAAAAAAAGAAATACAACAGCTGCGTGCAAGTTAAACCCGAACCCGAATCCGACCCTATGGCAAGACAAGCGCCCGAAAGCGCCTCCCCTTGAGCCCAGACAAAGGTCGTTGCGCTTAACTGAACCCCGAAGCAACCCTCTGTGTGTGAGTTGTACATTTTGCATAAGATTTTCGAAATCTTTTGCCGAAAAGGAGAAGCAAACCAAAATGGGGTGGCTGATACTAGAGTCCAGAACGCAACGAAACTTTTGATCGTTCTTTTTGCGCAGCGCATTCAAATGCCAGCAGACGGAGAGGTTTTTGATTGAGGTTCAGGTTGAGTTTGTCTCGGGGAAGGGAGTTGGCTCTATCATATATATTTTATATGTTTTGAACGCGTTCCATGTTGCGTGTGCGATGTGCGTTGTTCCGATGTCGTCACACGAGTCTTGGCGCACACCTGGCCACGATCCATGCCATGCGATCCCAGGACTCTGACCTCACAATGCCTCCAGTTCAACTTGGTCTCTGCTTTCGTTTCGCCTGAGCGGTATGTTAAATTAATGGTTTATTTATGCTGAATAGCGACAACTCGACTTGACTGCTCTTGCCTTGAGAGAGAGAGAGATAGTTTTCTTAGCAAATCATAAAATATATTGTATACAACTATACTCGCATTTTCCAGATATAATTAGAGCGCTTCGCAAAATGTGTAGTTAAAACAAACATTTCAAGGCATTGCAAGGACAAAAGATGCGTTTTAAATTTAAATCATAATCGCTTTATGAGACACCGACAAATGCGACTAAAAAGATGAAAAACATTGCATTGTTTGTTGTCACAAAAGCAGGATGAAAACACTAAGGATTATCAGGACATTTACCTGTGCAGATTCTTGGAAAACGCGTTATGGTTTTATAGACTTTTTGCATTCACAAAATACGATTTCTGTTAAACATTTGAAAACCTTATAAGCGCTCTGTCTACCCCCAAGGTGGCATGCATAATGTGTTTATGAGTGTGGCTCAAAAGTCCTAGGAGTGTCCATGTCTATCGCTGTCTCTGTCTCTATCTGTATCTCTGTCTTTCTCTGTCCCTTGCCATCTCCAAGCCAGGCACTTGCTGTGGTCGCCGTTGTCGGTTTGCAATCGCGACCAGCACACGCTGTGCGCTCGACCAAAGCCGAAAACCCCGAATAGATAATTTGCTGGCAACCATGAAAATGGTTAGAGAGCTCGCTGCTTTCCGGCGAAATGTTTGGCCAAATGCAGTTGAGACATTTCACGCCTATGTCTATGTCCAAATTGAGTTGAGTTGAGCGGAATTGGGAGGTGTAGAAATATGCCACATAAAGCTGCAATGGAAAAGGTTATTTTCATGTTGAGTCGAAAAGTGCAAGCAACTTATGGCTGAGTCATTTGTAGTCATATTCCTTGCCTGCGAAAACATTATTAAATATTTATATATATATAATTTAATATATAATAATAGAATATAATTATATAAATACTATTTTAAGCACTCTTTTAAATTTAAATTAGTTAAGCTGTATAAGTTAACAGTTTACCATAAAATATATTTTGAATAATGTTTTCTTAGCTAGGAAAAATTCTTGAGACAATCTAAATTTACATTGTTTTTTAGACAGAGCTTACTTATTATAAGAAAATTAAATTAAGTCTAAATTAAGCCCGCAAATGTTTAATTCAATTAATGCATTTCTTGTACATAAATCAGATTTAACTTAAGTCAAGTTAATAAACATATTTTCATGTTTTATGTTTAAAAATGTATTTAATATCCTAGCGCTGTAATTGGTAATAATCTTATGCTTATAAACTGATAGAGTTGACATAATATTAGAATTAGAATAACTTAATGATTTGATTGCCTTCAATGTTAGTTTACAAATTTGATTTTTAATAATTCATTATTCACATTATTTATTTCTGGTGTTGTTATCTATATGAGATTCTGTCTGGTTAAATGATCAATCATACTATCATATAATCGAATTGTAATGACTTTAATATAACTTATTAAAGTTAACTACAAATCTGCCGAGTTCTTCATAGCATGCCAGAAGGAATATCTATCTATAGCTCCTATTGAATAGAAATTCGTTATGTTATGTGTTGATTTTGCAGCTGTGCCGCTGTGAAAAGGAAAATGCAACCAAGAAAACTACTTTGGCGCGTGCCAGAAGAAAAACACCGGGCTCAAAGTAACGTTCATTTCGGGATCACTGATAATAATTACAGACACACACAGGACGCGTGACCCAAACAACTGCTCGTCCTGTGGCTCAATATGCAACTGCAACCCCCGAAGGTCTATGAAGAAAGCGACTCATTGCAATGCTCAATGAGGGTCCTGTTCCTCGTCCTTGTACAACTACTCCGCGATATTGGAGAAACAGAGAAAGACTGAGCTATAAGAATAGGGGGAGCCCTCGTCTTTTGTTGTAAATGTTCAGTTGCCTGCCGCGTGGCTCAATAAATTTTTTTTCTTACTTATTGTTGAGCCGGGAAATTAGTTGGTGTAACGTATTTTCTGTCTACCTTTGAAGCTGATTTCCTGGCACGTGTGGCACGCGTAGAAGCCAAAGAACGATCACATTTTCCTCATACTATTAGTCTCCAATCATTTCATGCATTGTAGTTATTTATCAGCTTCCGCTTCTGTAATTGAAGTGAATTTAATCAATTTGATGTCGCTAAACAAAACCATCATACAACTATTTCATAATAAAAAGAACATAAAAGCAATCAAACTGGCAATGCAAGGCAGTGTAATCGACTGGTGGATACCCTTTAAGTAATAGTCTGTAAGTGTCTCTTATAACTTTATAATATATAATATAATATAATATATAACTTTATAAAATATAATATTTATAATATTTTTAATAATGGATAGACAACCCAAAAGCTTTATCCACCACATTGTCAGTATGGTCCCCATTCCATAGAATAAAGAACTAAGAATAATAATATACTAATGACCAAAGAAACTGTATATCCCTTTGGTAGATTTAAATTTCTCTCCTCAATAATGAGCAGAAATCTTGTCTCTATACGATATAAACTTGCTGCATTTGAGAAACATTTAAATGTGAGTTCTGTTGAACTGCGAAATGACCTACCTCAATCGTTAAAAACAATCGTAAACATAACACATTTCAAGGCCAAACTTACTTCACACCTACAACTAAATTAACCAATTTTAATATTATAATACAAATATATAATACAAAAATTATAATACAAAAATAAAGCATCAATTGTTACTTTTATTTAGATAATACTTGCATCAAAATTCATCAATAAATAGACAGCTATATATATTTAAATAAATATATTTATATATGTAAGTATACCTAGAAACCTAATTACCTAATTTTAATATTATCAATAAAAGATAGATATATCAAACAAAAACATTTATTTTAATTTTTATTAAATGATATATTGACAAACAAAATTCTTCAATAAATAGATAACTATGTGTATTTAGAAATACACATATAAAATAGAATTTCACTTAATATAAATATAATAAATAAGTATAAAGATAGACTATATGTAGATAGCTTTAACTTCCATCATTATATAGCTATTTTTATATATTAGCTATACTTTACGTAGTGACTAATCTCTAATAAATATAAATATTCTATTTACAAGGATAATTAAAGTTAACAACAAGATCATCTTATTATATATGTATAAGATCACTTAAATCAAGTAGTTACTTTATAAATTAATCAAATTTATTGTTTATATTTTTTGGATGCACAAAACAAGATACCCTGCATACCCTGCATACAAAAATTGACACAAAAATCAAATACACACACACATACACACACAGACAAACACGCTGCCTGCATAACCCTCCACATGATGCCAAGCAATGGACACAAAACTGTGACAAGTGCTTCCTCGACAGCATCGCATCATTCAACAGCAATTTGAACATCAATTATGAGTCGTAGCAGTGAATGGGATGCCCTGCATCTGAATGGGGAGGCCGACGTGTGCTCATCCTCATCATGAGCACCACTCGTCATGCAGAGGCATTCACGAAATGAGAATACACACAGAAAAAAAAAACAAGGAATAAAATGAAAGGGTGGCTTGTGCCAAGATGCTGCACAAAAGACCGACAAGCCCAACGACAACGAGGAGCTGCCGCAGTGTAACCTACTTTTAAGTCACTTTAAGAGCTGCCTCAACATTATCCACCCCTTCCCCTTCCCCCCCCCCTTTCCGTAGTCTCTGCACTGTGTCAATCTGTATATCTGGCCAATTACGAGTGACCCAAATTTTAAGTACTTTGCTTAGGCCCCCAAATGAACTGTCAATATATGAGAATCGAAGAATCTGTTCTCAGGGTCAACTTGTAAACCACAAATCTGTCCCCGGACACAACTGTTGCTCAATTATGGAAATTATGTTCGGTAAGGAGGAGGAGGTAAAAATACTACTACCCCTATCCTCACCTTATGTAACTCTAGGTTGAATCATTCTGATTTCTGATTTATATTCCCAGTAAGCGACTTTATATGCATACATATATGTACACGGTCTGTGGTTACAGTGCTTGAAAACATATGTCAACTGTTTTGACAGCTTGCGTTCCAAATGGTCAGACAATGTAAATAATTGGTCAATTGGCAGTAACAGCAAATAATGTAGAAGAAATCTATAAAACTATACACTTAAATCTCGAACAACTCAATAAGTTTTTAAAATGGAAGATTCTACAGAAAATTTTATATTTAATAATTATTATAATTGGTTAATAATTGGTTTTAATATTATTATATTCAATATTAAAGTATTTACGAATTTAGGTATAATTCTGTATGATATTATGTCAATATGGAATATTTAATAATAGAATATTTATTTAAAGATATTAATATATTCAATCAAATCAATCTGAAAAGATTTAATTATGAATTATTATTTATTACTTTAATTTTAATTGTCTAATAAATATTGCACACAAATTCTGAATAATTTCCCAAGTGAACACAGTATGAGACCCAATGCAGGCTGTATGTATATAATGGTTGGATTGGATTACAACATGATATACTAGAATGTCATTGAATCGATGTAATTTAAATTGTTGCATATGTCTATATGTAGTTTAGTTATAAGAATCAACCACACTTAATTGAATTACTCTTAATGAAATCCACACAGATAGATTTTTATAACGATCAGATTTCTTTGCAGTATAGATAGACTAAAAAACAAGTTGTTGATCCACCGAATAAAACTCAAGATCAACACAATTGAATAACTGACAATTATAACACCTACGCAAAGTGAACAGCGGATTCGTACACCTGTTAATGGATTCATGCCCAAACCGTTGTCAATTCACATTCTCATTCCCAGGATGTGGTTGGGACAATAAAATCCCTTCTAAAAACTGTAAATGCACAACAATGGCGTACCGAAATACACACTATACTATGAAATATTCGCAAAAAGGTAAAACGGTAAAGATTTTGGTTTATCGCTATCTCCCTCGCACTGTGGTTGAATGAGAGAACGGATGTTGTGCACGCTTCGTGCATGCGATTGGCGGAAATCAACGGAGGACCAAAGGGGAACTGATATACCGCTATGGGACCGAAATTCCAATTCTACAATTTTATTGTTCGACTGTTGTGGCGAAAAAAAAAACGGAAGTAGAGCCCGAAAGTTCTGTGTCCGGATTGAGGTTCCCTTATTGAACGTGTGACCATACACACACACACACACACACACACGGACACACCTCAAAGGGCGCCTCGTTTGAGTTCGGCTCGAACCGCTAAATGCAATGCAAACAATCCCCTTCTGCCTTCACATCTCCCTCAGGGATGTGTCAATTTTAACAAGTGCTTATTTACACACTCGCCATATAATTTACAATCAATGCATTTTTATCAATTTCTATAATTCCCACAAGTGTTACGTAAACTGACTGATAAATATGTATGTATGTCGACCCAAACGATCTAATTTCTATGTTTGTAAATAAAACAAAGTAGGAAAATATGGGAAATCATAAAGTATTATACGAACATTTAGACATGTATGTATGTGTGTATGCAAGTGTGCCCTTATCTGCTGACATTGACGAGGCTGTGTCTGGGAGGGGAGACACTGAAACGAGCCATGAGTTAAAACAAGCAAACAAACAAACCTATAAAAATCACTTCCCGTTGCCGTATGGAAAAATGTCAAATGTCAACTTGAGCGGGGGACGGGGACCACAAAACTCGAAGCCAAAGAAATTGTAAACGGAAATTTCAAATTAAACGAAGCGCAAGCGCATGCGCAACCGTTGACGTCGGCGTCAGCGTCAGCGTCGCTGTCGACGCAACGTATTCTCTCAGTTTTGGTCAATTGGCTGCTCTTTGGCTCTCCGCGTCACGTAAATATGTCAAGCGATGCGATCGTGTGGGTGAGCGTGCGTCGCTGCCAACTCTCTTTAAAACTGTGCACGCGTTAGTGTGTATGTGTGTGAGTGTGTGAGTGTTGTGCGGTTGCCGGCTTATTAGAAGAACGGTCAACATTTTTTTTTGATTTCAGTTTTCGTTCTGCGCGGTTTGACGTGCAAGAATGTAGCTCAAGAGTCGAGACAGACAGCGCTACAGGGTGTCCAGTCCATGTGTGGGACACATGTGCTGCTAAACAGGGTGAGCAGCAGTCAAAATAAACTTTTCCTGCAGTGTTCTCATTTCAGCTGATAAGCTCAGCAAGCGACCGCTCTCTCAATGTTATTATGCATGCTTGTCTGTATGTATGTATGCAAGATAGCTATCTCACTCTCTATAAGCACTTGAGTCATCGTCCTAAAAACAACACAGCAATAAAAACAAAAGAACAGAAGCCAGACAGTAGGAAACCCGACAGTAATATACCCTGTGACAGTACAGGGTACCGGGTATTGTTCAATTTATGAGCGAAGGGGGCGTGGCAGCGTAATGAAATTTTCTGGACATATTCATTCAAAGATACTCATTATTTTTGGCAAATCTCAAGTCTCTAGCTACAAAACTGCTCTTGTTGTGAGCATTTTCTTGATTTGTGAGCAAAGAGAGTGTGGCATTAAAAATTTAAGGTAAACTTGAGCTATCTGCTAATATAAGCAGTGCTGGAAGATCAAGTTCAAGCTTCTAGCTCCTACCATATCTGAGCTACTTTTGTTTATACGAATAGACAGACGGACTGACAGACCGCCGGACAGACAGATATTGACACGGCTATTTATGCTGCTCAAGAATATATATATATATATATATATATACTTTGCCTGTTACAAACTCTTAACAAACGTAATACTCCCTCAACCAGTGCATAAAAGACGCCAAACTCCACTGTGCTGTTGTAGTTGTTGCCGTTGCCGTTGCGTTCATTGATCGCCAGCAATTGCCGCTTAAGTGCTGCGTCAACGTTGTTGACTTACATACACACTCACTCACACACACACATGTGTGAGTACATATATGTATACATTTGTACATATATACAAAGAGCATGTATGTTGTTGTGTTTATATACTGCACGCCTCCGACATCTCCTTGCCTAAAACTTGCAACCGCACTCTCGCTCCATGTTTCATGTCTTTCACTGCTGGCTTTTCTTTCTACGCTTTATACGGCATTAATTGAGTGCCTTTCAATTGGGTTATGGATTAATTTTTATGCATAAATTAAATACCCATACGTTTGGGGGCTCCGTTTTGCCTGGTGGCCCCAGCCGAGTATTTAGAAAGCAATTTCAAGTGGGCCCCTCTCCGCCATATCATTGCCATATTGCATATAGGGTGTGGCTAACGGTTTGAAATTGCAAGCGACCTTATGTTCTGATATTGCAAAGAGTGATGTGCAGTAAAGAATACGGATGAACCTTGGCACCGTGTGATAAGTCACTCTATTTGGTAGTCATATTTGTAATTTAATATACAGTTTGTCAAGTAATTCTTTTGCCCAAGAAAAAATTCACATACAGGTTGTCAAGCAATTGTTTTGTCAAAATAAGAGTATGAATACTTTAATTTTCAAAATTAATAACATTTTCTGGGTTTCTTACTTAGTTTATTATATTTTCTAGAAGCTTATGTTTTTCAAAACTAGTTGAAATAAAATAAATAATAAGATCCATATAGTTTTACTGTTTTACATAATTAAAAAGAAATATTTGAATATTTTATGTTGCCAAACAACTAGAAAAAAGTTACGCAAAAAGTTAGTATATTTAAAAGTACTAAAACCCCTTAGAAAAATGTATTTTTATTTAACTTATTCTAAGATCCATTAGCAAATTTTGTAAAATTTAAAAACAAAAAAAGAAATAAAAAAGTCTATATTATGCCAACTAAAATATGTGCACCTTTTTATATTTTCAAAACAATACTGTCTTGATTAACTGTATCTGCTTCTTTAATTTATTAAAATAATAAAACACATTAGAATTAACTATTTTACTTATTTACATATATTTAATTAAGGAAAAATAATCAAGAATATCTTTTTTATGCAAAATAAAATATAAAATGAACTACATCTAATATAATAAATTTAATAAATTACATAGGTCAGAGGATCATATTTTATATATACTTTTAATATAATTAACTAGAGATACATATAGTATTTATAATAATTTACAATTAGGTCAGAGTATTATATTTTATCTACCGACTAACTGGCATACAAGTATCTATGACTATGTTAATGCAATCTGCAACAGTTAGCTCTATCTAAAACAATATCCACACCTGTTTTTATCAGAATACTTGTGATAACAAAAAAATATGCATAAGATAAGCAGAAATACCTTTTGTTGGAGATATCAATTACCTCATAATAAAGACAGACTGCGAACACTGTATGTGAGAATGTCTGAGTCGAAGATTACTACAGACATTCAATTAAGCATTACTAATTCATTAAACTCAATGTCGTATCCAACAGATATTAGCTAAATCGATTGTGTTTTAATTCCCAAGCTGCGTCATTCGACTTAATGCAGTGAATGTAAGAGTATTTGAAAAAAAAACATTCAGACAGACTTGAAATATGTATAAGTTTGTACATAAGAAATTAGTCAGCATTTGATGAGAAATTTCAGCATTGTCGGGCAGCATTTCGAAACGAAGCGTCACGGTGCTAATTCCAGTTCTCCAGCAAGCATCGAAGACGACGCGTGCCACAGACAAAGACACCCTGTATATGAATATATGTACTCGCATATATGTATACTTACTTCATATTGAGTGCGCCTTGCATTTGAATAAACAACAACACCAAATGGCGTATTTTTTTATGTAGTTAAACTAAAAAGAAGACTTTATTTTGTAAAATGCAAGAGTATATTTTGTTGTTGTGATTGCTGTTTTCTTTTTGTTTTTCTTGTGTTGCTTTGTGTTTTTATGACTTTTATGCATAATAAGTAAATACAATACACATTATACGTTATATGTTATTAATATTAGGATAATTCGGTCTTCTGGTTTTTTTTATATATATTATTATTGTTAATTAAGCGATATTTAAGTATTTTGTAAATACAATTTAGGTTATTTTCAATTCATTTATGCTAGTCGAAATGTATCGTCGTCAAGTGTTTTATATGTATTTATATATCTTTCGGTATTTTGATGCGCTTCTTTAAATAGCTTGATAGAATACTGCATTAATAATAACTGTTTAATATGTATGCATGTAAAAAACAAATGCGCGATTGCAGTGCGAAAGCCAAGACTGTCTCTGTACTATACATATGTATCTGTGTGTGTGTCCTAGACTGGAGCTCAAACAATACATATGCATATTTATGGAGGCCTGATAAAGTTCTCCGAGTTGTATTGCGAATTTGCAAGTTGCCACAAAGCAAGAGTACTTGAAATCTTTTGATTTGAATGCATACAGTTGGTCAAGTAATTGTTTTGACAAAATAAAGATTGCTCGTAATTGTTTTTGATTTTTAAAAATATTTAAAACCAATTTATTGTACTTAAAACCATTAGCTTCTGTAAAAAAAATAATAAAAAGAAAATAAAGAACCGAGTTAAAGGTTTTCTGGCAAAAATAAAATTTGTGAATTATTTATTTTGTCAAAACAATTACTTGACTAACTGTATGTAACTGATAGATGCATTTTTTCTTTTCTTTTTTTTTATAGTATGGTATGCACCGAAATATATATATATAATTCGTTATGTTATTTTGTTCTCGAGATTTTTAGCCCTTAATGTGTAGTATGTAAATCTTTTTGTTTTGTTTTGTTTTTTTTTCGTTTTGTTTTCTTTCGAGTTGTTAATTAGTAGGAGGATTTATTGCGCTGACTTAGAACAGACCCTTCTTCTTTTTCTCCTTCTTGGCATCTACGTTGTCGGAGCTGTTGTTTGCACCCAGGCTGCGTCTCTTGAGCTCCTCCAGCGTCACATGATTGACATCCTCCCATTCCTTCTTCTCACGCTCAAACTCACGTCGCTTCTCGTCCAGCTCGTGTATCTGCAACTCCAGCGCCTTTTTACGCTCCTCGTGACGACGTGCCATCTCCAGTTCGGAGTCCTTGAGCTTCTGCATCTTCTCCTTGACTTTCATATCGAACACCTGCTCCATTTCCGCCTCCATTTTCTTCATCTTCTGTTCGTGTTCCCGCTTCTCCTCCTCCATTTGCGTAAGTGGATTCTTGTTGGACAGACGCGCCTTACCATCGACCAATCCCAGTTCCGACAACTTGCGACATCGATAATTCTCGTAGTGTACATTATTCGTCACATCCTTGAGATCCTGCAGATGTGTGCGTATAACCATATTCCGTAGAGCAATAAAGTCACAGTGTGTCAAATTCTCAACCTCCACTAGACCCCAAGGATAGCGGCGTCCCCGCACCTTCTTGCCGTCCATCTCGATGATCGTATTCGCACCAACGACGGCGAAGGGAACACGACTGCGCAGATTTTGTGTGGCCTTCGTCTCCTCGGCGGCATCTTCGAGCGTGGCGGGAAAATCATAAATCTTAATCTTGTGTTGAGCAATCTCATTGAGTATCTGCTTCTTGAACAGATGCACCTCATCCGGCGTCATGGTGTCCGCCTTGGCAATCACCGGCACCAGATTCACCTTATCCGAAAGACTCTGCATGCAGGCAATGTCCAATGGCAACAGACCGTGACCCGAGGGCGCAATGAAGTACAGACAACAGTGCACACGATTGTCGGAGATTGTCTTGCGATAGACACGCGACTCGGCGGTCAAATATTCCTCATACTTGCTGTCCACATACTCCAAAATGGGCACCCAACAATTGCTGTTATCCACGGCATCTCCAAAGCCCGGCGTATCCACTACAGTTAGCGTCAAATTGACGCCATTCTCTTTGAGCATCACCTTGGTTGCCTCGACTGCCACAGTCTTCTTCTTGCGCAACGACGGACCCGGATACTGTTCCGCATTGTAAATGTCCGAGAGGAACATGGAATTGATCAGTGTAGACTTGCCCAGTCCACTGGCGCCCACGACCATCAGTGTGAACTCGAAGCCGCGTTTAACCGCCTTGCGATACACCTGATTGGGCAGATTAGCAAATCCCACATAGCCGGCAATCTCCATGGGTTTCTGACGCACAGGCAGCGGCGGTTTCTGTGGCTTCTGCTGCAATTGCTGCTGCTGCTGTGCTTCCTTTTCCTGCAAATCGTGCGTCAGCTTGTTCGAGTCACCATTTGAGCTGGTCACACTGGCGGATGTATCCGATAACTGCAGTTTATTCACGGCCGCTGTTGCTGCTGGCACACTGGGCGGCTGCGTTTGTGGACGCTGCGTCGCTGCTGAGGAGTCGCTGCCATTTGATGCCGACGCCGATGCTGATGCCGCCTGCTGCTTGTCGCGCAGCGCCAACTGTGCCAATGTGCTGGGAAGCGCAGAGATGGCGCCGTTTGTGCGAGGACTATTCATTTGTCGTTGTTTTATTAGCTGCTCTGCTTTTTTTTAATTTCACTTTCGCCTCTACACACTTTGCACGCTATTGTGTCGTCACGCCTAGTTTTCAACTTTGGCTCTTCTTGTTGTTCTCTGTCTGTTTTAGGGTTTTTTTTTTATTTTTTCTTTTGGTGTCAACAAAACTTCTGCACTACTGCTACTGCTGCTGCTTCTTCTTCTTTGCAAAAAATAATAAGTACGCCAACAACGCGCTATGGCCGTGCTATTGAGTGAGCGAAAAACAAGCGACTGCTGCAGCCGCAGCGAGAGCGCTTGCTGCCCACGGGCATGAAAGAGACGAAAGAGCAAAACACACACTCACACTCATATGGCACACAAGGGCTCAGCGCATGAGTAATACACAAACACACACAAGCATATGGCACGCTGCAGGCAGAAGCGGTGCTGCCAACGTGTCACAGACAAAAGTGTGTCAGCAGTGAAAATCACCTAAAATGTTAGAGAAAATATATAAAGTGTAACTAAACACTAGTTAAAAATTTAATAACATCAAATAATATAATTGCATATCATAATTATTTCCATATAAAGTAAAATATTTCCAATTGTTGTGTAATTTAAAAACAACGCACACGTTGGCAGCTCTCAATTGATACGCGCTCAGTTGACAGCATTGCCAGCAAAGAATTTTGAGCTCTCACCATGGGCAAAGCCAAGTGCAGCTGCCTGGCAAATTTGCTGCTGACAATGCTGCCGCATATTCCGCTGCCTGCTCAAATTTATCAATGTACTTACAACAAAATATTCTTATCATTTTGGTTGCGTGCGTTTAAAAATAGCAGCAAATGCATTTACTGTTGCTTGTGTGCATGTATGTCAGTCTGTGTGGGTGTGTGTATGCCTTTCATTTATTACAATTTCGTAATGGAGCATTACAAACTGTTCCATTTTGTAAATTAACGCTTTTACTTTTTTGTTTTTTTTTTTGCAAACCGCTGTTGTTGCGCATGAGCGTAAGCAGCGACAGCGAGAGCGCCGCTGAGAGAGAAGCTGGGCCAATTTAAGTTCGTCTGTATTGGTGAGCAGCGTTGCCAAACAGATGCGCTACATCCATACGAGACGGGCGTGTGGGTGACTCGATTATTAAGTCACTCTGTCAGTTCAGTTCAACGTGGGAATGTGGCACATTAGCGTGTAGTTAACCTGGACTCGAACTCAGTAATTGACGCAGCTCGCTCGAGTGTGTCCTCGTCAAAGTTCCCACACCATCGTTCGTTGTCCTGCGCCCCTACCCAGTCCCTAGCCATGTCTCTGCCCCGCCCCTTGGACCATACATCAGTGTTGACAAAATTTCGAGGGCGAAAATTACTAATTTCGTCAACAAAAGGCAGCTGGAAATAGCTAAAAAGAATTAAAGCGGCTACTAAATCGTCAACTTTAAAGAGTTGTAAAAATGAAATTTGAAAAACATATTATCTGCTCAATAATCCATTTATTATAATATTTTAATACTTTAATGATACTAATCTTAGTTGCCCTATACCTTATTTTAAAAATGAATTATTTATTTAATTCAGTATATTTAATTAACTGGCAATCTGAATAAATTATCAAACCATTTCTTAAAATATCCAGATTTCTAGCTACGTAAAAGCATTTATACAATTGTTCTAGCTTTCGATATTACAAAATAGCTAACTCTAGCTACTATTTTGTAGCTAAAATGGCAGCACTGCCATCGTCCGTTGTCCTGCGCCTCGACTTAGTCCCTACATGCCAATACACACCAACAAAGGACGTGGATTGTGCTCGCTGTTTGTTTGTAATTCAAATTCTCATGCACTCGCGTCGACTGGGCGAGGGGGCCGTCGGCAAGGAGAAGCAACCACCACCACCACCATCGCCACCACCAACGTCATGTCCTGCGTCTTACTCCGCTTGCGTGGCCGTGCCTTGCTATTGCTTCCTTCCGCAGTTGTCGCCAGTTGTTATTGTTGGTGGTGGTTCCTTCTTCCCCCTTTTGCACGTGGATTTCTACGCGTCAGTCCAAAAGGTGATCGTGAGAAACTTTTTTTCTCACATTCGACTTACAGTTTAATTTTAGACTGTGTGTCGGAATTATTATGCTTATGAATTGATATCAGCCGAAGAACAGTTGTTGTTGTTGCTGTTGCTGTTCGCAGTAACAAGATTTGACTGTACTTCTGGACATAAATATGAGGGCGATTTTATTGGACGTTCTTGAAGTTGTTATCTATTGAATTGGTAATAAAATCGTACAATGTTACTAGATAGAATAGAATAGGAGAATATATAGATCCCTCTAAAGACTAAACATATAAATAGTCTAGGAGAAGGACTAATCATATACATAGTCTAGGAGAAGGACTATGTATATGTTTAGTCTTTAGAGGGATCTATAACTAAATTTATATTTATGAAATACCTCCGAGAAATAAGTATGTGTATTTGCATATTAATTGTATATTTCTATATTTATTAATTTAAGTACATCATTATTTATCAGTATACCAAGATATTAAAATCGAACAATATTACTTGATCGTAAAGAATAATATAGAATCACATCGTATTGATTAAGAGAGAAGAGCTGGAGTGTAGTATGTCATATGAAAGGGTTCTATAACTATACTTTTAATTATATTTAAAATTCCCCAGAGATATAATTTTTTTTCCAGTTTCATATTATTTTCTAATTGAATAAATACAATTTCAGATTTATTTTTCAGTATCTCAGGAATAAAAATAGTTTAATATTATTAGATCATATTAAATGAACAGAATATAATCGAAAATATTAAGAGTAAGACTAGAGTATGACATTTGAGACAGATCTGTACTTATACTTATATTTATTTTTTATAAAATACTTCAGAGAAATATATACATTTACATATTAGTATTATTTACTAATTTTCTATTTCATAATGTAACTAATAAATTAATTATTCCTATACGAGGTTTTGTTCTTTATTTTCTATAATGTTAAAGCCTTCATTACTGTTTACTCTAGGTAGAGAAAGTGCGCGTTTTCTTCAAATAAAATTGAAGGATTTCAATTATACACTTATGCTTATTTCTTAAATAGGGTTATTGTATAGATATTTTTTTTGTATGAAGATTATACATTAAACCTACTTTTTTATGATATTAATTGGTAAGGTAAAATACATAAATTTCTAAGGTAACAAATATAATTGTCTTCTTAAAGAATGGTTAGCTTCTGTTGTTGTTAGCGACCTATACAATTTGTAATTAGTATAATAAATTAATAACTTGATGTCTATTTATTTACTATCAATATGACACAATATCAACAGCCGACAACTCCACACAATTTTCTTTTAATAAATTGTCTATGCACTGAATTACACATTCATTTCTTAGAATATTCAAATATTAAAGCTTAATAATTTCGTTTTCATAAATACTCTATTCACATTTACTTATAAATAAATATTGTATAATGAAGAGATAAAGAAATACTGAAACTAGAAACTTAACCAAGTAAAACTCAATGATTTGTGTGATCCCCCGAATGATGCATTGGAAGCCAGAACTGACCGCAAATCCTTTAGGTAAACTGAGCCATTAATCTCCCCCCCTCCCGCTCTCAAGTCGTTGTAGGCAACCCTTCAACAGATTTTTTGATCTGGTCTCGGCAGATGTCTCGCATCAGGCACGCTTCATAACAATCCATTTGTTTTGTTACTTAGGCGCGCATCTTTCTTCTCTGATTATGTAAGACGCTGTCGCAGCCATGGGCAACAATTAAGGCGCATAAAAACCCCGCACGTCCCCTAAAGTCAGTTGAGGTCTTAGCGCCGTTCGTTTCTGCCATCCCAATTCCGGACCCAATGCCAGGCCATTGTTATCTCAGCCAAGCGGCCTCAGCAGCTGTGCCAACTTTTGGCACATGCCATCAAAAGGCAACGGCGCGTCATTGACATTTTGTTAAGAAGCAGCTGACCAATAGACGTTACATGGCCAAGACGCTCAATTTATGTTGAGATCTGTAACATATTATTATTTGTTGCGATCAGAGCGAATATTATGAAATGCATAGAATTTTATGTTGCTAAGCAGAAAGTAAGCAAATCTAGTGTTAGTTCAATGATTCTATAAATAATTATTATAATAGTTCATGTTTAGTTAATAGATAAGAGTTCCTATTAATATCTGTAGTCAATGACCTATCTTTCACCCAAGAAGAGGTGTTAATGCAAATATGTGTATAAGTGCCAAATTCAACTATATCTGAAATATTTAAAAATATTACCTATTATTTATATGATACCTAAAATATACTGTAATAATAAGATTCAAAGAAATGTTCCTTAAATATATTTTAACAAATTAAAATAAATCTCGTAAGTTGCTTACGTTATTTTTGCCGTTAGAGCTCAATGTAATTTCCCTTTCTATGCAATTTATTTTTATTAATGAAATAAATAATATATATTGTTCTATGATCCTCTGTTGTAATCTAAGATATTTGCGTTCCCATGAGAATGTATTTTTTTAATCGATCTGTAAACGTTTCCCAGGTAGCATAGTCACACCATCTACATACTCTGCTGTCTTCCTCTTTTATTCTATCCACATCTGTCATAAAAGTTTCCAGTTATTAGCCCAACTACCGGTGGCCATTTATCAAATTCATAAAAATAAAATAGTCAGCCCCAAGGAAAACTCGACGCCTGTCATGACTTATAATTCTAATGCCGCCCGACGCACACTTCACTCAAATTTCTTCCCCACTTGAAATTTGTACCTTATTCACCCCAAAACATAGCGCCATAAAAATCAACAAAAAATTCATTTAAATCAACATATATCTTCGCTAAGCATCCCAGTTTCCGAGTCTCAACTAGTCTCCCAAAATTCAGGACTGACTTCACTTCACACATTTGCTACTGTTTCATATTTTTCATGCTCATTATTTGGTGTTTCCCTTTTTGGTTGGGAGGATGTGCTGTGGGTGTGGGTGTGGGTGGGGGTGGGGGTGTAGCACACCCCATAATAACTGCAGTTCCCACAGTAGGGAACAGCTAAAAATAATATATGCCCCAACATCTAACCGCAGGCACTAATTTGAGGTTGCGAAAGGTCTCACATATGCTACCTTGCTGTGGAATTGATTAAGAAAAGAGGGAGAAAAAAGAAAAAGGGAAGCAATCGGCCGGTACAATAAAAATTAAAGTGTTTTAATGTGTAAATCGTGCGTTCGGGCATAAAAAAAAGTCGAAAGACGAAAAGCGAAAACTGAAACGCAACTAAAAATAAGGCGCAAGGAAGCCCCAGCAGAGATACTAGTTGCGAGTATGTGGCACAGACGGCTACCGATCAACGATCGTGCCACACTAAACGGCATTTACCTTGATCCCGAGATCGAACCCAAGAACCGTATGAAATGAAGCCAAAGCAACTCGGACTGTTCGACATACTGCTGGGGCTGATATTGAACTTTGATTTTGTATACCGAGCTTTTGTTATAGAATTTCATTCGCTGTCTGTCTTTCATTATTTTCTCAAGAAGCGACTGTGTGACCGGTACGATCGTCACGTTTGGGCCAGACGAAATGATCCACATTCGTAAATGCGACCACGAGTGTGAGTATGAGTATCAGTATGAGTATCTGTATGAGTATCTGTATGAGTATCAGTATGAGTATATGAGTATCAGTACGAGTGTTACTGCCGCCCATATGTGTGATGAGTCTGCGGCTCATTTCTTTATCGTTCTTCTGTGTTTTTTTTTGCCAGCTCATGATTTTTATTGAGTTTTCTCGTGGGAAAAAGTTTGCCAAATTTGCAGCTAAATGCAGCTTATTAACAGCAGCCAAAGAGTATGATCATTAACAGAGCTGTCGGCTTAAACCACAAATTAATCAGCAATATGGACATACGAACATTTATTTTCATATGCAGACATGGATTTATATGATAATCATAGGTAAATGGAACGCTTATTCAATTTATGAAAATGTCGTTCTATTTACGAGTCTAGCGCAGGGATTTACACTCAACACAGATGAGTGTGCTTTGCACAACCAGAGTTGCTAAGCGGCGCAACTTATTTTATGAGTGCACTAAATCTGGCTAACCATAAGGACCATATCAGCAGCTGTCAGCTGTTATTGACAATTTTGGCAATGTCGCCCTTTAATCCCGCCAACATTGTAAAATAATAAATTTTTAAAGCCCCTACGGTTTTGGGGTGTAGCATGTAGAATTCAGGACATCCAGGCGCATGACAAGTCAGGTAAGCTTCAGCTAATGATTGACCCGTGACCAGGCAGAGAATTCCAACCCCCTAGAATGTACTATCTATCTTAAGGGTCTTAAGGGGGGTTGCTTTGTGTCTAACTATCAAGACAGCTGGCCGTCTTGACTGGCCAAAAGACAACCCTGAGTATTCTAAAGAAATTTTTAATGAATTGCGCCCAATAATCATTGCATTGATTAAGTTTCCAGTTGTTAAGGGTGTTTGTGCAACATGCATTTGGCAAGAGTGCCTGCAAAAATACAAGAGAATGGGAATAGATCATTTGAGAATTTATATTTTTAAGCAAATATTTAATAAAAACTCTATATATTTATAATTTTTTATAAATATGTGAGCTTAACTGTGAATATAGTTTAGTTTATTCGAAAAATTATATGTCTGAGCTTAATTGGAAATATTCTTTAGTTATCTCAAGTAATCCATTTAAGATTTCCTTAAATAACATTAGAGCATTTATGTATATTCTGATGCAAATATTAAATTAAATTATAGGCAATATGTGTTTAAACTCTAGTCTGGGAATACAGTTTAGCTTTTTCAAAGATTCTCTTAGGAAAAATTTAAAAGTCATTAAAGCCAATATAAAATACATTTATATTCTATAGAAGTTGAAACTCAATTCACTTAATATTATTTTAATAGCTCAGAGCTTAGTCTGAGAATATAGTATTCTCCTTCTGCATAAGATCGTGCTTGAAAATTGCTACGTACTGACAACTCTACTCAGTGGTAGTTAACTCAACCCAACAACTCACTCAACATTTGAGCGTCGAGGTTTTGAGTGTAAGTTGCCTGCGCTGGAATTTCTCGTGTTCTTGTGTGCACAACCACCCCAAATGCGCTGCAGAGCAAACGGTCGCTCTCACGGCTACCTGCGCCTGCGTCGTCGCCTCGTCGTTGACGTCGTTGTCGCTGCTGCTCAGGTAAACGAGTCGATTCGGACTCGTTTTGCCTTCGTCGCGTATCGTTTTTAGTCAGCGCGTTTGCTTCGACGAGGATCAGTATCCTTTTGGCGTTCCGTGTGCGCGGTTGTCTGCCGCTCGTCCTGAAACGCAGCTACAAATCGAAATCAAATCTTCAATGAACTAATTCAAATCGCGTAGAATTTGTTAAGTTTTTATTTGCAACAAAAAAGTACGTGCAATAATTGTTATATCGTACTACTACAGCCAAAGTTAACGTGTTGTGAACAAATCTCTGTGTTGTGCATTACAAAGAACTCAACGATCGATTGGATAAAAAAACCTCATTATTTTGGATTATAAAATCAACAAATAAACAAACAAAAAATGGATTACAAAAACGATCTTAACTCGGATGACGACTTCGACTGTTCCAATGGCTATAGCGACGGCTATAGCAGCAATGGACGTCTGGCCAATCCCAATGGAATGTCCAAGGCGGAGCTCCGAAAGGTGAGTTAGAATCAATAGGGATATTGATAAAGAATATTGTCAGAAATTGATTGAACTAATATAGAATTTTCGCATATTTAAATTTAAATAAAAAACAGTATAACTTTTGTATTTTAATAATTGAAAAGCTGATAAAATAAACAAAAATTTAGAATAAGTTAAGAATATTATCAGTAATTGGTTTAACTACTATCGAAATATCTCATGTTTAATTTTAAATGAAAACTTTTACATTTAAATGTCAAGTAAGAACTTTAATTGATCGACAAGTTAATATGATAGATACATTTTAAAATCAATAAAGCATATAAGTTTATTTAATATAAAATATTCTCAAATCTAATTTTAAATTAGAAATATTAAATATCGTAATAAATAATATCAAATAAGCTTTAATTAAATCGCAAAATCTTTACTCAAATCCATAGAAATATTTCTTTTTATTCAATAGTTATTTTAATAAAGTTTCTCATTAATTTTTGTTACAGACTAACAAACCGATTATGGAAAAACGACGTCGTGCTCGTATCAATCACTGTTTAAACGAGCTGAAATCCCTCATCCTGGAGGCAATGAAGAAAGACGTAAGTATTCTTTAGAAAAAGAAAGCAAAAGTCTGGCCAATGATTTAGAGACTAGGATCAGTTCACTTTTCTTATAAATGGTGTCACAAGCCACATAAATTTCGAAAACTCGAAAATTTCAAGTGTCGGCAAAACTACAAAAGGATACGAAACTCCTACGACAGACGGACAGACGAACAGACATAAAAAAAACGAAAAAGAAAAGAATCAAGTCAACGGTTTAATTGAGTATTAAATTTTATTGATGATCATTACAAGAGAGCGCCGACGATGACGACGACGTCGAGTCAGTCAGACCAAAAGTGTTAACAAGTCGAGAAATTACGCAGAAATCTCAGCAAACCTGTTTCCACAGGAGCCAACATTGGATCCTGCTGTGAGAAAACATAAAAAAACACACAAAAAAAATATAAAAGATAGAAATAAAGCGAAGACGCTGACGCCGATGCCGATGCTGACGCTGACGCCAACGCCAGTGTAGCAGAATTTCTGCAGGCAACGACCAAAAATCAAATAAGAAAGACATTGAAGAAAAAGCAAAAGTAAACAAAAGATGCAGACGTGAGAAGAAGCAGCAGCAGCAGAGACGGTGCAGGGCCAAAGGAAGGCGGGCGACCTGCGTGGGAAACTTTTGCAAAATATGCAGCCAACGGCAGCAGAAGCATAGCGTAAGCAGAAGAAGTGCCAAGTCGCTATCTCCCTCTTTGTCCCACACTTGCTGCATCTGTATCTCTATCACCTTTGGCAGGCTTGAGACAGAGCTTAGTGACCGCGCAGCTTTGGGGCGTGTGATATTTGCTGGACAGAACCGAACAGAACAGAACAGAACAACAACAACAACTGGGGAAGAAAACAGAAACAGAACAGAGCAGAAACAGAGGCAGATTACAAATAGTTGGACATATGAAGCAAGAAACGTGCTCGGGCGTCTGCATCATTCACTTTTCAATGCCCTTTTAAATAGGAGTGGGATAAAAGGGGTAGCTTGGTTCTGGTTGTGGGTGAGAAAAGTGAGATAAGTCTAAAAATCGAAATATATACGAAAGTTCTTCATTTTCAAAGTTAAAGCTCTTCCTTGAACAAGTTTAATTCATATTTCAATTGAAATACAAATAAAAGCTTTTCTTTTGATAAGTGTAATTAAAATTTAAATTAATATATACACGGAAACACATATTTTTACCAATTTTATTTATATTTTTTTATCAATATATAAGCGAAAGCACTTTTTACAAGTTTATTTAATATTTTAATCGGTAATTTACCGAAAGCTCTTCTTTTTACAAGTTTAAATAAGCTGTATATCAAAATAAAAATGAAAGCGTGTTTAGAATTGATTTTATTCCTGACTTTCACATCTTTTTACTGTGTGTACAGTTCCTTTCGCTGCTGTTTGCAGGGTATTCCCCAGTCTATCCACAACTCTCAATGCATTCTTATGAGTTTCACTTGTTTCCCATGCATTGAACTTGTTATAGGGGCCTTGTTACTGGCCCTGTGACTGAGCCTCGTCTCTGATCTCTCTCTGTTCTCCCTTCGCCGTACTCTGGTCCTGGTCAATGCACGAAAACAATTAGCCAGGCGGCTTCTGCTTTAGTTGTGTGTTTAAGTAGTTTCAAAACCCAAACCAAAAACGACACCCAAAGCGTAGACAACAACGAGCTCATCATTATCTGTTTGTTCTTCTACCGTTTTAGCCGGCGCGACATACCAAACTGGAGAAGGCCGACATACTCGAGATGACGGTGAAGCATTTGCAGTCGGTGCAGCGTCAACAGCTCAACATGGCCATCCAAAGTGATCCCACAGTGGTGCACAAGTTCAAGACGGGCTTTGTCGAGTGCGCCGAGGAGGTGAATCGCTATGTCAGTCAAATGGAGGGCGTCGATGTCGGCGTTCGTCAGCGTCTCAGCGCCCATCTGAACAACTGTGCCAATAGTCTTGAGCAGATTGGCTCCATGAGCAATTTCAATAATGGTTATCGCGGTCAATTGCCAACGTCCATGTTTCCGGGATCCGCAGCTCCGTTGTTTCCTTCGCTGCCGCAGGATCTGAACAACAACAACAACAGCAACATCAACAGCAACAACAACAGCAACAGTCGGGAAAGCGCTTCAGCTATACAAATGGGTGGATTGCAGCTTATTCCCTCTCGTCTGCCCTCAGGCGAATTTGCACTGATTATGCCAAACTCAACAACTACGACGACGACGACGGCGCCTGCGCCTGCTCCCTTTGTCTGGCCAGGATCAGCGATGAATGCGGCTAGCGCGGCACTGGCCAACATTGCCAATCCAACACATCTGAGCGATTATACGCAGAGCTTCAGACTGAGCGCCTTCAAGCCCACAACTGCCACTCAGACACAACTCCAGGCCGGCGGCACAGCAGCCACAATGGTGGTGAAGAACACAACCACAAGCAGTCCACCACTCAGTCCCATCTCCTCCATCTCCAGCCAGAGTCAGGGTGATGAGTCACGCGCTGCCTCGCCGGCAAGTGCGGCACAGGCGGAACTTCTGCTGGCCAAACAGCACAGTTTTGCCGGTGTCTTCTCCACGCCGCCGCCGACAAGTGCAGAAACCTCGTTCAATACCAGCGGCTCCCTGAATCTGAGCGGTGGCAGCCACGACAGCAGCAGCTCTATCTGCAACACATCGCATTCGCTGGTCGCGCATCTGCAGCAACAACAGGTGAGCTCGACCAGCGGCCAGGAGAGTTCCGCCCTCAAGCGGGAACGGGAACGGGAGGCTGAACTGGAGCAGGCACAGGCCGATTCTAGCGATTGTTCGTTAATGGACGAACCATCGTCTAAGAAATTCCTGGCCGCCGCCATCGAGAAGTCCAGCTCCGCCTGGCGGCCCTGGTGAAACAGCAGCAACATCGAAGATCATCTCAACATCGAAAAACATCTTCTATATATATATAATATGTTAAGTTTTTTTCCCTATCTAAAAGTTAATTCATTTGTTAATTTATTTTCATATTAAAATTGTCATTTAACGTTTTTTCGCTTATCGCTTTCTTCAATTTTAAGTTCAGCTGTGATTATTTACGTGTGTATATTTTTGTGTAATTTTTTTGTATAATTTGTATTAATTTGTTTAAGCCTTTATCTATTATGTACTATTAATATTATTATTATGTATTTTAGCAGCGTACAACATTTTTATATTATTCTTATATTAAAACTACAAGAATTTTTTAACTAAGTTATGTAGATTTTAGTCTAAAGTTCAATGTTTCATGTTTAATATTATATTATTATATTATTATATTTTAATATACTAGTATATAACGATGTTCATGCTGCGATTCATCTGAGTGAAAGATTGATAAAAATAATAAATGCTTTAAAACAAGCAGAAAATAGTTGATGAGTTCTTTTCGGGGAAACTAAAGGGTAGATTGGTTTTCAAGTGTAATACTGCAATGCCTTCATTAATAACCTTTCTTCTTATATACAATATTCTTCCTGAAATATTACAGTCAATCTTATGATGTTTGTCTTGCTGAAAAACTAGATTTTACGATAATTCGGTGTTCATTTACCTGGATTTGCTTTTAAAACATGGCTTATTAGATCTTAAACTTGTATTTCAGGTGATAATTTAGATTGGAATGTAATTCACAATTGTAAAAGGCTAAACACAAACTTGTTACACTTTAAATTAGCAAAACTGAACTATATTTGAAAGCATTTCCCTAATAATTCTTAAATCAATTCTTTGTCGGGCTGCCAAATCCCTCGGGTCGAGTTTAGACTTGTCAAATATTCTTAACATAATTACTAAATCAAATATATTAAGTTTACAACATATTAAACATTATTTTAGCAGCTAGAAAGTCATGTGTCAATTGTATGCAACTAAACTTGACCCAGAGAGCTTGAACCGTGAGAACGGAAACTGATAATACTATAATCAAAGTATTGTGCGGAAGTGACCTTGATGTAGTACGTTCTACACAACGAAATACGATCGTTTTTGCAACAATTTACTGAATTGATAACTCAATTAGAGCGGTTCGCCTCCCTAGTATATAAGAGCAGTGGCTTTTTGATTTGCCGACACAATTTCAGAGCTCGCACAAAAGTTATTGCAATAGTAGAGCACACAGTGATCTTCAGGTGTGCCTCGATCATCGATAAAGTTTTTGACGAAAGCGATTCCTTATAAGTAACTACAAATTATGGCAATGAAATTGATTGCATGTCAATTACTGATGATTTGGATGCTGATCTGCTGCCCGCTAATCGATGCTAACGATGGAATGTTGAAATATCAAGCATCTCCGAAACTCACAGGACCTGCCAAGTTGGTACATGATCCGAAGGATACAATGCTGAATTCCCTGGACGAGGCAATGCAAAAGATCTCCAATATCTATATGCAAGCTCTTATATCTGGTACACATACACCCGAATTGGAGATCTCGTTGCGGGGCCTAGAAATGGAACTATTCGAGCTGCTCGATCAACTGTATAAACAGCATCGTCTGAAGGACTATATGAAGTACGAGGCGGAAGTGACGCGACAAATGATTATCTATAATATGCTCAAGCGATTGTTTGGCTACGAGAAATTAGAATAAACGAAAAGATCAATAAATTGATTTTGCATCCTTTGACTGTCTCAATTTAAATTCACTTCCGTAATCACTTCCGCAATGAGCAGGACCTCATGTCCTGCGGCTGCCTTGCGTGTGGCTGTCGAACGACACGACAACTTGCAACTTCCCACACTCAATCATATCGATTCGGTGGCTGCTGCTGCTGCTGCTGCTGCCGATCTGTTACCCGATCTGCTGTGAGAAAGAACCGAATTATCATAATTTCCATTTCCTTTTAGCGCTATTATCCTTTGCGTAGTCTCCAAATACCGTTGCACTTGTTCCCACACACACACACATACACTCTGAAGATCCTTTATCTTTGCTCGCTTCGTTGTTTGCTTTGTGGTTGTTGGTGGTTCACAGGTCCTGCGTCTGTTTGCATTGCACTTGTTCTGCTGTGGATCCTTTTTCTCATCTTTAGGTTCTTTTCTTTGTCTCTATGTTTGCTGTGATTTGATGCTGCCCTCACTATTCGAATGTCGGCATCTTGGGATCTCCGTGTGTGTATGAGTGTGTGTGAAATTCCTGTGCACTTCGCTACGGTTTATCACTTTTGTTTTTACTTTTGATTTCGTTTACGGGCCATGGGAATGAGAATTTCTTCTTCTGTTTTTTTCGTGCTGGCATTGAAATTCGTTTGGTATAATTAATAGCCCAATGGTGGCCCCCAAGTGGGTTGCCATCTAAGGCCCAGCTGGATTGAAATGCGCAGTTCCACAAAAACTGGTTATTTACCCAAAAAAGTGTATACAATAAGATTCATTATTGTTAGCAGGGTCGCAAAATTACTGGTTTCAGTTGCGCATTAAAAGCGCAAAATCTCCGCACAGGATACTCAAGTTTTCTAGCTTTCCTTGCTTGGTAATAAACTAGTTTCAAATGCTTACATACATATATGCAGCACATGGCAGCAAAAGGAAGAATCAAAGTTTATTTAAACAAAATTTCAACTCAATCTATAACTGATTATTTGGGAAACAAATACAGCAAAATTGTTTAAAGTTAGGTAATTCTTTGGACAACTTGTTCGGTTTCTAGGAGCAATTGAAGTTTGGTTTATTATTGGGTAAAAAGAGTCAGGGGCTTGTTATTTGTTATACTTATTCCGCAAAACGTTTCGGCTTGCCGTCTTGATCCTCTGACCATTGTCCGGCAATTCTAAACTATTTAATTGTAATTAAATTAACTTGGAAGACATTGTTACAAATGATTTTTCCCACAGACTGAGATTGGTTTAAACCCAAAACCCTTGTTGGGCTTATAATAGAGATATCTTTGCAAACAAACAAACAACAAAGTCATGCCGTGTTTAACAGGAATTCTCCCACACACACACACACACACTCAGACACTCTTTTTGAATATGTATGCGATCCTTTTTTGGCAGAGCAAAGGATGAAATTAAATGAAATCTACCCGGCATCTACCTGTGCCAGGCCAAATTCAAATCGCTTGCATTTTTCACACGTTCCAATGGCTCGACTCGACTCTGAATGGGCCCAGATAGTTGTCGACCGGCCCGACTGTGGCCAACAAGTGCATTGGGAATGCATATTTAGGCTCATATCAATAACCCACAGTAAATATGCGTGAGACAGCGGCAAGGCAGCAGCTTTGCAGCAGTAATAACCAAATGCAAGAAATCAGTTCATAGATACATGGTAAAAATGTTCCCAGGCCAAGGGCTCCATCGGATCAATAGAGTCCTTCAGGTAGACGCCCCTTAAAATGTAAACGGAAGTGCCCACGCGTCGCACACTTGAACTACGAAACGTTACGAGAGAGAGGAGAAAAAAGGGAAATCAACAAATTCAATTTTGAGTGCACACATTTTTATATCATGCATATCCTTTTGTGGCACATAATAGAAAACAAATTGCTGTCGATTTTCCTGGCACATTTTCCCCTTTTCACGCTGCTCGCTGCTCGCGTCTTGTAAAAAAGTGAGAACGGTTGAGCGTTGAAAATTGAAAGTTACTTCCGCTTCGTGCTGAGATTTCTTTTAAGCAAAACGAACTAAGGAACATAATGCCATATGGTAACATTTGTTGGGGATTGCGCAATAGGATGTCTCAACTATTTCCTATTTTATATCTGTACCTGACATACTATTTTCTAAACTTAAATTACCAATTGTGATAATTACAAGTAGTAATAATAAAACTGGCAATGTCATGGTTAAATTTTAACATGCCGACATGCTTTCTAGACCTATATGATTCCTATAAAATTCGATAAACTATAAGTACAAGACAATTGATTGCTTTACAATACTATCCTTGGATTCCCTTGTATTTATGTATAATTTACTCCGATAAAACAATGGAAAACTATTGTCTGAAGCTTGTTCTCAATTAATTACCCAAAATAATGAAATTTCGATGCAGCATCCATTTGGAGGACAAACAATGATTAAAAAGATATTGATAGATGTATCAAAGCGATATTATCTATTTTATAGTTTCCTTACATAGAAAACTCTAATTCAATTATTGAATCGCAATGCCGTAAAAACCCAAACCAATAAATTGAATACAATTGCAGTTAATTATATTAGTATATATTTGTATTTATACAATTGCTTTTGAATGTATTATATATTTAGTGCATACATATTTATTTATATATATTTAATAGGTTTTCTTCAACGTTTTGCACTCTACTTTACATACATTATATATTTATATATATTTATATTGTTATTTAGATTTTTACATAGTAGTGTTATTAAAATTTGGCGTTCGTCTGAGCATTAGTTTTATACAGGAAATCGCATTTGTTCGATTGCTTTAAATAGATGACAAACTAAATAAATGTTATATAATGTATATATGATAATAATGTAGACATATCCTTTAAATGTACTTAATTTATATTATTTAGACTATGCAACTTGTTCGTTATATGTAGTATTGTTTGTCGTGTGTGTTTTGTTCTGTCTCAGTATTTTTCGGGTTTTCTTTGCGTTTGTGCGTTATAGTATTTATATTTTTAGTGTGCTCATTAAATTAATTTAAATGCATTTCTCTTTGTTCTTGGTCAGTTAAAAAAGACAAGTTTTACTTTAACAATTCTTTGCTAATTGTTTTTGTTTTTTTTTAGACTTTAACACTAATTGGCAAACGGTTTAGTGTTTCTTTTAAATGTTAACTAGGCTGCCAGTGGGCTTTAAATTTATAAAAATATTTACAACATTCTCATTAGCACGCGAACTTCAACTAAGTCTACGAACTACAAAATTTACAAATGCACAAAAACGTATTATAAAACAAAAATTAATGTCATTATATAAGGAAGGCAAATGGTTGTAAACTTTGCGACAATTACACAAAAGGCGCTTAAACACAAAAATTACAAGAATGATTACAAGTTATGAGTATAAGGACATCAATATTAAGGACATAACATGAGGAGCACAAGGAGCTGCCTGAGTTTTAGCGCCGCTCCCCCCCCCTACTCTAAGCTCCTCGCCCCCCGCACCTACAACAAAAAAATAATGGGAACGAAATGTATATAAAAATGTTTACAAAATTCGTAATATGGCTACGCTATCAGTCCATTGTTCGTGTTGAAGTCGGTTTGGATTTGGATTTAGATTTGGATATCGATATCGATTTGAAGATGCGCTTAGCACAGCTCGCAATCTGATTGGCTGACACGGTCCAATCATCAGAGTATGTCCGGTGTGTGTGTCTCGTCGTGCGTGTGCTGCAACAGACCCTTCCTCTCATCGGGGCCTGTACTACTTAGCGCTATTTCCACACTGGCCGGCTCCGCAATGGCATCGGCGTACATTGATTCGTACACGGGATTGGCAAAATTTCCCTGTAAATAATAAATTCAAATTAATTAAATGTCTTGACAAAAGTAAATCAGGTAAATTACCTTATCATCTTCATGTGCGAATGGCGGCGCTTCATCTGCATCGCCGCGATACATTGGATTGGTTAGCATGATCTCCACATTGTCGGTAAGACGAGCATGTGAAAATGGCTGTGCAATGCGATGTTTTCTGCAAGCAAAAGAAGGATTAATCGCTGTTATTAGCTGAAAATTGATTTGTCAACTCACTTCAGTAGATAAACAGCACCGCCAACCAAAGCTAGCAGTAGTGAAGTTATTGCCAAGATGATTGCCATTACGGAGAGTAAACTGCTCGATTCCTGCTCGCCACTCAAAGCATCAGCGCTTTCGCCCAAACAGGGCACAATACGTTTATTATCACACAAGCATTCATTGATGGAGCTGCCGCTGCGACAAACGCTACACTCGCCGACACAATGCGGTGGCAGATCACAGAATTCGCCCTGCCACTCTCCAATGCAACTGCAACGTGGCATCACATACTCATTCAGGTGGCACACAGCCCCATTGGCACAATGGCCCACACAGGGATTGTCCCCGCCCACAGGCATTGTGCAGAACTCGCCGTTCCATTGATCCGTGCAATTGCACATGGCAATTCCCTTGATGACGTGACAAGTACCGGAGTTCTGGCAAATGATGCCCGTGCAGGGATCACGCGGCGGCAGCTGGGAAACATCACAAAAGCGCGGTGGCATCGAAGTCTTGCACAGATCCGACTCACAACGATCTCCAATGTAACGTGTCGGACAGGTGCAGCTCAAACGATGGCCACGATCATAACAGGTTCCACCATTCTGACAGAAATCTCGACATGAATTCGCCTCACAGTGTTCGCCGTAGTAGCCACTTGGACACTTGCACTGTCGCTGGCCCTTGCCTCCAATGCTGCAGGTGCCTCCATTTTTACAGTAGTCAGCGCACTCGTTAAACTCGCAGCGTTTTCCTGTGAACCCGTCGGGACACTCACACTGTGGTGCCCCAGTCATCGTCTCGCGACAAATGCCGCTATTCTCACAGGTCAGATTCAGGCAGTGTTCACAGTGATCGCCCACATACAAGTCCGGGCAGCTGCATTTCATTCCTCCAGTCTCGGAGACGAGACACGACCCACCATTGTGACAACGGCTTTGGCATTCCGATACAGAAGTCTCACAACGTGGTCCCGACCAGTTCGGCGGGCAGGTACACTTCAACGGCGGTGGATCCAGTCCGGGCAATTGCGGTGCCACCATGCACAGTCCGTAGTTCATACAGTAGCCGGAGCAGCGAAAATGCTCGCACAGTTCACCTTCAAATTGAGCCTGGCATACGCATTTTGGCACATGATTGATCACCTTACACGCGCCCAGATTGCACGCGAGTGGACAATAGTCGGGTATTTCCGTTTGTGCCTTGCAAATTCCATCCTCGGTCATCACATACTCATTGGGACACTTGCATGTATGGCCGCTGGCGGATTCCGATGAGAGAATACAGAGTGCCGGCGATCCTTTGCAGGGTTCCTTGGCGCAAGGATTGCTTACTGCAAAGATTAAAGCGGAAATTAGATTAATGTATAAACCGCAATATAAACAAAACAGAATGAAATCACAATTAATTTTGTGTGCAAAAAATCTATAAAATGGATAGTAAATGGGCAATTTCTCACAACTTTGTAAACTAACTGATTTCGTTTAGCATTGCCTTTTTTAAATTATTGTATTTCCATTTATTGACCAATTTAGACCTGGTATCATTTTAATCATTCGATAGATATAAGTTTCACTTACTGTTGCGATTCTGTTTCATGGGATGCAGAATGCCAATGTCCGAGGATCGATATCCCTTCAGTAAGTAGGTGCCATTGTCATTGCCAAACTTGTTCATTTTAATGATGCTCTGGTCATACAACTTGATGTACAGATAATCCTCAAAGACATCAATCTTTTGAGGCTTCTCGCGAGTTCCAAAGCGACGCACCACATTACGATCCTTGCCATTTAAACGACACGTTTCAATTGTGCCCTTGCGGTAATCTGCCCAATATAATCGACCCGTTGGATAATCTATAGACAGGCTGATTGGCCAACCGACATCCCGCTCTACAAGGCTCTTCTTATTGCTGCCATCCAGTGAAGCTACCAATATGCCATTCTCCAGCGTTGACCAAATCATAACTCGTGATTCCGGCTCTAGGACAATATCCGTTGGATTCATGCCCGTGGAAACAAGAGAGATGTACTTCTTGCCTTCAATATCAGTCGCTATAATTTGATTGTGACGCGAATCAATGATATAGACCATTTGTGTTATCCAATCGACAGCCAGCGATTTGGGATCATCCAGATCGGGTATCTAAATGAATCAGATTCGATTTTAGTGAAATAAAAAACTCTGGAGACGCTCTGGATACTTACATTAAAAGCTGTTAACTCCTTAAGATCACGACGCACTCGTACGCCAACGCCCTCCACATGAGGCGTGGCAATTTTCATGGTATGCACCTTGCCGTGATGTGAGTCAATCCAGAAGAGCAGCGTATCCTTTGGCCGGATAAGTATGTCAAATACATCAATTTTTAAGCTGTCCGTTTGGAAGAAGCCGACGACAGTGGTGCCCTCCTGTTTGGCGGGTAATATAAAACGGAATTCCTGCTCCGAGGCCAGTAATAATATTTGATCCGGTCCCGAAGCCAAACAAGTGGCATTCTTAGCCACACCCTTTTGATAGCCCGCCGTACACTTGCAGTTGTAGTGTCCCGCCTTCTTTTCAATGCAAATCTGCGAACATGTGCCGAAGCCACAGACCGGTGGCTGACAGTTCGTCTCATCAGAGCCATCAACACAATTGTATTGGCCATCACAGCGGAAGTTCTTCGAGATGCAGTCATTGTTCTCACACTGGAACTGATCATGCCGACACTTTGGCAACGCTGCACACACCTGATCCGATTCATCCTCGTTCTTGCCACAATCGTTGACTCCATCGCAAAGTGCCGACTTGCGTATGCATAGAAGACTGTCGCACTTAAAAGCATTGTAGTGACAATGAATGTGGGCACAGGTGTCATAATTTTCATCACTTCCATCCAGACAATCATCCCATCCATCGCATTTCCAGCGTGACATTATGCACTTGCCATTACCGCAGCTGAAATGATCGTGCGGACATTTGCAGTTAACCTCATCGGAGCCATCGGGGCAGTCATCATCGCCATCACATTGATATTGCCTGATAGTTCATGGAAAATTCATTAATCAATTGTAAGTATTATATAGTACTAATGTGTACCACAATAACTGAGTTATAGTATGTTTTTAAGTACAAAGGGAAGATTTTCGAATCAATTTAACTTCATTGTCACTCACATGTTAATGCAGGTGTTAAAAGCAGCGCATTTAAACTGATTGGGCTTGCAGGTGATGTTACAGTTGATCTCGTCGCTACTGTCATCGCAATGGATCTCACCGTCGCAGCGGAAGTCGTGCTTAATGCATTTTCCGGTGCCACAACGGAATTCGCTCTCGGAACAGTTTCGCATTTGGCAGTTGAGCTCATCGCTGCCATCGCCGCAATCGTTCTCATAGTCACAGCGCCAGCGTCCAGGAATGCACTTGGAGTTGTTGCACTTGAAGTAAGTGGGATCACAGGTTGCTTTAGAGGTGTGACAGCTGGGGGGTTCATCCTCGCCATTGGGGCAATCCTCCTCGTCATCACAGCGCCAGGCAAGCGGTATACAGCGACCCGAGTTGCACCTACAAAATGAAGTGAAAGAATAAGTCTAAGGATCTTCACATCTTATCGTGAAAATATACAAAATGTTTAACTTACTGGAAGTCGTTGGGTCCACAGGAAACATGATCACAGTTGGCCTCATCGGATTTGTCGGCACAATCAATGTCGCCATCGCAGACCCAAACATACGGCATGCAGCGATTGTTGCTGCACTGGAACTGATCCTTTTTGCAGACAAGCGGAGTGCAACCGACCTCGTCCTCGCCAGCAGGACAATCTCGGACGCCATCGCAACGCTTCACGCTGTCCACACAGAAGGCTGAACTGTTGGCAGTCGCCTCGCATTTCAGATGATTCTCGAAGCAGGTGAACTTATCGCAATTCAATTCGTCCGTGTTGTCGCCACACTGATTCACACCATCACAAATGGCCGAGGGATGAATACACTTCTTGTTCCCGCATTGATATTGTCCGGGCTCACAGTGGAAAGGCGGGCAGGACTCCGGTTCATCGCTGCCATCGCCGCAATCGTCCTGCGTGTCACAGCGCCAATAGAAGGGTATACATTTGTACGTATTGATGCACTCAAAGTGCGCAGCAGTGCAATTGGCGCGACACGTGCGTCCATCCTCGGCGAGCACAAAGTTGTTGGGGCAGCCACACTTAAAGTACGGTTCCTCCGGCGCCAGCAGGCACAACGTAGAGCAGTTGGCCTGCAGGCAGGGATTACCACTGATTGGCTGCTGTTGTCGATACGGATGGAAGACACGCAAGTCCATGGGTCTGTGTATGGTTGTAATCAGTGTTGAGCAGTTCTGTCCATCATATTTATTGCAGTACTCAATAGATTTTGTCTCCCAGTCAGACCAATAGATGCGATCCTCCCATACGGCAATCGCAAAGATATGATGCAGATTCAAATGTGGGTTAATGCTGCGTGAAAGCAAAATTCGTGTCCGATTTCCATCAAGATCACTGACCGATATCGTATCCTCTCTGGCATCGCCCCAGAATAATTGTTGCGTCTCAAAGCTAATGGTCAGGGCATTCGGCCAGCCGAGATTCTCGCGTATTATCATGCGTGGCTGTGATCCATCCATGCCCGCCTTACCAATATGCGGATTATCACCCCAATCGGACCAGTAAATGTGACGTTGATATGGATCCAAGGCAATGCCTCGAGGTTCTCGCAAATTCTCATTGATTAGCACACGTCTGTATTTGCCATCTAGCTGGGATACTTCGATCGTATCCAATCCCTTGTCGCACCAATACAAATTCTTGGCCACCCAATCAACGGCCAGGCCATCGGGATTCTTCAACATTGCCTGATGCAGCGTTTGTGTTTTGTTTTCCGCTGGACAATGACGTTTAATTGTGCCCACAGTGCTGGTAACATCCGACCAATACAGACACTGACTTTCCCAGTCGAAATCCAGGGCCACAGCATTGGACAGCGAATGGATTAGTATAGATCCGTTGCCCGTATGATTCACCTGCCTGATGTAATAGCGATTGGAGAATATTAACTTCATGGTCTCGTTGCTGGTCGACTTGCAGGTATGATGATCCCTCAGCTCGTATCCCTTGGCGCACAGACACTTATACGATCCGTGCGTATTCATGCAGGTCTGGGAGCACGGCTGCTGTTCGTCACACTCATCAATGTCCGTGCAGAGGTGTGTACTGCCGGGCAACAACCTAAAGCCGGGCAAACAGCGGCATTCATAGCCCACCACCTTGTCTATGCACTCATGTTCACAAATATCCTGTATAAGACACTCGTTCATGTTGCACAGCGCCTCATCCGAATAGTCGGCACAATCATTACGCCTGTCGCACAACAAATCCGCACTGATACAGGCGCCGTTCTTGCAACGGAAATCGTTCGTGCCATTGCAGGTACGCGTGTGAGCGCAAAGTGAGTCCAACTCATCGGATCCGTCGGCACAGTCCGGTCTGCCATTACAGGTTTGATTCTTGAAGATGCAAGCGCCGTCCTGGCATTCGTGCATTTGTGTGCCGCCTGGACAGGCGTGCGGTGGATAAGCTGGCTCACAGCCATCGTACTCATCATCTCCCCCTGGGCAGTCCTCGTCGCCATCGCACACATAATGCGAATCGATGCAGAGACCTGCAAATAAAAGAATGAATGAAGTATTAACTAATGTTATTACAAGAGAACTTATCTTCGGCAAACCGAAGTTGTAATACAATTGCAAATCATTGTTATATAAAACACAAGAAAAATGTCCTTTTCTGTATTAAATTTTCGACGGATAGTATATATAGCAAACACACGATTTTAGCCTTTTCTTATTTACCAAACATCTGTGAGATTGGTTTAGATATCACGAAATATAAGTAAGTTATTGCTACTAAAGACAGATTTTCGACCGCTCTTCCTTTGGCAGACTCCATTAACGTTTTTTACATCTCGAGAAAAATGACTATACTATATATTAAATTAGAAATTAAAAAGCACTTACCACTTCCGCAGAGGAAGGCCGGTGGCTGGCAATCGGGAATGTGGGCAATGCCACCGCATTGGGGTCCCTCATCCTCGGCGCCCTGACCGCCACTGCCGGGACAGTCTTGTTCGCCATCGCATACCCACTTCTGTGGTATGCAGCGACCCGAGCTCTTGCACTGGAACAAATGAGCGCGACACGGACGATTGGGGCACTGCGGACCCTCGTCGGTGCCATCGGCACAATCGCTTTTGCCATCACACTGCCAGCTGCTGGGAATGCAACCGTTGTCACAGCCAAACTGATTCACTTGACAGCTGAGGCGACAGTTCAACTCATCGCTGCCATTCTCGCCCGCCTCATCCATGCAATCGTTCTCGCCATCACAACGCCAGGCGCCGGCAATGCAACGACCATTTGCACAACGGAACTGACCCAAGGCGCAGGTGGAGCGATTGTTGCATCCGAGCTCATCGGTGCCATCGGGACAGTCGGGTTCGCCATCGCAACGCCAGCTGGGCATTATGCAAATGGTGCTATTCGCACAGTGCTCGAAAAGAGCGTCGCCCTGCTCACAAGTTCGCTGGGCGCAATGTTTCTCATCGCTGAAATCGCGACAGTCTCGCATATTGTCGCAGAGGAAGTTACGTGAGATGCATTCACCGCTGCCGCAACGGAATTGATCTGCCTGGCACTTGCAGAGCAGCGGGGTTTCATCGCTGCCATCCCCACATTGCTGCAGTCCATCGCAGGTCTGCTCCTGGGCAATGCAGCGATGATTTTGGCACATGAAATGACTATCTGGACACTGTCGGATAACACAATAATTGCGCAACTCGTCGGATCCATCCAAACAATGCGTCACATTATCACAGGTCAGCTCCAGCGGTATACACTCACCCGAATGGCAGTTGTACTGCGACTTGCCGCAATTTGTATGCACCGCAGCAATGCAACGTCTTCCATCGGCCGCCAAAACGCCTTGGGTACACTGGCACTTGGCCAATCCGTCTTTGTTTAAAATGCACACATCCTCGCAGAGTCCATTCAGTATTTTGCACTGATTCGAGTCACAATTGATGCTGTTATTCTGCACCGCAATAATGCCCATTGGCTGTGCCACATGCTCGCGAAGGAAGAGCACATCTGTGCCCGTATATTTATTGGCACGCACCACGGCGTGCAGCACCCAATCTGTCCAGAACAACAGATCTCCATACACAGCCATGGCGAAGGCATGTTTGGGTGTTGTATGTGCCAATATCACACGATTTGTGCCATCATAATTGGCATGCTCAATCTTATCCAGTCGGGCATCTGCCCAATAGAGTTGCTGCTGTTCCAGGTCGAGAGTCAAAGCATTTGGCATCTTTATATCCGTATGTATAATTCGTTCCACACCGTAGCCTGTCAGATAAGCACGCTGTATGCTCGGAGACTGTTCGTTCCAGTTGGTCCAGTAGATCATGCCCAAACACGGCTCAACTGCAATGCCACGTGGCTTGTCTTTGTTCTGTAAACTCAACACATTATTCACATGCTCTAGATTCTTTTCGGGCTGTGGATTTAAATGCTCTAGCTCTAAACTGCGTATGGCAGCATCGTTATTCGAGGTCCAAAACAACTGCTCGTTGACCATGTCATAGGCCAGACCCTCGACACGTTTCTGCTGCGAGACCAGCACACGTTGCCCAGTGCCATTGAAATGCACCTGATTGATGGTACTCTGCAGCACATCCGAGTAGTAAACCAGCTGCTCCTCATAATTATAACTGATGGCAATCACATTTCGCATCATCGTTGCATTCGATATGATCTGTACTGGCCAGTTCTTGTTGGCGTGCTCTGTCATATGGATGCTTTCAATGTTGCTGCGATAGCTGAAGAGCAGGAAATTGTCATAGGGCTCACAACTGAAACTATCTGCAGCGAGGCGACTGTGCGAGCAGGCACATATGGCGCTGGTGCCGTTAAACAAACACAACTGCTCGCATCCGCCATTGTTTTGGGCACAAGGATTTGTGCCGTGTTGGACACGTTTCGAAAATATTTTTAGATCGTTAATGGCATCCTGTTCTGTCTTGAGTATTAGTCGTGAGTTCGTAAGATTTGACAGTGGCGCAACTTTAATGGAACCTTCACTGTATTTATTCTCCGCCCAGAAGAGATAATCTCCAAGCTTGGCCAGCGACACGGGCTTGTTTAATGTATCATTCAACAGCAATTGTCGCAAATTTCCATCGTAATCAACCTTCATAATAGCATCCGGATATCTTTCGCACCAATAAACCTTTGTGGCATCCATGTCAACGATCAGACTGTTCACTGCCCAATTAGGACGTGTCTGATTAACCAGCACAAAGGGCTGACTGCCATCCAGGCCGATGCGTCCAATATAGTTTTGGGTTACATAGAACAACAGACCCTGCAACGGATCCACAGCCAACACGCTGGGTTTTTCCACATTGGCGACGACCACATACCGATGACTGCCATCCAGACGAGATACTTCAATGATATTGCGTTTGGTATCACTCCAATAAATGTTGCCAGCAATCCAATCGATGGCCATGCCGCCCAACCAGTCCTGTTGCTTGTATCCAGCCAAATTGATGGAATGCAGAATAGTTTCCCGATGAGTGCCATCGCGACGTACTCTCGAAATGGTCCCGAAATCATTGTCACCCCAATAAAGCATATCTGTGGCAGCGTGGTATTCAATGAAGCTCGCCAAGCCAACACGTGAGATGGGCACCAGAGCCTAAATAGAAAGAGAAGTGGTTGAATATCGAGTTTAATGTGTTCAACGGACACAGCTGGCAATTGTACTGATTCCAATTTGATTTGATTAAATTATACGGCATTCTGGCAGCAACACACAATTATTTGGCCTAATTTAATTACAATTTTCAGGGTTTGAGATTTTTAATATCACTAAGTACTTTGTTTAGATATTGTTGTTACTGCCACAAAATATTTAGTAGGTGGGCAAGAAAAGGGCGTATATCTAACCGGTTTTGGTGGCTCAAACTGTTCACTGGGATCAATCATTTCCACACCCTGCATCACATCAATCGAGTAGAATATAAACTCTGCACGCGGTATGCAACGTGTGGGATTATTGGGCTCTACATCGTAGCCCAAGGCGCAACGACACACATGATCTGTGGAAGATATGGCCAAGCAAAGTTGCTCGCAACCACCTCGCAAGGGTCCAGCACAAGAGTTGGTGCCCGTCTGGGCATCTGCATAGAACATCTTCATGCTTTGAATGCTTTCTGTAAAAGGAAAGAGGTAAATAATTGGATAAATTCAATCAATTCTTTTGATTCATACTTGTATTAACCCGCAGGAAGGACATATTTAGACACTGCTCCTTCTCGCAGTGCATGATGGCGCTTTGGATATTCTCGGGAAAGTAAAGAGTGCCATTGTAGACTGTAAGTGAACTTATAGACGTGATTTGACTGGCAACCAGCACCAGATGCGTTTCATTCTTGGGTATATCGTAATAGGCAATACCGGAGTTATCATAGGCGTAATACAATCGTTGCGAATCAAAGTCCATGGTCAGACTTTGCATGCTATTATTATGCTCATGGATAACAAGGCGTGCGGAACCATCGAGATTCGATTGCTCCAGCTGCCACAGCGTATTATTGTGTGCCGAGTGTATCCAATACATTTTGCCACTACAAAGAACAAAAGTTAATTGCGAATTTAATTGAATGTAAATAAAATATTACTTGGCCGGGTCCAGGGCAATGCTGTCCACCATATTGAGGTTCTCATGAATGTGTGTCGTATACTCCCCCTGCAGATTACTGACGAGAATTGTGCATACCGTTTGACCTGAGGAGAAATACATGTGCTTGGCTATCCAATCGATGGCAAAGCCATAGGGCTTCTCAATATTGGTATTGATAATGGGCTCAATGAGGCCACTGGAGATGCCAGCTCTAGAGATTTCGTTCTGTTGTATATCTGACCAATAGATGTGACTGTCCTCCACCAGATAATCAATGCGTTGCGGCGCCACAAGCTGCAGAAGAGTTAAATATAGGATTTAATTGGAATCATACGCAATAAAAATGATCTGGAAGAATGGAACATTCTTTAATATTCTACATTATATTTAAATTTTGTTTTTACAAATAGATTTAACTTTTATGTTTGGTCTAAATGCAAATAATAATAATTTTACTTTAAGCTTTATTAAGAAATCATAAAGTAAATCGTATTTTTATAAAGAGAACATGTTAACATGGACATTTTTATTAATTTAATACAGTTCTTTAAAAAAAAACTCGATTTTTATCAATATTAAGGAAGTTTTCTATCTAAATACAAATATAAGCGTAATTTTGTAAATTTGTTGATACCAATAAACCATTCAATTTATATATCATATTTCAAAAACTATACATGTCAGAGTCCATTATTAAAGAAGTTAGTTTTCCCCCCAAGAAAGTAAAGGAATGACTTTTACTTACCCTGGGAGACTGTCGGATGGTGGGAATGGTATGATGATTGGGCTGTTGTAGATCTATCCCACGTATTTCATCGCCAATGACAAAGAGCAGCACCTGCTCATTGGGCACACAATTCCGCTCGTCAGCGGGATCCAAGCGCATAACGTGCGGACACTCACATTTGAACGTTCCTCGGCCGCTCAAGAGGCAAAGATGCGAGCACCCGCCGTTGTTGTCGCCACAGGGATTACGATCCCAGGGCTGACGACTCGAGTGCAGTATCTGTATGCCAAATGGTTGGGTCTGCGTGCGTTGCAATACCTGAACATCACTGCCATTCCATTTGTTGGCACGGATCACCGACGTTGTACGCCAATCCGTCCAGTAAACGTAATTCTCAAAGACAGAGATGGCGAATGGATGGGAAAGTATCTCCTTGTTGCGCAACACAACATGATGCTCGGAGCCATCGTATTTGGTGCTGCTTATCGAATCAGATTTGGCATCCACCCAATACACACGCTTCTGGGTATAATCGAGGGTCAGGCCATTGGGCCAGCCAGCACTTAGCTGCCAATTGGTGGCAATAAAGCGTCTGCCCTCGCCGGCCATGCTGCAGCGTTCAATGCGCGGCGAATTGTCATCCCAATCGGTCCAGAAGAGTAAACCTTCACGTGGATCCAATGCAATAGCCCGGGGACTTTCCATGTTGCCGGCAATTAGAGTTCTTCTAAAGCTGCCATTCAGTTTGGCCACCTCAATTTGATCCAGATTCGAGTCAATCCAGTATAGATTCTTGCCAATCCAGTCCACAGCTAATCCCTCAGTGGTTGATAGGCCCGAATGCACAACGGCCTCAACATTACGCAGACTTTCGCCCACCAATTGGCCACGATAGATTTTATCATCTATCACGTCCGTCCAGTAAATCTCCACGCTGGTCTCGTTATTATACAGAAAGTCCAGGGCAATAATGTTACGCAACGAACTGTAGAAGCTGCTGGCACTTAATGTCTTCAGATTAATGCCACGTATGTCCTGTCGATTGGTGAATATCACATAGGGTTCATCGGGAGCGGTGCTTTTGCATGAGAACTTGTCGTAGGCCAGGTCGAAACCCTCGAGACACTGGCAAGCATAGCTTTTCCCGTTGCTTTCGCAGACCTGAGCACATGTATCCCAATGTTCGCAGGCATGCAACATGCTGCAGCGTTTGCCATTCGGTTGCAGAAACATATGAGCCGGACATGAGCAAATGTAACCCTCGGGCGTATTATGACAATTATGCGAGCATTCATGTGACTGTTCGCAGAGTTTGTCAGCGCAAAGAAATCCCTCGTCTGTGGTATCCTCACAGTCGTTGTGACCATCACAGAGTTGGCTAACAGTAATGCATTTGTTGCTAAAGCCGCACAAGCGATCTGGATGCTCGCATATGACCGTCTCATTCAAATCAAACTTGGTTGCATGCAACTCAGTGCAGTTCACTTCATCTGTCTTGTCGAAACAGTGATTGATGCCATCGCAGCGCAGAAATCCTGGTATACACTCAAAGGGATCGACACAAGCGAACTCAAAGGGCGCACACTCGTTAAGCTCCTTCCAGTCCGTAAGCGGATGATTATCGCTCTTGGTCTGATTACAGTTGGCCTCGTCGGCAAAGTCCTCGCAATCGTTGACTCCATCACAAATATGCATATCGCCATAGCAGCCAATAGGGCGACAATAACGCTCGCCATGGCCACACTCGTGCTCGCAGGCAAGTTCATCCGCATTGTTGCTAAAAAAAAAATACAACAGGTAAGTAAGTTTACAATCAAGGCTGCAAGATTTCGGTTTATATCGTGTACTAGTTATAGTTACTAGTTACTCAAAAACTCTGTTTACAATTAAGTATATCTTGAATATTACCCGCAATTGTCCAGACCATCACAGATATCGGCAAACAGCCGACAACGTCCATTGCCGCAGTCAAACTCCGGACACTTGCTGTCGAAAAAGAGATCCGATGATTCATCGGAGGCATCATCGGGTCCACAATCGACGACGCCATCGTTGACCCAAGTGAGTTGAATGCAGCGACCGCTCTTCTCACAGGTAAACTCATTGCTATTACAGGTGTTGTGCTCACAGTTCAACTGATCCGAACCATCGAAGCAGTAGCTAATTGAGCTGCACAGCAGAGCACGCTGATAGCAACGTTCATTGCACACAAAATGCAGTTTCTTATCACAGGAGCGGGGATTACAGGGACCTTGGGCATCGCTGCTCTCATCGGTGCCATCGTCACAGTCTTCAAAACCATCACAGATATCCTTGCTATCGATGCACTGTTGTGTGCTGCGACATGCATGACCCGAAGTGCAATTGGATCGAGCCGGAGATGTTGCTGTCGAGGGTGTCAGTTGTGGTATGCAATGGGTGCCAGTGCCGTTGAGTGTATAGCGATCTGGACAACGGCAAATTGCTCCTTTAGGCGAATTCAGACACATGCCAGGACACTTGGACATTGCACATTCACTTGGCGTCTGTGGCAGTGGCTGAGTGGCCACATCAAAGATACGCAAATCGACGGCATTGCCATTCGGTTGCAGATGCACCGTCGAACTGAAGGTGTTGGTCAGATTCGTTTGCTGCACATGAAACCGCCAAATGGTCGAATTTATATTATCCACCCAGTAGACAATGCCATTGTGCTGCACCATGGCAAATGGATGAAACTGTTCCGACTTAAACAGCAATTCTCTGCCAGTACCATCCAACTTCATGAATTCAATCGTGCCCATCTTAAAGTCGCACCAATAGATACGCTTGGTGCGTCTATCCACGTCCAAACTACGTGGCCATTTCATTGCTAGTCCATCAGTTGATTTCGCCAGCAACTCCTTATGTGTGCCATCCATCCAAGCGCTGTAGATTCCCGCTTCGCAGGATTGAAACGACCATTGTGACCAGTAAAGAAGACCAGTAGTCGGATCGACCTTAAGTGACCTGCCAAAGCATTACAATTACTATTAAAGTCGATAAGGATTGAAAAAAAATAACACTAATACTATAATAAACATAAGCGATAAATTTTAAATATAAAAAAAATAAACATTATCTCTTAATACATTGTAAATATAGTTATTGTTAACTAAATTATATAATTATTATGTTAAATTTAAACGGATATTCTTTGTAAAATGAAAACATAAATTTGATAAATTATTGATGTAAAATGTTCAAGAAATTGGAAAATGCGAAGTTAAAATGAGAAACGGATCATGTTTTAATTGTAATGATATCAGAAAATACTTGTAGTATAAGAATGATTATAATTTATTTCCGGAAACTATCTATCGAATTTATATATTTATAATAAAGTTAGTAAAGAACTTTGACTTGGGAATATCAAAAAAAATATCCAGGAAATATTATATATAGATATTAATTTAGTAACTAAAGAAAGTTGAGCTGGGAACATGTCACAACTTATCAGAGAAAGTGTATATTGAAGAGACCGTTCTAGAAAATATAGTTGAAGCCTCCTATAGGAACCGGATAATAATTTTACTATATAGAAACTTCACATATCATCTTTATAGTCAGAAACATTAACGCAATTCAAATCTATTCATAATAGTCAGAGCTACAAAGTCAGATATACAAAGACTAAGAAACACTCATTGATTAAAGAAGCTTTAAATAGTTAAATATACTTACATGGCATCACAGTCTAAATTGAAGGTAAGAACTTTGCTCATATTACGTAGCGGAGCGACACGAAGTTTCCGATAACCCGTCCAGTACAAATGCTCGTTAATCCAATCGTAGGCAATGGCGTGCACCTGGCGCCATCCCGTGGAAAGAGTGCGGGATACGCTGCCATTGAGAGATTGGCTCCTGATGGTATATACGGGCTCATCGGAGCTGAGGGGGGATGCCTCGTGGTCGGGTATGACGTACAAAATGGATTTGCCACGCACATTTACATCGATGGCCTTCGGTCCGGAGACATTGTAAATGGGTACCATTACATCGGGCTGCTCGCCAAGCTGTTCAAGCTGCTGCACCTGCTCGGTGCTCAGCGGCACGCCTGTGATGCGGACCAAACGCTTGTCGGTATACACCAGAAATTTATCGTGCGCGGAAAGTAAACAGGTCGTCTGATTGTACAATTTATAGCCGGCCGTGCAGAGGCACTTGGCGCTCGCAAATCCTCGTATCCAAAGAGGCACACAAATCTGGTTGCAATTGCCGTTGTTGTCCCGGCACGGATGCGCCACCTCTGGCTGCTTCTGGCGATGGAAAATGCGAAAATTTGTGCCACGCGTCACATTCGCCAACAGCAAGCGTGCCTTTAGCGTAAATTTGTCCAGACCAACGATGGCCCTGTCTGTCCATGGTGCCAAATAAATTGTGTTTTCGAAAATCTCCACTGCCTGAATGGTCTTCAATGGCGCCGGTGACTGTAAACAACAACAGAAACAACAACGGAAATTGTGTTTAACACAACAACAATTACAAACAATGTTGGTCATGTTTTTTGCGGTTTATCGGGTTTCATTTAAAATAAAAACAAAGTTTTCTCTTTATAGGTCACCGAGCTACTCGAATTGCAGTTAAAGGCTTTTGGCATTTCATTAAACTGATACTCATCTATACTATCGATCGTTTTTTTATCAGTTAATCGAAATATAAACTCCACTGATTTTCTTGCAGTTATCATTAGTGAGCTATGTTATAACGAAGAAATAATAAACATAGATTTGCAATATGTCATTAAAAACACTGATTTTTTACTCTGATCTAGTTTTGATATTGATAAGCGTTTACAAGTTATGAATCGAACTTAGAAATTGATTATGAAAAGGTATTAAACTGCTCCTAAGAGAAGGATAAAAAGGGGCCAGCCCAAAGTCAACTCCAACTTTCTTAACTCTACTTTCTAATAGATTAAAGAGTACTTTTAAATAAGAACCGCAATTCGCCAAAATGTATGCATAAATCAGGAAATGGCAACTTACATTCGGGAACTTTTTCAATGTCCAACGTTGCTGTCCATTGTAGTTGACCCGTTCAATGACATCCTTGTAGACATCAATCCAATAGACATGCTCGCTGGCTAGATCCAATGTAACGCTGCTGGGATGATAAATCTGCGTGTTAACGAGTGTTGTCCGATTGTTGCCGTCGAGCAGGGCACGGGATAAACTGGGCGACCAATCCGTATAGAAGAGATAGCCCTTGGTAGGGTCGAGCACCAGCGAGGATGGATGCTCCACTTGGTGTAGTATGAGACGGCAAAAGGTTACCGTATTGGTGCATAGATACACCAAGCCATCGTCCTCGTTCAGGAAATACCAATTGCCCGACAGCCAGTCTAAGCGTAGTTCAACGAAAACTGCAAACAAGACCGCAACACGAGGCAAAAAACAAACAAACAACATCAGCAAACAATGCACAAATTATGGCCACAACTCGCAACTCACATTGCTGTGGAGAAATGAACGCGGAAACGGGCAGCGTCCAATTGACATTGGCGTCCTCGATGCGTTGGCAATGCATGGTCAGCTCGGACCACATCTTCTGCAGGGTGCACAGCGTTCGATTGCGATGCCAAACCTCGAAGGCGAGCACAAATTGTGCCGACTGTGTGGACATCAATGGCATCTCACTATATCCAGGAGCAGTGCTGATGCGGCGAAGGCCACCTGCAGATAGCAGCGTCAGTGTTGCTGGCTCCGATGGTGGCACTATCGAAAAGTATAGGGTTGTTTAGTCGACAATAAACCATGTCCAACTTGATTTACTCACCATTTATGGCCAGGCAACGTTTTCCCTGCTTCGTATAGCCGGAGACACAAGTGCACTCGTAGGAGCCAGGTGTATTGCGGCATAATTGATCACATGTCCCTGCCACGGTGCATTCATCGTAGTCAATGCAACGTGTCGAGTTGACGGACTCAGGCACTTGTCCGGTCGGACAATAGCAGCGTGCCCCCTGCGGCGTCAATTTGCAATTGTAACTGCAGTTGAGGGCAGCACAAGCGGCATTTTGCTTATCTACAATTATCGATAGTTAACTAAGTGAATGACTTTTGATGATGCCAACTTACCACAATTCAGCTCATCGTTATCACAATCCCAATGGCCGTCACAGAAGCGCGACAGTTCGAGGCAGGCGCCATTGTGGCATTCATCTTCAAAGGCGCGACACTTGGGCGCAACGTCATCGTGACCTGCCAAGCCAAAATGGGAGCAAGGCCAGAGATTATGGGTGGAACTATGTAGTAAAATACACACTTTTTGGCTACTTACACTTGGTCTCATCGGATATGTCGCTTTTCCCGCAATCGTATTCCCCATCGCATACCCAAGCCATCGGTATGCATTTCAAGCTTTGGCTACAGTGAAATTGCCCCTCGTTGCATTTGGGTGACTTGGCTGGAAGAACGCAAAAATAGAAACCACAATAACAATAAAGTAAATGAAGATTTATGAACGGTTTGTTAGCGGTTTCGTTGGCTTTCGGGTAAGAAGCAAAAGGGAATCTTCTACTACTGGTTGGTTACTGTTTGTCTGTTTGTCCTTGTGCAAATCACTGAATTATTTTCAGAAAATTCTAAATAAGTAAACGGCAAGCTACATTTGCCGAAGGGGATACGACAAGGGACAAGGGAGAGTTGTGTAAGTACTTGTGGCATGATAAAGTTTCAAGTGCTCTTTGGTTTAAATTACAAGACTATTCGAAGTTTACTAAAAGCTGGAAAATTACAAAATACATTTTCTTATTGTATTTCAATTTAGTAAAACCAAACACTTGCATACTTTTGGGCGCACGCAAAAATTTGTTTTATTTGATTTTTGCTTCTGATTGAATGTAGGTACTTTGCAAAGCAATTTATAATATTTACAAGTTTTAATTATTACATACTCAAAACAATTTAATAAATCTCATGTTATTCTTTATTCTACAGGTATGCTAGACATTCTTTTGTGCAACCGAAACGAAGGTGAAATAGATATAACATATATTTTAACAAATTTTTATACATTTAATTTTCTCTATTTTTATTGAAACTGTTTCTTTGTTTTTTCTAAACTACAAAACCAACACTAAGCATTAAACATTTTTAAGTGGTTGCACAATAAAATATGAATAATTATAGGCTCCATTAATTTGATTTATGCATTTGAAATTGTAATATTGTTCTATGATTTGAAATTTATACCATCTTTAATTTATTTAAATAATAAATATTTGTAAGTAATAAAATCAAAATGGAAATACAGATCATAAATTGTAAACTTTCGGTTTTATTTTGTCACAATCGATTGATCAATCAAATCCCAAATATTAAATGTTAACTTCTATCTTTAATGTCGTTTAACATTATGCTGATTGTTGAAAGCCTTCGCTTCTATTTCCGCCGTCGTTTTATTATTTTTACTGTTTCATTTATATTATTCTTAAACTCTGCAAAATATGGACTATGAAATTGCTACGGAATTGCCATGCAGAACCAACTTTGAGTGTGACTTTTGCAGCACATTTTCAACACATTTGGTTTCATTGTAGCGAAAATATTAAAAAAATGCAAATTGTCACGCCAAAATATTTGATGACAAAAACAAAAAAAAAGTTAAAAGAGAAGAGAATTCAAATAACGCGCAGCTCCCGAGTTGGTTGTCCAAATCAAAGGCGACGACAATGGCAACGCAGAGAAGGTGGGGGGTCTGGGAACATCCACGCGCGGCCATAACCATAAAAGCCACGTTGGCGACACATGGGACGTCCGAAAGGAATGTATTTTGGCTGCCAAGAGGTTAAACTCCAGAGAACCAAAAAGACCACGCCGCCAGCGGCCGTCTATTGTTTTAGCCATCCCCAACAACGGATGGACGGGGCCGGAGTACTTAATAAGCCCAAGGGCATGCAGATGTTTCGATATAAATTTTAAATTTTCATTTTATTTGAATGGGGTGGCAAATCTCGCGACACGTTAACTGCATGCTGGCAGTTATTTAATCAACTTGGCTAACACAAAATGGTCGAAAATAAAAAAGCGATGCCGTAAAGCAATTGTTAAGCATTTTTTTATGCTCTACTCTGGGGATTCAACGCAAATTATATGGACAAAACACAACCAAATCAAAAAATAGATAAAAAAAAAGAAGTACTTTACCGCTTCACAAACTGTAGAAAGAAAGTGTCAATTAGTCAATTCATATTTCTGTCTTATAATTGGCATTTCCAGGATAATAACAGTGTTTTCCTTTTAGTTTTAGACATTCCAAAGTTAAAAAAAGAAACAAAAAAGGGCAAAATAACGAGCACATAAATTAAATGAAATTTATTTCGTGGCTGTGCTAAATCCCTCGAAAAAGTTTTCAGCGTCGCAGGCAGTTTAAATGCGATATATCAAGATAGAGTGTATGAACTCTATAAAGTGCGAGTGTGTGTGGCATTGTGTGTGTGTGTGTGTGTGTGCTTTGTGTGTGTTTGCATCTGCAGTCAGTGAGCTTTAATTGAAATTGCGTGGTTGCAAGACTGATAGAGAAAGAGGGGAAAGTGGTATGAGTTTGGCAAATGTAGATGAGGACACAGCGCAGTGGCTGCCACATTTATTATAATCTGTTGCATTAATATTTGCCGACAATTTGTCGTCAGAGTTGCCGCTTGTTGCCCGTTGTTGTCTGTTGACTGCATTGTTGCTGTTGCTGTTGTTGTTGTTGTTCCGTTGTCACCAGAAAAATGCTATAATATAAAATGAAATTAAAAATGCCAACAGTCCAAGCTTTGCAACGATGGGGCAGCGTCCAATACGTTGGCCTCCGGCGCAGTTTATATCTATCTGTTTGTTCTTTGTTGTTGTCAACGTTGCCATTTCTCAGTTCTCAGCTCGTTGTTGGTTTTCTTTCTCTTTTTTTGTTATTGGCATGCAGCGAAAATGTCTACACATTAATTTAGTGGGCTGAAGTGGCCGACCGACCGACCGACCGACCGACTGACTGACTGTCTGTCTGGCAAAGCCATGTGGGTTATATGGATGTCAACTTAAAGCACAACAAGAGCAGCAACATCTACTGGCATCAGCAACGTTAACTGCAACAGCAAATTGCAAATGCAAATGCATTTGACAGAGTTCAGAGTTAAAGTGGCATCCCAAGCGGAAATTTGGAATGGCCACAATGGGTTAAGTGCACAGCAGGGCAACAACATGGGCCACTAATTGCATTTGGTGTTTTTGGCAGAGGCTTTTACGCATTTTGTGGCGCGTTGACCAGCACCTGTCATTAGGCGCAGTCAGCCAAAAACGTTTACAGCCAAACAGTCAAACCAATAATATTGCAATCAACAGCAAATGGGCATCAGCATCGGAACTGAAAGCTGGCTAAAATTGGTGGTGGGTGGGGACTCACTGTGGATCAATGGTAATACGAGTACTCACCGCATTCACTAGTCTCATCAGAGCCATCCGTGCAGTCCGGCTTGGAATCACATTTCCATCGAATTGGTATGCAAAAACCATCGTTACATGTGAAATACGAGGCTGGACAGGGACCTGAAATCGGGCAGAAAATGAAAATTTTATAGCTATTGCATTTTCTTGTATGTAATATTTAAAAGAGACACAGAGAAGTGACAACAAATAAGTAAAATGAATGGATCCAAAGGAAAGGCATTAAATGAATAGAACATACAAAAAATTGCAATGTTCTATTTCTCTTAAAACCGACAAGTAAGACATAAACAGAAGCAGATATATTTAAATGACTAGAAGTAGATCTGTAATCTGTAACCTATTGCTAATAACGATTAGAATCTTTTCAGTTATAAATTTAATTGAAACTCTTATTAATTTTATACTTCTAATTCCCAATTTTATTTTTAATAATGCTGTTAGTTAACATGAAGTAAATACATTAAATAGAAAGTCTTCGATAGTTCAACTTCTCTGTTATTAAACATATTTAATAAGCTTAACTTGCATACATGACTTTCCGAATATTTATTGGCAACTTTGCCGATAAATTAACATTCTGCAAGCTGCATAATTTAAATGTACTTGAATTTATTAGGAATACGAAAATGTCAAAAGACCAGCCATTAAAAGTAAATTTATAAGGAAGCAGTCGATATTTGTGCTTGATTTCGTTAATATTTATCACCTTACTCATTCGTGCTTGCCGTTTGAATATACGTATGTATATAAATATGTATATATGTATATTTATAGTCTTATACAAATGTATCTTATAGCTACTCCCAAAAGCAAATATCATGTTTATGCAGTTTGCTGCCAGTTGTGCCCAGTAGCTGTCGCCTTTTGTACGTGCCCACAATTAAAATTAACATAAAGAGCAAAAGTACCGAAAACAACAACAACAGCGGCAAGAAAAGTTTCTCAGTTGTTGTCGTTGTTGTTGTTTGATTGTGGCAACAACTGGCGACGATGCTGCCAACGTTCGTGTACGTGACTTTGTAACATTGCATCATTAGTTTAGCTCCGTTCTGGCCTGTGTTGGCCTGTCCCATACCGGCCGGGCTTTGTGCGTCTGGTAAACAATAAAAACTAATTTAAATTTGCTTAACGCATAAATAAAAGGTGTCAAAATGTTGCGGGCTTCCTGCTTTCTGTACAGCTTGAAAAGACTGATAAGCTGCTGTTGCAACTGGGCCTATTTTCTTTGAGCGGAGGCCAGCATTGGAAATGGTTGGGCAAACAAACATGGCTAAGCCAAACACCGCAAACACACACAGTTGACACAGCCGCCTGCAGATAAACGAAAAGAACTTCCATAAAAGCACGACGAGGCAGCAACCAGAGCAACATATCGATTCCGACATGTCATTCAAGTGCCTCACATTCGTGCTGTTGATCAGCATTGTAGCCACCTGGGCGGAAACTTCCCAGACATTGCAGCCACGTCCTGAGCAGCAAGTAAGGGAGAGCAAGGATCTGAGCTACGAAAAGGATGAACTGCTTAATCTGGATGATGAGGATGGTGATGATATTATCGGCAATCTGGATTACGAACCGAATGACTATCTGGATCTAGAAAATCTTGATGGGGTCAGCATTGAAGAGCTCAACAGGCTTGTCGATCAACTGGAGGCAATGGAGCGGATCGAGTCGCGTGCCGCAAGTGGCAATCGTAACGGCAAACTTCCCAGACGCCGCAACAGAAGCGGTCCAAACAAATGCGGCAATAGGCGCATGAACAGACGTGGCCCGGCCTTTCGTGGTGGCAACAAGCGTAATCGTAACGGCAAGATACGGAGAAACGGTGCAAAGCGTGTGATACGAGTATAAAACCAACTATCAATAAGTTCAATGTGCTCCCAACAAAAAAAAACAATGTTCTCATTGATATTAAGAAGAATACAACGACAATAAATACAAGCAAACTTAGTTCTCAGTAACCTACAAATTGCCTTATTATTATGTTTTATAAACTCATAATTGTTATCACTCCCGTTCGAATTCGAAGTGGAGAATAGTTGTTTCTATTTTGCATGTCCTTTTATTAACAAGTATTAACAATTATTTCTGTTTTATTATGAATGATTCATTGTTGTCGTTTATTTGTTATTCAATATTCTTGTATAACTTCAAATTGGTTAAAACAAAAGAGTACATTTGAGTTTTCTTGCTGTACAGCTGTAAAGTTATAGATACATTCATATGACTCCGTATCGAAACAGAAATTTAACAAAAGTTATTCGATGTCGAATCAATTTTGAACTAAACGTCGCATTTGTTCCATTGAACGATGCAGAACCATCATTGACAAATCAATCTTCGAAGATGGATTGTTTTTCGAACTCTAACAAAGCAGAAGTTCTGATCACTTTAATAATAGAATTCATTAGTAATCCATTAATGTATCCCAATTATTATTTTCCAAGTACCCCTATAATCAAAAATAATTTCCAAAATCAACATATTATGACACAAAAACCTTCACAAAGTTTATTTAAAGGCATCGACTTTAAGGTGCAAAAAATGCTACGAACGCTTATGGAAAAGTGCATTGCTCAAGATGTACTATAAATGTTAAATCTATTAATATCGATTTTTATCAATAAGATTTACCAAAGTGTGGAAAATTATTAACATCCTCCTGGTCCAAAGGTGGTAGAGCACTCGCAGGACAATCGGCACGTAAAACACAAGCAGGTATACTAGCATCTATAATATATCCATCCTTGCATTTACATGGCCCTCCGCAGTCTCTGGTGCACATAAAATTTTTGGATCGGCAAGTCTCTGGACAGGAACCAGGACAACTGTCGTAGGTTCCGTTAACGGTACAGTCTAGACCTGGCATTAGACCGTAGCATTGGACAAGCAAAGTCAGCGCCAGGAAAACTCCAAGTAAATACATCTTTACTTATTTATTAGAAATGTGTTCAGATTGAAATAAAGTTTAGCTTTATATACATTTCGTTATGAAAACCATGAAAAATCATATTCGATATGGAAAATACTTAAGAGAGCGTACAAAATTACCGAATCTGACAGATGATTGTTTTTCACATTACACCTGTGCTCATAATGTTATTCCATATTCATATACATTTTATGAAAATAAATCTTATGTGAAAACTGTTAACTTTTCCTTTTAATTCTTAACGAAATTCTTCATAATATATCCAAAAAGTAATTACTCCATTTACGACAGCTGTATAGTTTTTGTAGTTCCTAAATCATTCGTTTGAAATATTTATTACCGAGTGCATCCAATTATCGTACGCACTGAGAATTTGCATTTTTTGTAGCACACTTTTTGGCGCAATAGTTTCTCATGCTCGACGCATAGGTGGAGCTTTTATTTTCATTGTTATTAACGCATCCGTTAAGTTTTATGGATGCCATTTAAGAGTGTGTGGGTGTGGGTGTGGGCGGCAGGTAACAATATGAGAAGCAACAAAAATATAAAAAATGGCATCATAAATTTTACGCTTTTGTCCGCAATGCGTGTTATTCTTGTTGTTGCTGCTGTGGCTGTACATATATCTGCGCTTTCAATAATTTATGAGTGCTGCATTCACAATTTCAACGACTCGGCGGCATTGGAAATTAGTTTTACGTCGTTTTGATTTAGTTTGCAAGGCTTGAATGCACTTTTCGTGACTTCAACCCTATACCCATTAGTCAAAGAGCCAACTTGTCTGGAATATTAACAAACATTTGACTACTTTAAACAATGCAATGTAATGGCATAGTTATGCAAGGCAATTTTACAATGCTATAGTGTAATTCGGTCCACTCCAACAGTCAAATGTGGTCTGTATGCTCTGAATACTTAAACTTGCCCAGGCCCTTGTGATATGCACTCAATTTCAGTTTATTTTACTTTCAGCTCATCTTTTGCAATGGCTGGCCATTGAGTTCGTTTACCTGACGTCCTTATACCAAACTGCGCAAGGTGTGTTCCTATCTTTGAAAACGAGTTTCTTTGCAATGTCGCATGTGAGTATCAAGTACTCAAAATCAATATTTAAAGGAGTGTTATTTTTACTGATATATAATAATGGAACTAATGTATTCTATTAATGCAATTTGCAAATTTAAAATGATATTTATATTTAATAATATGATACTCATATATTTAATTATATAGTATTGTATATTAATATTTATATATTTACTTGTTTTCTTTACTTTATTGTCAATCAAATATTTATTAAATGCATTTATTTATTTATTATTAATTACCCTTTTTTATGACGATATTTATCATCATTTTTTTGATTTTGTACACATTTTTATGTATAATAAAATATTTACATTAGTTAGTAAGTGTTCAGGCAACAAATGTAAATTTAAAACAATGTTTACCAAAGCAACGTCGTGGAAAGAGGGTAATAATAATATCATTTAAAACTTATATTTATTTATGTCTGTTTATTTTGAATTAATAAAGGGTATAATCTTTATACTACAGGTTTTTTTTGACATTTTCATAATCATTTGTTATATTATTTTCATTATTAAGAAATTTACATATATTGTATGTACAGTTACAACATTTTCAATAAGGCAAACATAATTGAAAAGAACATATTATTTGTTATTTAATTAATATTATGAATTACAAAATTAATGCATTTTTGTAAACCACTTTGATTAACTTCATTTATTTAGAAATATTTATCTATCCTTTCAGCAATTTGAGTTTTTGCTGTGAAATTGATTTGTGAAACAGCTCTACTTGTTACTGTTTGCTTTCTACCTGTAGCCAATTTTCAACTTTCGTCTGTCTGCTGTTGGCATTTGGTCAGCATTGTAGGTGGCCATGCGGGAGTGTCGAGTCGGCTCTGTCTCCGGTGTGCTACGAGTTTGCAGTCATGTGTCCTGTGTCCGCTTGCCACTGACATTTGCCAAATCAAATAGAAATTTTAATTGACTCTTGCTGCTGTTGCTGCTACTGCTGCTACGTGCCATAGCTTTGTGTGTTTGTTCGCAATTTTAATTTGATACGCTCTTGCTGGCTGTCACATTGTCGCCAAGTGTTTTCTCCTATGCGACATCCCATTACTTGTTAGTTTCGCTGTCCTTTTCTGTCGCTTACTGTCTCCTATTTTTATGTTTCTGTTATTTTTTTTGTTTTTTTTTTTGTGGTACACACTTTGATGTAACTTTAGCGTGGCACGAGGCAAACAAAGTTTTGCCTAAGCTGCGCTACGCTTGTTTTCCATCCATACCCGACACTGAAAGCGGGTTAAGCGCCTTTGGGCATGACTCCGGGAGTCGCGAATTTGCATCTGCCGTTGCCGCTGAAGCTTCCACTGCCACAGTTGTTGCAAATTATGTGGGCACACGGAAGCTGGCAGTGTCAGGCGCACAGAACTAGAAACCGATTCAGTAACAAAATCAGAACCAGAACAGCGACGGTTTGGGTCGACACTGTTTGTTGTTTGTCAACAACTTGGCACGTTTTTTGGGTCAAAAAGATGCGCCAGTGTGTGACTCCCTCTCTCTCCTCCTCTGCCTCTCTGCACTTTTTAACATAGTTTTTCACTTAATTAGCGCGCTGAGTGACGCGTTGACAGTTAACGGTACGTGCACCCTCCGTGGCATATGCAACGCTTTTTGCACACTTGACACAAGTTAAAGAGTGTGATTTTTGCAGCTCTTAAAAACACTTAATAAAAGAAGTGAAAACCAAAATAAAAATGTGTATTACGTATCTTAACAAATTATATGATTTTTATTATGTTTTGTTGAGGAAAAGAAACGGAAGGATACGTTTAAAATATTTAAGATATGGCACACATGTTTACTTGCACTTAAAGCGATACATTTTAATGGGCAGCGAAATGAGATATGCAACAGTTCTCTCTTTGGTGTCGTGCGACAATTTGCGGCAGTACGTATGTACGTATATACACATTAATGACCCACTGGTCGGAAAATTCGCACACCATTTTCAAAAGCAGCAATTTTACGAGCCGCTTTTAATGAGCGCCGTTAAAATCGAAACGATAAAAGTCCAAAAAGGCATGTTTATATATGGCCAAGTGTGGTGCACTGGAAATGATAGCCGAAAACCAACAACACAGTCTGGAATTTTGAGGCTGCAACGCCGGCACACTTTGCCAAATTCTTGGTTGAAATTCATTTCATCGCATTCTCCTGTCAGCAACAGTAGCAACAACAACAGCAGCATGAGTTTAAGCCAACAAAAAGAAGAAAGAAAACCCCGTTCCCCTTAAAAAGGTAACCGCAAATAGTGTTCTTGACAAGTCGAGCAGATTTCCGTTTCCTGTGGTCAATGCAATGCATTCCCCCGATTACTGCAAACGAACAATTTATAAAACTAGCCACACCGCAAGGTTTCTTTGTGCTCCTTCCCTCGGCGGCTGAATTTGACATAATAATAACTATGTAAAGAAGGGTATTATTACGCTGCCAAATGATAGAATAATAAACTTGGTTTACAAAGCTAATCTTTAGTTTTATTAGTGTTTTATATAAAATTATATTATGCAATTAAAAAATGCCAGATCTAGCATATAAAAAACTAGACTGGAAAACTGTCTAATGTAGTATATACCCCATAAAACTGTAAGTTAGGGTATCACGACAGCTTCCCTAACGTGTATACAAATATGGCGACTTCCGTTGGCGTTTTAACTTCCTTGCGCTATGGCAACAATTTCCAGTTACATTGATGGTCACCATTTTCCTTCAATCATTCGTTTGCGTTTCTCACTCTTTCTCTTTCTGTTTCAATAGTCGTTTCTCTCTTTTCAGACACTCCACTATGTGGATAATTTAATGCAGTGATGTGCGCATAATGAGCGTGATTGACATAAATGTACTTTAAATGCACACGGGACGCAGCATTTCTCTGACTGACAGCCATCCAGCCAGAAATGTATATAGCCAGACAGTAGCCAAACTTGGGGAATTGCCGCAATGAAGCAATGAGGAAGTAAGGATTGTGAGGGGTGGGGAGTTGGTGGGGAAGTGCAGGGATACAGATTCTGGTGCCGACTGGACGAGTGAGCCGCATTTGTATCCGGTATTTGCTTGTTTGCCAGCCCCAATCCCATTCCCGTTCCCGGTTTGGTTTTTTGTTTGGCCGTATGTTTTGTGCACTTTAATCGAGTTTATTACGTGCTTTTACAATAGCGTTAGTTGGATGTGTGGGCGGTAGTGCCTTTGTTGTTGTTGGACCGCTCGCAAAAAAGCCAAATCACTTTAAAAACTCTAGCCACAAAAGTTGCAACGCTTTTTGTTTATTAATTTTAATTGTTTTAATACAAAACAAGCTGCAGCAAAGCGGCAACATTAAAAAAGAAAAAAAAGAAAACAAATACCAAACAACAGAAACAAAGTTGTTAAATGTTTTTCTGAAGCATTATTTGCAGTTTTTATAAGAGCTCTAGAACAAAGGGAAATGTGGCTGAAATATATGTTGGTCAGTGCATATATGTGTACATATTTGAGTGAGATGTGAGCGACCTAAGAGCTGTCCGACCGCAACATAAAACCATCTAAATTTCCCGTGTGTGCAGCTGAGTTTTACATTTTAAAAATCTTTATGGAGATATTTTCCATAATTCATTTAATTCATATAAATGCCACATAACCCCTTTAGTCGAAGCCATTTAGAAAATGAATAATCAAGTAGACATGTAGAATTTTTAGTAAGAGGAAATGAAAATGCTGTGCAGATATGCTTATGTAGGAAATGAAATAACAGAAGTGAATCTGTAGGAAATAAGATAGGATATATTGATAAAAATTCAATGAAAATGAAGTTTCTCATATCACAAAAACATAAACTATAAATGTAAATAAGTAATATTAATATTATTTTTATAATTATGAAGAAATCTATAAGCTGACTGAATAAATGATCAATAAACCTTAAGGACATCAACTTAATGCCCAAGTAAATGGTATATATAAATGGAATAACTGATAACTGTAAACACAATTCAAGTGAACATGGAGAACACATGTGGGCTTACAGTTTGCAACGTGAGTTTCTTGTTAAGAGGCTTATATAAAATTGAATAACGTATGTAAATGCACTTCAAGTTGAAAATGCAACGACATTTTATTCAGGCCCAATAAAACTTGCAAAATCCATACATAGTATTTTATTATATTTTATTTGAATCTATTTTTATTACATATACTTATATTTGTCTTACTTATATAAAGTCAATATTTAAATTATCATGTTATGGCCTTACAATTGACTATGATAGTTATTACCTAATATTAGAATATTATACAAGGGTTTTAGTATATCTTTTTTATGTTATTTTAGGAAACTTTTTTTGTTGCCATTCAGTAGACACACATGCTCACACACACACTCTCACACACACCCTCACACACACCCACACACATCCACACACACCCACACTTGGGGTCCTCGAAATTGAGATGTTGTTTTGCGCCTTGGATGGGCCATAAAAAGTTGCAGCATCATCACTGCTCGACGTTGTTCTTGCTGTTGTCGTTTGGCCCAGTGCAAAAGTTTTTCTATGCATTTTGCTGGCAACTTTATGGCAAATATTTAAGTGCGTTCTTCAAGTTTTTGCTCTGTTTGCTGTTTGGCAAATACGTAAAGTTGCATTAATGACACGCCACGACGATGCTCAACACCTTTTGGCTACTTAAACTTTCAGTGCTCGTCCAAGAAATATATAAAATTTTAATAATCCTAATCGTGTAGAGAGTAGGAAACTGACAACCGACAACTGCCAAAGAATTATCTGGCATGCCAAGAGTATTCCGCATTGTTGTAATTGTGGTTGTTGTTGCTGTGTTGAGTTGCTTGCCACTTGACATTGGAGGCAAGCAGATTATTCTACAGTGCTTCAGTTGCTGCTGCTGCTGCCGCTTCAATAGCCAAGCCAAGAAACCATAAAAGGCCGTCAGGGCATGCAACTTTAATCTGCATATATACTCGCATATGATGGTTTTTCCAAAGGTGGGCGAAGAAGAAAAATGTAGTTGGAAGAGGGGTTGTAGCGGAGGTAGTAGGCAGAAACAACTTTTATTCACAGCATAATTTTGCCGTCTGCAAACTTTAGCCTTCGTTTGCCTGTTGGTTGTTGCAGAGTTTTGGTTTGAGTTTTGCCTGTCAATAACTTAAAGCACTTGCAACAGAGAGAAAAAGAGAAAGAGAGAGAGTAAGGGAGATATATAGTTAGAGTGAAAGAAAGAGTCGCCCTGGGACATATTGTGAAAATTTCCTTCATAAATGTTTATAAATACAATTTTTAGCCAGTTATCGTAGTTGCTGCTGTTGCTGCAACTGCAACATTTGTGGCAAGTTTTGGCGCTATGCGAGGGTAACTTAATGAATTTGCCAAAATAAAACTACAAGTTAAATATTATTCTAGTTGCTGGTTAGTTGAAAACATTTAGAGTTAACCTCGTTGTTTATATTTTTTTTATTTTTGCCTTATCCAACACGCTTCGGTCTCATCAATCTTTCTGAGCTGACAATTTTTGTGGCTGTTGCTGCCACATGACTGCGCCCAAACACAGGCAACAAGACTTAAATGCTTTTTGCATTGATTTCCACAGCAACAACAAAGACAGCATGCAAAAGAAAAAGAGAGAGAGAAAGCAGCCGACAACGTTGAAATTTAAGCAACAAATTCATTTTACTTGCATCCCGTTTCGTAATGGTTTAAGAGTGCATGTCTCCATAAGGGATTTTCTGGGCGGTACGTGTGTTCTAGTATATGTTATTGTCATGTCGTACAATGCATTTGCGGCAATGCAAAACAATCAATCGATGATTTTCAGTCAATAGCTTGGCTTAGTTTTTGTTTTAACCCCCACCACACACACGTGGCTGACATGTTGAATAAATATCTCATGCAGACGACATATGTCACTGTTAAGGGGTATGTCATTTCTAGTTTAGGGTAGAAGCTTTTCATTGGCTTGTTTTGCTAGCAATCAGGTAAGTTTATGTTTTGTGGTTATACACAGTGCGTATACACAACGTGTTGGCCCAGCTGTTGTTGTCACACACATACGTCATGTAGTACAACTTAAAGTACTTGTTGTACCCGCACATACATATGTATGTACATCTGTACATTAAGTATACGCCACATTCACCCATCCCAGTAAGCTGTCAATTGAAGCAGTTCACAGCTTAGCAGGCAGACAGGCAGCTGTTGCTCTCACGCCATCTTTTTGCCCCCGTTTGCCAGCTATCGCACGTTGGCATCTTTCACAATTCATTTCCTATTCGCTAACTGTTTTATATGCGCAAAAATAATCCCGTTTGAAGCAGCTAACACAGTTCATTGTTGGCCTGGCTTGACTTGACTTTAGCTCTGGCTTTGGCGTTGGCTTAATGCCGTCATCAACTCCCACAAAAAAGCAACCCCTCAAAAATCCGAGTACCTCATAATTCTTGCGGGTCCTTAAGTGGCTTAAATGCCATGGAGCACAATTCTGACGCAACTCTTTCGCACACTTAAATAGATTTACATGTCGCCTCCTCTTTGATTGACTTTTGAGATTGTCTCGTCAATCGCAAAAGGGAAATTCCATAATATATACATACTACATACATCCACATTCTCACAAACAGCACAAAATAGCATACTTTTGTGCGCTACAAAAAATGCTTCAAATTATTGCGCTAACAGAATAACAAAAAAAAAATAGAAAACGGTTGGGAGAAGAACGACAGAGAGTTGAAAAAACTTTCGACTCTCGAACGCATATTTTAAGTGCCAAGTTTTGAATTGTGGGCGTCGAGTGTGCAAAAATGTAAGGAAATTGTTGCAGCTACTGCTATTTGCCATTTGCCATTTGCTATTTTCCTGCAGCTACTTCAAGCAATAAAACGAGCCAGGATTCCGGAGCCCGGACAACCAGCCAACAGACAACATTCGGTAGACGGCAGTCGGCATTCCGAGAAGCAGCGCAACAGCGTACCAAGTAAATAAAAAATTATTGCAAAACTTTGTGCAATAAACGAAAAAGTAAGACATTCTCCAGAGTTGGCGTCGAGGTCGGTGGCGAAGCATGAAAAACGCAGTAAAATAGTTACAGCCATGGTAACAACAACAACAGCAACATCAACAACATTGGCAACAACAAGAACATTATGATCTTATGAGAGTCTTCCAAGAGTACAGCTAGTTGTTGGTTGTACAGCATTTGCTAGTTGCCTCATACATTGTTATGTAATCAACGCAGGTACCAGAGAATTCCAGGCAGAACGTCAATAAGCCTCCATTTGGATTTAAGGCGCAGTTAAGCAGCCTTCGCTCTCTGTGTGTGACCCAACAGTCTACACCAGCCCATAGGTTCAACTGCTAACAGACAACACTTCCGTTTCCGTTTTACGCACACACACACACAAACACACACACAGAATTACAACGACAACAGTAACAGACACGTGACAACAATGCCGAACGACAATGGTACTAAACATCTTTTCTTACTAGGCAAATTCCGAGTCGAGAGCTGAATATTGAATCAGTAACTGGGCAAATTTCTGAACCCGGTTCAAAAGCACATATTTGTAGCTTAAAATTATAACTAAAATGTTGTATGTTCTCAAGTGTTTTCAATTTACTTTACTTTGAAAACAATTAAGTATATTAAAAATACAAATTTAGAAATTTAGGTAATTATAATTTATTAAGTTTTTAATACACTAAAAATAGCAAATGTTCTTAATTGAACCAGTTCAGAAATGGTTTGAAGAAAGTATTTAGGAAGTTATTATTATTATTATTTATTTCATTTCAGCGCTACAAGAAAGCAAGTTGCAAAATAATAAGAATAATACTAAAACAAAATACTTAAGTCTTTAAATGAACTAAACCTTATTGGTTGTATCTATATCTATTAACTTAGTTAATAACTATATTTATTGCTGAATTACTTATATATTTAATTATAATATAATTATATTATCTATTACTTATATTTGTCGTTAATTTTGAAATTAATTTAATTGTTGTGCAAGTTTTTGACTGATGGAATAAGCGATGCAACACAAATATAAGTTATTAAATTATAAAGTATCCTATTGTATATATTTAAGTCAAAAATAAACAAAAATAGTTTATATTCATAAATAGTATTCCTTTGGTATATTAATATAAATATTAACAAATAAAAAATAATAAGTAATTTTCATTATTAAATAGTATTCTTTGTTATATTAATATAAACTCGAAATACTTAATCTTTTAGTTAAAATAGTTGGTATATTTTAAGCGCATAATCAGCAACTTATATCCACTGTAGAGTTAATAACTCTGGGAGTTATTAGAAGGCGGTGCTGCAGCTATCAAATCGTCATAAAAGTGAATGCCAAAGCTAAGTCGCAATTTAGGTGTACGGTCATGTCCCGAGCTTGTTGAGAGATGCGAAATGTCAGCCAGTTGTCAGTCAGTGCCTGGCTCAATTAGCCATCTGCCTTTCGACAGTAAGAGGAAGGGGAGTGGAGATGTAGGGGCTTGGATTAGATAGACCGAATGAAAAGTTTGACTTATAGCGTACAGGGTTACACTTAACCCTGCCCCATATCATTCAGTGCTGAGTGCTACCAATTTTTCCCTAATTTAAAATCGTTCCGACTCAATTTAAATTATTTAATTTGATTTCTTTGCAAAGACAGCGGGCACTCGTAAGCTCAACTTTCCAAGTTCCCTCCAATTTTGGTATTCTGGTTACATTAAGTGCTTTATTGTATTTCAAGTGGCATAAATCACACGCACGCTCAACGACTGACACAATGGGATAATTGGACGGAATTGAAATGAGCTGTTTGAAGATGTTATATAGAAGTCTAAGTAGATGTATATACACACTTACACTTCCACTTGTATTTACACATACATATGTATTATATGTATTCATTATCGTATTTGTGGCTGCTGTTTGAAGAGCCATCTGCATCATCATAATGGGCCATTGGGGTTTGGGGCAGAGCTTGAACTAATGACGTCAAATGTACGCCAAGGAAATGCAATTGAGATGCAAAATATGGCAGCGTGTACACTCGTTAACAAGTTTACGGACGCTGAAACATTTATCATTTCTGGCATACAAATTGTCAACATAACACAGGACGCGTACCAGGACCTTGGGGCCAGTTGGCATCATTATAAAAATATTACCACAGAGTGAACAAACAGAGACGAGAGCGAACAACAGCTGAGAAATAATGGAAAAACGTGACCACAAGAGGCGCCAAGGCGCATTGAGTGATGACGACTTGAAGCGACGCCAAGTTCTGGGCAATTGTGGCCGAAAAGTTTATGGCATCTCACAAAGGATTGAGTTTGAGGTGTTTGCTATTCAGTTGTAAAGAGATACTTGCCAATTGTAGGTGTGGGCGGATTTAGTTTAGGGTTCTGTCAAATACAAAAGCGCTTCGCTGTTTGCCTGGTAAACCGCAGAGTTACCACAGCTGTACTTGACAGGCCACTCAATGGTAACAGATTCCCTCCGCCTTCCCGACGGACTGACTGTCTGCCTGTCTCTGTGTCTATCTGCAAAAACACGCAGCAGCTTTAAAGCTCAACCAACGCTGCTCATTAAAAACAACAGTCAGTTTACTCGTTCACCTGCCTGCCAGCCTGCTTGCATGGTTTGTAGTGGACTGGACTCGACTGACTGGACTGACTTACTACTACCTCAGAGAGCTGCTCCCATGTTTGCACAACGGCAGCAGCAGAAGCAGCAGCAGCAAAAAAAAGAGCACACACAGTCCACGTAATTGAATCACCCTCGAGAACATATTAAAACCATCCAAACAGACAGCGTGCTCGCATGGTGGAGCATTGTCTGACTCTGACTCTGTGTCGACTGTGGTTTGTCCTTCAAACAAAATGACCGATACCAGGGCTTAACCGTCTCCCTCTAGGTTTGTTTTTATATACACTGATGATATTAGCTTAGTCACAGCGTTTGAGACTAAGCTTTGTTGACTTTAATTATGCTTAAATAGATTAACGCTATTATTATAATAAAATTAATACAAATTGCGGAATTATCTGTACAAATATGTAATGAATATATTGAGGCCATTATCATAATTAAATTAATAGTAAATATAAATAAAAATATAATATTTAGCAGATATAATTCTAAATAAAAGCCGAATGATTATTTAAAATATAAATTAACTATATAATACAGATTTACTGTAACTACAAATAATTTGAAGAGAATATTCAAATTAATAGTTATTCATAGTTATAAATATAATAATCTAAAGTTCTAAGGGTATTAATTGTTTCGGTGCGGATGTATTCTTGGTCATGTTCTTGTTTTCTTGCTTGTTTTGTAATTCAACAACATGTCGTTTACCATTGTCGTTGTCCACGTTGTCCAAGTTGCTGGAGCTGCAGCCGAACAGGTTCAGAGCGCCAACAACAGCAATAAAGCCAAAGAAATCACGTCTGCTACATATATATATATATATACATATCTAAGCGAGACATAGCTATATATAAATATATATAAAAGTATTTGTAGATATATATCTGTCTGTCTGTCTGTCTGCCTATATGTACTTATGTCTTTTCTTGATTCCAGCACTTGGCGTTCTTATCATTTGTGTGCGGTGTCTGCCACGTAAACTGAATGCATTGAAGCTTCGCTCTGGACATGTGCTGCACTCTGTTAGAAGAAGAAGAGTAAAGGTGTATTAGGGCCGAGGGGGAGATGTGGGAGATGAGAAGTATTGCCTAAAGGGTTAACCATGGACTGGCACATTAAGCAAACTACCAACTATCTGCATCGTTTGCTGACTCTCGGTCTCGGTTCGCCTTTGTCATTTTCAAATCCAAATGCAAGAAATTTGATGCCAGCTGCTTGTTAAGCCTTTTGCCTTTGGCTTTTCCTTTCGCCAATGCCGTTGCACATTGAATCTTGCACGTTGCACGTTCCCTTGCGCCTTTGATTATTCTTCACGTTCCACTGCTGTCCGTCTTAATATTACTGCTACGATCTGGTCTTCTTCTGGCCTGGTCTAAAGCTGGACCGCGTTCTGCAGCAGTTGATTGCAGCCGTCTCTTGCAATTTTGTAGCTGCCGCTTCGTGTTTTATTTTTCTTACAGTGTTTCAAATCGTTCCCACATTAAGATTTCCTCTTGAATGTATTTTTTTTTTGTTCACTTGCTGGGCAAATGCAAAACTCATCGATGCGAATTTTTTTTTCTGTATTAAAGCAGAAGTTCATTGAAGCGCAACAATTGTGCAACTGTTGTGCAAATCATTGAAGTCAGAACTACTACGTACTGGTAGTAGGCAACAGACAGTTTGTTAATTACATTCACCTTGCAGACAATTCTAAAATTATCTAGTCAAAAGACTTGAGAATAACCTTTGTAAAGTGCACGTTTTTGATGTTTATCAAATTAAAGAGGTTTATTAAACGTGTTTTTGTATTGTGCTTGGTTAATTTTAGCATTTGCACAGCAACAAGAAGAATAACATCAAAAGATTGCCCTTTGGTCATTTTCAAGGCGTTTAATACCCGCACCCTTCTTAAGGGGCAGCTTCTTCTGTTATTTATGAACTCTCAACGAGTTCGCCGCCCCCAAGACACAAGTTTCAACTTACGATAAGCACACACACACACACACACACATACTCATATATCAAATGCCCAAACGGACAAATCAACACCTGCCAGGGGGTTAAAATTCTGAACCTGAACCTGAACTCGAACTCGAATTCGAACCCCATAAAATGTTCGGAACTGAAGCACTCGCTGTAAACTAATCTGCTGAACTAATCTCATTGGAAATCAATCTAAAATAAATCGAACGATTGGACAAACATGCTCTACGTGCCGGACAAACCTGCGAATGCTCACATTATAATGTGATTTCATCTGTAAATGTGCAATAATTTATTCAAATTCCCAAAAGTGTTGTATGCGCGCTCCCTTGCCCCAGCAGACAACAAACACATGCTATTAATATTTACACACACTTCACACGCACACACACACACAGACACACTCTGGTAGATATGTGTATTTGTTGCTATATCTTTTGGGCCATACCATTAACTTTTGAGCAGTCGTTTCTTCTTTGGCCTGCAGTCGTTTTGAAGTCTTAGACTGCGTGGGTTGCTTTTGGGTCTTTTTGGAACTTTGAAAGTCGTTAACCGGCAGCAGAACTGTTGCTGTACCCCCCCCCCATCCTTCTTTTCCCCATCGACAACTTCCCATTGCCTTTCCCTTCATGCCTTCTTAGCTATCAACTGTGAAACTAGTTTAGACAGATTTCTTGGCCGACGTTTACCTGCCTCGTTGAGCATCCAAAAGAACCAACAGAAAAAAAAATAAATATACTCGCCCATTGAAAACTGTAACACAAATGCAGAGTGACAAGTTTTGTTTCTCTCCAAATTTATATTAAAAATTCGGCATATTGGGTGTGACATTTAATTTAGCTACTGAACTGGGCTAACCAGAACACAGCAAAAACAAAAACGCTTAAAGAAATAAATAAAAAAAATAAAATTGGAATGTCCATTAAAGTGCTAAAGTTATTGAGGCACGTAGGAATTTGTTTTTATCGGCAAACAAACATATAAACAGTAGCAAACATAACTACAGTTTCGCTTGCAATAAACTTTTAGTGTTAAATGTTTAATTGTATAATATACATTTTAAATAGCCGGATACCTGTGGCTGTTTCCCACTGTAGATATAGGAATGTGATTATTTGAAACTGCCGGAATATATCAATTTTATACATTCTCACTAAAACAATAGAAACAACAATAACAGCAAAAACCTCAACAACAACTGTAGAGTTGGGAACAAGCGTTTTTTATGTCAGATACGTAAATGTGTATGCTAAGAAGCGTTCTTTGAGTTAGATTTCGATTAAACTGATTTTAAATCAGTAGTAGATCGATTTTCTGAGCAATTTTTCATAGCACGCACCTATGAAATAGAACCCTAACACTGTGAAAATTTCAGTGTTCTAGCCATTACCGTTTGTACTTCATGTTGATTGTCAGTGAATTAGTAATGACAAGGAATATTTTATATATATGTATACACATATAATATAATATATATTTGGGGCAGTGGCGTCTACAGAGAAACAAAGCCACTCACTGTTCTCGATAGACAGTTTCTGATTATTTTTCTTTGGCTGTTTGCTTCGATGAGCGCAAATTAACCTTGACAAATTAGATGGAAACGATAGTCTGAACCCGTAGGCTCAATGTTTCTTAGCCCATCGCAAAATGTTTACAAACAAGTTTTTTTTTTCTCTTTTTTGTGTACAAAAACAAAGATTGTGGGTATATCCGACAAGTTACATGATTTCTACTGTTGTTACATACTTTTAAGTTCATACTAATACCATAATATACAATTTTAAACATATTATATTATTTATTATCTAATCATTGGCTTATAATTGTATACAGTTCTATAATTTAATAAATACTCTCATTGCTAACAATATATTTGTTAATACTAGATTAATTTAGCTTGATATTACAGTTAAAACAATTCTATGTTGGCCTAAATTCTTTTTTAGATATATTTAGAAATTTTCTAAATGTTTAATCGATATGTATCAATTGTTTATCATTATAGTTTGTATAAATAATGCCATATACATCAGCAATTTCAACATAAAGACACAACTATCTTAATATGCAAGTATATTTGTGTCTTGAATGCTTAAACACATTTGTAAAAAAGAAAGTCACTGGGTATCTGAACTTCGTACATATAAACTATATTTTTCTATAACATCATTCAACCTCTGGCCCACTGATTGACTCGTCCCTCGTTTATTTTTTTCCATGCTCATGCCTTTTGATTACTCGCATTTAATTGGTGCCATGATACTTAGTTGTCTTGACTCATTTCTGGTGCAGTTTTGTGTGCTTTAAGCACGTTCTTCTATCGAGTGTCTTATGACGCATGGAAATTGGGTCTACGCGCTACGGACAATCAAATTTCCTTCTAAATTGTGCGTCATTTTGGTGATTATGATTTGCTTGACTGCCCATATATGATTTATTTTCTTGTTATGTCTATCAAGGTTCATAAAAATGATGTAGCTAGAATAAATGTACCTGAAATGCACGTAGGGAGTCGTTTATTTATTATACACAAGACAAATGATGATTTATTTTAAAATTTATAATTGTTTTAACAAGCTTAAAATTTGTATTAAACTCAAAAGACAAATTATGATTCTTTATCAACTCTATAATTGTTATAACAAGCTTACAATTTGTATAAAACTCAGAAGACAAATTACGATTGTTTGTCAACTCTATAATTGTTATAACAAGCTTAAAATCTGTATATCACTCAGAAGACAAATTATGATTGTTGATTAGCTTTATAATTGATATATAACAAGCTTAAAATGTATAGCATTTAAGCAACGTTATTGAGTTTTAAGCTTTGTTACACTTCTATTTTATTTTATTCATTTGATAATGTTTTCTTCTCGTTTTAATTTCCTTTTTTTAATGTTTGCTCCTTTATCAGTTTTTATTGTTTCTTTCAGTTGCAAATATATTCATTTCTTTTAGTCGAAATGTTCGTTTTGTTCATGAAACTCCTCAGAAGTTTTCTGAGTGTTTGTTTTGCAACTATTTGAATTCGCTACGCTTCTTTTTCATTTGGTTATTCAATCTTTCAACTGCAACGGCAAGTTATCAACAAGGCATATCAAAAGTTAGTGGTCTCAATAAAGAACAATAAAAACTAATTGACTAATATCATAATAATCGAGTCAGCTAATCTTAAGCTGTCAATACTGGCAGTTTGGCAGTTACTTAAAGGGCACACTCACATCTATGTATAGAATGTCGACACCCCCTTTCATTCATTCCATTGCTAACAACTATCATAAATATTTATGTAGCAATTTGAGCTCATTGTAGCATCCCACTCTATGTGCGACACATGTCCATGTCTGTGCCACTTGTGTCACACCCTCAGTTCCTTTGTGTCACCATTTGCGACCTTCTTATCATGTTTGAGAAAAAACTGAGGAACATCGTTTTTATATTGTAGAAATAGATGCCTTCTTTAGAGATAACTGATGCCTGAATAACTCAGTTTCTTAGTCTGTCAGGAAGCGGCGGCGGCGGCACAGCTGCTGGAATTTCTTGTTGGTTTTTATGCTTCTGCTATTCTATTTTTTTTCAATATGATGTTGTTTGATACCTTTTAAAAATATAAACATCAATGGGAGGAACAGCTGCCAGGCAACCACACTTAAGCCGCTCAGCAAAAACTCAATCAATAAATAAAACACGGTAGCTACTTCTCACTTGAGCGGATAGCTGTTATTGAGGAGTAGAATGGGTACCCTGAGCTGCCTATATAAGTACTTTTAATAGCGAATAAAACGAGTACACACTTTAAAAGTCTATTCAAAATACATTCACTACTCCAGCTCAATTAATGAATGCTTGCACTCAGTCTCAATTGAATGCAAGTTTGTGGCATCAGAATTTATGCAACAAATTGAGTTGTTTAGTGTTCTCACTAGCTGCCACTGTTGTTGTTGCTGTTGTTGCTGCTGTAATTGCCATGAGGTTGTTGTTCTCGTTGTTGTTGTTGTTTCGTTTTTACATTCATTTGTTTATTGCTTGAGAATTGAGCATCTTGAAGATTTGCTGCTTTGGGGATTTTTGCGTTTACCGAATGATTTAGCAGCATTTGACAAGCGCCTGGCATGAGGCTATTAAACTGCCAAAGTGCTCCATCACTCAACAGTAACAACAACAACAATTCAACATCGCTGGAAAAGTATTTTTGTTTGATTTTGACCCCCAATGGACGCCTGTTTACTTAAGCTTCAAATTGCGCTTAAATTGTTTTTACGCCGCTTTCTCAGCCACTGAGTAAAGATCTATAAAGTAAAAATAAGAAAACAAAGAATACTTTGAGGCAATCAACTTGGAGAACAACAACCAATTTATTGCGGAAATGAAGTTTTAAACTCTGGTCGGCCGTTAAATGCGCTACATATATTTTAAGTAAGTGAAAATGATGGAAGTATCCTACTTGTACAACATTTTCCCTCACATTTCATTTATTTCTTTTATTTACCATGTTTACTTTTTGACACTTTCAACTCGAGCAATTGTAGCGCTATCTCATGACAACTACAATTTCAACACATCATTTATTGAACCAGTTCACAGAGCACAACCGCCGAAATCAGAACCAAGTGGCACCCTCACTTCCTTCCGCTCGACCACTATCCAATTGTCTGGCCCCTTGCCTCTTAGTTGCTTCCAAGTCCCGCCCCCATTTTCTCCCCTAACTTAACAGCCGCATTGTCTGGGCTGCCATCAATAATTTATGCATTCAACCATCAATCACTTTGTGCTGCTTAACGTTAAGAGAACTGTGAACAGAGTGCTGAGAATACTTCGACGCCAGCATCATAGAGAGGCGAAACAAGACCGACTCCATTCGTCCATTGGTCCACAGTTCACACAGTCACCAGTCGCCAGTCTACAGTCTTCAGTCCACAGAAGGCAATGGCAAAACTAACTAAAATCAGTGAACTGTGGATGCGCAAAGAGTCTGCTAGTCGGGACAAGCGTAAATTGGTTTGCATTGGGGGATTTGGCAATGCTGCTGTTGCCAGACTAGGCAATCCCAGTCCAGACCAAGAAACAGAACCAAGCAGACATTTCATTTCAATTGCCAGGCGTTGTGAAAATAATACGCCAAACTTTGAGGCACCGACAGAACGCGGGACAGACAGAAACCAACTGACGCACTGGTCGCATATTTTATGTATTTTACTTCATTATACACTTGCACTGGTTATTACGACTTCCTCATCAAGTTTGCATAATGCAAATATAAAGGCATTAGAGATTCCGCAAACGATGTCGAGCTCAAGAAGTTGTAAATATATAATACGACATACAACCATGAAATCATATAATTGTATTGTATATGGAAGTAAATAGATTTAATAGAAGTAGAACTTTAAAAAACTTAAAATATAACTAATATATGTTCACAAGTAAAATTTAAACTATAATGTGACTAATGATATGAGTATAAATAGATTAAAAACTCTAAAACCATAATAGAATCAATATTGTAATCGAATATTATAGATACACAAAACCAGTAAGATAAGCTATATTAATTAATATTTTAATAATAATTTAATAAAAAGAAATATACAATTTTAATAATAATAAATACACAATTTTAATATTAATTAATAAAGTATATAAATAATAGATCTATAACTATAATAGTTGAACTTTAATTGAACTAAAATTACTTATATATAATAAAAACACAATTGATATATATGTTTATATTTATTCTGATTAATTATGAAGTCTTCATTGTGTGTTCAAGTTAAAGTATAAGTAAATTAATAATATTAACCGTATATATAATTTTAAAATCAATTATGAACTTTCCTTTAATAAAGGCATTTATGTTCAAGATTTAACATTATTTTATTTTCCTATATACTTAAGGGTATCTACAAAGTGTATTAGATACTAACGCATCTGACTCACTTATTTTACTTATTTCTGGATACTTTTTCGCTGCTTTGGCTCAATTTCTTAGATCGCAGTTTGCCAATCCCCAAGTTGTGAGTGTCATTTCTATTTTTTTTTTCGCTTGATGCGGCAATTTGCCTGCCTCTGTCTTGGGTCCTGTTGTTGTTCTTATTATTGTTGGCAAATGTGTGTAAAGAAAAAGTAACTTTTTCTTTGGTCTTCTTGTAAATTTGCAAAATTGCTTCCTTATTTCATTTGGCAAATAAACTGAAGCCGGCATATGCCACGTGACTCAATATAAATGTGTGTGTGTGTGTGTGTGTGTATAAGTGCCAATTTTTGAAGGCCATTCGCAACGACATTTGGGACAAATGTCTTTTGCGTATTTGATTTATGCGCGTGCCTCACAAATTGATTTGCAATTGCCAAGCGTCGATTCATAAACACAAACAAAAACGGAGGTGGCGACGGCTGTCATGACAGCCCAAAATTGTACTCATAGTAAGCGTAAGTATTGTGTGTGGCAAAAGACTGAAAACCAACGCTGTTAACTGGAGAAGCTGAAGCATTGAGTTCTCTGTAAGTGCCACAGCGAGCTATGCAAATGTGCCCGTTGAAGCGACATCAATGTGGGACTTCCCCCCGCTCTGCAGTTCCCTCCCGCATTAGTCTACAAAAGTTTCTAATACTTTTGTGAGAGCCATACAAGATGAAGGCAAAGTTCACGCCCGATGTGTAACGAGAGCAACAACAACAATAATAATAATAACAAGAACAACATCAACATTGAGCTAACAACAAAAAACCATTTAAATTATATTGAGTTTCTTTTGGTGTAATATTTTGTTGTTGCTCCAGGGTGCTCCCCATGTTCATCAAGTCTTTGGGGCGGACTCATTTACATATGTATGTACTTAGCACGTGTCGTTCCTTCTCTGTGTTTATGTCTTATATTATTTATTTTATATATTTAGACTAATGATAATGTGGCCTAAAAAAAGGGGGAAGTTGGGACAATTAGTTAATGAGAACCGTGCCAAATGTCAAAGCCAAATGCAAATACATATAAAATGTGTAATTGAGTATCACGGCTGTTGCTGTTTCTGTACGAAATACGAGCTTCGAGTTTAGGTATTTATATGACTGTGGAAGACACTCGCTGCTATGTACTTAATCAAATTACAGCTCTAATTAATTTCAATTGTTTCGAAGACGGGTCCTGGCACAAAATTAACTTTGCCAAGCTGACACAGTGGTGACTTTTCGGCCAAAAGAGTGCAAAAACATATTTAATTTATTTTTTGTAGAATTTATTCCCAGCGGTGCAGGACAAAGCTTACAATTTAAGGTGCAAGTCAATTTATAAAACCCTAATTCCAGTATTTAAATTAAAAAGAAAATTATTAGTTATATATTTAATGCAAATCAGAATATTTAATAATTATTAGAATATTTAAGAGATTATTATTTTTGACTGCCTAATCAAACTCATAAATGTATTCTTACAATGTATAGCTGTTATTCAATATTTATTTGATATAGAAACTGTTGATAAATTAATAAAGTAAATAAATTTAGATATATAATATATTTGATTCAAAATGATGAAAATAATACATATATATATATACAATATTTGATTTAAATGGCAAGCCAATAAATACTTTTAAATATACAATAAATTGGAGTCAAATATCAAGAAAATCATAGATTATATAATTGTTCTATTTGTTGTTTAATAATATGTAAATATCTGTGTGTTAAATCGATAAATCTATAGCTACCAGTCGGTCTCTACTTCTAACAATACTCTTCAACTCTTTGGCAACTTAATATTAACATTCGTCTGCATTATGTGTATTTCAGTTGCATTTTATGGCATTCCCATTCCACTGTCCATGCCACAAGCAACGCCAGTCGCAAGTTCATTACAAACAATTGATTTGGCAGAACGGCGTAAAACTTGGCACAGGTAAGACACAAGATGGCGAGACACAAGAGAAATATAGAGTGGGCAGAGAGAAGGGAAAAGAAAGAGGCAAGAAAGGGCCAAGAAAGACCGCAGTTCGTTCGCGTAGACGAGCGGAGGCGTCGTCATTGCCGTTGTCGTTATGACGCCAACTCACAGGGCAACCACATCGACGTCGACATCGATGTCGACGTCAGCATCAGCGTCAGAGTCTGCCCATGACCAGCGCAATGTGGTTGCAACTCTAGACAAAAAGCCAAGTCAGCAAATGCGGCTACCTAGGAAAACCAGGCAACAGTGGCAGACGACGAAGTTAGGGTAAGAGTTCTGACTGGTTCACTGGCTGCTTGGCCTGGCCGACTGGCTTGTGGGTGTTGCGGTGGCTGCAATGACTGCCGTGGGGCATTAATAATGAAAATATGCAAGCTGCTGCTGCTGCTGATTGAAACTGAAAGGCTGGGAGCCCAGCCAGTTGGGGCAAGGTACATGGGAAATCTTTTGAAAAAGGATTAACATTAAAATGTATTTGTGTCTGAGGGTGTGTCTGTGTGTGTGTGTGGCTAAAAAGTTGGCTACTGGTTTGAGTAATGTGCGCACATAATGAGTCACAAAGCGCGCTAATGAAGTACTCAAGCTTCAGGCAATGTTCTATGGCCAACTCGAAGAGTTTTGTCGTCCATTATGCGGCGCAAAAACTTTCATGCCACACACACACACACAACCTGAGCGAAACTCATATTGGACACAGGACTACAAATTTAAAAGGCAACGGCAGCAAGTTGGTACTGCTTTTAAATAAGCATAAACAAACAAAACGGGCCAATTGCCAAAACGGAAATACAACAGACGCCAAAAACGAAAATACAGCAATACACGCCGTAAACAAAAAACATACTATGCCTGTGTAGTCCGATGAATCGAAGGAGAAAAGAAAATACAATTTAAAAAAAAAGAAAAAAAACAAAAATCGTCGTCGTTGTCTCAAACAAATATTTACTCTGTAATATTTATACGTGTATACACATACATATGTGATTCGCTATTCCCAATTCCCAGAAAAAGTATCCAAGTGTTTTGAAACAAATTGAACATCATAAATATAGCTTACACAGGAAGCAATAAAGTTCATATATTATTACAGCAGTTGATAGTGTCTTTTAACTGTTTCTAAAATGTTATTTGAAAGGTCTTGCAAATATGATAACATGGTAAGTTCCATAATTCCCAGCGCTCTTTAAATACTCAATTATATTTATGTGTATACAAAGAGGACTGTCACAAATTGTAATTTACTTATAAAATGACTTAGTTAATCCCATGCTGAGTTTGATTATTATCCTCATTTAAGCTAGACTTTGGCGCTGATTTGATTTACTTGTAATGCTCATAGAGATGTGTTTATATACATACATCTATATATATGTATTATTATTGGTATAGTTATGTCTGGTTGACTGACTGCTTATGGCACTTAAGTTGATTTGATTTGCGCACTTGGTGTTGGTGGTGTTATTGATGTTGTTGTTGTTATTGTTACACACACAGAAACACACACACACACACACACAGACATTTGTTGCGGCTTATATTATTTGCCATGGTCCCGCGGCATCTGCGGCGTATACGTAATTTGTTAAATAAAACGCAAGCTTGCGGTTATTTTGCTTTTGTGCTGTCGTTAACTTTGTCTGCCATTGGGTCGATGTTATTATATGTAGAAATGATAACAATAACAACAATAATAGCAACAATATGCAATGGCTAATAAATTTAATGTGTGCAAATTTAGCGCTCAATTAAGCCCGGCATTCTTCGCTCTTTCTTTTTGTGTGGTTGATTTAATCACCGCAGGCGATGTGGGAAATTGCCGGAAAATAACCAAATAGGAGGTGTGTTTGCTTACCTGGAAGAAGAAGACAAAGAACAAAGAGAAAGAGTCAATTTTGTGATTTATTACAGTTAAAAGAATTAAATACAGATACAATGTAATAATTGAACAATTAAATAAAAATCAGTATACATTACAATTGCAGTTTAAACTCTACTTTAAGCTGCAAGATTTGTACTTAAATTTTTTTAAATATTTCCGAAATTAAATAGTGCCAAAAGATGCGCTTTTAATCAATGAAACATATTCTTGTTCTTGTTTGTTTTAAGGCCATTTATTCTGCCAGGAGCCAAGGATGCGATTGCGGCTACAAGTGGTATGGAGGACAGCATTGAGTAACCTACTGACGACTTAACCCGCACACACATAAATTCTCGAGCGACAGACGTTGGGCTTCTGAGATAGTGGCAAGATTGGAGCAGGCCAATAGCATGGCCCAGCGTGGCAAACAATCTTAAGACTCTTCTTGGCCTGCGCAAAATTTATTATAAAATTCAATCTTTTTTTCCCTGCCAGCTAAGTGAACTTTTGCCAACGTGTCGGACAAATCCGCAGGCGGCCACTGAGACTTGCCAGTAGAAATGTAAGCAAAAAAAAATAAAAGATATATATATTTGGATATAGTATCTGTAAAAAACATAAAGGCAGGCTAGGTATTTAAATCGCGTTTAATGGAAAAATATGCAAAGCAGCGGAAGCCTACGTAAGCCACTAGTGGTCCACTGCGAAAGATCCTAGCATCCGGAGGCTGTTACAAATCTGTGCGGACTATTGGCCCGTCAGGTTCCAGTTGGCAGTTGAATACCAGGCAGACGCCCTTCATTAAAATTCCAAACATTTTCACTTTACCAAGACGCGCAAACGGAAATGCTGACACACTTTAAAACAATTTTCTGGCATTCTTCTCTTCGGTTTTGTCTGTGCGGAGGCGACAACGGTAAAGGACATGGCAACGCAGGACATATGACAAACTTGACGTAGCATGTCAAAAGATTTCGAGGCAATTTGGCACTGACAGACACTAGAATACGCACAGAGAGGCTGTGAACTGTCGTCGTACATATGTCTACGTATGTAAGGCAAACAGTGCTGTGAAGTGTTGAAAACTTTACCGATGCCTTCAAGTATGCAATGGTAATTTTTAACACCACATTCTCTTACTCGCACACACACACACAAAACTTTCCAAAAATAGTTTACTACACGAATAATAAATTGAAATTCAATTCGTACAAGAACATTCCAAATTAGTCAAATTAATGTGTCACTTGTGTGCATGAAAATGCTGTAGGCTGTAAGGAAATTATCAAGAAGCAGAATAGAAAAGCATCAGAGCTATCAGTAAAATAAATTGTAGAGAACAAAACACTTCATACAAGATACAATTTAACGTACAACACTTACGTATTAATGAAAGACGAGTTGGAAAGAGTTGCAGAGCGTTCGTGGAATAATAAGAGTGCGTAAGACACTTAAAGAAAGATTTATTTAATGCCAGCAAAACATTTAAGGATGCCATGAGGAGGAAATGAAAAACGTAAAAGCTCTTAATGAAGTAAAGCTATACCTGTAATTAAATTCACAAAAATAAATTTGCTGCCAGCAAAACGTTTAAGAATGAGACACAGAAATTGAAGTAAATACTAGTACAAGGAGTTAATGTAATTTAGGAAAATGTTTGTCATTTACTTCATAGAAGATTAAAGTGTGAAAAGTAAAACATTTTCAAAGCACCAGAATACAAATAAGCTAAGCAAGAAATAAGATAGTAAAATATTTCAAAAGGCAAAGTACTCTACTTAAAAAAGAGAAGCTTAATGTCTGTGCATTTAATGACATATCTATAATTCAGCTCATAAAATGTAATTATAATCCTCCAGCTGTAACCATAACTAAAAGCTGAACTCATCATTGCATCAGATTAAAGACAGACACTGTTGCAAAATTACAAATATATTTGATAGATCATCACATCAACGAATATACAATTACTATAGCTAATATGAATATACGCATAACTATGTGTTTCGCATAAATAAATACATTTAGTTTCTAATTAGTTGCCAGCTGCACTTTGGCTTAAAATACAAATACAATTTACACATTGTAAATAAATTCACATTTTGTAATAATTTTACGTTTCTAATTGCAAAGCTGTTTGCATTGTGAAGGCAGTGAGAAAGGAATTGTTGATAAGCCGTGTGCATATTAAAACTGATTAAATTAACCCTGACAGCAGCAATAACAAAGTATTAAGCTGCTTTTAAGACTGCTGAAGTTGTCTTAAAATATTTAAAGATGTGAGTTCAACTCATAGTTGCAACTGCTAACGAGATACACGACGAGATGTTTAAAGTTGTGCCAGATGAGCACTGAAACTGGAGCAAAGACACAACAGGATGAGGCATCAGACCAAAGACTGCAGTCTTCTACTATAAAATTAAGATTAAAAGCAGCAATATGTGAATAGCTGCTCTATGTAACCCCGTCTATTTGACTCTCTACCTGTGTCTGTCTACCCGTCTTTCTGTCTGTCTATTTGTCTGGGCATTTGTGTGTTTAAGGTGAGGCGAATGTAGCAGCACTTTGCTGTCCGTGCCACTGTTTGTTAATGGTCTCCTTCAGAGGAAGCACACAACAAACAGAATGCAGCTGAAAAGCGTTCGTTTTCCTTACTATAGTGGCAGATTAGCTGCCAGACCGCCACAAAGGGCGAGGAAATTAAAAAATTCTCTAATACACAATGCGCAGCACAAGCGTAAAGTGAAACAAAGCAGCGTTTTAATTTACCAGCATGCAGCATGAAAAATAATATAAAAAAACAAAAACACAAACACAACAACTACAACAACAGTACAATAGCTTTAGCATCAACGCCAACTGACAACGAAGTGGAGCAACAGCAAAAACGGGGCATGCCAGCTGAAAAGCTGACAACTAAAACCATATATATATATATATGTATACACATATATATATATATATATATATATATATAAGCCAACATTACAAAAATCGACGCCAGAAAATGTCAAAGGCCAAACAAGAGCTATCAGCTTCTTTGCAATTTTCGTGCTTTATCAACGTGAACAAAATGTTTGACATTCTCAATTTGAGTGCCGTAACGAAAACAATTTGCATTGATTTTCTTTTTGCACAGTCAGGCAAACGCGTATCAATTAAAAAGCAATAACAATAAAATAATAATAAATAATAGAAAATAAATATATTAAATATATGATTGATGAATTTGCATGGTTTTAAAATTTGAAATATCAACATGAAACGTTAATTATTTTAATAGAAAATAATCTTTGATTAGCTACTTAAGAAACAAACAAATTACTGTAGAATTTAAATACTCTAAACCAATTAAAAATTCCTTATAAAAAGTAAGTAGAAAATAGTAGAAGAATCATCATTTTGCTATTTCTAAAGCAGTTGTTACAATCTATTCATTGAAAAAAGTTCTATAAAATCTACACTATTCATAATCATCATAACTGGCAGCCAACTGCAAAATAAATAATTTTCAGTTTTTCATTTTCGTATTTCCCTTCAGCGTTGCATCTCGAAATCAATTTCAATGTGGCAAGTTGAAAAATATATCTATATATCTCTCGACAGTATCATGTATATAAAATAAAAATATATATGCACATATTTGTACCTATTTTCGGGTCATGTCGAGGAAAATGATTATCAAAGATTGATTAACGTGTATGTTGCTTTTGGGGTTGTACGCCGGAGTCGAGGTCAGAACCCGAACTGTGTGTGGACCAGATCTGGTGGCATATTTTTTTCCTTTATGGTTTTTTTTTTATTTTTTTGTTATTTCATTTTCTGGTGGTGGCTTTGTGACTTTTTACGGGGTTGGCTGGTTGAGAGAGTTGAAACAAATGTCTGTGTATTTGGTAACTGTGTGAAAAGGGTATTTATATAGGATATTATTGCAACTGGGTCGCCCGCATTTTGGGAGCAAACCGAAAGCGTTGCATGTGCGTTAGACAAATGAAATATGGCACATGACAGACCATCAGACAGACGGGCAGACCTCTTAGGATTTTTATGAGAAAATGCCATGCCATTCATTTGACTGTCAACAGTAAGTTCAAACATTTTATCTAAATTAAATATATACTATATACATATAGTATTTCATGAAATTGCAAAAACATAGCATGTACATAACTACTATATGTGCGATAAGAATTTTGATTGCATATTATATTGAAAACTATTTATAGTATTCACATCATGAACTTCTACCATAGGTAACAACAATCAACTTTGACAGATTAAATGCTATCAATTGCAAATATATTATTTTGTTTTCTTTTTTATTTGTATTTATATATAGACACTTTTCTTTGTTGTTGCAAAATTCCAGTGTTGTCAATCATTTGTCAATTTGGCACTCCATTCAATGAATATCGCTTCAGATCTTATTGTATTTGTTTTTTTTTTTTTTGTTATTACTCTGCAGCTGTGTGTGTTTTGAATGTACACGCAGCAGTATGTAGCAGAATATATGTGATAAGTACGTATATTTATTTATTAATTCGTGCAAATTGAAATTCATGCGCGTCGAGTGCCAACAATTTCATCTGTAAAATGTCTGGCAATGATATTATTGTTATTAATACCAATCGAGCGAGTCAATTTTTCATCTCCTTTCATAATAAATCTACATGTCGCATTTCTGAACACCCTGCAATCATATTGTGACTAAACAGGGCATGATAATATAGAGCGAGAAATGTATTAAGGTAAAGTCATTGATCTGCAAACATAAGCCTTTATTTAACATTTAAACTAGTAATATGTCTTTTATATATACTTTGTTATTTTCATATTGAACTATTCTATCGGTTTACATACTCAAATATAGATTAAGTAAAGGGCATCCGTTCGTCGAGCACAACATTCGTTTTATTCCCACTTACGCACTCTTTGATTAAATTGAAAAATGTGAAAAATTGCGCGAAACGCGTAAATTACACAAATCAACGACAGAAACAATAACAATAAAGAAATAAAAAAAAACGTATGCAAACTTCGAAAATGAATTGCCAATTTTTATTGTTTTATTACATTTCAGTTTTTAACTGCAGAACTTTTTGTTGTAATTTTAATAAATTAAAAATCAAATGAAAAATCGTATTGAAAGTGTGAAAAGTGTTGAAAGTCTTTAAAAACCAATGGTAAATTCATCAAAAGCTATTGATGTGGTCATTAGTCTTGCGTTGCAAATTGTTTAACTTGGCTAATTAGCGACTAATGCGTACGCAACCCAACTCAAAGTTTAGCAGGCGGAATTTAAGGTAAATAAGGCCTGGCATTTAATCAAATAGTCAGGTGGAAAAGATGCTGTGTACATATATATACTATATCGTAGTTTATGTATACGCGATATCAAAGAGATTAGCGTAAATTGAAATTGATTTTGTGTGCAGCAGTGACACGAAATGAAAATTTTAAATGAAAATTGATGTAGGAAAATGCGAGATGGCAGAATGTCGACGCGAGTCGACCAACGAGTCGCAGTTCCAGACCATTCACTTAATCCGCTTAAGCCATCGATTTATTTTTCAGTTATCGCATAAGCAATGAGAGATTGAATGTGCAAATACATACTTTACACTTCGTTCATTAAGTTATTAAAATCTATTGTTATTGTTGTGTTTTTGCTTATTGGTTAGACATACATAAAATGCAAATAATGATATAATTGAAACATTACAAATTAATTGAATTTAATTGGAAATTATTTAAGATTTTAATATAAATTGAGTCTTCTATTATTTATTTATATTTGTTCGGGAATTTAAAATGTAATCAAAACCAATATAAGCTCTAAAATGCTTAGTTATATCTTCTGTAGACATTCCGTTACTTTTCTTTCCTTTTGTTTTATTTATTAAAGAATAAACTCATTCATAGCAAAATTACATAATTTGGATAATTGAAACATTTCAAATTAATTGAATTTAATCGGATATTATTAAAGATTTTAATAAGTATAAATGCAGTCATCTGTTATTTATGTATATTTGTTCAAAATAAGCTCTAATATGCTTACATCTATTATCTATGTATATTTGTTTAAAATAAGCTCTTATATGCTTACATCTATCTCATATTTCTTTTCTTTTTATGTTGTTTTATTAATTAAAGAATAAATTCATTCATAGCTAAATGAAATACAAAATTCCGTGCACATTATAATTAAGTTGTACACTCGCAAATCCACAATTGAAACTTCTCGAACTGTTAAACATCATTTTAATTAAATTTCCATGTAAATACCGTTCTCACTCCATCGCGGCATTTGAAAATACCACCCTCAAAAACTTGCAATGTTTTAATTTAGCTCGCGGCATTTACTAAAAACAATTGAACAAAAACGGAACATAGGCCAGTTCGGAGATCTTTTGGGGCACAGTCAGTTGGTGTTAAGCCGAACTTAATCTAATTAAAATATTTTGACTTATAAATCAGCAGCCAAAAGGATTTTCATACGCACAATGCGTTACATTTTCCCCTTTTAGCCATGCAATGTAGCGTTTTTTTTTATCATTTTTGTTTTTGAGGAAACTTTCCCCTCTTGTGAACAAACTTTGTTAGTTTTAGCGCCAATTTTAATGTGTAAACTTTTTGGGGTAAGAGTGTTGGCCGCGTTTTTTGTCAGCTAATGCCGTTGGCTCAGTTACGGGTCTGAAGTAGTCCATGTTTGCAAGTCGCTATGGGTTGAATGATTAGCAAAAGTTTTTAATTTTCTGTCTGTCTCACTTAAAAACCAAGTAGGAAATTAAGTTTTGCTATTTTTCTTTTTTTTTTTGGCAACACTTAATGCAAAATGAAGCAATTTGCGTCGGCAGAAGCGAAACAGCTTTCTGTTCCACATTTTTGTTTGAGATTAAGAACAGAAAAAAAAACAGTAGAATAATCTCGTATATTTAGAATGCGACTTTAGCATGAAATTGAAAGGAAAATAACATAACAGATTGACAAAGGTTTTGTACTGTGGCCCTTAAGTTCTGTGAACTGAAGTGTAAATTTCCAAGGACTTTGATGTAGAAAATTGCTTCTATCTTTCTTATTTATACCTGCAAACTTTATGCGAACTTTTACTGCATAAAACATTTAAGATTATTAAAGAATTTCCAGAGCTTGAACATGACGACGATAGGGACAACTTTTAAGCTATGACAGGCAAACAGATACATATTTCATTATACCAATTTAAGAATATATGGAAATATTTTAGAATCTAACTTCTAGTAAAAATAGTATTAAATATTGAGTACCCTTCTTGATAATACACTTGGCTCTGTCTATTCTGTTTATTTTCCCACTGTAAAGGCTCTGTTAACTTAACATTACATAATTATATGGTGGTGTGGTTATACTATTTACTTTATTATGTACACACTGTTTCTTATTCTACTCTTTCATAAGTTTTGTGAACGTATTCAATAATTTTACTGAGCATAACACTAAAGTAGTGTTAATTTTATAACAATAACTGAATTATACATTTATTTAAAGAAGTCGCAACATTTTTTGCCTTTATTAAAAGATGACATTTCAAAAGCTTTTCAAAATATTGTCTCTATTTTTGTTTTTCCCCCTTTTTTCACTAAATCTTATCAGCTTGATTAGCTTCAAATTCCAGTTGAGTTCCCGCTCATACAACTTTTCTAAGAATACGTATTCCATTGTCAATTGTCTGCTCTCATATTTCATGACTCGATTATTGTTTCGTTGATAAGCAGCCTCCTCTAATAGCCCTGCCCCGCCCCGCGCCGACTCGCCCCATCCACTAACTGTAGCAGTTTGAGAAGCCTTTGGGGCATGTTGTTGTCTTGTAATGCAGTGAACGTGGACATGTCATAAATTAGGAAAAGCCCGACGCATCAACGATTATGTCAAACATTGTGACAGAAGCGGATCTTATTGATGATGCTTATCAGTGGAGGGGACAATAAATGTGACATGACAGGGGACGTTGATTAGACCAACAAAACGAAAGATGGATGCGCTTAAATCATTTTTATTTTCTCTGCTGATGACCAGCAAGGCACTAAGGCACAAATGGAAACTGTGGAGTGTAAGAAAACCCATTTTCAAATAGGACAAGCCGCCAGTCAGGCAGGCAGGCTGGCAAACAAAAGGCGTTGCGTACAAACGAGAAGTGGAAACAATTTGCCAAAGCGTCGAGCGCTTGGTTATAATAACAGCAACAGCAGCATCTGAGAGTCATTGGGGAACGAAACAACAGCCTGGCAAACAAAAGGCGTCACGCAAAAAACAAAAACGAAAATAAAAGCAGGAAAAAATTAGTGCACAAAAAGCGACAACAAGAACAGCAACAAAACGGTGACTGCATCAAGGTAGACAAATATGCAAAAATGAAAAAACAACCCAAACAACAACAGAAAAAAAAGCTTATGCCAGGCAAACTCTCTTTATGCCGCTTCTTTTTTGTTGCACTACATATCTCCCTCCCATCCCATTTATCTATCTCTCTCTCTCTCTCTTTTTGCCTTTTTTCCTCTTTGTGAAGCGCACTTCAAACAAAATGGCGCCCACATGGAAGCGTGCGATTTGACGCAATTGCGTATCATTAATTTGCGTTTTAGTTGCCATTCCCCTAACTTCTCTCACAACCATGCCTTCCATCCACGGACAAACCTTCCCCCTGCCATTGTGCTTGTCGTCGCTCGCTTAAATTACTTTGTAAAATGTTCGTGCCTGCAACGTGGCGTATGAGCAATAAATGTTGTACACACTCAAACCAAACGCCTCGACCCAAGTCAACAACCAAACGCCAATGGCTGCGAATATGTCGACCAGTGCCAACGTTTATGCGTAAAACACAAAATGCGAAAAACATGATCGTAATAAACATTTTAAAAATGTCTGCAATACTTACGAGTTAGTATTTTATAGCACATTTTATAGCTATTTGGTTTGGATTGTTTACGATAGTTTCGCTGGCTTATAGTTTAAAAATATAACCCTATATTTGAAGTAATTAAATGAATTTTTTATATATAGTTTGGTATATTTCTCAATATTATTTAAATATTAAATAACTTACTTCAAAACTGTAATGATCAAGGCTATTAAATTAAGTTTCAATTATTTAATTTGTTATTTAAAACTAGAGGTATTTCATTAGCAAATTCTGCTTTCAATTCCAATCAAATAAGATTTTCATTAGCGCTGTTTTTTCAATGCCATATAAAGGCATTAAAAAACGTAGTTAATTGTGCAAAACACTAAGTCTGTCACACTACATTAAGCAATTCTCTCAATAATAATTAGTTAATTTTATAGTTAAGGTAAAATTCAATTTAGATACACTTTTTACTTAATAAATCAATTATTCCCAGTAGATGTGTTACCGCATTTAACCAAAGAAAATTTATGAATCTTTAAATAGTTATTAAGATTAAACTCAGCAAAAGATGTTCGATTTTAAAAGCAAGACTGAATTTATTTATTCATTAGCAAAGTAATTTATGGAATTTACGATCCAAATACACAAAATCAATTTGCATAAACATGAATTATGTCCATGTACGGGTAACAGTTAAACTGGATGTGGGTGTATGGGTGAATTGGATACTGCGGCTTGTTGCTACATGACTAAAACATTTACTGCGACAAGCTCAATGCCTTAGTGCTCATCACAGTCCGCTGCCTGTATTTCCCCCGCCCCCCTTTTGTATCCCTCTCAAGCCATGGTATGTCCTGCCGTAAGCAAATGCAAACAATGTAAAATGATTTTCAATATTAAACCGGGCAACGACGACGACGAGAACAGCACAAGTGTTGGACTTATGGAAAGAGGACTATGCCAATGTTGATGGTTATTTCTGTTGGTGCTACTGTTTGTTGTTATTGTTGCTTTTGCCGCCACAGTATTTTTACTGTTACTGTTACCAAGCACTGACTGGCTTTAATGCCGCTTATGCTACAGCATTATGGTCGCATTACGTTCATACAATACTCCAGTTTCATGTTTCCATATGCTTTATAAGTCTATACACATGTTTGTCCGTTTCTGTATGTGCTTCGTTGTATTTTTATGAGCTTTATGGCTGAAAGAGGCGCCAAAGAGTTGACGGGGTTCAGCCGTAAATTTAATAGCTTCTCTCACTAGTAGTATTTGTGTGCCAGTGTACTACTACAACAGAGTTTAAACCGCTTCTAACATTCAGTCATCATTTATCACACGAATGTTCTACTTATGTGTATGTATGGGAGTCCATTTAGTTTTAGTGCATGTTTTAGGCATCAAATTTGATGAGACGGATATACGATAACATTTAAAATTTTTGTGGTCTCATTGCAGAGATGGGTTTTATAGCTTTATAAAGCCTATTTACTGGTAGAGGCATTCCTTATTATCTGAAGTTATACTTATCTTTTTAAATAGTATATAAAATGCAATTTATTCAAAAAATGTGACTAAAAATTCAAATAATCTGCAATATATTTCAATTAAATTTATGTTTATTATCTCTATTGAAATGTTTTAATTAGCTGACGATAGTATACCATCTATGGTGTTATCTGCAGCTATAAAACTCATAAAAATGAAGACTTACAATTAAATTAAAGCCTAAAGAAGCATATTTATGTAAGCAGCTTTCTTAGTTTTTTTATTATTCTATAATTTCTAGATTTTTCTCTTAGCCAATAATCTTGATTGATTGCTTTCAAATGCTTCAAATACAATTGCGACTTATGTACTTTGCAGATTGCTTTTTAACAATATCTTTTATTGTTATTCTACATCTACAGCGACCATTTGAAGAGCTTAAGCCAGTTCTCAATAATTCTCAACGATATCCTTGTAAACCCTTGAGTCTGCGCTTGACCATTAAAATTATTTTAATCGAGTGCAAAATGGCTGAGAAAAATGGTGAAAAAAATGCAGAGAACTAAAATAAGAAATGGCCTCAAGTGAAGTAGAGAACACGGCCGCTTAATGGCCGAGAGTCAAGGCAATTATAAAATATTTTCATTATGAGAATAGGGCAAAATAATTATGCCAAAAGTCTGCAAACAGCTGGGAAGGGGAGAGGAGCGTCAGTGGCTGAAGGGGAGTGGAAAGGAGGGTGTCATAGGGCAGACAGGCTGGTAAACCATGACTGTGGTCCACTTGAGCTGCTCGTTGAGTTTGTAGCTTTCGGTTTGGTACAATTATTTCATGCTCATTGCTAATTAAAACTAAATTGAGTGCATACACATACAAACACAGATACATAGTTGCACACACATACACACACAGAGATAGTCATATTCTTTAGTTAGTTTGTGTGTGTGTGTTTGTCTGCGGTTTATGGAAAAAGCAAATGCATGTCGACATCGTAGAGCTTAAATTATTTAAATGTCATAATGCTCGCCGCGACTTTGCCCCCTCCTCGTTCCCCCACCAGCGAGTGACAAGTAAGTATGTGTGTGTGTGAGTGTGTGTGTGTGTGTATGAATGGCGGTGTGTTTGCAAGCGTGTGTATGCGTGAGCTCATTACAAGCTGTCACGTGGAAGAGACTGGATGAGTCTTACAGTATTTTGCTTGTGGGCGGTCATGTGTCAGCAGTGAGCAATGAATTTTTAATTGCCTTCTAATTATTTGCAGTTCCTTATAATTGAAAACCTCAAAACACACATATAACTGAATAGTATTCGTAGTTGAAAAGAATGAATACCATAAATGCAACAGGAAGTATTTGAATAGAGCAAAACAAGCTCTGAAAGCCAGAAGAAAATAGTCAAAATGGCTTCAAATTGGAAAGAGAAAATTTCGAAAGTTGAATATTATTATAATATACAATTATTACTATATTAAATTTTATTATTATTATTTTAATATATGTATGTAGGGTTTTTTTATTTAATTGAGTAAATACAGTATTTTAATATAGAAACTTGGCGATCTTCATTCGTCGTTTGAGCTGATGTTCTCGCAACCTTCCAGAGTCAGAGGCCTAACTGCAACTCCTTTCGGCGTCTCGGCCTTCGATCTTCTTAGTTCGCTCGGTTATTGTGATGCGAATTCGCTGCGAGTGAATTCGCCTACGTTGCCTTAACTCTTTGATGTTGTCTTTGATCGTTGTTGTAATTTTTGCTGATTCAAATATTATATTAATTACACATCTTTCTTAACAGTTATAGGCACTAGTCAACAAACCCGCAGCTTCGATTGCGGTTCAACTCGATAAATGCATGTAAAATACATGTATTTATTGCCTCATTATATCCTTAACAATAAGTATGATGACTTTAATAAACTGCTGCAATTGTTTCTTATTTAATTTGTATGAATTGATTTGTAAGCGCATTATTATTTTAAATACCAAACTATTAAGAAAACACTTGTATTCACAATAATAGAAATTTGTTGGCGTTGATTATGGTTTATTTTAAAAAAATAAGCTAATTTATTATAAATAACATTTTTACTAATATATAAATATATAAAGTACAATATCAAACAAACAACCTGTGATTTTGGATCATAGATCTTAAAAAAACACATGTTTCTTCTGTACTAAACAAATCTTTTGTTGTGTAAACCTTGACCCTGAATTTGAGCCATTTGCAGGACAAATTTTCGAAATATTCGACTTATTACACGTTAAAATTTCCTCATATACTTATGTTGTGTACAACTTTCTAAGTCTAACCATTTGCTCTCCACAATGAACAGTTATTAAGTCGTTCAATCAGGACAAAGAAATGTTTATAGATAGAAATTTGAATTACTTTCTAATTGAGATAATAATAAAACAATTATTGATATTATTTGCATTGTTTTCTTGAAATCAATTAAAATTAGTGAGAAGTTGCTATTTTGTCGTATCCATATAAGTATCTGCATAATTTCTAATTAAACTGACTCACAATTTCTTCTTTTTGTTATATTCGTAAAAGTATTTATATAATTTTATATTACTGGACGTCTAAGCCGCAGATTGAGCTCTTGTAGCCATATTGGGCTACATATTCTAGAGTCTTGACTCTAGTCGCTGACTTTGTCTTTGTCTTTGTTACCCAAACCGGTCTTATCATCTGTTGTGCGTCATGCCGTCCCAGACAGACCATAAAAGTAATGCATCTATAACAAGAATGACGAGAGACGGCCGTCAAATGTTACACTGAGCAACAACAATGAATTATGTAATAAATCAATACACACACAGAAATACAGATAAAGATACAGAAATATTAAAACCATATTGTAAACATTAAAACTGATTTCAAGCAGCTCTGATCTGTTGGCCAAGCTACAGCTAAGCAAATACTAGTACTTACTTGAACCGATAACGTCAGCACTTAATTGTTTACTACTAATTATTTGCCTTAGAGCTTCGCTGATGCATGTCCTTATCCAGCACTTGCAGCTCTTCATTTCGTTCGGACTTCATTTGTAATCCACACGAAGATACTTAGGTAGGTAGACACTACGGGTACATTCGACTTAATGATCCGCTTTGTCAGCATAAATTTCTATGCGCTGTTTTTCCTCTTCAAAGCCTAACCGGAAATACTGGATTAGTTGGAATTTTCCTCAATTTCCTGTTGGAACTGTTGCAATAATAATCAATTTGTGTGGTTCCGACAGTTTTCTTGATTGTTTAACATAAGTAAAGTATATAAATAGCACATAAACATATAATCTATGTTAGCATCAAAGGAAATCGTAATCAAAGTCAGACAATGACTATTCCAAATAATTACATTTACAATAATTACTTCTTTTTTTTTTGGGTACAGACACCTGTTGGGTATCATAATGAATTAAAACATTTAATAGTCTAAAACATGACGGACAGCTGGGAACCCGACCGTAATATACCCTGTGGCTCATTAACGTCAATATACTCATCATGCAAATCTCAAGTTTCTAGCTATAAAACTGCTCATGTTATAACCTTTTTTTTCAAGCTTCTAGCTCTTAACATCTCTGAGATACTTTCGTTCATACGAGCAGAGAGAAGGACAGACATTCTACTCTTTTTTGTAGCAGTTCAAGAATATACATGCTATATACTACATAAGGTTGGCCATGGCTTCTTTTGCCTGTTACACAATTTGAACAAAACTAATATACCCTTGAACAGGGTATACAAATATTAAAGGGCATCAGAGTTACGGCTTACAGTTTCTCTCTCATCTTCTGCTTTTCTACTTATTTGTTGTTGCTGTTGTAGTTGTTGCTAAAGACTTAAAGCCGGCCGGCTTGTCCAGTTGTTTAGTTTTTTTTTCTCTTTGGTTTCTTCGCATTGTTTGTTTGGACAAGCGACAGCAGCAGATTTTTTTACTATCCATCTCGCTCTCTCTGTCCCTGTTTCACTCAAACGACCTCACGTTGCTTTTCATTTTGTGGGCATGTTTACTTTGTTTTTTCTCCGAGCCTTAAGCAGGTGTGACTTATGCATGTAAGTGTGTGTGTGTGTATTTGAGTCGGCTCATAGACTTGTTTGCAGCAGTTGTTGTTGTTACTTAATCGCCTATGCGCTGGCTATCGTTTGCTCTTGAACTTGAGGTGAGCGCCAGAGCAAACAAACAAATAATAATAAAAAAAACAGAACATGAAACTCGGTCTGTTCAAAGACGATCAATATTAGTTTTGTTTTTGCATAAACTAATTGGCAAATCCACCTAACCTCCCCGTGCTCCCCTGCTGCTCCCATCATCTACCTCTCTCTCACACACTCTTTCTGTCTCTGTTTCTGCGCTCTGTCGTCGGAATGGCAGCAATTATTAAAACGCAGCCATTGGCGACATGATAAACGATTTCCGCAATATTTCCGCCCGCTCAAACGAGGGTTGGCAAGGGCAATGGACCCAACAGCTGCCATCTCCACTAGGGTTGCATACACCACAGCGAGAGCATCTTTCCCCTTTCTTCTCCCACCATTCCGTCCGTTAAAGCGGCCTGCGCCCGCGGCTGCAACGCTTTATTGTGGCCCACTTCACACGGCTTCATAATTTTAACACAGCAAACAACAAATTGTCCTTGCTGACAAAACTGTTGAGCAGCGCCGCAGCGGCTTGTTTACAATTTGGTTTGCAGTCAGAGCGAGACAGCAGAGGGCAGTCCAGAAGAAGAAGAAGAAGAAACAACAACATAAAGGAGAAGAAAGGCAAGAGAGTGAATTGAGCAGAAGGCAAGTGTGTTCAAGAGAGGAAAAATTGTGCAGAAACCAAGAATATCAACATATATGTATACAAAGAAAACTGCCCTCGTTTCACAAAGGAAAAAGCTTTAATTTAATATAATTTTATTATCTTGCATCCTAGCGCTAAAAGGATTCTGTTATAAATACATAAATACAAGAGTCATAATCAGAGTAACGCTAGCCACGTTTGGTCGTTTGTACCCAAAATTGGTACATTTTTATTTGTTGGTACATTGAATCTTATTTTCTTCAAAATGATACATTTTTTGTACGCTTATCAAATTTTAATTATTATTTATCAAATGTTTGTAAATGTTTTACTATAATTGTACTTAACTTACTTAAAATTCATATACATACTCATTTATCTGTCTAACTATTAAATTATTTAATTTATTTATATATAGAAATCTGTTTTGTTTCTTTATTTTCGTTGTTAATATGTATTTCACAGGAATAAATGTAGATTCATCAATAAATTATCATTAATCACATTTGGTCAACTGATATACGCTAATCCGTTTGTTTATATAATTTATTTGTTTTTACTGCCATCTGCCAAATTATAAAAATGGTAATTAAAGATTATTACTAATTAATTCTTCTGCAATTTGTGTTAATTAATAAAAGCTGTCGGCTTTCGCCCAGGGATATTTATGAATTATTATCTGTGAAATGAATGTACGCCTTGTAGAGCTTTCACTGTACTTTGCTCATAAGCTATTGGAATTAAGAAATCAAAACAAACTCTTAGAATTCATAAGACATTAGACATAATAGAATGACGCGCTCAACCGTAAATAATCTTTGTACTCAAGATAATCTTTAAATCGTTCAACAAATTGCTTGCAAATTCGTCTCGACATTGAAACACTTTGCTGAGATTAAATTTAAAGGGTCGCTTGATTATTAAATTGTTAAACTCAATACAAATTAGTCAAAGAGCACATAAAAAAACATAAATATCATTTTTGACATCATATTTTTACTTAATTCCATTCCATCTGTCATTGTTAAGGATTGTCTTGTCTTAAATTTTGATTCGTTTATACTTAGGAATGTAAATTTAAATGTTCATCGGCGATTTTCAAATCAACCTCGATGTTGAACGAAGTATTGGGCAAAGCTCTATTGTATTTTTTTAAAAAGAAGCCAAATTTCAATATTTTGCTTTAATATGTTAGCATAAATTTAAATCTTCACAGTGTGATAACGAACTAAGTTCCTGATTGTAGATCATCTTGTTTCTTCGGTCGTTTTAATCCCAATTTATCGATTCAACTGAACAACGATGAACAATTTTATCATTAAAAATATTTATCGATCTGACCGATGTTTTACCATAACATTGAGGCATCGATAAGCATCGGAAACGACAAAAACAATCGGGAAATATCCAGGTATCGCCTTCAATAATCCATCGATGTTCGATACATCGTTGGTTTTTTACATCCCTAGTTTATACTGTTTGTTATTGTTTCTTTTGATTGATTTTCGTGTTGGATTTAAGTATGTAGATAGAAGACTTATGTACATTCGTATGTATTCGGATGTGTAGAAAGTTTATTCTTTAATTTCTCACACAAATTGTCGCGCTGTTCGTTTGACGCCACAAAATGAGGAAATGCTTAGTTTAATTTTTTTTTCTTTCTTTGGACTAACTTAACGAGCTCAGCGTCGCAATGAATTCTTCGCTGCGCACTATGGAGACCTTTTCCATTTTGTTGGGAATAAACCCATTGTGCACAAGTTGTTCAAATATCTTATTTATAACAAAAAACATCAGTCTGTAATGTTGCGTACCTGGCAACGCCTTCACACATGCACTTTTTGGTCTTTTCAACTTTCTGAAGCATGTAAATGCATAATTTGGCCACATTTAAGATATTAATGTTGCACATACATAGATAAATGTTTATTTGCATATTTATTAACATTTATTTGTTGTTATTATCGTCAGAATTCTAATAGACCATGAGTGGTTTATGATAATGCACCAGCCGGCTGACAGGTGGGGAGGGCAACAATGGGTTAAATCGGCTGCTGTATCTTTTGTTGTCTTGTAAAAATTTGGCTGCGCAACATTTCACTTGCTGCGGCCATAAAATTCCAAGTAAATCCAGAAAAATAACAAAACAAATTGTGTGTGCTGTTTTTTTTTGTTTTTATTTTGTTGCTGGGCATTTCTGAAACAAGGAAAAGAATTTGCATAACAAAAGCAATGGGCCGAGAGGGTGCTGGTGGTGGCGGTGGAGGAGGGAGGAAGTGCAGCCGTTGTGCTGTTTGTTATTTTTGGCATAAGCGAGAGCGAAAGAATGAGAAGAAGCGCGAAAGCGAGAGCGCATTAATATGTTTACTCAAGCGACGCCAGCCAGCAGCGACGCGACGTCACTGCCGTCGGGTGAATGCACCGCAGCAGAGATTAACAACAAATTAAACCTTACCTTTTTCAGTCAAGGGTCTCAGCGTTGTTGTTGTTGTTGTGTTTGCAGTTGTAGAGGAGACGGCGATGGCGCTGGACTCCTCCTGTTGCTGCTGCTTCGATTTGCTGCTGGCGACTACGACGAAACACAGCAACAACAACAAAAGACACAAATTCGCTGTCGCCGGCATTTTGCTGCTGCTGCGCTGCCTGCCTCTGCTGCGCTGCCTGCTGCTCTTGTTGTTGTTATTGCTCTTCCTTTTCACGTAAAAATAAGACAAAAACAAAGCGCAAAATACACACACACGCACACACACTTACGCTCAGAGCGCAGCTATTGCTTAAAATTTTCTATGTTTTGTTTATATGCTTAACATTTTTTCTTGTTTACTTTTGTTTGGTTTTGTTTTTTTTTCTTTTTCTCTCTTTTTGCCGCGCGAATAACAAATGTGTACACACACACACGCACACGTTCAAATACACTTAACACCAATCCACGCAGACTTTGAATTTAGGCACAAGGCTCCAACAAATTGGAAACAGCGCGTTGCCCTTGCATACAAATATTTATTTTATACATAATTTTTTATAAAATTGAACACATGTATGTATATTTATGAATTTTGCGTCGGCGTTTAGAACAAAAGTCGCGGACCGTCGACGCACCACACGCCAAGAAAACCGTAAGAAGACTGAGAAAAACAAAACGTTCATGCAGGAGGAACTCACAAGGTAAGAGAGAGTGCGCCAGCATCTTCTGAGAGTGGAACGAATGAATGAGCATGACGTCACAGCCTAACAAACCCAGCAGCATTATTAATATATATCTATTAATATTATAATTAAAATTAATATTGGTATTGTTAATTTTTGTAACAAGTAAAAATTAATATAACTGTAAATTTGGTTAAATATACATAATTCGAATGCTTTTATATATCGATAAGTAACTGCAGTAACACCACTATTATTTTGCCACCCCTAAATGCAAATAACTCGCAACTTTCTGCAACCCTGGCTATGTATACTCTTGCAGCCCTGGTTTAATGTTTTCTTTTTTTTTAAATAACAGCAGGCGGCGCCAAACCAACAACTACTTGAGTAAAGTTTATACCGGCATTCGGTCTCGGTACACGTTGCTGTAAATAACAAAGCACAAAATTTATCGTAAATTTCTATACTCGCAGGAAAATAAAATGTTGCCCCAATTGCTTGTAAGTAAAACGTTAAAAATTTAAAATGCATTTCGATTGCGTAATGTGCAACTGCAATTGCAATTTTTTTTTTAAATTTGCAGCTATGTCGCAATTATTTGGCACGAACGGTGCTGCTGACCTGGAGCCGAGGAGTCTCCGGCACAAAAGACGATGTTATTGTGGACTTTGAAGATCCGGAACATCTGCCGATGCCCGAATATCCCAAGCGTCCCAATGAACCACTAGAAAAGCGCAAGCAGCGGTAAGTATTGAGATTTGTTATTGATTGACTGCAGAATTTATTTGATGTAATACAGTTTAGTGTATCAGTCTCGCAAGCGTGGTATGCTGGAAAATGATCTTCTTTTGAGCACCTTTGCCCACAAATACCTCAAGGGTTTCAATGCGAAGCAGACGGAGATTTACGATGATCTCATCAACGGAGTGAGCAACGATTGGGATATTTATTACTGGGCGACGGGAGTGAAGCCAACACCGGAGCAATACGACACGGAGATCATGAGGCTGCTGAAGCGACATGTCGGCAATGCTGAGAAGGTCACACGCTTCCGACAGCCAGAGTTGTCATACTATCTGCAAAAATAATTATTGTTTTGGGGGGAAAACATAGACAAGGAGACTTTCTTGCGGTCATCCTTGGTTATCGTTTTCCCCTGTGGTTTCCCCTCACCACCCACCCACCCCTCTTCACGCCATTTTAGCTTAGATTTTACTTGATTTGATGTCGCGATTTTGAAACATAAACAGAGCTTGCTGCAGAATAATAATGTGGATACCACATACACACACACACACACACACACGCACACTACAATGACACTCACACATGTGTAAAAACTTGCAGGGCTGGCCTGTGTAATTGTATTGCTTATTGTTTTGTTAAATATACTATACATATATTTGAAAAAATATTCTGATTGTTTTTTTTTTTGGGATAGAAATCATTGATTTATTTGATTAAAAATAATTGATACATGCAGTAAATTAATCTGATTTTTCATGGCATATTTTATGCTTATAAATTTAAATAAATTCGCTAAATCTATCTCTTAATATCTATAAAAAGCAATTCTAACAGTTTCCTTTGCTAATACATATGTATATTGAAAACTGTTTTAACAATGTTTAATACTTAATTATGTTTGCTGTTAAATACAAGCAGAATAAACAACAAAATTGTGTAGTAATCTTATCTTACAGGCTAACTACTTTTCTGCTTAACTAACAACGTTCAAAGACCTTGTACAAAGTGGGTAAACTGGTGAGCTCATAGAGCTGCTGCTTGAGACTTGCGGGCGGCAGAAGATACTTTTTAAATCCCGGAAATAATACATGCTCCATTTGCCAGTGCTGACTGCGCATATCGCCATCATCCTGCCAATCGAGCTGTGCATAATAACGTGCAGTTTCACGGCAGAAACTCTCAAAGCACTGCGTCTCCTGCTCCCACTCCACCTCCGTGGCCAGGCGCAGCAGATAGATGGGCAATTGGGCGCGACTTGGCACATATTGTGGCAACAATGCTGGCAGAGATTCCAAGCAACCATCCTCAGAAATACGCAGCGAGAAATATTCACGCATAATGGGCGCCTTTTGCTGTAGAATGGACGCGGCATTTTCGGCTAGCTCCGATTTGTCACCATCCTCGGGTTGCCAGCCAGCTGCCTTGCTCTCCAGCGCAATGAGCAGCAGCTGCTGCAGCGGCAACGGCGGCACCACACTTATCTCTGTACAATTCTGGAACTCATAGACCAATCGTTGGTAGTAGAGTTCCTCGCTAAATGCAAAAGTGTTGCACATATAGAGACGTGTCTCGTGCTGGAAAAGCGCATGTCGTTCATCAACGCAGCCCACGTAGACAAGTTGTTTCAGGGTGCTTCGCAGTTGAATGTGGCACTTGCGCTCGATACTCTGCTGCATTTCCAGCACGCTGGTCAGACGCACTTCTTTCGATTTGCGTGCCGCCGTTATTCGAAAACTCTCCTCCTGCGATGCTGTTGGCGTCCCATTGCTAGAACTGGTGGACAGGCCAGAATCACTCTTTTCCAACTGCTTGAAAAACTTATCAAGCTTCTGTTCGGTGGAATCAGTGCGCACCATTTCCTTCTCGTTGATGCGTTGAGTTTTATCCAGCACTTTGGTCTCATTCAGCTCCGAAGTGCCCGGTAACTTGAGCTGTTTGTAGAAGCTTCTTGTGGCATTGCTGCCAAGAAGCTGAGCCTCCACCTGTTGCTTGATACGCTCAATGATCTCCTCCTGATAGAGAAAATGCACTTCATGCTTTGTGGGATGCACATTGACGTCCAGATTCTGTGGTGGCATCATCAGACTCATGTAGACAAAGGGATGTTGACCACGCGGCAAGTAAGTGGAGTAAACCGAATCCACGGCGGCTTTTAGTGCTGTGCAAAGACTTGAACTTTAGTAACTTCTGCCCAGCAGACATTCTCTACTCACCTGGCGACTCGACCAATCGTTGATTGATAAACAACAGCAGCGTTGACTTCTTAGCCGCATAGTTCACTTGGGTAAGTTGGCACTCCAGGTCAAATTTGAACATTTCATCCTTATAGCTGAATTCCATTAGTTCCTTGGCAATTGCAGCTCCATAAATAGCGCGTATATTCTCAGGTCGAGTGCTACAGGCTTGTGTCTTCAGTGCCGGCTGTTCGCCCTGTTTGCGCAGAACGAAACCAACATGGGGATTGTGCACGGCGTACTTGGAGAGCACATCAGATATCTTTTGAAATTCCTCCGCCGGCGATTTGAGCGCCTGTCGCCGCTGAGGCATCGAGTGGAATAGATCCTCGATGGTAATTATGGTGCCCTGATTGCCGGCACATGGCTTAGGTGTACCCAACAGCTGGCCATCTGAATAGTTCGCCTTATAGCCGCAACGTTCGCTGGCCGTCTTCGTTTGTATAGTCAGGTGGGCCACATGACTAATGCTTGCCAGAGCTTCTCCACGGAATCCAAAGGTGGCGATTTCCGTTAGATCCTCGAATTTACAAAGTTTGGAAGTGGTAAAGCGCTCGCAGACAATGGATAGATCCTCCTTGCGTATTCCAGTGCCGTTGTCCTGAATCTGCAGCAATTTGAGGCCCCCAGATTTGATGGTTACTTGAATGTAGCTTGACTTTGCATCCAAACTGTTTTCCAGCAGTTCCTTAAGTGCGTTGGCCGGACGCTGAATAATTTCGCCAGCGGCTATGCGATTGACAACCACCTCGTCCAATTTCTTTATTACTCCCGGCTCCAGCATGGCGCCAAAATCTGTTGACCACAGAGCATAGTAAACATAACAATTATGAATCGCGAAATATCGATAGTCCGATGTTAAACACATACGATGTTTTCAAAATGTTGCTAACTTATCGATATCGATTGAGTATTTGTGACGTCAGAGACCGTTACGTTTATAATATGTGTCTTGATTTCAATTGAATTTTAACTCTTGGTTTGATATTTTTAGAGAAATTCATTTGTAATTTTTTTCATTTTCAACAATTAACTCATTTAATAACTCATTTTAAATTTATAAACTCATAAACTTCATTTAACAATTCATAAAGCAGTTTAACAACATCTAGCTTTGATTCGAAAACTTAGTGAATTTTCGAAATTCATTCGATAAGTTTAATTGTACTGTGACATAGTATTTAAGCATTTATAACGGAAATGCTTTTCAAACTAATACTATAAGCTGCCGGCTTGTCTGTGTGTAATATTAAAACATCCATTTACATTTAAAGCAGATAAATACAGATATACCCAAAATTATAGTCGTATATTTAAAGTAACTGCGAACCTTACGCCGCTTGCGCTCAGCCAGAAATTCGTTGTAGTCAATGTAAAGCGGACTTTTAGGTGGGCTGAATGATCCAAGCTGTTAAAAAACAGATGATAATTACTTATATGACTCTAATATATTATAATAAATAATATCTTACATATTTAATAGTCTTGGTGAGATCATTTATGACTCCGCGATATGCACTTAAGCTGCTCTGCAAGTTTGTTAACTGCATCTCGGTCGGTTGGCCAAGATTACCCGTCAATTGATTCTGTATGACGAATCGCAACGATGCTTGTATGATGACCAAATGCTGTAGATGATTAGCAGTGATCATGAGAATATCATAGAAGCTGAAAATATAAAGCAATTATAAATATGCCTTAGCAATTTAATAAACATAACGCACTTCTCCATGCCATCCTTTTTAACGCGCGCAATGGATTTCTTTGACCAATGATGCAGATGAAAGCTAAAAAGTATAAAGAATACTCTTCAGGTAAGTCGATTGAGCTTAGTTCGCCAGCTAATACTTACTCCAGTATTCCCTTCATAATCTTATTGCGATAGATGGGAAACTTGACGCCAATATCACGCAGTTTCTTATCATCCATGTTGAGGAATTGACCCAGTGAGATATGTGATTTAGCAAAATATTCGAGCGTATTGTCCATATTTATCGAGCGCAGAATGCCGTTGAGCTCCTGAAAGTACTCCGGGCAGTCTGACTTTAGGAAAATGCGTGGAACATGATCACGCAGCGTGTTATAGGTCAGAAACGCTGATGGCACCAAATAAGCGGTACGTTCACGTGGCAACAACTCCAACAGATCGTAAAAGCCATGAAATTCGGCCACCTGTTTAGGTGTGTAGCCCTTATTGTTGGCAATATTAGCATTGACGCCCGCCTCTATCAACAGCTTAACAATTTCCGCATGATTGTTCTCAATAGCAAAGAATATTGGAGTGCAGCCTTGATTGTCCACCGCATCGAAGCTCACGTCTTTAATCAGGAGGCGAACAATGCTGGTGAAACCATTGCGGCAGGCAAACATAAACGGCGTCATGCCGTATTTATCAGATACATTAATGCCAGCTCCATGGTTTAGAAGCAGACGCACCAGTTTCTCAGCCACATAGGGATCTTTGGTCTGGCAGTCACAAGCCAACATAAGCGGCATTATTGAATCCACCTGCTTGTTGACATTCGCTTTGTACTTGCTGACCAGCTGCGAGGCCAGCGCATAGTCGCCATTCCGACAGGCATGCATTAGCATCGTGTCTCCGCCGCACACCGGTTGATCCACAGGAAACTGCAGCTTATCGATTTCTTCATACACCCGTTGTAAATCGCCAGCCAACAAAGCATTGTAGAGATTTTGATCTCTTGGTATATGCACCCTGATCTTATCCCGTATTAACTACATATATAAATACCAAGAAAAATGGTTTAAAAAGAATACATCAACTATAACTTCACTTACTTTATCGGAAAAGTAGAAGCCATCGTAGTTGCTGTCGTCTGTATCATCCGAATCCGGCGGTGGGCCGTAGTTAAATTTATCGGCCATTTTAATATTTAAATTGCATGAATTAAATGTGTTAAAACATTTTAAACACAGCTGCCAAATATTAAAAAATTACGCAGCGAAAAGCAAAAAACCAAACAAAAATGGCAAAGCTTAATACAAGGTGTGACCATAGCGCGCAAGTAGTAAAACACCTAATTTGCTTAAATAATACAGTGGTAATGGTAACACAGAGTGGCTTAGTAATATTGCGTATTTTAAATGTATGTACCACTTTTAATTATATTATAAAATATATACTTTTTTATATTTTATTGTAGTTATTAACATGTACAAAAATGGCCAAGCTTAAAATATAGTGTGACCATAGCGCATAAATAGTGGAACACCTAAAGTGCTGAAATAATATAGCATAATGGTCACACTTAGCGGCTTAGTAATAATACGTATTTGTATGCTGTATTATAAAATATTAACCGTTTATAGTTTATTATAATTGTTAACACGCCTCAATTTTATTTCTTTTTATCCTTTCTGGCGAATCGTGGCCCTCCAAAGTTCTTGCCCTTGTTGAATTTGTTTTTGCCCGCCTTGTTTGTCAGCTTAACGTTGCTTGTTTTCTTTTTGGCCGCAATTTTCGTCATCTTCTGGTGGCGATTGGCTTCAGATCTGTTGGGGAATAGAACATTTATAAATATATGCATAGCATGCAATGTAATTACCACTTACCTCAAACGCAGTGCGCCGCCGCGACTGACATCGGTCAAATCGTTGGTGAAAGCGGACTGTCCACCACGTCGCTTTGGCTTTCCGCCAGCACCACCAGATCCTGAATGTCTGGGCGTCTCAGTTGCTGCTCCCAGTTTGCCAGGACGCTTGCGCAGCTTGGCCATCTTGGCACGCACAAGTGAAACCTTCTCAACTTCCTTCATGGCGCGTTCCTTGGCCAGTTGCTCGGGCGTTTTCTTTCTGGGCTCCTCCTTCTTCTTCTTGCGCTTGGCCTCAAACTCCTTGACAGGCGGTCCATCCTCACCATCGCCGCCATACTCGGGACGCTTCCGTTTGCCCGCCGCTTTGCCTCTGCCGGTTGTTGGTTTGGCCGCCTCATCGCCATCGGTTAACGCAAGTCGAGCCTTTTCATTCTCTCGCTGTTGCTTGGTTTGGAACCAGGTGCGCCTCTCATTGGGTTGTCCCAGCAGCTTGCGTTCTGTTTTCGACAGCTGCTGTTCCGTTTTGGCCAACTGACGTTCCGCCTGCTCTTCATCAAGTATATTTTCTGTGGATATTCATAAATAAAATTAACCTATACTCGTTTTATTTTAGATAATCAAAATATTCTCTTACGTATTTCGGGCTCCAGAGCTGTCAGCTTATTGCGATACTTCTCAATGATTTCGGGTGGAATAATGCGATTCTTCACGCTGCTCTCGGCATTCTTAATGATGTCCTTGACAATCTTGCGCTCCTTCTCGCCGGCCAGCGATACAGAGATGCCCGCCCGTCCGGCACGAGCTGTTCGACCCACACGATGGATGTAATGCTCCGTAGTAATGGGCATCACAAAGTTAATGACCGTTTTGACGCCCACAATATCGAGACCACGAGCCGCCACATCGGTTGCAATTAGTACATCAATTTGTTCCTCCTTGAATTTCTTGAGCGACTCCAAACGCTGCTGTTGTGTTAGATTACCGTGCAGTTCGCCGGCTCTTACGCCGAGCAGACCGAGCAGAATGTGCAGTCGATGTGCCTGCTTCTTGGTCTGGACAAAGACCATGCAATGGTCATGGAAGGTACGACATATCAAGCTCGCCAGAATGGGCTCACGATCGCCCTCCTTATCCTCGCGAATGCGTATGAACTCTTGTCTTAAATTGTAGGCCACCTGTTGATTGTTGTTCACAAACACTTTGACGGGTTTGTCCAGCGATACGGCGGCCAGATCTTTGACCTGTTCGCTCATGGTGGCCGAGAAAAGCATTGTCTGGCGAGTCTTGCAGCACGAGTTGATAATCTCCTTCATTTGCTCTGCAAAATATTCGTCCAACATACGATCAGCCTCATCCAATATAAGTACCTGCAATAATCCAATAGTTTCGAGATATTTTAGCGTCTTTTCAAGACTGATAATATCGAAATATTCTAAACAATAATAAATCAGCTTGCATCTGCGGCGCAGGTACAAGTACCAAAGTTTTTCCGCATTGCCTCGAAAAGCTCAGAGCGCAAGGATAGAAAATCATCATTGTATGTAGATATTTATAGACCAGAGACGACCGATATTCGCGTCCAACGTCCAACTGTTTTTGCTCACTTACCTCAATGGAATCCAAGCTGAAACTCGGCGTGTTCTTGATGTGATCGATAAGACGACCCGGCGTAGCAATGACAATGTCCGGATTCTGACGCAATACCGCCTCTTGGGCCTTAACATCGAGACCGCCAATTGCCAGACCCACATCAATGGTGGTAAACTGGCACAACTGCTTGGTCACCTGGTACACTTGGGCGCCCAACTCACGTGTCGGCACCAGCACCAGAACCCGAGTAATGGCCTTGTTGTTGAGCGGCCTGTAGAGCAGACGTTCCAATGTGGGCAACATATAGGCAGCCGTTTTACCAGTGCCCGTTGCCGCACAGCCGCAAACATCGCGTCCAAGCAGAGCTATGGGTATTGTAGACGACTGAATAGGCGTGGGATAAATGTAGCCCAAGACACCGATTGCACGCATAAGCGGACGCGACAGATTCATTTGATAGAAGGACGTAATTAACTCGTTGGCCTCCACAGTATCATCGAATTGCATTTTTTCGCCCTCCTCTTCCTCGTTGTCCTCATCTGCTTGTTTCTTCTTCTTATTCTTGCTCTGTTTCTTTTCACGAAGTCGCAAATTATCGTGCTGCAGCTCATCATCGGAGAGATCGATTTCCTCATCGCTCTGTTCAGCCGCAACCGCCTCGGCTCCACCGCGTTTCTGCAAGCGGGCTGCGATTTTATCGTCTGTCTTTGTGCGCGCCTTGCGCTTCACGTACTTCATAAGATCATCCCATGTGTCCTGGTTGTACTCCTTAACGGAGGATACAAATTCGAAGCCTTTCTCGAACTCTGTCACCTTTTTGTGTCTCAATTTGGTCGGTTGATACTACGACGTGCCGGGTTAGAAATATAAATATATGTGAGTTGCGGAGGGCGACCATTTCTAAGTTATACTTACTTCTACTTCAGCGTCCGAGTCTTCAGATAGATTCTCTACCTCAGCATCGTCCTCAATTGTGCCTATCAAGTCCATATTTTTAGTTGCACCCATTTTTATGCGCTCAGTTGCAGCGCGTGTTTACAATTTAGAGCCAACACGTGTGCGACAGTGGTATAGGAAAAACTACCGATGACATTATCGATATATGGAAAGATCTATTTTGTTTCTCCTATCGATAGGGACACGTTAAATTATCGATAGTATGCCGCGGTTTTCAATCATATCAACAAAACAGGTAGTTATTTTGACGTTTGACGTTTAAAGCAACGTTAGATAATATGTAATTCACCCCCCGCGGTATGTCGTGTGCCACACGTCATACAAGCATGCATTAAAATGATAAATTTTACCTATTTTGAAAATTTAAAACTAAATACTATCGATAGTGTTGCATGTCTTGTTATTGTAACGAGTTAGCAGCTCAATATTAGTGATTGCAATACATGTTCCATTGCCGGCAAAGTTGTAGTCGATAGATTTCGATAGTTCTTGGCCGGCCAACAGCTGTTTTAACAATTGTTATGAAATTTTGTTAGTCTCCAGCAAAATGCTGCGTTTGTTGACAAAAACTCGTAATTTAAGGTAGATTTACCTAATTATCTATATAATTGTGAATGTTCATTAAGTGATTTTTACAGATCTCTGCTACCTGCCTCAGGTATTCGTTGCTATGCACAGAAACTTCCCAGCGGCAGCGGCATAAAGTCAGAGGATGAGGAACCGATCAGCAATGAACCCATTAAATTCTTTGGCAGCCAGGCAGCCTCCTGGCGGGCACGAGACACACGCAGCGGCGGCAGCGACGAATCGTTGTGGTACCAACCGTACGTAATCTCCGCCAGCTTGGCAATATTTCTGGTCTACTTTTGCGTACTGCGCGAGGAGAGCGATATTGATCTGCGTCTTGAGGGCAATTTGTATGATCATGTCAGCGGGTTGGAGGAAGTGCAGCTTACAGTCAACTATAGATACAACAAGGAGCATGGCTTGGACACCAAAGAGCAGGAGAAGCGACTGACTGAACTTGGCGTCGATCTGCCAACACTTGATGCCCAATTGGCGGCACAATAACTTCGTCCTCCATTAGTATGTTTTGTTTGTTAAGCGAAAAGTTAAATAAAAGTTAGTCAAGTAATTATTTTGACAAAATAAATTGATAGACAGTAATTATGTCAAGTAATTATTTTGACAATGAAAAATATCCACATATTTATTCTCCGGTTTTTTGGTTGTTTATGGTTCTTAGAACATTATAAAAATTAAATAAATAAAACCGTTGGGCTAAACTACTTTTAAAAATAAAATAAAAACAAATAATATAAATAATGAAAAGCATTGAGCTCTTTTAAAAATGAAAGCAGATAAATACCCAAATATTTTATTATATTAAAAATATATTTTCTGGGATTAAAACAACTTAATAAAGAAAATACTGAATTAGATTAGTTTTAACTATTATTAACAATATAAATAAAATGTGTGAATTGTTTCTGTTCTCGGTTTTTATGTTATTTTTTTTATAATAGTTATAAGTATAATGAGATTCATTTTTAAAAGAAAATAATCAACGATGTTATTGTTTTATTTTGTCATAGCATTGACTGTATATTAATATAACAAGTTCAAAATACTCTTAGCTTAAAAATACTTAACTACTTGACTTAATCTAATGTATCAACAAGTAATATATTCTTTTGATGCTCGGCCAGCTGTTGTTTATGTTTTTTGGTCTCGCAATGCTTCCTATAATTGGCATATTCCTTGATATGGCGATCACAGGGCTCGCAATAAAGTATTGGACCCTTTGGCACATGCTTCTTGACCACCGCATCGGGTGGCAGTTGGCCTTGGAGCTTGGCCAGCTTGGTCAACTGCTCCACATGGCGAATGCTATCACAGTGGCGCATATAATTGCCACGCTCTTTGATTGTCAGCCCGCAGGGCTCACAATAAACTGACTCCGTCTTGAGATGCACCTTCTTGATGTGCTCCTGGACTTCTTTTTTGCTGTAGAAAGCCTTGCCACACTGATCACAGATAAAGTCCGCCTGCTTCAAGTGAATTCTCTTCATGTGTATATTGAGTAAAAAGGAATTGCGATATTCCTTTTGGCATAAATTGCACACGATTAACATCGGTGACTTGCGTGCCGGTCGAAGCGGACGACCTTGCTCTTGGCGACGTTGTTCCATGCGCGTCCGAATGGCCGTTTTGCACTCCTCGACACTGTGAGCATCGCAGCAACGACTCTGGCTGGGCAACTTGCAGATCAGGCAGCGAAAACTACGCACATGCGTTTGGGCCACATGCTGTTTCAGCGAGATCTCCAGTTGAAAGCGCCACTTGCAGCTGGAGCACTTGAATCTACGTAGACGCTTGTGACACGCCGCCCTCACTCGCCGCAGATGCTGTAGATAAACACGCCGCGTGCTGAAGCTACGCGTACAACTTGGACATTGCCAACGCCGGCTGCACTGCATCGTCGAGTGGTGCAGCTGCATATGCAGTTGATGGCTGAAGCTGTGTAGGTAAATGTGACCGCAGTGAACACAAGAAACGAGCGAGCAGCGTTTACGCAAGCGTATCTCAGACTCCGCCATATAATCCAAGTGATTGCGCTTGGGCAATCGCACATCCAGCTGCTCGACTTGCACAGACTGCTCGGCCAGTGCCAACTGCTCCTGTTGCTGCTGCGTCGCTAGCAGTTTCTTATAGGCAACATTCTCCAATAGCTGTCCCGGCTCATCCCTTTTTGTGCGCCTGCTCAGGTGCGAGAGCAACGTATGCTGTATAAAGTAGCGGCGATAGCATAAACAGCAGTGCCAATTGTCGTTGGGCTTGTGCTCCCACTGATGCGCTTCCAATTGCTGCAACTGTCGCCACGGCAACAGGTCGCAGTCGGTGCAGCAGCAGCGCAGTCCTGTAAAGTTTTGAGCAACGGCTTTTGGCCTCAGCGCACCATGCGCCTCACTGACGCTTAATCTGGAGAAGGCACGGCGATAGCCCGACGTTACAGTGTCCATTATCTGTTCCAGCTGTGCGAGATTTGTTGTCGCTTCTCCAACTCCAAAAGCAGCGCCCAGGGCTGCATAATCCGATCGCAAATCCACTTTGTAATACTGGTTATTCCAGAAATTCTCTCGGGATTGCGCCGTGCGTAGGAGCAGCAACAAATCGCCGGTACTAAGACGCACCATCTTCTGCACTGCTCCGCCAGCTGTGGTTGCGTCTGCATCGAAATTTACAAACTTCTCCACGGAGCCGCGACAACATTTGCATTTGCACTCACAGGCATTGGAGCAAATTCCGTTTCTCGTTGCAGCGGGCTCAATTGATGAGCGCACGCTGGCGCTGAAGTTTTGCAATGCTACAGCCAATTTTCCAGGCCAGGACATTTTAACGAAAATCAAATTAAAGCATTTTACTATAGAAAAATACAAAACAGTTTTAAAGATTTCGATTATATAGAATACAATCGAGCAGCTGCAATGAATCGATCATTTATGTCGATAATAATTCGCAAAATCTCGATAGCTTCAACATATCCTTTTCTCTGTGTAAAGCTGCAAAACAAGCAAAACTAACTTTTTAAACTAAGCAAATGTACGGTAAGTAATTGCTAATTAAAAATTTTAAGGTTTAACTCAATATTAGCTCTTTTTCTCACCGCCCATCATGCCTTTGGCATCAACTACTATCGATAGACGACTCAACAAAATACCTCGATAGTATCAGCAGTGACACGATGTTTTTGCAACACTTGCAAACCCATTGCGTTTGTTGTTCGCTAACAACTGAGGCAACGCACGGTGCGGCGTAGTTCACTTGTATTTTAGTTGCCAGACTGTGTTTATGTGTGTTTGGTGAAAGGTAAACAAAAGTGCAAGTGTAATAAATTGAAGAATTGTAAGTGCTAAGCATTTAAGCTTTTACTTTTCATTAAATTTCACAGTGTATTTATCATTCGCACGCGCATACATGTAAAGATTTTGTGTATCATACAATCACTGGTGTATGTGTATGCATATATGCGTATCAATTTAATATAAATTAAATTCGTCTGCAGCTGACGGGTTTGCTCAGGTCCAGGTCCAAAGTTCACTTTTTGTGCAGCGCCCGTGTGCTTATGCCTATATACACACGCTACATATTAGTTATAATAAAAAATATATTTGTCAATTGTCATTTCTTCTTTGCAAGTTCTTCGTCACGTTTCATAGACACACACAAATAGCAATAAAAACAATGGCTTCACATTTCTTTCGTACTGCATTTTACGCAACTGCAGCGAGAAAATCAATAAATCTACCGTTTGCCGCCGGCCGTACGGCTGCTACTCTTGCCGTGGGTCTCTCGTTTGGTGGTAAATGCCTGAAATTTCTCTTAAATGACACATTGCAAAAACGTTTATTTATATATACATATTATATGTCTCGGTCCTGCTCCCACCCTCGCAATAACAATGGCAACAACAAATAAACAATCTACACAGCACAAAATAATCGCAGCGCTGCCGTACCATATGAAAATGTCTATGCGGATAGTTTCTTTGGTGCCTCCGCCCCCGGAAAGGGCAAGGGTCTGATGCAGGGGCCTCTGGCTGATTACCGGAAAATGCAACGGCCGTTGTCGCGCAATTTCTCGAGCCTTCAAACACAACTGGTGCAGAATGTAAGCATAAATATTTATATATTTTTGTTCAAGTATTTATTTAAACACACACACAAGAAATGATTGTCTTTTGAGTAACCACGCATATGTATAATATAATATATATATATATATATACATAAATGCATTTATTTCGGCATTTGTAATTGTTTGCCAATCAACGTTAATTTATGCGCTGTTTATATAGTCAATTCATTCTGGGTCGCCTAAATTCATTGCCAATGCCCCGTATAATAGCATTAACATTTCCTTATAGTGCATACATAACAATACATTATCATCATTCCCATATCGTCATTTACATTATTCTGTAAATAACATTTATATAAAACATTTAAATATTAATACACATTTATCATTTTATTCAAATATTTATTGAAACGCATATTCAATACATGCTTCTCTTTTAAGTAATCATCGATATGTTATATATATGAATGCATTTAGGTCGGCATTTGCTTTGCTTTAAGTGTTTGCCAATCAACGTTAATTTATGCTCTGTTTATTTAGTCAATTCTTCATTCTGTGTTCTTTGCACGGTCCCTCGAATAGAACTTTAACATTTCATGTTAGGCATAACATTACATTATTCGTACGTAAACATTTACTTTGCTCTACAACATAACATTTTTATTACTTCCACTAAAAAGTCGATTAACATCTTGACTGTTAACAAACATTCTGCTGTTCACTGAGCTGTGTTGATAAATAATAGTAGTTGATGAACTTTGTTCCCTAAAAAGTGATTTAGCTTTCCATTTGAGTGATTAGCTAGCAAATACTTATAAAAAATAACATATATATATATTTTTTTATAGCATGTAATTAGCTGACAGTCATTTGGCGCTTGAACAAACCAAAAAATAATTGTAATTTAAATATGCAAAAGTCTTTACTGAACAACAAACAGAACCCTTAACCTAAGTTTAGTTTCGCATATTGGAAAGCGACCTCTATTGTCACGCTTTTGAATACACAATTGGAGCAGCTTTTGAAAATTGATCATAATGGCGCTCAATGTCAAGCTTTCGTCTCTCTTTGCAATTTTCCAAGTTCCATAGAGAGATGGACGCTTCCAATTCCACAAAGTAATTCAATCCACCGCAATAGCAATTCAGATCCATCAACAGAACATGTACACACACATATATATATATATATATATATTATTATGTCTTTTATTGGAAGCTGGGCGCACACATGTCTCTAAGTTCAATTCTCCCATAAGACAGTCGATCAAAGCTTTTCTATCTGCAAATACATGTTAGACACAAAAATTTAATTATGGATTTGATAATTGAATTAGCTGTACTGATCATATTCCTATATATGCTGCTAAAGATCTATCGACGCATTAAATTTGTGAGTTAAATCCGAACATAAAGCCAGTGAAAACTTATTATCTGTCGCAACTTTGTTGGTCGCTTATCAAAATTGCAAGCTTCTTATCGATAGATTTGCTTCGGTATCTCTAAATACGAAGTACGAAATGTCTACTGGATTTGGGACTTTTGGAAGCTACAATTTAGTTAACTGCAGTCGCGTGATATTGTCGGTCAAGAAACGTCGCAAATTGATAGAAACTCACCTAATAAACTAACTACTGTCATTTTGCTCATTTACAATCGTAATCTAAGCATTTCTGGTAATTAATATAATTGTTCTTTTGCTCTTTAAATTAATTATCTATGGGTTGTTTTTTTATATTATTTTAAAATAAATTTGTACCCATATTTTGGTGAATTTATAAACTTTAACTTTGTATTTCTTTAATTTATTAACTTGTTCTTTCGTTCTTTTTAATTTAATTATATACATTTAATTTTAAAGCATTGTTTGGCTAATTTATAAACTTTAACTCAGTGAATCTGTTCATTCTTGTTCTTAAAATTACATTTCTTTTGCTTGCTTTTTAATCTAACTCTTAAAATTGATTAATTTAAACACAATATCTTTTATATCTGTTAAATCTTGTGCTTAAGATTAGCTTTCTATCGGTTTCTTTTTAATTTAACTCTTAAAATTAATTTTAAGCCATCTGCTGTTGCCGAGTCATTTTATGCTTACCTCTTCTATCTAATCTATAACTACAAGTTATCTTCACGTGCAACAAGATTAAATTACTATATTGCCAATTGTTCAAGGTCAAAGAGCTGTAAAATACTAACGAGAGCATTAACAACTCATTTGAATAATATATGTAGATAGATATCCGTATTCTCCAAAGTTATTAACAATCTTTAATCAATATACTAGAAGCATGTCTAATCGCATAGATGTCAGGCCATAATAAATTAATAAATTCGTAGCCAGATGTGAATCATATCTAATCGTTTAATAGATTAAAGTAACACTCGACCTAACCAAACCATTCATTGTTGGGCACAATTTATATCAAGATTTGATAACAGCAATAGAAGAATGCGAAATTCTATTGAATAGCTTAAGACTATAATACAAAATAAAACTAATGATGATATATATATTATTGTTTTTATATTTCTATAATACAGAGCGCAATGGCATCGATGAAGAATCGTAGGTATTTATCCTCCAAGGATATAACCAAGAATATGACGCTCTATACGAATAACAAGGCGAATATCGAAGTGGATCCCAAGACTCTGGCCTTTAAGAAGCCCACCGGCAATCCACTGGTCCTGATGATGGCCTGGCTAATGGCCAAGCAGAAGCACCTAAAGAAGTATGCTCAAATCTATACGGAAATGGGTTTCGATGTGATGGTGGTGCACATTACACCCTGGCAGCTGCTCTGGCCGACCAAGGGCACACAGGTAGACTTATCTATCAATTGTATAGGTCATTTGGGTTTTTCCTTGTCTTAACTTGTCTATTGTCTGTTTCTTTGCCAGGTGGTCGCCGCAGAGACACTGAAATTCCTAGAGAATAATAAATCATATGCACCGATTATAATGCACGGCTTCTCGGTGGGTGCATATCAGATGGGCGAGATAATGCTACAAATGTCGCGCGATATGGATCGATATGGCAGCGTATTGGATCGGTTCGCATGCCAAATTTGGGATAGCGCGGCGGACATTACCGAAATCCCTGTGGGCCTACCTAAATCCATTTTCCCAAAGAATGAGCGCATGCAGAGCGCTCTACGTAATTACACGCTGTACCATATGAAAACATTCCACAATCAGGCAACCATACATTATATGCGCTCCAGCCAAATGTTCCACTCGACGCTCCTTAAGGCCCCGGCGCTGTTCTTTGTGTCCGATAATGATCCCATTGGTCCGCCGTCATCTAACCATGCGGTACGCGAGAACTGGGAGCGAGCCAATATAAAGGTTACGTTCAAATGCTGGCAACGTTCGGCGCACGCGGGCCATTTGATCCAGCATCGTGATGAATATCTGGAGATTCTATTCCAGCATTTGGAGAACTGCGGTGTCCTGGAGGCTGTTGGTGTGCCGAAGCGCGCAAAATTGTAAAAAATACCTCTCCTATTCACTTGGGTGATAATATTTTCAACAATTATATGATTTTACATAGTTTATAAGAATTAAAGTTTAATCCTTCTGTTCCCTATGTGTTTGTGTGTGTGCCAGAATCTTCAAATATTACCAACAATTGTCAAAATCAATTCAATTATTTAGAATTACACGATGAACGGCAAAGTAAATGCTTCTTAGTAAAGCAACGCTATATTATATGCATAGATATTGTTATATTTTGAAACCAGCACCTGCATAAACGTAAAATAAAGTAATTTTATTAAAACTACTTAACCAGAATTGTTTTTTGTACGATATGAACCAAGATAAAACAAAGTTAATACCTTTGAACAATTTTTAACCTTTGGGCAATTTTAAATAAGTTTTTAAAAATAAAAAGTTATGACTCGCTGCGGACAGGATTCGAACCTGTGCGGGTAGAACCCAATGGATTTCAAGTCCATCTCCTTAACCACTCGGACACCGCAGCCTTGAGTTGAGGGCCGGCAAATTGCACAGAACTTAGCACTGTATGTGCTAAGTGCTAATGTTGCGTGCGTTCAACATAGATGGCGCTACAAACAGTTTGACTTATGCGTTAATAGATGGCACGCATCAAACGTTTGATACTGTGCTTATTCTAAACCCGCGTAGGATCGAGTCCCATTCGCAGCGAGCTATTATTCTTTATATTTATGTTAATTAAAAATAAATTTAAAATTGCCTATGTACTTCAGAACTTCAAAAGATCCATTAAGGTTGTTAAAAATAACGTAAAAGCCAGAAGGAGGCGTGGCAAGCTCTTACAAATTATAAATTCTTGATCAGCATTAACATAATAAAATATTTGGCACACATTACAAGTATCGTGCTTCCAATTTGTCCTAAAACTTTATTCACGATCGGATAATAAACTTGGCAGTTATACAAGAAACAAGTTATTTCAAAAAGCATGTGTATGACTTTTTACTAAATAATTACAGGGTCCCTCGAAGTGTCTACTTTAGACTAACAATAACGATAAAAAGATATTTGCGTTGACCATCATAAGAGCAATTTTAAATGCTATTTAAAATTTAAAAATAAAAAAGTTATGACTCGCTGCGGACAGGATTCGAACCTGTGCGGGTAGAACCCAATGGATTTCAAGTCCATCTCCTTAACCACTCGGACACCGCAGCTGTGAAATGAGCGGCGTCAAATTACAAACAACTAAGCACTGTATGTGCTAAGTGCTAAGGTTGCGTTGGTTTGACATAGATGGCGCTACATACTGTTTGACTTTTACGGTGACAGATGTCGCTGCCTAGAGTTTACTTGTAAATTGTTTTGGCAGACATCAATCGTGTGTTGTGGTTGGTATACTGCACGCTTAGGTTCAAATCCCATCCCCACCGAATCATAATTTCTTATTTTAATTATTTAAAAATAAATTTAAAATTGTCTCTATGATGGTCAACGGGAATAGCAGATTTTATCTTTGTTGATTTTTGGTCCATGTACTTAAGAACTACAGAATATCTATTAAGGTTGTGGCAGGCCGTCAAAATATAATAATCTCGGCAGTTATTTAAGGAAAAAGTTAGCCAGAACATGTGTATGACTGTTAACAGGATAATTACAGGATCTATCACAGTCGTGCTCCCTCGACTGTAGACTTTTCCGCTAGTTTTAAGAAATAAACGCAATTATTGTGTTTGTTTTTTTGTTATATATTTTGTACGTCTGTTACAAAAAATAGTTTGCATTTTTTAAGTATCTTTACAACTATGGTTTGTTTGATTTATATATTTAAAAAGAAAACTTAATACAATACGACTGTATTAATAGAAGTATTATGTATATAGCCTAAAACCTATCCACATTCGCATCGTCAGACTTTCACTGCTTTGGAGGTGGTCGGTAGACGCCCACGACAACGGCATGATCACGTTCGTATGGCTCCAACGTGAGCTGTTCCTGGGGTTTCAGTTTGTCCGCCTGCATTTTCTTCACTTCGGCGGCAAATACCGCTTCCGGTTGCGCTGTGGAGTCAATACAGGATGCCTTAATGGAGATAACAAAGTGTCCGCCATTCTTAAGGAAATGCTGTGCATTCAATGCCACAATACGACCCTGATCCGGTTGTGCCACGTCTGCAAAAATGGTGTCCACCATGCCGACAAGCATGCGATACTTATGCGGATGACGGGCGTCCTCAATGATTGGTATAATATTGGTGCGTTTCTTGGCCACATTTATCAGATCACGGCCCGAACGATGTGAGAACTCCACAGCATAGACGAGACCCTCGGGTCCGACAACGTCCGAAACGTGCGACACAGTTGTGCCGGAGGCGCCACCCAAATACAGAACCTTAGAACCAGGTGGCATGTGTATTTTCTCAACGCCACCGAGAATGGCAGCCGCCAGCTTAGAACGGAAGGGATTCCATACACGATACTCAATCTTCTCGCCGCCAGTCTGCAGTAAATAGTTGAAAATAATTGTGGAGAGTTAGTTAAGTGTATTGACCAGATTGAAGCTGATTGCTGATGTTTGGTGTACTAGTTGCCGCCTCAGTCGTGCTATAGTTCTAAGCGTCACGTGGACGCCATCCGCAACTGTTTAACATGCACCTGAAGTACACACAGACGGACGGACGCCGCGCAACACTCATGGCCACACTTTGCCATGTTCTGTACCCCTGCGCACAACCTCATCATGGGCAGCACTGAGTGACATAAGTAAACACCAAACTGTACATATACTATACACACCTCAACGGAAATACGCTTCTCGCCGTAGACTTCAGAGCCGGGCACAAAGTTACGTGTGACTAGAGCATCCTCCTTGCCACGAGCAATGAACACGCCCTCGTGACGATGTGGCTCGATAGTGACTGTTTTGCCGCCCTTGAAACCGCCGGCACCGCCGCCACGACCTCCGCCTCCGCGGCCACCACCACCACGTCCACCGCCTCCGCGGCCACCAGCACCGCGTCCACCGCCGCCGCGACCACCGAAGCCACCGCCTCCTCCACGGCCACCAAAGCCACCGCCTCCGCGACCACCGCCGCCACCTCCTCGACTACCAAAGCCACCGCCTCCTCCACCACGGCCACCAAATCCACCGCCGCCTCCGCGACCTCCGCCACCACCACGGCCACCAAATCCACCGCCGCCTCCGCGACCGCCACCTCCTCTACCTCCTTCGCCGCCGCCACCACGAGGACTGAAACCTGTTGACGAAACAAGCGTTTAATTTCATTAAATACTCATTGCGTTCATAGGTTAAGAATTTGTTGTTTTGTTTTGGCTTGGTAAATGTGCATTTACAGCCGAAACTGTGTTCCCTGGGTTGTTTACAATCAACTCACCTGGTTTGCCCATTTTAAATGTCTGTACTTTTGTTTTTTAATACAAATTTGTGAATCAAATCAAAAACGCACGCGGTACACCAAAAACGCTGTACGCATAAAAAGAAACCACGTGTGAGTTGGAGTTGTGTCGGTTCAGAACAAGATCAATTGAACGGATCACATGAACTACTGAACTTGTTCAGAGACTGTTTAACGCAATTGACCACCCGCTCAGTCATCAGCACATGAATGAATTCTGTTAGTGATAACGATCAGTTGACGATCAGTTACAGAATGTTAAACATACCATGTTTATACGATGGCTACGTTTTTCTAAATTTTTTAATTATAATTAATTTCTATTTGGTTCTTAGCAACTAAATGTGAAACTGTAAATTAACATTTGTATTAAAAACTGATCGATCTGTTAATAAGCTCTATTTGGATTAACCAACACAGTTTTGTTAGATCAGGTTTAGCTGCCTTATAAACTTGGCAAAGGCAAATTTTAGTTAACATGTATTTAACAGTAGTTAATTTTAAGTCTTCTTAATTCGGCATCTGAAGAAATTAATTATTATTTTAAATAAATTTTTAATTGTTTGCAAGCTTTTTTAACAACCCATTAATAAACAATTATAATAAATTCACGAATACAGAATGAACAAGTGCTGGGAAGCGTGATTTAACATTGGCTTAACATCTGCAGTGTCTCATATTGCGTTTACATTCTCATTTTCGCGTGCATTACACTACTCAGTAATTATGCATTTTCCATAAACGGTCACATTGAAAGTCTGCGCAAATATGGCCGTCGCATGAAAATTATGTGAGAAAAAAATTAAGCGCCGTGTTTGCCATTTGTGTTAAATAAATCCTACCAAAACTTACACAAGCGTGCACGCAAAACGTATACAAATGTAAGCAAATTAGTTAAGTGCCTGTAACTATCGTTTTTATTAGCTTAACACACATTAAGTGCCCGATTTCGGTCCGTGCTCGGTTTCGATTATTTGTCGCTGACAAAGCAAAAACGGAAAAAATATGCATACATATTAATGTCTGTGCGCGCGTGCCTGTGTGTGTGTGTGTTACTTTGCTTTTGAAGAGCACAACAAATATCGGTGTAAAGCCGGTGCTCGTGTCGTCATTTGGCGAATATATTAATGAATTCGAAGATTCAATCTGGTACTTTGTATTTAATTGGCCTTCATGGTCATACGTGTCGCGGTGTCGGCTGAAAATGCTTGCAATTCGTTTACGACCACGGTGACGCTACGTTGTTGTGGCAGCCGCGACGCGCTCGTAAGGGTCGCTTACGTTTCCCAGCTGTTTGTCGTCTCTCGCTCTGTACCACTACGTTTGTCGAAACGGGTGGTATTGGCCCACACTTTGTGTGGGTTGTTTCCGTTGCGTTACGTTACGTTAAGCTGCCCTGCGCGCGTGTTGCATTCCGTTTTTTATTACGTTGAGACTGTTATTTATCTCTCATTATTGATATTGTTGTTGTTGTTGTTATTGTACGCCATTTCTAATGCCTCTCTCTTTCTCTCATGTTTTTATAATCAATTGTAATATATTTGCAGCTTTTTGTGTATGTGTTGTTATGATATATATAATGAGATAGTGTTGCGCGCGAGTTAAACGTATAGCAAATTAAACGTGCGCGAAAGAGAGTGCGATACGAATCGCGTGATGGCGTCGCGCAGGCGCCCCGATTTGAATCCAAAACTGCACATGGACAGACAGCCAACAGCTGCACGCATAACAGGTACCTACTAGGTATATCGATATATCTTATCGATTTTTATGACGTCGGAATATCGATTTATCTACGACTGAACGATTTACGCAAAACAACGTTATTTAAGAGTTATAGATATTTACGAACATCGATAAAAGAGATGAGGAGTTGAGTCTTAACTATTCATTAAAGTCTGTGTAACAATGGAATTATTATATGAGGATTGTTTATATATATTATTTATACCACGAGCACTCCGAATATAAATAGTAGAAATAAGTTTTTAGCAATTTCAACAAAAGAAATCAACTACAGTAGGTAAAGCATTAAAACAAGAGCGTTAGGGATCTTTAGCATACATATTCATCGTTATGAAGCCTGTTTTTATTATGATTTCTAATAGATCTTCGCAATTTCAATGTTGTTTAAGCTTTGGCAGTTTATGGCAAATAGTTCTAAGCAAATTTAATGTTGCTAACGCACAAATACATTCTGAATTTACAGATCCATCTTTACCCGCTGGCAAGCGTCGCGAAATAGACAACGTTATGAAGAAGGCACGTGCCAATACCACAAACGATTACTGGGACAAGAAACTCATCGAGGCGGAGGAGAAAGATCCAAATCGTTGGCGCCACACTGGCTACAAAAAAATGTACATTCAAGGCGAGAGCAGTTCTGGAGAAAGTGAACGCGATTCCGCACAGGCCGGTTATTCCCGTTATCCAGGTGTGCCGCCAAATTCTGGACCGCCGCCGCCGTCGTCGTCATCGCGTTACGGCCGCTCGCGGTCCCCACATTCGCGTAGTCGGTCACGTTTGCGCAAATCGCCGCCGTTGTCTCCGCCGCCGCCGTCGTCAACGCACACACGTCGCCGATCGCCGCCCCCGCAGTTTATGGATCGCCGACCGGTAATGTCGCCTCCATCGCCCCATCACAACGGACCGCCGCCATTGCGTGGCCGTCCACGTTCGCCGCCAATGCCGCCGCGCAGCATGCCTCGCTCCCCCAACAATCACCACAGTAACAACAACAGCAGCAACAACAACAGCGACATGCTGCGTCGTCCGGGCAACGGGCACGGCCGACCGCGATCGCCGCCCGAACCGTCAACTGGTTCGTCTTCATCGCAGCTGCGTCGCAAGCCGCAAACGAACGCGTCGCGATCGCCGCTTGGCCGGCGTCGTTCGCCGCCGCTGCCGCCTCCATCGTCGTCGTCGGGAATGGAGAAACGTGGCATGGGCCCAGCGCACATTCTACCGCGGTCAAAGCGGCCACCTTCGCCGCCCCCAAGGGTAAGTAAACACATAAAAAACACACAACAATTAAATACAATTAAAATAAATAACCAATGAATGAAAGCTTAACTTCGGCAAGCCGGAGATGTAGCTATAAATAGTTTTAAAATACAAAATTGTTATGTAAATATTTTCCTACCAAATAAAGCTGTATTTTTCATTCCATTTAATTGAAATACCTTGAAAAATTACCTACACCTAGTCATAAACTCAATGCATCTATAATTATATTAAAATATTCCTGCTGATTGTAAGATTGACTTAGGGCCTCGAGCTATAGCTTTAATATTTTAGTTCGTATGTAGACTTAATATATAAAAAAATGGATTATAATGTATGAGGGGATACCAAATACACAATCTGTGAAATTGGTTAAATTGATTACCAAGCGATTGTTTCCATGGCAACTATAGGATGTAGAAATCATCAGCAGCAAATAGACGAACCTTTAAGAAGTGTTATCAAGATCCTATCCAGATCATCATGGAAACAAATGGACAGACGAACAGCGGGACAGACTATCATGGATATATAGACTCGACTTGTCATTCTGATCAAGAATATATATACGTTTTGGAAACTGCCACGTTTATTTTAATGCGTTTCACATATATAAAGAATATTATACACTCCCCAAAGGGTATATTACTTAATAAACAAAAGTTTAACACATTGATCTATACTTTAATGCGTTACAAATATTTGCTAAAAAATTATAATACCCTCTGCAAGAGTTTAATAATAAATGATTAATAATATCTTAAATATTTTATATTTTATTTTATTATTTACACATTTATCTATCATTTTATGCATTAACCATTTAAAATTAATTATAATACTCTCGGCAATTGTAAAATAGTAATCTTTTATTAATATTTAAAATATATACATCTCTTTTTTTAAGTCTAATATATTTTTTAATGCGAATCTATCATTTCTATCTGCATATGTATACTAATAAGCAGTTATTAATATTCAAAATTAGTTTTTTTTAATCATTCACACATTGATTTAATATTTTAAGTATGTATATTATAATTTGTACGTTTAGTCTATTTTTTAATGCGTCACACATTCAAGAAAATTATAAAACTGCGCGGGTATTATATTATTATTATTATTAATATTTTAAATATATAATCTTGTTTTTTACACTTTTATCTAGCATTCAATGCGGTCGCGTTCGAACAGTTCAATGAGCAGTAGCTCAGATGATTCCTGTTCGCTTTGCTCGCCCAGTCATCGTCACAGATCTCGGTGAGTTGTTGATGATACCCATTGATAGTTAATCGTTTCTTAATACTCTTATTTTATTTTCTATATTTATTACAGTTCTCGTGGTCCGCGTTCGCCGCCGCCAAAGCCTCGTGGTCATTATCGCGGCGCCGGGGCGCCACCGCAATTGCCACCGCCGGAGACCCATGGCCGCTTGCATGGTCGTCCGACAACTCCGCCGCCGGTGCGTGGCGGTGGCAGTGCTGGCATTGATAAGTATCGTGAGGCCAAAATGCGTCATATAAGTCACGAGCGCGCCACATCGTCGGATGTGCATATGAAAGTCGGTCGCGCGTCGCGTCATTCACCGCCGCCGGAGGATCCGCGACTAAAGCATCGGCCACCAGAGCCGCCAGAGCCAGCAGCACCTGCAACGGCAGCGGCACCGCAGGCCAAGAAGAAAAAGAAGGAGAAGGAGGTATGTTATTTATTTATATATAATTGTTTATAAAGTTCTTTAGCACTACAAGTAATAACTTTTAATGTAATATTCTAGTCATTAAATTAGGGCATTCAGCAGGTCATTCTGATCATCTTAAAAAAGTATCACGTCATTCAGCACGTACTGATTACTGAACCATCAAAAATAAAGAAGCGATGACTTACTGAATTTCCTGCTGAATGCCCCAATGTGTTTGTTACTTAGTTTGTAATTATAGTTTCTGTTAAACCTATTTAATTCTATTATCAACCAATCGTTGGCTTAAATCTAAAGTCTGTAGGTGTCGATTTGAGCTTTATAATAAAATGCATTGCAATTTCTTAATTCCAAATCAATTTCCATTTGCAGCTGCGAACACGCGTCAAAATCGAAGGTGAGAAACGTAAGAAGCATACGAGTGCAACGGTAGCAACGAGCGGCAGTGGCAATAATGCTAATTCGTCATCGGATTCGGACGATTCGGGCGGTTCCGATAGCGATGAGGCGACACCAGCATTGCCCTCATTTTCGGCGACTACGCGTCTAACGCTTTCCGAGCGATTCGGCAAAATGGCTCAATGGAGCATCGATCGCAGCAATATGGAAAATATGCGAATCACTAAAGACTCGGCGGGCGGTGCTCTCAAAGTAATGATCGAAGAGGGCCTGGAGTCGCCGCCGCGTCGTTATTCGTACTCACCGGCGCCGGCGGGTCATTTTCCCGAGGAGTTGGCCACCACAGCACCGTCGGGAATGCTGTCGTGGGACGATGTACGCGTTCGTTACGAATACTACAAGAGTCGCGGTTATTTAAGGGATTTGGATCTTAAGGTGAGTGCCAAAGATAATAAATTATCTAATAGAATATGCTAATTGAATCATTTGTTTTACAGGATTACATCAAATGGGAGGAATGGTGGTATAAATATCAGGAGTGGTTAAAACAAGAACGCTATTACGAGTACTGGGATCGCAGTCAGCAGCTGCGAAGACGGCGCAAGAAGCTGCCAGTTACTCAGCGTTTAAATTAATTGATTTCACATTATTTTCCTAAGTTCATTCGCTTTTCCTTTTCTATTTCCCCTATCCTCCTTATTACATCCTGTTAGTTTTTTTTCCATTTATGTTTAATTGATCATTTCAGACGCACCTAAATCTCCTTTTTGTACATTTAGAATGTATGAAATAAAAAAAAACGCATTTTGTCAACTTTTGTATTTAATAACAAGTTTATATATTTATGTATGTGTGCATCAAACATCGGATGCACTGATCACTAAATATATTTATATATAAATACCGTTATATATATATCAAAATTTATCACAGAACATTGTAATTTGTCAGTTATTTTGTCTGTGTGCGTGTTATTCTTTTCCAGGCAGCAAGAGACATTTGTAAACACATTAAATACCATACATACAAATAAATTAATACAAAAAGCAATGCACATTTGTTTCAAAATTTAGAGAAAACGAACTGAATTGCAGTAATTTGAAAAATTAAAGTTTTATAAAATGGAGTCCGTGGTGGTTTTTCTTCGTAAACAACTTATACTCAAATTAAACTAAAGTGATGGCTGAAAGGAATTATAATAGAATATCAGAAACATAATTCGATTATCGCTGAAGGGCAAGCGTACAGTATAGTTGAAAGCGGAGCTGAAATCCAAGCTGACAACACTAAACAAAGCTGAGCTTTTAGCTAGTTTAGCTGAGCTCTGTTTTATCGACGAAGCATGTTTGTTTCTATAAGCGGCTGATGGCGGAAAGTATAGAAGTGAGAGTCGAATGTAAGTAGGCGCGCTTAGATCGCGCTGACATTGTGAGTTAAGTTCAGCTATCAGCTCCGCTTTCAGCTAGTGTGTGCGGTTTGCTCTAAGGCCGCGCGCACACTGGCAGCTGAAAGCAGAGCTGAGCTGATAAGCTTTATCAGCTTTCAGTGTGCGCGCTTTCATACCAGCAGTGCGCTTGTTTTTCGGCGCTGATAAGCTTGCTTATAAGCTCAGCTGTCAGCTCCGCTTTCAGCTCCCAGTGTGTGCGCGGCCTAACAGCATTCCATGGATTTTAGTCCAACTTAACAGTTGTGTGTACGCGGAGTTCTGTTAATATTAACAGTCGCACCGTTTGTCGGGTTGCTGCACAGACTAAGCTTGTCAAAGCTTTTTAAAGAGCTTTTCCGTAATGCTTGAAAGTTGGGTGTTTATTTCAAGGTCATAATTTGCATAATTTAAATAAATAAATAAACGACTACAACGATTTTGACTTGGGTGTTTGTGTGCGTAGTGGGAATATGTCGTTGATGTCAGTGTCGTGACACGTCACAGAAAAATATGCATACAACAACGTTTGCCGTTTGACGGCATATAAATTGAAAAATTCACATATAAAAATATGTAATTATTTGGCATGTTTTCAATTTGCACAAACCAAAGACGTTGGAGTATGCCGTTATGAGTGGGCGGAGAAAAGAGGGTGAGAAATCGTATACTTAGGGGATGTAGAAATGTCGGCAACATCTTGCCGGGCATGAGATTTCCGCTATACGAATTAACGGTTGTCGGGGGTAAACAGGTAAACTGATAATTAGATTAAATTACGTTGACGGAGAATGTCGAAATGTCGCATAAAATATTTGCATCAACATTTCGCAATGTACACACACACACACACACATATATATGTATGTATGTTTTACATAATTTGTTAATGAGAATTATTGATTGCATAGTAATCAGTAATATTACTTATGATATGGCGTATCTACTGTTGACTTAAATGGTCTCAGTTTAGGTATGACACTCAAATGTATTATCTTTAAGTGCAACTACATTATGCTGTTACATTTAACTCTCTGTACTCTATAATTGCCTTTGGCACTTGCTGTCTAACCTCAATCTGAATCCTCGTCATCAGCAACGCCGGAGACCATGCCCTGGCATACAGGGGCGTAGTCAGGGGCTGATAGAGGGTGAAAAGTCAAATTTGTAACTTAATATTAATTCCTATACATTTTAAGTCAAAATAAATTGAGTAATAACATCGCTGATAACTTTCCTTTAAATAATAATGATAAAATGCATTTAAAAAAGGTTGTTATGTTTTAATACAATTTGAAGTACAAAAATAAACTATAATTAATGTTATAATACCACTAGCTATCTGCTAGATTTTACTATTTATTATTTTTGTCCTTTCTCCACAGGTGACTTTTAATTTTTAACATTATTTTGATTACCCCCAGACATTGGTCTAAATAAATAATAATATTAAATAATATTCCTTTCACTTTTTAAATAAAATAAAATATGTATCATAATAGTTGCACTTTTTTTTATTTATAATCTTGTTTTCTTCTGTTATTATAGAATATATCAATAATTTTTGTTGACTGTTTTTAGTGAACGCTAAATAAATAAATTAGTTTTCTATTTACATTAGTTATGTAAGCCTTGTTTAAGAAACTTATCATATAAGTAGATGGAGAAATTATTCAAGTGTTTTTTCTCAACTGCCGGCTTAAATGTACATATCTGAAAATAAATAAAAATGAATTTGCAACGCCCTTTTCGCCAAAATCGACTACGTCCTTGGCTGTACAATTACGTCGTGCCTATGTCTGACTAAATAACAACAACAAAAGTGTTAAGAAGGCTTTAAGCCACACTGGCTTCCCTCCTTCCACACCCAAAACCAAATCCTGCACACAAAAGGAGCTAGAAAAACTTGAGGAAAAGTCACGTCTAATTACACACATCTTAGAGCAGCAGCATTTTGACCTGGTTACCCAGATGAGGGGTGGGTGGCAACCCTATGGTTGCTTATATTTTCGCCAAATTGGTTTTAAAAGCCACAATGAGCCGCCCATGAGAAGGAGGGCGTGAGAACGTGAGCAATTATTACGGTTAAGTAGCAAAGTGAGTGTCAGAACGAGTTCTAGTACAGTGTGAACACACATTCACGTACATTGATGTAAGCCTTGTATAATCCACATAAAATGCTATTATACGAGTATGCTAAAAATGACAAATAAGTGTCAGGGAATAAACAAAGCGACAAACGCAATGCACTGACAGCTGCCAATGTGTCGCCCTCTGGCGGCAGGAAACGTAAAACGTATCAAACACATTGAAGTATGTCGACAAATGTGTGAAAATATGCAATGAAAAAAATTAAAATAATAGAATTGAAGTGCAGAAATTAAACGAGGCGTAAAAAGTGCCGACAACGGACCAAACGAAGTAGCACAAGAAGAAGAAGAAGAAGAGCATGTAGAGTCAACGCCTGCGGCCGATAGTCATCATTAAGAAGCTCCATTTGAGCCGACCAATCACGCACAAAGAAAGACAGAAAGAGAAAAGTGTTGTCAGACGGTGGGAAGAGAGGAGTAGATGGTGTGGGGTGGATAGACTTGTGAATTAACAATTCCTTTCAATTAACTGTGCAACCGACAAAAAGGCAAGCAAAAAAAAAACCAAGCAACGATATTCTCTTTCAATAAAAATCAGACAACTGTAACCAGGGATGCAAACGATTTCTTAAGAACATCAATTCACTGCAAAATCAATACTGATTGTATCGAAATCGGGTCTGTTCTGTGCAGGGATTCAAAGTCAAATCGAAAACGTGTATCGATATTAATCGATTGAAATTGGCAACAGCAGCTACCGACAACGAAGAAACGAAATAATCGTAGCCGATTCATTTATATCTAATAGTTTAGGTTTAATAACAGCTCCATACCTTCAAAAATTAATATTTTGAGCTCGTTTAATTTGTTTCTTAAACAAAATCGTGAATCTACTTGACTAGAAGTGTGAAAATATTAAATAGGAAATATTTCTAGATTTATATGTATTTTGTAGAGTTTTTAAGATATTTATAGCTATTTTCTTACAATACAATAAACCGGTAATCGTTAAAAGATTTTGCATAATCGGTAACAGAAAGAAACGGAAGTAGAAATACTCGACACGATACTGAGACCTAAATCTAATATTAAGTACATCTTCAAAGCATTTATAGTGCACTTTTGTTAATTTGGTAAATAATTTATCTGGTCTAATCTAAGTTCCATTGTTAATTTAATTTCACTAGAAATCTGAAAGGCCTAATGCAACCTCAACTTTTATTTAATTTGACAAATAACTGATCTGGTTCGCATTGGAAATCGATATGCAGCCCTGGTCGCTGCAGTTGCAGTTGTTATTGGCACAAAGTAAGAGTAATGAAAACGTTGCATACGTACGGGCGCAGAAGCGAAACTACATAAATAAACGCAGAAAGATAACGGGCATGCCGTGCAATGCAATGGTTATTCGAAAGTTTTGTAGATACGAGCGGAGAGAGAGTGTAGTGGAGGGAGGGGGCTGGGTATTCGGGATATTGTGGAACTGTGGGTTTGGGACTCTAAAATCAGCAGCGACTGTAACAAGTTTCGTGTTTCTCTTTACAGTTCTTTGCTTTTTGTATTTCGTTACAGTCAATCAGTTTTGCATGAGCGATTTCTTTACTCGTTTGCGCCAACTGTACAATTTACTTATTGGAAGCTACACTGCGAAGGACGGTGAAATGAGGGGTGGGGTGAAGGAGTGAGTGATGGGGGGGGGGGGAAGTCAGGGGGCTATGGTTGGGTTGCGGGTCGCTGGGTTTAGTCGCTGCAGTTTGAAACGAAGTTAAAGCGAGTAGCTTCAGTTAGTATTGGGTTTATTTGGATCTTGTTTGGAAAAAAAGTTTCTGTGTCACAGTTTGCGCAAACAACATACATCCATTTTGGTGATTTTAACGTTAGTTGGCGAATAGTTGGCAGTTACAATTCGAATATACATACCTACGTACATTTGACAGTAGGAAACCAAGACTTAAAACCTCCTCGAGAGAGAGCTTCAAAGAATCGGTTTGTTTTGGCTTTTTGGGTTAACCAAATCGGATCTAGAACCGAACCTTTAACTCGAATCGGAACTGGAACACTTTCTGATGGGAGCGTGAATGTGGATTATAAGCAACCTTGTTCTGGATTCTCGAGTTAATACCGTTGAACGACATTCCCACTTGGAAACAACCTGTGGATTCCAGAAAGAGCACCTGGTTTTCCAATCTTGGAAAAAACAGCAATTATTGTTTACATGATAAATATACCCAAATAGGCTTTATACTTTATATTCGTATTGTTTTAATACCAATTTCCCTTTATTATTAGTATTTGATAGTTCAAATGTCTCTAATGTGTATCTTTAATATTATAAATATCTTTATGCTATTCTTAAAAATATTTTGAAAATTCTATAAGCTGTCGGCATGCCTTTAAATAAAGTAATTCTACTATTAATTTGTTGTTACATTCAACTCTTGATGCATCTTAATCAATAGGAACAAAATTACAGAAAAAAAAGAGCTTGATAAAAACATATCTTTACCGTATGTGTAGTTATAGTAAAAGTGACTAACGTGTTTGAATTTGAAAGCGAAATCAAAATTCTGAACATGCATAAGTTCATTTCACGAAATGCGATATTTATCAATTCCAATTTCCTTTCAAGCTATTCACTGCAAATAATCAATAGATTTAAGCTCTTAGCAGTGTGTCGAAACCGTTTTAAAGTTGCTTCATCATATCACACCTGAGTTAAGTGAAAGCAACTATGATTTTGCTATACGTACTACAAACTCAAAGTCGTATCTATTCCAAGATTAGCCACAATTTGTGCCAATTTCCAGCTTTACCTTGTCCCCACACTCCTTCGCTCGATATCTTCTTCAAATAAGCACTCTCTGTAATTAAAACCTCAAACAATCAAACGATACCCATATCCCTGGTCCCCTATTTCCCAATTTTCGTCCCCACTCTTAATAAACAGAAGAAAAAAGAAAGGAAAAAAAAACTTTAGGCACACACGTAGAGATTTTCACACGCACTTTGTGCAAGAATTTTGTTACGGGATTCAGTTGTATCCAAAACTGTGCTCCATGGGGCTGCTTGTCTTTGATTTTCATTCGTCGACCATCGACGTGATATTTGCTTAATTTTTGCCCAGGGGTTTCGATTCGTTTGGCTTGGATTGGTTTGGTTTGGTTTGCACGAATAATTATTTGCCCATTTGGGATAAAGTTTTCCTGCAGTTCAGGTAATTTTCGCATTGAGATTGGAGCTTGGCAAATGTGGACGGGGTTGCACTCTGGGTAGACGAAAACAATTAGAATCGAAATCAAACGAAGCAAACCGGAAACAGCAGACACAGTCACACACACACACAGACAGATAGACAAACAAATACAAATGCAGAGTGAGAGAGACAGACAGAAACGGATATCAGGTAGTTGATTCAGTTGAAAATCACTCGGAATTCATGTTACATTTTTCCTACTCGATAGATAGTAGACCCCATCGAGTGGCATTGTATTTTAAGCACAAATTTCTTGTTTGCTTCATGATGAGTTTCTACTGTAATTGTGCTTAAATCGTTCAACAACCTAACAACCAGTTCTCAAGTGGTCAAAATGTGAATGCCCATCTTCACATATATCTATCTCACTCATTTACATAAATACGTCTGTAGCTATTCAGTTCACACTGAGGCAATGTCTTGCCCGATATTGTTGTGCTTTATTTATTCACACTTAATTCTCATGTTTCGTTTAATGTACTGTTGTTGTTGTTGTTATTGAGTTTGGTCTAAAAATAGCTCTGATAAGCCCACGTGTGATCGTTCTCTTCGGTCAACGCTAATGTGTCGGCTATTATATATAAATACTGAGTTGGCTTTGCACACAACGGTCCTGTGGCGCAATGGATAACGCGTCTGACTACGGATCAGAAGATTCCAGGTTCGACTCCTGGCAGGATCGATTAGAATTTTTTGTTTTTTTTGGCTTATTAATATTATTAATATTAATTTAGTATTTTGTAAATGATTATTATACTCTCAGTAAATTTACTGTGTTGCTTTGCTTAAATCAAACAGCTGTTAGCTATGATTTGTTGCTTAAATAACATTCTCGATTTTACGCATATAATACTTTTCACAAACCCTTAGTAAAATATATTTTTTTAATGCACTTATCTCTATTATTTATAAACTCTTTTAATACAAATTTGTCGACTGCTTTAATTAATTACGTTAAATAAATAAAACAAATATATGAATAAATGATTAAATAAGTACATAAACTTACCTTTATCCGTACATAAGTATATACGATTATATATGTATTCATAAGTGTCTGACTGTGCATACACGTTTAAGTACAAGTTGGTCTTTATTTCTGACAGCACATTTTAATGCTCTTTTCCCGCTTACATCTACATCTCGAGTTAGACAAGCATTTCTGTTTATTTTTAAATTGTTTTTATTTTATTTCCTGTTTTAGCTCACAATATTTTATGATGCCACACATAAAGCACAAGCAAATCTCTCGGCATAAACCAAAACTCATCTGCACACACGCACACACACACACACTCACACATGTAAAAATGTTCGTTGAATATAATTTCATTATGCTACACACCCGCCATCCCCCCAGAGAGGGGGCAGACAACCCCACAGCAGAAACTGTCAACACGACGCTTTCCCATTTCCCTTTCTGCTTACATAGCCTAGAGCCATGCCAGATAACAGTTTACTTTCTTAATCTTTGTACATAATTTTTGCAACCTCATGTTACGTAATGTCTGCCCCGAAGTTGAAGAAAGTCGCAGTCAACGTGTGCTTATACATACTCTATGCAAAAGAGGCTACATCAGTTTCTTGTGCAGTTGCCTAAAGTTTTAATATCATAATAAAGTATATAAATTTTTCTATATATTATTTTTAAAATTATTTATAAAATGTATATAAAATTATTGTTTGCCGTTTAAAGTATAGGGTTCGTTAGCAACGACTTTGGCTAATTTTGCCTGCTTGTTTTTATCTGTCTGCAGTTTTATGTTATTATTATTTTTTCCCTGTTTTGTTGTCCTTGTCTGGCCTTGGGCACTTACCCTACCCCACTGTCCGTTCCGTTTGCAGCATCTACACATGTGTTTTTGCAGGTGTTCTTGCTGAAACGTCTTGACATTTCCTGTTGATAGTAAGTAGCTGCGAGGCAGCCGCATAATCCAAAACTGTGCCTTAAGCTGCTGTTGCACATCCTTGAAGAAAGTTTTTAAGAAACTTCAGTTTGTTTTCTTTTCCACACTTCTACGTTTTTTACTCCACACCATTCTACTTCACTTCACTCCACTACACTCCACTCTACTCTACTTTACTTAGCTTCATTTTAGTCTGTGTGAAGCTCAAGTCAAGTGTGGAGAAGACGTCAACGCCGACGTCGCTCTTGACCGTAGTCAACAGACAAACCGCGAGTGGCTGCGGCAGGAGCAGAGTTCAGAGCGCCAAGAACTGAGCACCGAGCAGCGAGCACCGAGCGCATCCCAAGCAACGCTTTCAATTACCAACTTAACGCTGATTACTTATTCCTCAGCGCAAAATCCTGACATGCACTTCGCCTCCCCAAACATCCCTTCTGACTCCACAACTCGTCCCATTGGCAGACCACAAGGCATATTAGTCAAAGCGAATTGCGGCTGGCTCATAAGGAGTTTGTCTTGGCTTTCTTATCCTGTCGCACTTTCACTGGCCTCTCAGTTCGCCTTTGCCACTTAATCTCGCCTCTTTGGTATGCACGGACTGTATTCAAATGAATTCTGATTGAATTCATTGAAGCTCATCAGTGAGAAGCGATTTTTTCTGATCTAAGACAGACACACACACACACACACAGACATACAGAGTTGACTGGGCTTGTCCCGGCTGGGCACATCCCACAGACATTTATTTTCAGTAATGGAAAAAATGTGTTCTGCAATTTCGCTCATTTTTATACATAAATTGTGGCACGCAGCGATGCTTGTAATATATACATACTTATATATATACATACATATATATATACTGGTATAATGCTAAAAAGTAAAGTAAATAAAGGATAATGCAGCAAGGATATAAATTACATAAAGCAGCTAGAGAATGACTAAATGTGGCAGGCAGTCAGCCGCTGGACGCGAACGTGGCCAGCATTGGACTGGCTACTCAAACAAGGAGCCAGTTGCAAAACGGATGCCAAGCCGGCGCATTAGAAAATGGCGCACAGGAAACAGGAAGTATTTTTAACGATTGGTAAATTTTGACGGGTGCCTCATGACACCACCGCATTCCCTGACTTCCTTTGAGCCCCTCACTTTTGCAATGCGACGCGCTCTTTTCCCTGAACACATCGCCTAATATTCTTTTGTTATTGATGGAAATGCAAATTGGATTTCGGGAAATTTGCCTCCTTGTTTGGATTTACTGCCCTTACTGGGAGTTGCGTGAAAATTTATAGAAAATTATTAACGGCAGTCGAGTGTTGCATTTATCATTCGCAATTTGTGTTTGCTTTGCTTTTGGCCGAGAGCTGTTCAAAAGACGTTGGGAGAGTCTATACTGGGACTTCGACAATAGCTATTAACAGTGTTGGCAGACTTTTAACAGTTCATATAAGCTAGATTTAAGATAATATTTATCTATACAAAAATTTCAAAAATAAATATATAAAATATGAAAAATGTTAAAAAAAAAAGGCAAAGTTTAAATGCGCCTGAAATATTAAAAATTGTTGTTAAGTTAGTGCTTTTCTGTAAATTATAAAAACTTTTTGATATTTGAGATTATGTTAGAATATACTGCTCATAAGTTAAACTGATAATACTATCTGTATAATAAGTGTATATAATTATATATACCTTGGTGGGTATACAAGTTGTTGTTTTATATTTATAAATTACAGAACTTTGTCGTAGAGTCTTCCCTTATCCGTACTGCATCTGAAATTTGAACATTCATAGAATTTCTATTTATTTAACATTAAGCTCGCGAAACTTTACACAATGCATGTCCGATTCAGATGCTTTAACTTTAATAATTTCAAATCATCAATGCAATTGTTGCCATTGTCCACACAAATCCCTGAAGCGTTCACCCTTTCTTTCCGCTCGAAAGATTCTGGGGTAATGGTCGCTTGCAGTTTACTTCAAAGTAATTAACGCCGATCCAAAACAGACGCCAATTTGCATAGCTTTGGCTCCTCGTTTCTCAATCCATACACACACACAAACAAATATATATATATATATATATATATACATATATATATATATAGTATATACTATACAGAGAAAAACTTGCAGCTCGAAAACAAAACCTCTTGAATTTTAATTAAACGTTTTTATGCAAGATTCCGAAACGCCGCCTTGTGCTTCTCATTTTTCTTATTTTTCGGTTCAGTTCTGGTTCGTCGTCATCGGCTTCCTTGTTGTTATACTTGCTGACGTTCTTCTTGTTGTTGTTATTGTTGTTGTCGAGTGCATTTGAATTTTTGCCTTTTGCGTTGTTGGTCTACTATAAGCGATTGCATTCTCTGCCATATAGACGGGAATATTTTTCTGGCAGCTGCAACAAGAACAAGAACAAGCAAATGAAGAAAAGCAGAAGCAATAAGAATAAGAATGAGTTGAAAATGAAAATGCTGAGTAGGAGGTAGAAAAGATGGTCTAGAGGGATCCATTGACTGCACTCTGTAATTCAATTATCGACTCTTGACAGTAAAAAGTGTTAATTATTAGTTTCCTTTCTGCAGCACTGAAGATGTCGCCTCTGTCGCCTCGGATGCTCCTCATGGAAAATACTTGCTAATGAAGACGCTGTTGCTGGATGAGCTGGTTGGGTAAAAAGAAAAATATGCATTATAATTAAGCACTTTGACATTGATGACAGTCACAGACCAGGCGAACCACTTGTTCTAACGATGCAGCGGCAACTAACAATTGAGTGTTGGGCCCTTGAGAGAACAAGTTGATAATTGATATTAATTTCAAACATATTTCTGTTGAAGTAGAGTTAATTAGCTGAGATATAAACCGGGAATTGCAAATGGATGAATGGGTAAATGTCAGATAATGGAGTATCCTCTTATTTTCAATTTTTATAAGGGCCTGCATATACTCAGAGTGAAAACATAAATTATAGAAAATATATTAATGCTTTAGGTGTGCTGTTGCATCATCAGTTGTATTATTATTTATAATTTATTTAATTTATAAAACATTTGGTAGATAACTAGCCTACAAATTGTATTGGATTTGATAGTAAGTATTCGTGAAAATGACTGGGAAATTCAGTTGGGCTGTGCTAAGCTGGAAAATGTTGAGCACTATCAAGAAGCAGGGAAATTCTGCGGGTAATCAACAAAAAATATAAGGAAATTTCGAATTGAATTTGGTGGAGTAAAAGTGAATAAAACTGAATTTCTTAATTTCTAAAGCATACTTTTAGGATCACATGAATATAAAGTAAAAGCTGCACATAAAAGATTGCTATGGAAATGTGTATTTTAAGTATGCATGTTTTAGAGAGAGAGAGAGAGATATCTCTTAAGCTTAAATTATAAATTATATATACAGTTAACTCTGCACCTTAACTACTTTAGAAATGAGCGGTCTTCTAATAAACCCCAATCACGTCAAACTAATTGTAATTCAACACGCATTGGCGCTCTTAGTAACCCTTTCCCGCAACCCAACAAAATGAAAAAAGGTATCAGAAAAAAAAGCCAAGCATTTGGGCAACATCACACTTCATTAGCGCAGGTTATCGCTGAATTGAGCCACTGCCCCAACAGAGTACAAGTTGCAGACTCAAACCCGTTCCACGTTTTCCGAGGGCATTTGAATTTCGCATGCACATGGCGCAGACATTTGAAAAACGGCAACGCGAATGAACGACGCAAACTCCCAGGCACGAAAAAACTGCAAAGCTCGCAAACAGACAGACAGGCAGACGGACAGACAGACAGACAGGCAGACAGGCGGGCAGGCAGGATTGTAGCATATGAGAGGTGAATGAGTTAGAGGATGGGAAAAGAGTTGTGCCACGTAGCCGCCGCCGTTGGCCGGTGTCAAAGGCAAAATACAAATTCGAAACGAAAAACAAGAAACGTAGAGTGAGTGGAGGGCAAAACGTTGGTTGCCATAAATTATGCAGCACGCGGTAGCTGCAATCTGATGCCCTCAACGAAATGTCGGCTGCATTCAATTTGTAGCACTCGAGCATTGCCTCACTATCTTCTACTCACTCGTACTTGCACTCGCACTCGCACTCCCAGTATCTGTATCTCTTTCGAATGTGTGCAAAAATAATGGCAGCTGCGGCTGTACGGTGAACTTGCCACGGAAGTTGCAGTTTGCATGCAACTGCCAGCCACGGCTTAGCCATGAAATCTTCCACACACGCGTGTGCCGACACTGCCAACGCCAGACGTCACAATCAGCAAACGAAGGGATTGGAGCGAGGGGAAGAACAGCAGCACCTTCCACAAAATGGGCACAATCACAGCAAAAGTATGAAACAACTATGAATGACTTGCTGCCCACTATTAAGATACCCTACATTTAGTTCACTATTGTCTTTTCTTATTTGATTTTCGAATTATTAAAGTATCTGCTGTAAATAAATCTGCTCTTTGAATGCCCACGTCTATCATAGTCTAATACATATGCATTACAGTGCATAATAAACAGCAATTTCAAGAAATCATAGAGTAACCTTTCCTTTTACGCTCTTTTTATGGTCGGCATTGTCAAGGCAACTGCGTTTTGTTGGTGGCGGAACTTGTTGGCCAGTTAGTGGGGTTATTTGACCAAGGCTATCAAATTGTACAATTTATGCGGCCTTGTATCAACCAGTTGCATTTCAATATGAAAATCGTGTTGATATTTGCGCAATATTGTAATTAAAATATGAATATAAAATTGTTCTCTGTCTGTTCGGTTTTTGTCTATGTGTGATTATATTGTGATTTATGAGTGTTTATTTATTTGCATTGCTATTTGATTTGATATCGAAATTAACAGCAATTGACAAACAAAATTTTCAAATTAAATGAATTATTTGAAACCGTTTAGCTAAATTACGTACACGTCATGTTGGCCAAGTATCTAATAGTGCAATTTTAAGAGCATAACTAAACCTAAAAAAATGAGAATTGCTCAATAATTCATTTGCAAACATTAATGCATTTAAAAAGCCACTTAAAACGCCGCCAACCGCGTAGAAAAGAAATCATCTAAAAAATCTTTTAATACATTTATTATTACAAAAAAGTTTGTGTGTGCATATTATAATCGATGGCAGTGGCTATTACACAAACAGTGCTAGCTAAATAAGTATATTCACTGGTGTATTGTTTTTTCTAAATGATATATTGTTATTGTGTGCAATAAAATATTTGTATGTATAATATTTAAGATTGAATCATTACCAAGCGAAATTCTTTTTAAAAATCTTTTTACTACGGTTTTACTACGTTCTTTACTACGGTTTTTTTAGCTTTCAGCATAAATTAAAATGTATATAGCTTAATAATGTAAAAACTATCCTGAAGTACATTTATTCATTTAGTGCTCTTTGCTTGCATATGCATTTAAAAATGCTTATAATCTCAACCATTAACTTTGCATTTAAAAAACGGTTCATGTTTTAAATAGCATTTATAAATTCTTGATAGCATATTTTTTGCAGACACTACTATAAGCGCCACAGTAAAAAATATTGAACATATTTTGCGGCGCCGCAAAATATTCTTCATAATTTGGTGCGCTTTCAAAGTGTAAATGTATCAATCATACGCCACGGATGTCAGGCAAGCGCCCCGCTTACAACACGTACAAAGTACACGTGCGTTCTGTGTGTGTGTGTGTGTGTATGTATATGTTTATATATGCAGACGCATAATAAACTGCTTTCAATGCACGCTTCCCTGTCTTTATGCATTAATTTACCCATGCCTGGCTTAACGCTGTACACAAAAAATATATATTTTTTAATTTTGTATAAAATAACAATAATAAAATTTACAGCTAACGCTCCTGCCGCTTTTGTTGTAATTTTTATTACTATAGTTGTTGTTGCTATTATTATTATTATTATTATATTTAAAACATGAACAGCAACTAAAAGTATTTTTCATACAAATTGAGTTTGCGCTGCAGAGCAAAAGCCGCTGTCGCACTTGCCGTCGACAACGTCAATGCTGCTTTTGGCATTGCCAATTTTGCTGCCAGTCATCGGTCGATGCCATTGACGACATGGTAAATTCGCTGCCATTGCCACGTCACTCACAAAATACAGCATAAAAAAAAGGAAGCTGGAAAATATAAGGAATATATGTATAAAGACAAGCCATACTCAGCTCTAGGGTGTTGGCTGCCTGGCATAATTTAATAGAGTCGGTAATATCAATAAATTTTAAAAGCCTTTTAATGCGCATCGATAAAAATAACCACGGAGCATATTTTTGCGACATAATTATGCCGAAGCGTTGACAGCATTGTTCCAATCGAGTTGCTCGAGTAACCCGAAACCATCAAGAAAGTAATTGCATACGAAGGCGGAGCTTTGGGCGTTTTATTATGCAGCAGATTATGCAGCAAGTTAAATTCCAAATATTTCAGAAATTTATGAATATTTATTATTAAATTATATTATCAATTTACTGAACAGTTGATAACATTAGTAAAAATACGATTATTATTCCCTGTATTCGAGGAAAGTGTCGTCTTACACTTATACCTGTATTTTCAAAGCTTAAAATCTAGGAGCTTAGGATTTATTTATGTTGACAACACAATGTGAACACATGACATAATTATCAACATTAAGTTCTTAGCTTTATAAAACTAACGTGTATTCGAAGGCTACTTTAAATTTGGTTTACTTCAAATAAGCCAAAGCAGTTAAATGCATTTGCTGTTGCGGTGCGACAAGGACTCTTCAATATTTGTAGCATACTTTTGCGCGCTCATGCACACTAAACCAATGCCCCAACTTGTAAGCGCCACTCGCACGCTATCAAATCAACTCAACAACATGTTCAACTCCGGCTTAGCCCCCATGGAAATTTACTTACAGCAAAAAAACAGAAAATAACAAAAAAAACATGCGAATAGAAAAAATTATAATAAGTAGCAGACCGGCGATGGCGAACGATAAAATGTGTTGAGCGCTGTCGTTCATATGCAATGGGAAACGAAAGAATGCAACAAACCGCAAACAGGCACCACCCACTTTAGCCCCAGTTGTTAACCGGGCATCATCCAACCAACACCACTAACACCACTACCACCACCACCACCACCACGAACAGCAACAGCAGCTAAAGCCACCAAAGACAATGCCAGCGCATGCATCCCTTGTTGAAATGCAACCAACGAAAATTCATGGTATTAAGGGAATGCCAAGCAAGCTGGGCAACAAAACAGAATCAAATAAGAACTTACGAATTCAAATGATGGACTTAAAAATACCCATCATATGTAATTAAAGTGTATATATTACAAATAATTCTTACATAATTAGATAGAATAACTTATTCCAATGTAATACACGCTGTCCACTACAAAACTTATGCACTTCCCACGTTTTACACATTATTTTAAGCTTGTAAAAATATACCTTTGTTGAAAATTGTACAGGCGACAACTTTAAATTTACTTATAATGATAACAGTCTGTTAAAATTAAGGATTTTTACATTAACTTTGTCGACGGAATATGATCTCTAATTGTTTTCAGCATTAGAAATTTTAGTTTATATTATAGAAATGTATTTGAATATTAATATTAATCAATTGCAGCGACCTTTTAAAATAGACTGCCGCACAACTCATATTTAAATATATAAGAGTTAACAAGTGACGATTTGGGAAGTACCGAAACTAACTTGGTCTCTTCCATTGCAGTTTTTGTTGTGGTGCTGCAATTGTTGTTGTTGCGGCCATTGCAACTTCGGTTACGGTTTGTCGCTTTGCTGCACACTGCCTGCAAATGCCTTTGGGTTATAAAATATTTAAACATTTTGTGGCAACATATTTGCAATGGGCACAAGTCAGTGTTGGCTTAGATACTGAATGTAAGGGGAGAGTATTGGAGCTATTGCTAAAGTTCAAGTGATTCAAGTGCCATTCCCAGCGTATGCTATTAATATTGTGCGACAGCTGTTGAACTGTTTAAATATTTATTCAATACACAAAAAGTATGGCGTCGACTCGGCTTATCGGGGCAAGGATGACAAGGGCAAACGTTGTCATTGTCATCGGGTTTGGTACCGCAGTTCCCTTCGCCTGGATATGCTAATACGGTTATGGTTACTGCTGCTGCTGTCGCTGCCGCTGCTTCTATTCTTTGCGGTTGTCCTTGTCGTTGACTGAGAAAATTTCATTATGCCAATTACTTGCATCAAAGCTGCTGGGATAATTGACTTTGCTTAGCGGCAGGCAGCGTTAGAGTCATTCTCTTTATCCCCATTCTGTTGAGTTTGAAGAGCTTGCATAAGACGCGTTTACGGCTTTCACATCGCCTCTCGCACATTGCACATTAGCTGCCCTATGAGTGTCTGGCTGTGTGTGTGTGTGTGTGAGAGTTGACCCCATTTGGGAGCATAAAATAATTAAACTTAATTGACAGTTTTTGGCACCACCTTTGTTCCAGAGTATATCTAACGAGCTTAACTTTGACAGCAAGTGCCTGTTTTCCTTTTAATGTAGCTGGCCATTGAATTTTTCTCTTTTTAGCCACTATCAACTGGATTATTTCAATTTATATTGGCCGCTATAATTTTTATGCCATATCTTAGCATACATTTTTCATTTGTGATATCCACAAAATATGTATATGAGCCATTAAAAAGTTTAAGTATAAAAAACACAACATCTGCTATTTCTTGCTTTCGAATTTGTTAGATTGATATTGATATTACAAAAGCCGAATGTGAAAGAGTATATTCTAGTTGAGCACTATGTTTATCTACTTGAATGGATAAAGTAAGCATTGATTTTTGTTATGTTATTTGTATTTTTTAGCCTATCCGAAACCCATCTATTTCAATTTTAATTTTTTTTTTTCAAATTTTTTTCTATAAATTTCTGGCAGAGAAATAATTAGTTTTCCTTTTTGTCTTGACCATCATGAAGATCTATCCGAATGCAGATGTATGGTTCTATGTGGATAAGCCCGGTTGCTGGGGTAGCTATCAAAAGTATGGACCGTCTCATAGTTGGAAGCTGCCCAACAAGGAGTTTACTCCCAAATACATGTACTATTGGCGTGATATCGATGGCAAGCAAATGCGAGATGTAAAACGCAAGGATCTGTATTTTGATAATTGGCCCAAGTCAAGAATTCGTGCACAAGCCTGTCTGGGCATGCTCTATGCAACTGGATATCGTTTTATTAAATTAAGCATGGCACCACCAGCTGGTTTCAAGTGTGCACCGCTTCCGGTTAACTTGGCTACAGCTCAATACGTTAAAGGTAGAACAAGTTTATACTTAATTTTGATTTGATAAATATTTGATAATAACTTTTATATTATAGCTAATCTAAAGAAATTGAAGAAACAAGAAAAGCAGGCAGCAAATAAAGCCAAAAAGGAGGCGGAAGAAAAGAAGAAGGCTGCGAAAGCTCATAAGAATCGGGGCGCACCACGAGGAAGAAATTAGAAATCATGGCGAAGCATCTGATAAATTGAATTAAATGAATGTAGACAATAATTGCATAAATAAATAATATAAACGTGAATTAAAACATGTGATATTTACAAATTATTTTTGTAAAATTTACTGTGCATATAATAAATATACGCCCAATATTTACAAATATCTACAATTATTTACAACATTGTAACTAAAATAGGTAAATATTTTGATCGTGTGCAGACTATCCCTTCTTTCGAAACGTTACACTTTTTGTAGGATTATCAAGCTGTACTTTTAAGTTATATTAGTTGGAGTTGGTTGTCGTAACGATAGATTAACGACTTAACTTAACTTAAGCTTTTATGGGATCATGGTGATACCGAAGGATCTTTACCCCTTCCCGCTATTGGCACCGCCCTGTTGCTGAAATAAAATGGACATATTTTAGATGGTTTTGTGATAATATTTAATAACCAGCTGCCTAAAAGTAATAGCATTTTTAGAGTGTGAACAGGAATAGAAAAAAGCTTCCACTGTTGCTACGGCTTTCCGTTGTTAAAAATCTTCAACAGTTTTAAAACAATTCTCTTTCTATGCGAACCGAAATCATACCGCTATTTGGAAAATAAATCATAAAAAAACCTGTGACCGTTTGGAAACCTATACTAAAAGATGTTTGGTAGCCCTTAACTAACACCAATGAACGTTGCAATTTGATTCCTAGCTATTTGTTTACTTGTTTTGAATGATCATAATATATTTAAATTGCTTTGTTTATTTATTCACTAATCAGTAGTTCAATAAAGTAATAATAAAGTTTGAAAAATGTCTACTTTTATTTTCTTTATATTAATAAAGGTCTTTTCTCATTTTAAGCAACTTTTATATGCAAATAAATTGAGATGAGTGATTTACTCGTATCCATTTAACACATTATGCATAACTACCACCATAACTGCCACACAAAAGCCAACTTCGGTGCAGCTCATTAGACAACAATAATTTGGTTACACCATACAAAAGTACATATGAGAGCTTATATTATATATGTGTGTGCATATACGTATATATATATATATATATATATAGATGGGTAGATTTATCTGTGTACACTGTACATATGTATTTGCTGATTTTCATCGGCCGCATAATTAGCGTAGCCAAGCGCACTGATTAACTTGCATTCAACGATTTTCAATTGAATTTTGCAGTTCGTTGATTCGAGCCAAAAAAAAAAGAGGAATTGAAAAAAAAAGAAACATATATAAAGAGAACACCCAGCGAAAAACACGCAACTGCATTGCAATTGCAATCAGCATAGGATCTGATGTGGGCGAGGCGAAGCGTGGTGGGATAAGGGTGGATAGTGGGATAGGTTAATAAAAATACAAAGCGGGATAAGAACGAAGTGAAATATATGCAATCGTGTAAATGATGAATGTGAAATGTGCCATTAATTAATTCGATTAAACGCTGCAATTCAGGCAATCAGACAAAAAGTGTAGCATGAGGTAACACAGAAAAAAAAAAAAAAAAAAGGACAGGACACAGTTAAGAGTCAGACAATCAATAAAGTAACCACAAATGGATGGTAAGAATTATGTAACTGAATACAAGTCATAATTAACAACTAATTAATTTGAATATTAATAATATAATATGATTTGTTATCTAATTTCATAGCACACTTATCAATGTATTTATAGTTTAATGGAATAATGGAATAAACAACCTGTTAGATACGAATACAATTTTAAGTTAAATTGTTTTACGAAGTTTTTCCGCTTTTATTTTATTAACTAGCATATTAGCATTTATTTTTATTTCTTCATTTAAAATTGACAAAAGAAATCCCCCATCACTTATATTTCATGAAAGAAAGCACAACAGCTCAAAACAAATAGTATTGTAACTTTTTTTATAACTCTAAAATTTTTGTCTCTTTACAAATAAACATAGAAACATACGAAAAATGAAGGAGAAAAAAACGTGTTCCGATGACCACCAAAATTTTGTTGCAACTCGCATGAGTTTGCCGCTATTTATGGTGTCTCGTGAGTCTTATTCTTCAATGATTCAAATATCGAATAACTAACTGAGATGATTTCTAGGCAATCGTATACGCGAAGATCATTTGGATAGCGTCCAGAAGCAGTTCAAATTGGCCGGAACACATTATAATAACCACTGTCAACAAGGTTTGTTAGTAGTCTTCATAACTTGAGTATATGAAATGAGAATAAATTATTTTGTATATAGAAAACCGTGGGGAGGAATTCAGCGCCGCAACGTATGCGCATTATAAACATGTTACGGGCTTCGAGAAGGCGCCAGTTTATCCGTATCCAGAGAAACGTCCTTTGAAGTACGATCGATCGTTGTCTACTTGGCGTAGCTATCAACAGGCTCCGAATCGTTATGGCGTGCTTCCGGAACCATATAAGAATCGAATGGGATCCAAGGGATCTGTATTCGCTAAAATGCACACGAACAAGAGTCGGGTATCAATAAAACTACCTCCTCCACAATTCTACGAGGTGCCCTCGGAAATCGAGAGATTCTTTAGGCCGGAGAATAAGCAGAAGGGCATCTTTCTATCAAGTAAGACATTTGTATTAGATGGACAAATACGATGTTAAACTGAATCTATAATTTACTTTGTCTCATGCCTTACCAGATGCACGTGATCATCGTCCCAGCTCGCGTGCAATGGTTTCCGATTTGTCGACATGTTGGCACAATCCACTAGATCCTGGTCCAACTGATACCTATACCAATGTTTATGAGATTAATGCTAGAATGACGCCCAAAGTGAAGATAATACCTGATAATCCCCATTTGTTTTTGCCTATGTCGTGTGTGCCCACAAAGCGTAGTAATATGATTAGACGGAACGTTAGCTTCGAACCGGGCCCAGGACGTTATGACATCCGATATCCAAATGTCTGTGCCTGCGAGAGGGGCAAGACGACAATGCCAAGTCTGACGGTGATGATAGAGAAACAAAAACGCTTCAAATTTCGACGTTTGCCCTATATTCGGATCAATTCTCGAAAATATTGTGAGCCAGACTGGCGACACGTCTTTGGTCATGGACACAAGCATATATTTCAGATGGGCAAGCATGATATGCCAAAACAGCAGATCAAAAAGCAGCTCGTGAAAGGCAAAAAGGCCGAGAAGCAGTTAAAAATGTTTGCAGATGGAAAATACCTTAATATGCTGGTCAATCCAAAGCATTATACTATCTCATTACGTGATTTCCCTGTGCCTCCGTATGTGCCACGTATTGTCTATAATTGCGTTGCCAAGCGAATTCCCCGCAAGCAATTGCGAAACAATAAGAAAATTGCCTTTTTGAGTGGCCAGGAGCGCTGGAAGGATGGAGCACGTCCACTCCAGATGACCCAACGTCAGCTGGAGGCTATCAAGGAGAGTCTGCCGGTCGAAAGACGCCTCACCGATCATCCATTGGAACTAAGGGAATCGAGAATGGTCAGCAGACTCCATCATGTGCCGGCCCACATGAGAAATACGTATATGCCGAAGCTACGTAAGCGTCTCTTTAAATTTCTACCAATACCGGGAGCTCGCGTGCTTGTCACTGATAGCGATATACGGCCGGATTTAAGCTTCGATCGAGAGAATCCGACGGGCATGTATAATCGTAAGATGGACGAGACGCTGTTCTATCGGGACAGTGTGCTCTTTGAGTTGCAACAGGCTATGGAAACTAAAAAGGAGAGTCCAGAAGAGATAACCAACTTGGAACCGTCAGCCAGTGATCCGGGCTCGGGATATTCTAGGCAAAGTAATATATCCATATTAAGACAATCGGTCAGTAGAGCGTCACTCAAAAGAAGCCCCAGTAAAAACCAAGTCATGTTACTCAATCCCAGCGAGACACGTGCCAGAGAGCTTAAGTCAGAGGTAGCTGCTGAAATGGCTGCTGTTGCAGCTGCTGAGGTGGCTGCCGAGGTTGCTGCTGATTAAATCAAGTTCACATGCTTTTCACCACAATTAAAAATCTCTTGAAAAAAATATAAATGAAATGAAAGAAAGAAAGATCACACACGAGCCACGTTTACATAGTTTATGATTTATGCGCCATGCTCCAGTAAATTCTGAAGCCACACCAAACTGGGAGCAGCAGAAAGTAACTTTTGACCATAAAATAAATAACTTTTCAGTCTCTGCTTCCGTACATTTATATGTGTGTGAGAATGTGTGTGTGTGTGTGTGTGTCCTAAAATTGCCAAAACCGGCAGCCAGCACGAAATAATTAAGTTTTCCAACGTTTTGCGGAATCTGTGCCGGGTCCGGGCTGCTTCTTTTCCTCCTGATGCTGCCGGTGCTTCTTCATCTGCTGTCTACGTGTGGCCCGCTACATGTGGCCATTAAAATTACGAGCATATCTCATATCTTCTTGCTTAGATTGTAAAACATAATCTGTTATCAATTATTTTAGCTGCGTGCCTTTGCCTCCTAACGGTTGGAACGAGGCGCTAGTTAGGCGGGGTCGAGTCGAAAACTAGCAAAAAGCGCTCACGTTGCAATTGGCAAGGCTAAAAGAAAACTTTCCACATATTTATGACTTAGTTAAAATTTTGGCATGTAAGCAATTTCATTTGCTGCGCCTCAGTTTATGCTCCCAGCTCATCAAAATGGGCATCCTAATCGATTTTACACTCTTTACTAAGTGCGTGAGTGAATGAATGAATCAGTTGTGCGAGTGCTGTACTTAATTGAGTTTTCTTATATCCGAAAGCGTTGATAGGCAGCTGCCAATTCAGCAGAAATCGGCAAATAGCTAAGAATTGTGGAGCATCACAAGTTGAGTGCAAAGTAATCGATTTCGGATTGCGATAAAAACTTGAAAATATCTTTCATTTAGATTGTGAATGAATTAATGCTTATGCAGGGAGTTTTACTGTTCGTATACTTATTCTGCTCTTGTGTATAACACTTTTGTCACGAAATCTTAAATACATTAATGGATACATTATTATACAGAGTCAGGCTAACTATATTGATATAAATTAATCTTCTTGATTTGCATTTACTTGTTCAAATATTTAACATAAACGCAGTCACAATTATTCAATTTAGTTTTATAGATACAATTCCCTGATATAAACAGCGACTAAAATATCGATCTTCTTTATATAAATTTGTATAATTCTGTAATTGTTGTTGTTTGTTATGTTACTCTTAGTTCATTACAAAGCAGCTTATATATGTATATCATTATGCATGTATAAAGAAATTCTTCAATGGCTTATAGACCTCACCATGTCGTGCTTCCTTTAGATGCATTCGCATCTTGTACATGTTACTTTTGTCTTCGTTTTGCTGCTAGGGTAAACAGAACTGAAATGGAAACAACAGGATTCAAGGCTCCATTCAATGCATTTTGTTTACCAGCAGCTGGCAGCTGATTAACAATGACAGGAACTCCCCAACATGTCCTGACTACAACTTTTCGCAAAGAAAATTATTATGGTTAATGCTGTGCTCTATTGTCATTGTCATTTGTTGTTGTCGTTGTCGTTCGCTGTGCAAATATTTTACACGCCACAAACGCAAACACAAAGCCAGCGCCAAAGCGCACAAGTAAAAGTAAATTATAAGCAAAAGGCAACAATGCGACGCAATGTTGAAATGCAGCTGATTGTGCGCGAAAAGTTTTTTGTTGCTGCCATGCCCAAGAATAAGGAAAGACCAGAATCAGGTTGAACAGAATGGGAACCAGAGCCAGAACGAGAATGGGCGCGAGGACAACGAAAGAGCAACAGCAGGAAAAGACACTGCACGGTTTTCGGTTAACATGAGTTATTATTGCAATGTGGGCGGCTATCCGGTGTAAGACGGCGACTTCTTCTTCTTCTTCTTCTTGCAAACCATTCCAAGATGAAGTGACAGTGCAATGCGGGCGTAGCTGATGTCTTTGTACTCTGACTGGCAGTATTACTGAGAGGTATGTCGACTGTGTCCTTACAATTAACACACATTCGATATTCACTATTCTAGTATATTAGTTATACAATATATTCTATGTTATTTATATTTATATTATATATAATTTATATTTTATATTCAATATTCTATAGTCTATATTCTCTATTCTATATTCTATATTATACATATATTCTATACTCTAGGGTATTCAGAGTTTGATATATGTTATTTATTATATTACTTCGTATAGCATACTTTTGTGCGTCGACAAAACAAATGAGCCAAGGAGTTGGCACAGCGTGCAACGTTGACTACAGTCTATGAAAGTTGGCTTTGCCAGAGTCACAGTCAGTGTATAGCCTTTGTTTGCTTTTCTTGTTGCTGAGATTTCTTTCTATTTAGGTCATGAGGTCGTATCTTGTGCAAATTGCAAGCAGCAGTTACAGTAGCGGCAAAAGAAGCTGCATTCGCGCTGTGCGTGAGTCGTGATTTGAGACTCGACATGTCGACTCTACATTTTCAAATAATTTCTGATTAAGCGTGGGCTGTCAGGGCACAGGGCCCACCCCGTTGGCGGTGTTGCCAACTTGGCAGCCATGCTGTGTGACAAACGCAACGGGTGCACTGGAAACTCTGGCAACACGCTGACATATTGCGGCGCATAATTTACCGTTGCTTATGCTTATTTTTCGCCGAGTGCAACTAATTTTTGTTTGTTGCCAGCAAAAGCCACAAAGATTTATGCTTGAGAAATTATGCTTTAAAAGTGAGCGTATGTCTTCCCTGTTACATTTGCTACTGTTGTTGTTGTTTTTGTTGCTATGCTTCATCCTCAGTGCTTAAGTAATTTAATATACTTTAATGTCAGCTTGCACTCAGTCTTTATTCCTCTTTCTATTTCCCCCTTTCACTCACACACATATGTATATATATATGTATATATTGCATATTAGTATATGCGCATATAAAAGACGTGTATTATGAGTGCGACGCGGGGGGAAAGAGTACATGGGCAACAACAATAACAAGGGCAACAACAACGAGCAGCGAAATGTTCATAAAAATGTAAATGTGCAAAATGGCACGAGAAAGAGGGACAGCAAGTGAGAAATCATAATAAAAGCGCGTGTGGAGAAAGCAGAGGAGGAAACTCAGCCAGAATGTAACATCCGAAGGTTGCCAAATGTACTTATATTTGTGTCTGTGTGTGTGTGTGTGCAAGTTTTTGCGCTGACATTTTAAGTGCAACTTGTGAATTATTTAAACAAAGAATAATTACACAAGGAATTATAAACTTAATGCAACGAAGTGCATGAATATGTCTGCATTTAAGAATTAGACGTCCTCCTTTTTCTTTTAATTTTTACCACCTAACTACTAACGATTTAATATTGAATGAACTGTTAAATTTACGTATTATATTGTTACCTTTATTTTATATATTTATTTATTATTATAATTTTAATTTATTAAACTGTTATGTTAAGCTTTAATCATAAAATATTATAAACGTAATAAGAACAAAGTTTCCAACGGTCTGTAACAGGGAAACCGTCAAAACCTAAATACTACCATTTATACAATTCAAAAGTAAATATATTAAAATTAATAATCAAAAACGCTACTCTAATATTTGTTAATTTTTAAAAAGGAGTTAAAGGAACGGTTTCTGGGTGTAACTTTAAGGTCTAGAAATATTTTAAATGCTGTTTTAATTATTTATGCTTTAATATAATTAATAAATCAAATAATTGTTGATTTATCTTTAAAAATATAATATTAAAGGTCTTACAACAAATACTTGTTATATTTTTACTTGTAGATTTACATGATCCGATCATGTGAGCTTTGCCAAAAACCAATTAAAACTAATTAAATTTATTTAGACTCTTTTACTATACTTCATACATTTTTCAGTAATATATATTTATTCTGTTTTCGTTTACACCTTTTAGGTTTTAATCAACAAGTTTCTTTCCCAACAGCTACTTAGTGTGTATATGTGTGTGTACTTACTTTTATATAAATTCCACTCAACTAAGCAAAAACAAAGACATAAACCAAACATGAGGCAATGCAAATGGCCTCAGTTGAGTTCAGCTCAACACAAACTCCTCGCTGGTTCCTGATGTGGTGGGCGGTGGGTGTGCAGCTCCTGCTTGACGGCTTTTGCACACTTTCCGCTTTGTTATTATGCGTATTATGCTAACCACGCCCACCATTCTTTCCCCTTTCCCCTTTCTCCTCGGAACTCTCCTTGTATGCCACTTACATTTTACTTTACGCGCTTTTGCCGCGTATTTTTATAGCCATTTGGTTGGCAAGAGCACAAAAAATAGACAGCACTCCGTTGGCAAAAAAGAAAAATAGCAAATTCTGAAGGAGCTCTAGACGACTATAAAGTACACTACAGACTCAATTATAAGCCAGTTTGTTGGGTGTGTTTATATGCCTAGACTTGGTGTAGTGCACAGACAATGGTAAGTACATATGCAGATATGAAAAAAATACATATAAGTATGATACAGAAGGCAGATGTTCGACTAGCCGATACGCTGTAATGTTGGTATGCAATTTTGGTTGACTACATTAATTTATTGTTTGTTAACAGATAACTATGCTATTTTTACAAAATAAATAAAACATTTATCAAGACTTTATCCATGAAATTGTTAAACTTGAAAGGAATTTAAATCTACCCTCTTTACCCCTTTGATGCGTAGTACAGGGTATTGAGAATGTCATGTGTAAGGTAAGTGGAAGAATGAGTGGCACAGACAGAAGCGGCAAGGAATGTGCTATCTGAGAGTGTGTGTGTGTATGTTGAAAAGCACTAAAAAGTATTATCTAAATGATAATTTGTTGCTGCCTGTCTGTTTGTTGAGTAATGTAATTTTATGTACAGCAATGGGAGCTGCCATGCATAAACCATTGGAGACAAAGGCTCCAGTTGTCTGTTCCTTTCCCTCTTACTGTATTACATACACTCACACTCATACACATATGCGTACTGTAACGGTATGTAGCATAGCTCTTGCAGTTTTGCATGTATTATGTGCGTAAAGCATATTTCCGTTTCCGGTTGCTGGCCAAGTCACAAAGGCGCAAAACTCGCTGCTTGCTGTAAATGAAACAAAGCAAAGTCACTTAGCCAGACATTTGGGCAAAAGTCTTAAGTTACCATACAACTATTTAGAACAAGTTTCGCTAAGACAATTCAATTGAATTCCTTTGAATTCACTTTACGTCCAAGAACAACTTTTTACAAACTGAAAAGCATTCAAAGATTAGCTTCGGCTGGTTTACCTGCACAGATCCTCAAATCAATTGCACATTTTGCGCAACTTTGGACAAATGCAATGCAATTAAATGCGACAAAGTTCAAAATTGAATTGGTACAGAAATCTACGGACTTGTCCGGAACTCTATTGGCCAAAAATAAAAGCCAAGGAGGCAAAGCAGGCAAATGGCATGGGCAGAACCAGACCGGACAGAACTGAACTGGACAGGATTGAAATTCAATTCGGTTGCGCTCGATTGCGTTGCATTTCAATATAAATATTTATTTTATTTATACTGTAATACACAGACACATACAGAGATGCACGGGGCGACAAGTTGCAGCTGACAGTAAAAGATGTTGTGGAACCCATTTGTTTTAGTCAATGGATGGCATCGGTAGAAAGTCACTCCACAGTTCACTTGAGTTCATTTTAGACTAGTTCAGTTCGGTATGTTGCATTAGAATTCAATTTTCAAACTGATTTCGTATCTATGTATTTGTATCTGCTTATGTCTGTGTGTATATTTGCCAGTTGTCTATTCGAGTTTGGTTGAATGCCATGCCATAACTTTGGCTTAGCTGAGAGCTTTCTCAGACTCTAGCTCTGAGCTGGTCGAGCTGTCAGTATAGAAAATAGAGAGGGTAAATGGGAAAGGGCATCAGTTGTGCAAAGCAAATTGCGTGTGGCGTTTTTGGTATGTAAGTAGTTGGCCCAATCAGCACTGAAATAACTGAAATCGTTGACTAAATGAAATCAACAGACTGTGCACTTATCCAGCTAATAGAATCCAACAATCAAACAATACCAGTAATTGTCTTTTAAATGTGTATCGATTAGAAGCAATAGATAAAACTATTAGAAAGTATACTCATCTTTAATGAACACATTGGATATTGAAAACTAATTTATTTACGAGAAATCCTTACAAACAAATACAATTTAAATAATTTGAAAATATTAAGTATGAATTAAGCTGACGATCAACTATATAGAATTTGTACCTATAGATTAAATATGCTTCTTATAATTCATTTCAATATTGAATACTTTAATCCATAGTAGTCTAAGTTTTATTTAATTTTTTTTGAATTTATTGCACACTCTTTGAATAAATTGGATGGAAGTTTATCGTTGTAGTGTTCTTCATAAAGTACTTTTAAATTTGTGGATTTACTTATGAACTAAAAACAATTGTGTCAAAATACGAAGCACTGACTAGGATGACATATCATTATGGTCTGAAGTAAGACGAATTGTGCTTTATTTCCTTGAATGTATGCTTGCTTTGTGAAATAGATTTTGTAGGATTACTCTTAAATAAATGTAAGCATCAGAATGCCATTCAGCTCATCCTTGGTATAATATTCTATTTACTTCAGCAATGATATAAAAATATAGTCTTGTGTACAAAGAAACTGTTATTGTTAAGGCGGTTTTTAATACGGTTTTGCATTTGGTTGCTAATTATTTGCATATTTCTTTGCGTGCCGTGTGAGACGTGAGTCGTAGGAAAATGGAAGGAACAAATGGGCAGAGCAGAGGTAGGAGCAGAAGCATTGGAAGGACCTGAAGCTGTCGCTAATTTGAAAGCTTTTTGCGGAAGACAAATGCAAATGTCAGCGTTGTGTGCACAGGGTTTCCCAACTTTTTCATTTTGCATTCGGCTTGGCTTGGAGTCGTCATTTTACGTTGCACAAATGTCAAACTTATCGAAGCTAAGCCACGTGCCCGGACGAGAGGAGAACACTCTCCGACTGAAGGTGGTGCATTGTGTGGCCAGGATGACGACACACACTTCACATTGCGTGTTGCATGTTGTGTGGCACGCCCATGCTGCACGTTCAAATTAACTTTAATGAACTCAGTTTAGTTGCAAATGAGTTACAAAACTCGAAAACACATCGAGACGTGTTTAGGGCACAACGAGCGCCTTGCCTGTTGTGCGTGTTGCAAGTAAAATTGGTGCACTATCCAATGAGACTCGATCAAGGGGTGGAGTTAAGGTTAAGGTGATGAATCTGCTTTAATTTGTTTCATTTTTATTTATCAACGTGGTTGTCAATTTATCAGTATTGAAATCATTGTAAGTTAATTAAATATCAGCCAGTTTAGAATACAAAAACACTTATTAAACCTGCCTGAATTGCTGTTTCATTGAGAAGTGTGATAGTCAAGTGGAATTGACAACAGACTTGGCATAAAATTAATTTTAATTCAAGAAAATATCCCCGCTTTTAAAATTTAAATTTCTTCCTTAGGCTATGGATGAGAATTACTTAAAAAAAATTTTAATAAAATTCTAAACAAGTTTGCAAATCGTGTCAAAAGTCAATTTTCATGTTTGTGACAGTTGGAAGATTGCGAAAAAATGTTCATGTTAGCAAAAGGTTAAGGCGTTCGTTGAAAACTTTGCAGCGAAAGTTCACACGGCGTATACACAAAAAAATGCCAAACTGTCTCTCTGACTGTCTGTAAGCCCCGCCTCCTACTCTAGTGTTACGTTGCCAAAGACGTAGACATTTCTAAGGGACTGGTCGAAAGGGGGAGGTGTAAAAATGTGCTAATATTTGGCATAGACTTTCACTAGGAACCGTTTCTGTTGTTGTTGGTTTAGGCCTTGGCAATTTTGTGTTTTTGTTATGCTGACAGTTATGCTTATTTATAGGCGTGTTATTTCGAAAGTATTTCAAGGCCTGCTGACGGGAGATGTTGGCATTTTTAAGCTAAAGCAATTTATTGGCTTGCTGTGTGCTGATTGGCTAAATATTGAGATTATAGACGGATCGAAAGCCGTTCAATTTGGGGCTTAATATGCGCTGAGAAAGGCTTAGGCGCGTCTATCTAGATAATTGAGACTGTCAATTGCAGTTGCCACACACAGTTACCGCCTCTGGTTGGGGTTCATTGAACCGCTTTCAGTTGCCTGCGGTATGCGGCATGCGGCATGTGGCTTGCGGCATCACGGGCGATCAGCCAAAATAAAGAATCGCTGCGAAAACCAAACAAATTGAAATAACACCAGATAACTGCGAGTCCGTCTCTTTCTCGTTCTCATGTTTGGCCAAAAATGTGCGAGTTGCCAAAAAAAGTGTGAAAACCACAGCAGTAGCAAGCGTTGGCCAATTGTAACGGCTGTGTGGCCACTGAAAAACACTGAAAAAAAAAAATAGCAACTGACTAAATGACTGCCTGACTGACATACATAAATGGCTGGTCGACTTTACGTCTCTTTCTCTCGTTCTCTCCGGCGGTGTTGCGGTTTTTGTGGCCGCAATTGTGCACGCCAATTGATTTATTTAAACAATAAACAAGCTGCCAAAGAAGCCACTACAATTATGTGCACATCGGCGCCGGAAAGTACGCTACAATATTTAACAAGAAACCAAACCAGAATAATCAAAATTAATCGATTATCATTAAGAATAATACTACATAATTGCTTACTTCAATTTCATTCTTCCTTTTTTTCAAAACGTATTTAAAATAAACTTAAATTGGTGCGATGCTTTTTTTATGCATATTCCTATATGTATGAATAATTTCCAACTTTTATTGCTTTTATTATATTTGTAATATAAAAATGTAAATTTAAATCACATTGTGATTATTAAATAATAATAAGCTTCATACCAATTTGAACAGAATATCTAGATAGACTCCGCTGATAAAGAATTTACTTAAATATAGAGTAAAATCTGCCAGGGACGTGTTTATACTTATTAAAACAATTTACATTAATTTATTTTCATTTTATACATCATATTTATAGATCAACAAATTGTTATCTTATATAAGTTACGCTGTTTCGTTTTTTATTTGATTGTACAACCTTCAAATCTGGGCAGGTGAAGGTTATTGGGTCAACGTCAGACAACAAGCTCAAGAAATGAGTAAGAGCAAATAGTTATTGATAAGACGTTGAACTGAACTTGAAATAATTGGCAAGTTGAATTCATTTTGGACGTAGTTTGTTGAATCGCAGATAAGACATCTGATAAGGAAATACTTACGAGTATATATAAAAGCGATGAAGTAATTTCTGGGTTGACACTGTTCCGACACTTCAACGCAGTAAGATGACTCTATTGGCATTTGTGTGGACAAGTTTACTGCTCGCTGCTGTCAGCTGGGCCACGCCTCAATATGACGGACGTATTGTGGGCGGTCAGGTGACAGACATACGCAATTTCCCTTACCAGGCTTCTATACAGCTGAACGGTCAGCATATTTGCGGTGGTGCCATTATCGGAGATTACTTCATATTAACCGCTGCCCACTGTTTCGAAGAACCGTGGACGGTGAATGACTACAGCGTCCGTCTGGGCTCCACGGAGCATGCAACTGGCGGCGAGTTGCTCAGTTTGCATCAGATCATACGTCATGGAGCCTACAATCCCTTGACACATGATAATGACCTGGCACTGTTGCTGCTGAATGCACGGCTCAACTATACGGAGGAACTTCAGGCGGTGCCTTTGGCTACCGCACAGGATGCACTTACCACTGACACACTGCTCCAAGTTAGTGGATGGGGCTATCAGAGCGAGGACGGTGATGAGGGAGTATCGCCAGTTTTGCGCTATGTCGATGTGGCTCATGTGGATCCAGGTGTTTGCCGGCGTGCTTATACCAAGGTGCTGCCTATTACCCAGCGCATGCTCTGCGCTGCCAGGGATGGTCATGACAGTTGCCAAGGTGACTCCGGTGGTCCGTTGGTCGGCTATCAACCCGGCAGCACCGAGGGTAAGCTCTACGGCATCGTTTCCTGGGGCCTGGGCTGTGCAAAGAGCGAATATCCAGGCGTGTATACAAGTGTGGCAACATTCAGAACTTGGATTGATGCCCAGGTGGGTGCCTGGGGCTGGAATACTCTACTGGCGGGTTGGAGTGGTTTGCAAAGACTTCGTTAGAATTGATGAGCGTAAGACGAAAATTCAGCTTTATTATAATTCGAGTATCTCAAACAAATTGTGTTATCAATTTTAAATTAGATATATATCTAGATTATGATATACACGGCATTATTATAAGAATATGATGTAACAAATTTGTGAAATAAATACATATTAAATTGTATTGAGAATTCTTGCTATACAAATTCAACTTAAGATAGTGTTTTCAGATAAGGACTTAATCAGTGCGCTATAAGAAGGCATATTAAGATCTTCGGTTGTATTTAATTAGTGTTGATCTTCTAACTGAATTTACAATTTGTTTATCGACTTCATTTTAATTACAAAATTGCATCATTTTCGTTTTAACAATTAAGCCAGTGAGGCCATTAGGTCAAGTCCCGGAGCAGTCAGAGCTAGGAGCTGGCTCATAATTCAAAATGCAGCTCAAAATATGTGAGAGGAGAGCTCGAAACTAATTCAGATTCAATGAATATGTTAACATCTTGCTTGCCACAGAGTCTGGCAAATAAATCGTTGCCTACATCCAGGCGCAAATATCAAAATGCAAGGCAAGCACACATACAGACTTAAGCACACTCACACACACACACATACATTAGCCAGTTTATACTGTGTAGTATTTCATTATGAGATAAAACAACCTGCATTTCTACAACAACAGCAACAACAACTTATTAGTTTAGACAAAAATAAATTGCATAAATATTTAAAGCAGGCAACATGGCTTAAACGTGGCTTGTAGTATATGACCAAAAACTGGACGTGAGCCTTGTGGTCAACATCAGCAAGAGGCCAGCAAGTCAGAGTGCATCGGAGTCAGCCAGTGAGTCAGTGAGCACTGTTCATCACACAGATACGAGCACATTTCACAGATTTTAATTTGTTTTGCCGTTAAGCAAACTGTGTAAGTGTCTGGCCTAGACGATAAGGCACACACATCTTGCTAATTGTTTCATTTTGCTTGGCAGTCAGCAAACATTTCAAGCTGTATTTCATTTAATTGCATGAGTATTTTCTGAAATTTCAATTTGCTGCTGCTGTCACAGCGAGGTTGAATCCTGCTTTCAGTATGCTAATTGCAGTTCAGCAATTAATTAAACATATCAGCTCAAAGTCAGTTAATAAACTTGACAGCATCCAAAGCAGCAATATTGCGATTGCCATAAGAAAAACAACTCATTTTCGACTATCAAGTACATTTTGGCCATTTTTCAATACGCAATATGTCAATGTTTCATGCGTTATGCACACACACACACACTCATAGAGAAATACAAATATGCAAATAAATGAAAAAAGAAACGATGCTTTCACATATTGTGTTTGTCAACCACAGCACTTGCTTCGTTCATTTATGTCTGCAGTTAGTGCAGTTACTCATATTGGGTACTATTCAAAACCAATTTCATACCAAGTTAAAAAAAAGATGACAAATTGGATGCTCCCACTGGCTTGAAAAATTGTATAAAGTTTAAATACTAGGCACTTAAATTTAACTTTTGAATCGATGTAATTTTAAACATCTTATCAATTATGACTATGCAACAAGTAATTAGAAAATGCATAAGTAAATAATGGCAATAATGGTATTTTTAAAAATCAAATACGAAATTAGTTTAATACTGAAATTAATACAATATTTAGTTTAAAATCCTTTTTTTTATTAATTAATAATTAAAAAGAAATCAGAAATAATTTGATATGGAGGCAAAAATATAAAACGATAGCGTAAATATCAAAATCTAGAGTATCTGTGAGTGTGACATTATTTGTAGTTATATCGCTTGCCATACGAACAGACTGGAAAATATGTTCAATATGCGTTGTAAATATGCGATGCATGTAAAATATGTGATATTCATTCGAGTGGGGTGCATAATGTGGCAAAAAGTGGCAACAACAACCACATAAGGCCTCAGCAAATGTGCATGAATTGACATTTAACAATGGTGGCCCATCGAAAGTAGTTACTACATAAATGAAAGCAAGTCAAAGTGTACATGACTGAAGGATACCTTTAAAGATACACGTATGCATTTTAAATGGCATCCCTTAATTTGTGCAGTTTGCGAATTATTATGTGTATAGATTAATTAAATTTGTGTCAGTCATTTGATGGATATGGGGTGGGGGAAATTATATCAGAGCCACCTGCTCTTATATACCACACTACACTCCATTTTGTGGTTATTTCGAGAGCGTTCAGAAGGCATGTGAAATATTTCAAATAATTTAAATACATTCTTAAATAATTTTGTTGCAGTTTTGGTCCGTTTTTTATTGCGATATAGTGTACATGACCAGCATAAATAATTAACTATGGCAAGATGTCAGTGTGTAGGCTGTTGGCCATCGCTTTATCTTTATCCGACCTTAAAAGTGCAGGAAGAACGGTCAAGTGGACATTCAAGTGTTGATATACCACTCGAAGTTTTTAGTTGCCATTCCCATCGCTTCGCTTGTCATCATCGTTGCCTGGCAGTTACATTCTTTGAATGGCACTCAGAACGGTTTGCATTTTCCCAAAATATCTTTAAGATGCTTAGTGAACATTGAGTTGCCTATTTGTTGTGGCGTATTTGGTACTTTTGAGGGACTTTGAAGTGGAAACTGCGTAATTTTGTTCGTCTCATTATTGATAGATAACGAGAAAAAACGCAAAAAAAATGTGGGCGACATCAAATTCTGGGAAATTTAAGAAAAAAAATCGCATTATATATAAAAAAGAGTATGAGTAAGAAATTGGAAGAAATATATTATTTTGTTTACATATTCTGAATGCAGGGCTTAAAGAAAAAAAGTTGGAAAATGGGTAAATAAATGAAAATATAATATTTATATATTTTCATTTATGATTAAAGATGGTACAACTTTTTCTGTTCAACTGAAAAGCATTTATTTTACTATTGTTAATTGTTGAACTTATGTTAGGCATTGCTTTTTAATTTAAATTGGCATATTCAATCCTGTTTATTCGCTTTTAGACCATTTTTTATTCCTGTTAATACCATAATGCGAGTCAGCTTATTATATACAATTGATTGGAGAAAATTGTAAAGGTTTCCCTTGTGAGTTGCTGCTTGTCCGTTTCTCTAGCCTCTAGCTCAAAATAACAAAATGAAATTTAACAAGCGATTAATTGAGCGTAAATACAAAAGATGGTGAACGTGCAGTCACTTGTCACGCTTCCTTTTCCTTCCATTGACTTGGCTAAGCTGTAATAACAGTTATTTCTATTTATGTGACATACGCTGCGTATACGCATTGTGACATTATTTACAATTGTGCAATATTTAGCTAAAAGCCGTCTATGAGTATGTGTGTATGTGTGTGTGTTTGTATGTGTTGTGCTGAGTCAACTTGTTCTATGTGTGATTTTGGTAAATATTTTTCCGGCTTTTGGCCGGTAATTGTTACAGTTAATTGCGTGTAATTGAGAATGCTTTTAGGCAAGACGCGTCATAAAACACGCTGCTGGCAACCTCAGAGCATAAATCTTTGGCAGGCGGTAGTTAATTGCGGGGTGGCAACATCAATTACACCCAAAAAACGTAGCCGCAAACTCTTGACACATAAATTATGCAGTCATTTTTTTATGCTGCCTGTCGCTGGCCTCCGACAAACTACCAACTTTGACATGCCAGTAACAACACACACACATGCACACACATACACATAGAATAAAATCAGCGAGACTTTATTTTAAAATGTGTGTTTATTATGCCATAACAAAGAGAGAATGATATCATGAGGGAGGAACTGAAAAAAAAGTGTTGCAAAGCGCTGCAAAGTGTCAGTATTAAGAGTGAAATTAATTACGAACGCTTACTTAAGTTAAATATTTGTGCGAAGCTTTTACGCGACACCCACACACTCACACACACACACACATAAATACACAAATACACGCAAGTGTAGCTGCTTCCGCGCTACGTCAAGGAGTTGCCGGCAAGTTAACTGACAGAGTCAAGTTTTCAACGCCTGCTACTCTGGTTGGGAAGGTGTTACCGGGTCTTCTGGCTTCATTTTACATGCCCCACAGCGCGTTCCACAGTAAGCCGTGGTACTTTGTCAGTGTTAAGGCAACGCGAAACTGAGAAACTGAGAAACTCGCCCAAAAATAGAGTAAGGTTCGCCCCTTTTTTTCATCCCATCGTTGCTTTTGTGTGTTTGTGAGTGTTCCTTCATTTTTGGTTTTGTTTTGGTTTTTGTTGCTTTAAGCGCAACTTGAACATTTCATTTGTCATGCTTTTTTGCTTTCCTGCTTTCCTCTACTGTTACCTGGCAACTGCCATGCCCATGCAACGCGTTGCTACCGTTTTCCATCCCCGATTTCCGCACGCATATGTTGCACGCCGCATTTTGACTGATTGCACAGGACAAGCAGCGCTGCCAGCAACGGGCATCCAAGAAGTTGGAAACAAGAAGGCAGTGAAAGAAAAAAATATATATATGTACATATAGAATGGAACAGCGTCGAGTGACAGGCAGCGCTAACGCTAACGTTAATGCCAAAAGCAAAGGCACAGGCAAAGGTAAAGGCAACGACAACGACAACGGCAACGGTAACGCTGACGCTAACGGTAAAGTGTTGCAAATAGCTTTTTTGCGTTTTTGAATAATTTATAAGATGTGTTTACTCTTGAAACCAAGTGACTAAGTGTTGCCACGCTTGGCCAGCTCCCCCAGGCGCCAGCTCACTGCGCCTGGTCAAAAAGCTGGGTGGGACGCCAAGTGGTGCTGCCATTGGGTGACTGGCAAATGAAACACGATAATTTACTTAGGTGCAATGTGGTAGATGGATGGTGGTTGGGTTGTTGTTGGGTGGCACAGCAGGCGCAAAGATTTGCCACATACAAACCTTATGCAAACATAAAATGTCAGACTGCTTCATTTAGTTGGACAACAGATGCCACAGTGCAGCTAAAAAGCTGGCAATTTAAATATGTTGTGAATAATTTCAGATACTCCGACTCAACGAAGTAACTGAAAGATACAAAAATAAAATATTTAGACAATCAGAAAATTGCAAAAGTACTTATATTTCTGGTAAAAACTTTAGTCTTATACTCGGATTTCTTTAAACTAAAATGGTTTCCATTGTAGGAATAGTAAAATAAAATCAATAAATTCATAAAAGTATTCAGTAACAGTTACAAATGGTTTATCATAAATTGAAAATAAATGCATTAAGATTAACTTGCTATTAGGACTTTAAAGTTATTCACAAATCAACACTAAAATAAATAAATGCAAAAGAAATAACATTGAATGAAATTCATAAATTTTAAGATGAATATTCTTTTAAAATTTCATCTTACCTCTTAACATAATCTGTTTACAAAGTGCACTCTCTCTGCTAGTGCTAATAAGTGTATACAAATTGTAAATACAGAAGTGTAAGACATTTAAATCTCGTAGCATGCAAAATACTTAAAATAAATAATCTACACAAATAATAAAGTAAATAAATTTTAAAAGATGCGTATTAAGTTCAGCCATCATCTCAACTCAAAGGATAGTATGCAGCAGTTTTGGCAGCTTATCACATCGTTCATTGTTGTTGCATGCAACATCGTCCGGCTACTAATTGTGCTCATTATCTGCTAAATGTTGGCAAATTTATGTAACGCACGCAGTTGGCCCACCAAACTGATTTGATTACCCGTACGTGTGACGTAGAAGTTCCCATGGGCGAGTCAATTGTCCAATTTAGTTACCTGCACTTGAAAAAAAAATAAAAGAATAAAATGCAAAAGAAGAAAAAAAACTCAACTCATAAAACATGTAAAATGCTAAAAAGCTCACATATAAGAACGAGAGTTGGCTCACGTTAAGTCTGTGTTCGCTGTGTCTGTTTGGAGACTCATTAAAAATTCGTAGAACGTTCCATTAAATGTTCATGTTTTGCATAAAATTTCAGTAAAAAGGACATGGCCACATTGTGTTGAGCAGTTGCTACTTTATTTCCAACTGAGTGTGAGAAATGTGTATAGTAGTAGGCGGGTGTGTAGGAGTGTGTGTTCCGTAATTTCAATCGAGTAAAGTAATATTATAATTAGCTCATCTAAGCCAAACGATGAATCACAAATTAAATTTACTTTTGCATATTTGTTACTTACGCTAGCTTGAATTTTAATAGAGTTAACGGCACATTTGACATGTGCCTACAAGTGAATAAATTACTTATTTGCGTTTTTATATAAATTTATATGGTTGGGCCAATGTTTATAACAGATAAAGTATTCATTAACTAAGTGACAATTATGCTTAAAACTTTACCTATTCCATTTCGCAACACTATCTATCATCAAAATATATGGTTACTTAACAACTTTTTAAGTAAATTTTATATTATACGTACTATTTATATTTTTAGACATTTGTCTGTCGAGTAAAATTGAATTTTTCTTTAAGTAATCAAATCATTTGTCAATATCAAGAACATAAATAGCAATATCAATATAAATCAAATCAGAATCCTCAAAAATGTCCAATAATATTGGGGTTTTAGTAGCTCAACGAGTCAGCAAACGACTAAGCAGGAAATGCTATTGAAAATCACGTAATCACACACATTCAAACACACACACACACACACAACCATGTGTCTAATACACACAATGCATACACGTGTTGGGCTTGTTGCACAAAACGAAAAATATCATTTCAATGCTTTTCATTTTTGCGGTTTTTTTATTTCATCTTTACAAATTTTTGTTCTTGAGTGGATATGTGTGTGTGTTTGTGGTGGTCAACGCATACAAATGCAAACCGGAAATAACATGAGGGATAAATCAGGAAATTGCTAAACATCAAATAAAGCTGATAACGTTACTTAGCTATATAACATACAAATACATATACATTTAGTACAAAATAGTATAAAGAACGCTCTATTTCGTCGTGGACGTTTGCTGATGTCAACAATTCAAAATCATTACAGTGATGACGAGGCAAACAGCTGACGGAACAAAAGTGCTGTGCACCGAAAAATTCAATTTTGCAATACGACATCCGGCGGGCACATACGCACACACGCACAGAGTTGCACACACGTATGAGTGGCACACGACGTATACTTAACGCCGCTGCGCTTGAGTCAACATCCAACGGCATTGACATGCCAGCCATTGTTGTTGCTATTCTAACAGTTTCTGTTACGGTCAGCCATGGCAACTGCTGGCCAGTGGTCAGTGCAACACTGCAGTTTTCGACGGGCATCATTTGGTGGCAGTTCAGCGGTCACTGTGTAACCAATGAAATGTTGTCAGAAATTTACTTGCGGCTAATTATAATTATTTCCTCTAGGCGATATAATTTTACTTTTTTTTGTTGGTGGAGCAGGAACATGAAAACCATTAAAAGTACTAAAAAATATGTATGAAAGTTAAAACATTTGTAGAGAAATCGTAATTAAATTGAATTTAAAATCATGATTAAAGCGTTATTCACTGCAACTGTAACTGAAACTGTTTTCAGCATTTTTGGCTAAAAGCTAGTATTAGATTTTCAGTATTTGTTTGGAAACAGTGTCGATTAGTAATAAAATTGATTTCTATGATATTAATATTGGTTGATTAAATTAATTGCAGTAAAATGAAACACATTTCGAAATTTAATTAATTGCTTAGGACGCTTTGAATTGTTTTACAGCATTATTGATAGATTTCTAAAAAGGTTTTCAATTGATCGGAATGCCGCAAACTAGCCAAATTCATATGGGATTATGGCAATTGGCATGCCAATATCAATATATTCTCTAATTTGTTCTGCTGTGTTTTAATTACATAGTTTATAACTAAACAGCATTTGTCGCTAATGGAGTGAGGAAGCCATATTAAATGATCATATTTTATATTCACATCGAATAATACTATAGTTATGCAGAACGCCCATTTGTCAAATATATTTTCATAATTATGATTATAATGTTAATTAATATCGTTTAGCATATTCTTAAAATTTCTATTCATAAAAAAATGCACTCATGATACTCGTTCTATTAAACACACAAAATGGCAACTTTTAGTTTCGTAAATGGAACTCGAGTTGTGGCGTTTTGGCAACTTCAAGTGGAAAATCGTTGCATAAAACACGGCGCACATTTTAGGCACTTGCCACAGCCTCCCTCGCATACAAAACACATACATACATACTCACATAGACCAAAAATAAGCGAGCTGGCACCGAAAATTTAATTACACTTAATTAAGTGCAAAAAATTTCTACAATGCTATTAAAATGTGCTTCAAAATGGCTTTGGTTTTTTGGCCCTTTATGTGTATGGATGCAAGTGTATGTGTGAGTCAGTGAGTACATAGTTCAGAAGTGCTGTGGTCCCAGTGTTTGACTGAGTGAGCTTCAAAATGTACTTTGCATTTATTAGAACATTTTTGTGGCACAGCCATAAAAATGCTTTGTCCTACATTAGTTTTTGAGCAAAAGTTAGTTACACCCACACATACGTACATTGATATTTATGTATAATATAATCAACATTCTAAATTAGTTTTAAAATTGTATATATAAGTGATTATATTAAGGTTTGTTGTAAATTACAGTCTGTAACGAGTTGCTACTATTTCCATATTTAATTTTGTAAATAAGTTTGGAACAATATTTACTTTGAATTATATATAATCTATAGAAGAGTTAATTAGAGTTTTATAATTTGTATATTATTATATGCATTTTAATAATTCTTATTATAATCATAAAATTTTTCAGTTACGAAGCAATTGAAGTTAGTGTAGTGTATAAATAAAATGTATTAATATAATGTGGTAATAATCAGAATTAATATTATATATTACGAGCTGGCAATAGCATCTAAGGAGCCAAGTTAAGAATTATTAAATTACATTCTGAACAATTTGTATTTACAGACAGTGCCATAAATTTACCAAATATAATTTTGTGGCTTGCGTTTAGCGAAAACGTAGCCCATTACAAATGCCAAATTAAATTTTCTAAGACAGCGTATAATTTGCGTTCGTTTTGGCCAGGGAAATAGTAAATACGTTTATGGCATCGTGAGCTGAATTACCTTTAAAATACGTTAGATAACTTGCTCAAAACAATAAGGAACATTAAAATTTTTTATTATTGCCACGGCGGAAACTTTATGACTCTCTCATCCCCAACAGACTTGTCTATTACTCGTAATTCTCCCACTCAGTCGCTGCCTATATCCAGTATTATTAGTAAATGAGGTATGCCTGGTTTGAGAAGGTGAAAGTATTTGTTTTTTTAAATTATTCTTAAAAATAGTATCGTTGTTATAAAGCATATAACTAATGCTATTTAAATTTAATTATACTATTGAAAATATAGACAAATTACTTACAATTGAAAATAAATTATATGCAATTTTCTAAACACAATACATTTAGCTAGATAATGGGGTATCTTATAGTATACTACACCTTTTTGAGCGCATTAACTTATTTTTTTTGTTTATGAGCTGGTCGCATTTCGTTGTTCATAGCCGTGGCTGTCCATTTGCTTTTGTAGAACTTCAGAGTGGTCGTCGAGTTTTGCGTTGACAGCATATGGCTAGAATTGCGGCTACTTAGCATCATCAGGGTATGTTCTGTCTTGCAAAGTTGTTGCTGTTGCTATTATTGGCCAAGCCGACTGTTGTTATAAGCCTCTTTCAGCTTGGCGCTGACAATCCGCGGCTGCCGCTACTTATTTTGATTAAATTTACATAATTTTTTCTGTCCCTAGGATGGCTTAATATAATTTAGCCGTATTTTGAAATATGCCGCCTTATCGCCTGTTTTCCTCTTCCCTTTTTTCGCCTATCGTCTGTTGTTCCTATCGAACAGACTTCTTCCTGTCATTTTGGCTGTGATATTTGCCTGCCACTGTTAACTCGATTGCCAATATCGTGTGCAAATATTTCAACAGCATTGCAAGCCAAGCGCCAAACTTTGTAACTTTTTCGGCCAAGCAAATCATCGCCATTGCCTACCACGCCTCTATTCCATCCAACTCCCATTGCAAATCAAATACGTCGACCAACTCAGTGAGTGTATAATTTGCGCTTTGTGTAACTGTCAACACTTTTAACCCATTTCTGTCGGTTATAAGTTTGGTTTGCTTTGAAATGCATGTATTCAAGTACAGTAGATTGTGGCTATGATGTTTCCAGCATAAAATACCATAATTTTATTTGATATTTATGTAAATAATTGGAAAATATAGTAAGTCGTGTAGTGTTTTCTATTTTAATATGTAATCCTAATAACTAAAGTTAATTCCACTAAACTGATTTCACTGTATACAGAACTGTAGAGTAATTTGTATACCCTGTAACTAGTCAAATGCAGTTTGGGACAGGATTGACCAAATATTTTATGAGAATATAAAATTTGCTGCTAAGTATTAACAGACTATTTGACTATTTTATTCATTAAAATCATTGACGACTGTGCTTGTCTCAGCCCCCACTTCTGAATATGGCTTCAAATTATCGTAAATAAATTGAATAAAGAGTAAAAAGGGTAAATTCTAGTTGAGCATATTGGGATTACAGAATTCCCATTGTTTTTTCTTATCCTATCGGGTAGAACTTAGTTTTACATAGCTCTCTTGAAACGCTCTCAGTTCAAGTGGATGCAGCAGATGCAAGGGCTGAGCATTTTTCAGAGACTCTCTGAATTTTGGTACATCAGACTTTTTGGGCCCAAGGCTGACTGGCTGACTGGCAGTTGAAATAATATTTGCGATCATAATGGATTTTGCCAATTTGAATATTATTACAAACATACAGACAAATACCCTCAACTCACGCTAGCACACAAATAGATACGTATACATATATATGTAGAAATTTTCATTTTGCTTTGTTGCTGCCTTCCTAACAATGGCAAACAATTTTCTTAAGTAGTATAGTTTAGATTTTAGCATATGGAGATGAGAGAAAGAACCGAAATTGTTCCATTTGTCAGAAGTCAGTGCGTCTGATGAGTTGATAATGAAGTGCGCTATATAAGCTGAATTGCTGCATTCTATCGAGCTTCTATATAGTATGTACATATATGGCTCACAATAATAATGCCAATGGGCAAACAGTGATGGCATATTAGCTGAGCTGCCCCTACTGTTACTCCTACTTTCCATCCTGGTAAACAGTTTGCCATGCCTTTGCCACAGTGCAAACATGAAGCACATTATCATTGCCGGCAAATGACGTACAAAGCTTAAATATTTGCCCAACTGTGTCTCAGTACAACAACCAACAAACAACAACCAACAGCAAGCAGAAGGCAAAAGGCAGAAGGCAGAAGGCAGTAAGTAGTAAGCGGCCAAATGGCCAAAAGGACGAAAAGGAGTTGCTGCGTAGTTGCCAGTTGGCTAGCATTGCGCATACGACATGTAGCCCTTGCACAAATATTAAAAAATAAGCAGCGCGTCCCTGGCAACTATGTGGCGTAATATTCACAGCATTTTGCCTAAGGCAACATCATACAGAAGAGCAGACAACCAGCCAACAAACCAACCAACAAACATTGTTGACAGCAGCAAAAGTAATAAAACTTTAGGCGCTGACTGGTTGGCTGGCTGAGTGACTGATGGAATGACTGAATGAATTATATGGCAATGAAATGTGTCGACCCGCAGAAGCGTGCAGCTATTTTTGATATTTATGCCATTGGTCTGTCAACAAATGCTTTAATAAATAATATAAAATATTAATAAACTCTAGGCATTGAATGTGCACTGACTAAAATGAGATTAAATTGTTTCTTCGATTGGATAAATAAAAACATGATATGATATTAATATATCGACAAACTAATAGAAATTGCTTCCAATTTTAATTATAATTAAATTTGATATTAATATTGCAAACTGTATGTTAATTGTGGCATTCGCTGTTTATTTGGAAATAATGTTTCGAATTATAAAAACTACAGACTTATTTGTTGTTGTTTTTATAAAATATTGAGTTTCTTTATTAACATAATTATTTATTATTTATATAATATAACCAATACCATATATTATAGTACTGTTTTCTTTGTTGTTGATTATATAAAAATGGAGATAAGTTATAAACTTTATAATTTATAATAATATAACCAATACTATACAATGAAATGTCTCAAAAAATTAAAAAAAAATATATACTACTCGTAAATCAAATACGTATTATCTAAGGTTTCTTTCGACTTTTGTACAAATTATCCACAAATCAGCGAAAACCCAATCAAAGCTAAGCCTTTTTCGCATCTTATATTCTACTGGCGCTTTGCACCGCCAATTTGGTTCGTTATACCATAAAAAAGTGAATTATTGCCTTAGCTAAGTAGCATAGACTAGAAGATACTCTGTATGGTTAGCAAGAAAAGTCATGATGAATGCACAGACTTTGTTGTATCTACTTCAAATAATTTCTGAAAATAAAAATCACAAATTAACAGTATCTTTCATGTAGTTTCATATAGTTGAGAACCGAAATTATACCAATTAAAACTATTCAATGTATAAAGGGTATCAGAACAAAAAAGGATTCACCTACCGTCTTAGCCCAAACGCGAAAATATTAGCCGCAAAGTTTTGCTTCGTTCCAGCGAAAATCTTCTTTGATTCCCGTCATCCCCCATCCCTCATCATCCCCATACACTGCGGCTTTAGGTTCACAAAAATTGACATAAATAAAGCAAACGCAGGAAGCAAGAAAGACAGTAAAGAGAAAATTTTGAAAAATCGCTGGCATGTGGAAATGCTCTAGATGGTGTAGCGGACCGAGGAGGCGAAGGCCTTACTGTGAAAATGGACATGCTATGCATGCCGAGTGCTGTCGCATTTATTACCAGTTTCCACTCCGCCTCCTTTCTCATCCCCCGTTTCCCTTTTCGCGTGGCCTGTCAATATGCGGGCGGCTGGGGTTGCTTCACTGAATATATATAGAAATTCTATATAAGGATATATAATCCAATGGTACATATCGCTGTGCCGTTGTCGTTGCGTATTGGTACGTGCTGAATGGCAACTGAAAACTTTTTTAATTTTAAAAATTTTGTTGTTGTTCTGCTTTGGCCCAAGACGGGAAGACGTTGTCGACGAGGCGATGAGAGTTCAAAGCATGCGTTGCATTAGATACAACCAAATACTATTCAAAGCCGCAGTCCAAAAGCAAAAAAAAATATGAGACAAACAAAAACAACAGTGTCCTAGCCGAAAGTATTCACTTACCAGATGCCCTTTTATTTAAATATTTGCCAACAAAACAATAATAACCAAAACTTGAGTGTCAATCGCCACTGTAAGCGAGTTGGCCTTTAGGTCATTGATTCTAGTTTCTTTGTCCTGACAAGACGCATGAGATTTCATGGGTTTCTTTGTGCACAGTTCAAATGATCTATGGCTACTTCTGCATAGCATAATAATTCAAGGTTGACCAGCTTGAAGACACCAATTCTATTTCTATTTTTACTCGTCATCCCTCTGGGGTGTCCATTTGCTTTTTAGACAACACGTATCGATAGAAACGAAACATTTACCTGAAAGAGTTAATTGTTTTCTCATCTATCTCTTATAATTCTTCTACTATTTCTTCTATTGCGAAATTGGTAAATTGTTTATTAGAAAATTCTTATTAGTATAATCAAACGATCAATGCCAACTTCGGTCTTTTGTTAATTAATTTCTTTACTTCTGTAATTTCGCAAAATTGCCTGCAACTTCTTTTTGATACAGGGTATAAGAGGAGCAATGTTAAAGTTCAAAATATTTGCTGCCGCGAGCGGTAAAATTAATTTACAAACGAAACATTAGAATTGGTCCCGGACAGCAAGCACAACGACGGCTGTGGCATAATAAATGCGAGCATAATTCTGATTCAGATTCTGGATGCTGCCGAACTTTGCTTTTTATCATATTTGACCTTATTCAGACCCACACACACTCACACACCCTCACACACACACACACATCTATCTATAGAAAGTGCGTGTATTGCATAGTGTCGACAACAGGCAACTGAATGTTATTGAAAAGAGCTACTCATATTTCAAAGGGACAATCACGCGTATAACAGCCGCGGGCTGTCAATGGTCGGACATTGGTATCATTGACGATGCCATTGCTACCATGACAGAGATGCTGATGCTTCTGTAGCTGCTGCAGGCCCTGCTGGCGTTTTTATTATTATAAGCCATGCTATGCATATTATATTACCACACAAAAACTGTTAGCACATGCTTCGAGCTATGCATAGAGGGAGACATGGATAGGGGCAAGGCAAGCGACAGACTGTGCCCCAGACTGTTTGGAGTGCGTAGAGTGTGGCTCAATTGACACTTATAAATTGACATTTAAAATGTTTGGTTTTGGGTTCTTCAATGTTGAATGGTTGGGGCATGAACTGGTAAGTATGCATGCCAAATCTGAAACATTTTAAAGCAATCAAAGAGTGTGGTTTAAGGATGAGTGAATAATAGAAAGCAGTACTTAAGACTTAATTATTGATATCACAAACTGTTAACACATTTACAAATGCTTCTACTAAGGTAAGGCATATAGAACAATTCAAATTTTACGATGTATAACCTATATTTGGAAGCACAGCGTGTAATCTATATCTTAAATTAAATATCGGAAATCTGACTACAAAATAATGATGCGATCATTTAAAGCTTAATCTTAATCAACAGTCAAACTGAATGCACATATTTTCCAATTAAATCCGTTTGGAAGAAGACAATTTATTGTAATGTGTTTTTGTTGTTTAACTCTACCTCAATTTGAGCGGGACAATGTTTAGATATCATTAATAATATAATAAAAATATTAAAATAAATATACTTAATTTGTTTATTTGTATGTATACTGTTGTGTCCTTACACACTTAACAATTTATTCATATGAACACTCTATACGTATATAAATATTTATGTAAGTGTGTAAGTATGTACTTAGTATGTAAATTATGCGCTTCACACACGTGACTTTAGCACTTCAATTATTTATAATTGCATAATATTTACTTTGTTAAATGCGTCAGTCGGTTTATGCTGTTGTTAATTTTAATTGAAACTTTTTAATTGCATTTAAATCAAACAAAAATATATCCACGCACACAGACAGTCATACATAAATATGGTAAATGCTTTTGCATAATGAAGAGAAACTGATGCAAAAAGTCAAAAAATAAGTAACAATGCTTTAATGGATGGAAATCGACTAGGAGATACCTTGCTAGCACACATACTCACACATTTATAAATTAAAATTATAATTTTTATGCCATAATAAACATGCTAGAATAACTTCTGTATTGTCTGATCACTTGATCTTAATTAGAGAGTCTGCTGGCTCTAAAAGAATCGATAGGACTGTTTTTCAGAAATGCCTCGCTTTGACTGTTCAAAATGGTTATACCCATTCTTCAACAATTTCAGTGAGTACTGGGTATTAAAACCCTTTTAATTCGCTATGAACAGTGGACGGCAATTAAAAGGAATACATATATCTGACAATGAATGGCAATTCTATTTAGACAAGATGCATACACGTAAAAGAACATGAACAAATAAATAAATTGCCGGTTTTGTTGCTGGAAATTTACTTATTATGCAACAATTTGTAGGAAATGGTAAAATTGTGTATAATGAAACAATATTTACCTTCGTTAGCACTCACAAAATAGTTTTCAATTTTCTTATGCAATTGACATTGCAGCCAACGAACCGGAAGAATGACAATGAATGTACAACTTAAACTTAAATTTTAACAAAATTTACGAAAAGCGTTGGAAAAAAAAAACGTTGAGAAAGAACGTTGCAAAAATATGGCAAAACTATATGCAAATTATGCAGGCAGGCAGCCAGGCAGCCAGTTAGCAAAGCAGCCACTCAACTTGCCAGTCAAATTTCCTTAACAAGCTTTTGGCCTAATCAAATAGCAGCGGCCCCAAAAAGCAAAAGCTGAGAACCCTTTGGTGACTGCTCGCTCGACCCGAGAAACCGAGAAACTGTCTTGTAACAAACGCTTGACAGGCAATTGTCTTATGTGGTATGCTAATTTTTTATGTCGCCCTTTCCCTCATCTTTATGGCTCTAGCTTTCTATCTATGTATGTGTGTGAGTTTGGGCGTTTTGCTTTTTGAGGCTTGTGTGCCGCCAGCCAGCAAAATTGCAAAAATTAAAACTATAAACTATCTCTTTTTGAAGCCCTGTGGGCAATGTCGTTGGGTTATTGCCTTCATAATGGAGCTGCATACAATATGTACACAGATGTAAATATTTAAATTTTCAAGAGTGTGTGTGCACTTTGGAAAGTTCTTATATTTTGAGAAGTAATATTGTTTTTCCTCATATGCTGATTCGCTGTAAGTAGGTAAAGAAACTTTATTAATGTTTCTTATGAGCTAAAGGGAATTACTCTATTATTTTTAAAAACTTTTATATTATTTGGTATTTTAACTTTCTGGAAACCTGCTCAAATTTAAATTTTATATATAATTTATATTTAATAATAATTTATCGAATAAATAGCTGAAAAATCTCATTATATTCAATGTAATTTTATCAAATTCTTCTAAATTGAATCATTAGTTAAAATTTGATTGGGTTGGTTTGACAAGCCGCAGTATCTTTAAATTAAAATAAATTGTATTTAAATTTATTTTAATTAATTAGTATTAATTTGTACCAAATGAGTATTGTAATTATATTTTGTATTTTTATTACTTAATAAGAAAACAAATTAGTTATAATGTTTATTGTTTGTTTAATATACTAATAAAATACAATATAATTATAATAAGTTGTTGGAATGGCTTGATTAAGTGTTGTAAATATTTGACTTAATTTGAATTGTTTCAAAATAGTTGGTTGCCTTTTGGCAAATGTATTTTGGAACATATTTAACAAGTTCGTCAATCAGGGACACTGATAGAGAGTGCGAGGGGGAGAGAATGAGAAAATTGAAAATATTGTATGCTGAAATTGTGGGAAGTCTGCTGATCGCTAGTTTTCGAAATGCCCGGGGTAAGTATCAACTCCTACATATTCCAAATTACGTATTGCCTTGTAAAGCAAAAGTTTTTCATAACTTTTCATAAGTTACTCTTATTTATACGAGACCACAATTTTGTACTTTGCATTTTCTCTATTTGCAGCATTTCTGAATTCTGCTCAACGATTCGCTCCTTTGCGTTTACTCCGTCATCCTTTCTTCCAGTCTTATTTTATTTCATTCGTTTCTTATTTTTCCTTCCTTTTTTTTTTTCTTTCTTATTTTGCGCTGGCAAGGAAATTGAAACTTTGCTACTATTTTGCATAATTTTCTGATGGCAGAAAAACGGAAAGTGGGATAGAGAGACAGCAATGCTTAAGAAGTAGCATTCATATGCCACCGAGTGCAGAGTACAATTGAAGTTGAGGCTGACAAGAAGGATGTCGACGCCTTGCAGAAAGGAAATGTCGCTGCGGTTGTATGGCAAAGCCAACTAAATTTAGTATTTACTTACCACATCCTTTACGACTCGAGTGAGCTTGTCTAGGCCCGGTTCGTCTGCTGCCATTTGCATATGTACAATTTTGCAAATGAACTCGTATCTAGAGAATTGTTGAGTCAGCTCGTCGATGGACTCGTATCTGTAGTGACACTGTATTGTCAACATTGAAGCGTTTCCGTTTAATGCTCGCCCGGTTCGTTCACCTTGCCAAATTGCAACAGCATTTGGCTTCCAAAGATGCAACGAAACCTACTGTAATTACATTAGCAGCTACATTTGGCGCCTCTTTTAAGTAGCCTGGTCATTTCTCTAGGAAGACAGTAAAACATTTGCAGTTCTTGTGGTCTGCAGAAAATGCATTGGCTGACTGTCTGCCAAAAATGCACTCACCAAGATGAGTTACTGCCATTCCACTACCCTTTCCTGTGCTCGTATTGTGAAGATAAATGCTCTCTGGCAGCAGGAAAGTCGCAAAAAAGTGGACATGAATTAATTACAAGCTCATATGTAGTATAGAAAATCTGCTTACAAATCAGCGCTCATAAGTCAATATGCCAAATGCCAGAAATGCCGAACTGCCGAAATGCCAGAATGCCGATATGTCCGACAGTCGCCAGTCGACGATAAAGTATTTATAGAGTTGTTCTAGAATGGGTCTACTTCTTCAGAAGGTGGATGGAGTGGCGGAGTGGTGTGCTCTGGAATTAATTGAAAGGCTTTTGCCTGCTCCGAGTGATAAATTAATGTGTCGATTGTGTGTCGAGGATTAAAAGTAACTCGGTTATGTATGTGATTTTTATTTCATTTCTGACTGGCCCCAGCTTAACTGCCATTTCCTATATACCAACCATTGTTGTTCAGAACTTGTCGGATTATGCACATGTTTACAAGGTTTTAGTTATTTATTATTTTTTGGTTTTTGTTTTTTCACTCTTTGCGGGAAGAGTAGAACGTCTGTTTATTTGGCAGGTTTATTAGTTATGCAGTTTGGTGTACAAATGTTGTGAATTATTAATAAATAAATTGTTGTTTTCTGTCTTGTGACAGCACTAAATATAGTTGAGCTCCATTGCCCCACGTGCCACAGCTCAGCTTCAGAAATACATACATCCAAGATAGTCAAAAGTATTAAGCACATTTAACTATATTCTGTCATAGAGTAAAACATCGGAATTCAATTGGGATTTTGCTGAATGTTTGTTTTAATTCATTACAATTTCAAAAGCATATCGTTGTTAATTTTTAATGATTCTTAAAAAAACGCCGTAATTAATATTGCCAAACATGTCGGCCCATTGACTTTGATGTACTTTGTTTTACAAATTGCTCTGACTTGTTTTTATTTTGTTTTCGTTGTGTTACAACAACTTTTTCTATGCACATTCCGAGGATACTAATCACATTTCAAAAGTATTTTATCTTGTGTTTGCCATGGACAAATTAAATAATTGGCATGACAATGAACATGACAATGCAATAGACATGCACACATTGACATACCTACACATAGTTTGGGGCATGCCACGAGGCAAGACAGGAAAGGTCTCTTTGTGGAAAACGTACAACTTGCTAGTCAGCCCTCTGTGCCGCCCCAGTGGTTGAACATCGGCAGCAGGACAACAATTTCATTAGAACTGAATCCTTGTGTCCATGTCCGAGTCATTGTCAATGGCGTCGATGTCGACGTCGTTGTCATCGAGAGGCATTACAAACAAAACTACTTAAGTTACCACGATTACATGTTATCGTAAATTAATTGTCCGACATTTTGTTTTACTAACAACATTCGAGAGAGATGCGTCAAAGCTTTCTGTGTGCTGTGTGTGTGTGTGTGTGTTGACGTCAGTGTCGCATTTAATGAGATTCGTTACGGTGTATTCCTGCATGTGATTTCTATTCTAATGTAAGTAAGTATCATTATTACTAGAATTAAAATTATTTTATGTAAGTGAATTTGCCTCGACAATGGAATTCAGAATAATTAAAATTGCTGGAAAACAGTGACGTTGAAATGAAAATGGGAAGTGCAAAAGAAATTTTGAAATTTTCAAATGAAGCATATCAAATAATTCATCAAATTGTAAATTTGTTATTGCATTCTTTTTAATTGGATATTAAATAATGTATATCAAATAATTCATCAAATTGTAAATTTGTTGTTGCATTATTATTTTTAATTGAAGAATGGAGAAAGGCGAAAGAGTTTTCGGACAATTAATAGCAAAGATATAAGACAATGGCTCAATTAGATGCATAGTGTTTTTGTGCAACTAGCAAATGCATTTGAATGTTTTCTTAATTGACCAAATTTAAAGGGTTTCATTGTACAATTTCCGAGAATTGTTTTTAGGCTGTAATTGAAACGCGTGTCAAGTCAAACTAATTAAAATCTTATGCTAAGGTAGCGTCGTAAAGTATGCAGCATATTTTTCAGCACTCTTTGTCTTGTAGTATAGCAGTGCATGCATATATACTATATGGGTGTGTGTGTGGGGCAGGCAAACTGCAAACCGCCTCGCGCTTCACTTAATGCATAATTACACACACAATTTTCATTAAATAAACGTGCAACGGCACCAAATGTTTGTCGGCAGCAGTTGGCAAGCAGCTCGTGTTGCAGGCCTGAGCCTCCTGCATTCTTGCAACACTGCTGCAGCCCTCGTCGTGCATCTCCAGTGCCGCATTCCGGCGATGTTAAGTGCGTTTGATTTGCCGCTCGAGTTAGTTTGCACATGCCGCACTTGTTTATAAGTTCTCTAATTAATTTTTAAGTGCCACTGCTAACTGCCTGGAGAACATGCTAGGCAATAGACTCACATGTGTGCATGTGTGCGAGAGCCAGTATGTGTGTGCGAATGTTTGAGAAACACTCTTGAAGTTCCAAGGTGCTGTGGCAGTCAGATGTGGCTAAATGCTAAAAAATTATGCACGTGTGATTTGCTGCCCATAATAAAATTAGACTTGTTTGCTACCGTTGTAGTTGTTTTTGCTATTGCCAGCCAGTTAAGGATGCAGTGAATGTTTAGTAAAGTGGATGCAACCAGCGTACGAAGTTCAAGAATAGCATTACAGTTGTGGTGGCTTTGCATTATGGTCTGCTGCATTATGTTCTACGGTCTTTAATGAAAATTTATTAACACAAAATGCTAAAATGAAAATACACTCTGTATTTATTTATTGCAGTTATTAGCAAAAGGGAAATTGTGGAAATATCGCTTAGTATTATACATTATGAGAATATACTATCATTAACTTGAAATACTTTAGCTTAAGCATTTAATAGAATTTATGCAGAAAACATAAAATTGTATTTGTTAAAAAGTTATTCTGTAGCACCTATTTTTATATAGTATTTATTTATATAGTTCTCTCAGAAGATTATAATTTTGATTTTTGGGCCTGTGCCCATTAAAAATGGGCAAAAAAGGCTATAATGAATTTGTGTGAATGTATGTAACAGGCAGAAGGAAGCATCTCCGACCATATAAAGTATATATATTCTTAATCAGTATCATTAGGCGAGTCGATTGACACCTGTCCGTCTGTCTGTCCGTCTGTCAGTCTGTCCGTCTGTCCGTCCGTCTGTATGAACGTGTGGATCACAGCAACTATAAGAGCTAGAGACTTCAAATTTGGAATGTAGGTTCCTGAATACCATACGCAGATCAAGTTTATTTTCAATTTTCGATATCAAGTCCCGTTGGTTTTAAAATTAGAAAAATCATCATAACATAAGCAATGTTAAATCTGAAGACTTGAGATTTGGCATAAAAAGCTTGTGCTTAATGTGTCCTGAAAATTTCATCGCGATGCCCCGCCCCCTTCGCCCATAACTCGGAAAAGCTGAAAACAAGAGCAGTTTTATAGCTAGAGACTTGAGATTTGGCACACATAATAAGTATCCTACTCTCAATGTGTGCTACAAATTTCAGTACGATCGGATATTGAGCTCAGAAGTAATTCAAGAAACAAATTTATGCAGCGCAGCAGATGCGTCGCAGCGCAGTCGCGGCGACGATATAATGAACGAAAAGACGCGTTTGTTCATGTATGTATGTTTGATTTGTTTTAAATATAACTTTTAATGCACAAATTGTACAAAATCAAAATGAAACAACTGATAAAATGTTTGACTTAATAATTATACATTATGTGTGTGGGTGTACTTTATTTAAATGAATGTGAAATTGTAAAAACAATATTTGAAATTAAATAATGACTTAGGATTAGATATATAACTTATATGTTAATAACTATGTTTAACTAGATTTGATTATATATTTGCGGTTTTTTATCATCTCTGCGTTTTTTATAAAAATAAATTCCAATTATTTCTGTACGTTTTTGTTTCTCTCTTCTCTTCGAGTCGAGCATAGCCATGACTTTATTAAATAATTATTTGCTTTGATTTCTCCTTTTTAGACCCTTTACTTTAAACAAGCCGATCAGTCGAGCGGGCGCGACAGTAGGATACCCTGTGCAGGTCTTGAATTAAAAGTATTTTGGGAAAAGTAATTTAATTATAGTGGAAATGCTCTGTATGTAGTCTGGAAACACCCCATGTTTCTTTCTCTTACACACAGCTGTTATTATATTGCGCGCCAAACCATATGTTTTTGAAATTGAAGGCAATGTTTATATATATGGGTTTTGGTAATGCGGAAAATTTAAGTTATTATTAATACTATGATAGTAACGTAAAATTGTCAACCAAACGTGTTAGTAATCGCAAATATAAATGAATATTATAATATTAATTATTCAGTTTGTCAGTGCTGGACAACTCTTAAGCTATTGGAGGACAGTGTTGGACAATTGGCCAATTATAATGAAATAATGGCAATAAAACAAATTTCTTAATATTTCCTTTATTAATTGGTCGATCGCTATGAAACTTGCAGCAAATTGCTTAGCGTTGTCGTACTGAACATTAAATGTTCACATATGTTATCTTAACGAAGATGAGTGTAAACAGTCGCAAATATTAATTATACATTCCCGGGAGGAAGACAAGGCGAGAGATAGTGCAAAGAAGATTGTCGTATATGTGCTCTTGCTCTTGCCAACCACTGTTAAATAATGGCAAAAAAATAAATTCCTTAATATCTCCTCAACGCTCCATGGGGTCCTATTAGTGGTACTCTTATTTCTTTTTTGTTCTTTTTTACTGAAATTTATCAATACAGTAATAAAATATGGAATTTGCCGAGGAAAGAGTAAGGGAATCCCTAAGGAATTTGATGAGGATTCCCTATGGAATTTGGCGAGGAAAGAGTAAGGGAATCCTTAAGGAATTTGAAGAGGATTCCCTATGGAATTTGGCGAGGAAAGAGTAAGGGAATCCTTAAGGAATTTGAAGAGGATTCCCTATGGAATTTGCCGAGGAAATAGTAAGGGAATCCCTAAGGAATTTGAAGAGGGTTCCCTATGGAATTTGGCGAGGAAAGAGTAAGGGAATCCCTAAGGAATTTGAAGAGGATTCCCTATGGAATTTGGCGAGGAAAGAGTAAGGGAATCCCTAAGGAATTTGAAGAGGTTTCCCTATGGAATTTGGCGAGGAAAGAGTAAGGGAATCCCAAAGGAATTTGAAGAGGATTCCCTATGGAATTGGCGAGGAAAGAATAAGGGAATCCCTAAGGAATTTGAAGAGAGTTCCCTATGGAATTTGGCGAGGAAAGAGTAAGGGAATCCCTAAGGAATTTGAAGAGGATTCCCTATGGAATTTGGCGAGGAAAGAGTAAGGGAATCCCTAAGGAATTTGAAGAGGATTCCCTATGGAATTTGGCGAGGAAAGAGTAAGGGAATCCCTAAGAAATTTGAAGAGGATTCCCTATGGAATTTGGCGAGGAAAGAGTAAGGGAATCCCTAAGGAATTTGAAGAGGATTCCCTATGGAATTTGGCGAGGAAAGAGTAAGGGAATCCCAAAGGAATTTGAAGAGGATTCCCTATGGAATTTGCCGAGGAAAGAGTAAGGGAATCCCTAAGGAATTTGAAGAGGATTCCCTATGGAATTTGGCGAGGAAAGAGTAAGGGAATCCCTAAGGAATTTGATGAGGATTCCCTATGGAATTTGGCGAGGAAAGAGTAAGGGAAACCTTAAGGAATTTGAAGAGGATTCCCTAAGGAATTTGGCGAGGAAAGAGTATCCCTAGGGAATTCCTAAGGGAATCCCTAGGGAATTCCTAAGGGAATTCCTAAGGGAATTCCTAAGGCAATTCCTAGGGAATTCCTAAGGGAATTCCTAAGGGAATTCCTAAGGGAATCCCCAGGGAATTCCTAAGGGAATCCCCAGGGAATTCCTAAGGGAATCCCTAGGGAATTCCTAAGGGAATCCCTAGGGAATTCCTAAGGGAATCCCTAGGGAATTCCTAAGGGAATTCCTAAGGCAATCCTAAGGGAATTCCTAAGGGAATCCCTAGGGAATTCCTAAGGGAATTCCTAAGGGAATCCCTAGGGAATTCCTAAGGGAATTCCTAAGGGAATCCCTAAGGGAATTCGTAGGGAATTCCTAAGGGAATCCCTTGTGAATTCCTAAGGGAATCCCTTGTGAATTCCTAAGGGAATCCCTAGGGAATTCCTAAGGGAATTCCTAAGGGAATCCCTTGTGAATTCCTAAGGGAATCCCTAGGGAATTCCTAAGGGAATCCTAAGGGAATCCCTAGGGAATTCCTAAGGGAATTCCTAAGGGAATCCCCAGGGAATTCCTAAGGGAATCCCCAGGGAATTCCTAAGGGAATCCCCAGGGAATTCCTAAGGGAATTCCTAAGGGAATTCCTAAGGGAATTCCTAAGGGAATCCCCAGGGAATTCCTAAGGGAGTCCCCAGGGAATTCCTAAGGGAATCCCTGGGGAATTCCTAAGGGAATCCCCAGGGAATTCCTAAGGGAATCCCCAGGGAATTCCTAAGGGAACTCCTAAGGGAATCCCTAGGGAACTCCTAAGGGAATCATTAGGGAATTCCTAAGGGAATCCCTAGGGAATTCCTAAGGGAATTCCTAAGGGAATTCCTAAGGGAATCCCCAGGGAATTCCTAAGGGAATCCCTAGGGAATTCCTAAGGGAATCCCTAGGGAATTCCTAAGGGACTCCCCAGGGAATTCCTAAGGGACTCCCCAGGGAATTCCTAAGGGAATCCCTAGGGAATTCCTAAGGGAATTCCTAAGGCAATCCTAAGGGAATTCCTAAGGGAATTCCTAAGGGAATCCCCAGGGAATTCCTAAGGGAGTCCCCAGGGAATTCCTAAGGGAATCCCTAGGGAATTTTTAAGGGAATTCCAAAGAAAATCCCTGGGGAATTCCTAAGGGAATTCCTAAGGGAATCCCCAGGGAATTCCTAAGGGACTCCCCAGGGAATTCCTAAGGGACTCCCCAGGGAATTCCTAAGGGAATCCCTAGGGAATTCCTAAGGGAATTCCTAAGGCAATCCTAAGGGAATTCCTAAGGGAATTCCTAAGGGAATCCCCAGGGAATTCCTAAGGGAGTCCCCAGGGAATTCCTAAGGGAATCCCTAGGGAATTCCTAAGGGAATTCCTAAGGGAATCCCCAGGGAATTCCTAAGAAAATCCCTGGGGAATTCCTAAGGGAATCCCGAGGGAATTCCTAAGGGAATCCCGAGGGAATTCCTAAGGGAATTCTTAAGGGAATCCCCAGGGAATTCCTAAGGGAATCCCCAGGGAATTCCTAAGGGAATTTTTAAGGGATTTCCTAAGAAAATCCCTGGGGAATTCCTAAGGGAATCCCTAGGGAATTCCTAAGGGAATCCCTAGGGAATTCCTAAGGGAATCCCCAGGGAATTCCTAAGGGAATCCCCAGGGAATTCCTAAGGGAATCCCTAGGGAATTCCTAAGGGAATCCTTAGGGAATTCCTAAGGGAATCCTTAGGGAATTCCTAAGGGAATCACCAGGGAATTCCTAAGGGAATCCCCAGGGAATTCCTAAGGGAATCCCTAGGGAATTCCTAAGGGAATTTTTAAGGGATTTCCTAAGAAAATCCCTGGGGAATTCCTAAGGGAATCCCTAGGGAATTCCTAAGGGAATCCCTAGGGAATTCCTAAGGGAATCCCCAGGGAATTCCTAAGGGAATCCCCAGGGAATTCCTAAGGGAATCCCCAGGGAATTTCTAAGTGAATCCCTAGGGAATTCCTAAGGGAATTCCTAAGGCAATCCCTAGGGAATTCCTAAGGGAATTCCTAAGGGAATTCCTAAGGGAATTCCTAAGGGAATCCCTAAGGGAATTCCTAAGGGAATCCCTAAGGGAATTCCTAAGGGAATCCCTAGGGAATTCCTAAGGAAATCCCTAGGGAATCCCTAAAGAAATCCCTAGGGAATTCCTAAGGAAATCCCTAGGGAATCCCTAAGGGAATCCCTAGGGAATCCCTAAGGGAATCCCTAGGGAATTCCTAAGGGAATCCCTAGGGAATTCCTAAGGGAATCCCTTGTGAATTCCTAAGGGAATCCCTAAGGGAATTCCTAAGGGAATCCCTAAGGGAATTCCTAAGGGAATCCCTAGGGAATTCCTAAGGGAATCCCTAGGGAATTGCTAACATCAACATTCAACATCAATAGGAATAGTCAAGGAAATACGTTCAGATTGAAAAATTGCTTTAATGGCAATCAATACGCCACCACCTCGACGATAGATTGAAAAGCTTTAGCAACGGTGCGGTTAGAGAAGTACAGCACTCCTTAAGGACACAACTAGGAATGTTGTCAGGCCCAGAAAGTAGATTTTAAAGACATAATAGAAGAGAAGAGGGTGTTGTAAGAAATATGGGGAGCAAATATACTATTAGAGGATATTAAGTTATAAGGATAAGAAGAAGAGTTAGGGAGGGAAATAGGAGAATAGGTTGATTGGAAAAATTTAGCAAAAAGTTCAGCAGCTGCAGAATCGTCGCTGGCTTTATCAGTCCCAGGAAAAAAAGAGGAAGGTAAATTCGGAGATTTACGCTTCAAGTTGACAAATTTATAAAATTGTTTAGGGTCACGGGTAAACTGTCTCTTGCAACGAGCAAGATAGTTCTCGTAGCAACTAGAGTTCAGTAGAGCGAAGTTCGACTTGGTCACAGAATATTTAGACCAGTCAAAACTTGATCCCGACTTTTTTAACTTTTTAAAATATTTGGATTTCAAATGTTTTAAATAAGATAGTCTTGGTGTAAACCAAGGAGGCTTTAATGAACACAACAACGGTATAAAGTTGGGGATACACACATCAAGGAGTGTGTTAAAGGTCATATAGAATGTGTTAAGGACAGTATTAATGTCCACCGCTTTTTCTAAAAAGGACCAGTCGGTTGCAAGAATAAGTTCATTAAGCAATGAATAATTACCTTTGCGAAAACAGCGACGCGGTACTTGTTTGCATAAAATAAGCGGATTAAGGGGTTTAGAAAGTGAGATAGAAATTTCTAGAGCAGGATGATGTAAGTCTTCAGGGACTGACAATGGGAATGACCTAGAGACGGCAGTATTTGCAAAATCATTGATAAATACCAGATCAAGGATTCTATTCAAGTGATTCTTGACAGAGTTCATTTGAAATAATGAAAAATCAAATACACAATCTATTAAATCATGCTGATTTGAAGGAACAAGATAGTTTGCTCTATTAAAGAAAGACCATGAAATATTAGGCAAATTAAAATCGCCCAGCACAACAAAGAGGTCCTTGTCACTCACTTGAAGGAAGACTTCTTTTAAACAAGCAATATGTTGCATATAAACTTGAATATCAGAAGATGGTGGAATATAGGAGCAAGTAACATAAATCGACGAATCAATCGATCATATCTATAGATGGAATAGTTGTTAGACAAAATTTCGCTATCAGATACTGTTGGCGTTAGCCAAGTGTCAGATAGACCGATAATGTCAGACTCAAAGGAAAAGCTGCTCAAAAATAGGGGTTTAAGTTTAGATAAAAGGCCTCTGACATTCTGGTATTTAATCAGAATTAGATGTTCAGAAGGGTATAGTTTTTTTGGGACATTGCTGGTGAATGAGGCAGAATTAGTAGTTGGAAGGGAAACATGCAAAGGTTCAGATCGCCAGTAAGGGAATCCCTAAGGAATTTGAAGAGGATTCCCTATGGAATTTGGCGAGGAAAGAGTATCCCTAGGGAATTCCTAAGGGAATCCCTAGAGAATTCCTAAGGGAATCCCTAGGGAATTCCTAAGGGAATCCCCAGGGAATTCCTAAGGGAATTCCTAAGGGAATTCCTAAGGAAATCCCTAGGGAATTCCTAAGGGAATTTTTAAGGGAATCCCCAAGGGAATTTTTAAGGGAATCCCTAAGGGAATCCCTAGGGAATTCCTAAGAAAATCCCTAGGGAATTCCTAAGAAAATCCCTAGGGAATTCCTAAGGGAATCCCCAGGGAATTCCTAAGGGAATCCCCAGGGAATTCCTAAGGGAATCCCTAGGGAATTCCTAAGGGAATTCCTAAGGGAATTCCTAAGGAAATCCCTAGGGAATTCGTAAGGGAATTTTTAAGGGAATCCCTAAGGGAATCCCTAGGGAATTCCTAAGAAAATCCCTAGGGAATTCCTAAGGGAATCCCTAGGGAATTCCTAAGGGAATCCCTAGGTAATTCCTAAGGGAATCCCTAGGGAATTCCTAAGGGAATTCCCTAAGGAATTCCCTAGGGATTCCCTTAGGAATTCCCCTAGGGATTTTCTTAGGAATTACCTAGGGATTCCCTTAGGAATTCCCTAGGGATTCCCTTAGGAATTCCCTAGGGATTCCCTTAGGAATTCCCTTAGGAATTCCCTTAGGAATTCCCTGGGGATTCCCTTAGGAATTCCCTGGGGATTCCCTTAGGAATTCCCTATGGATTTCCTTAGGAATTCCCTAGGGATTTCCTTAGGGATTCCCTTAGGAATTCCCTTAGGAATTCCCTGGGGATTCCCTTAGGAATTCCCTGGGGATTCCCTTAGGAATTCCCTTAGGAATTCCCTAGGGATTCCCTTAGGGATTCCCTAGGGATTCCCTTAGGGATTCCCTTAGGAATTCCCTTAGGAGTTCCCTAGGGATTCCCTTAGGAATTCCCTGTTTTCATTGCTTAATGAACTTATTCTTGCAACCGACTGGTCCTTTTTAGAAAAAGCGGTGGACATTAATACTGAAGGAATTTGAAGAGGATTCCCTATGGAATTTGCCAAGGAAAGAGTAAGGGAATCCCTAATGAATTTGAAGAGGATTCCCTATGGAATTTGGCGAGGAAAGAGTAAGGGAATCCCTAAGGAATTTGAAGAGGATTCCCTATGGAATTTGGCGAGGAAAGAGTAAGGGAATCCCTAAGGAATTTGAAGAGGATTCCCTATGGAATTTGGCGAGGAAAGAGTAAGGGAATCCCAAAGGAATTTGAAGAGGATTCCCTATGGAATTTGCCGAGGAAAGAGTAAGGGAATCCCTAAGGAATTTGAAGAGGATTCCCTATGGAATTTGGCGAGGAAAGAGTAAGGGAATCCCTAAGGAATTTGAAGAGGATTCCCTATGGAATTTGGCGAGGAAAGAGTAAGGGAATCCCTAAGAAATTTGAAGAGGATTCCCTATGGAATTTGGCGAGGAAAGAGTAAGGGAATCCCTAAGGAATTTGAAGAGGATTCCCTATGGAATTTGGCGAGGAAAGAGTAAGGGAATCCCAAAGGAATTTGAAGAGGATTCCCTATGGAATTTGCCGAGGAAAGAGTAAGGGAATCCCTAAGGAATTTGAAGAGGATTCCCTATGGAATTTGGCGAGGAAAGAGTAAGGGAATCCCTAAGGAATTTGAAGAGGATTCCCTATGGAATTTGGCGAGGAAAGAGTAAGGGAATCCTTAAGGAATTTGAAGAGGATTCCCTATGGACTTTGGCGAGGAAATAGTAAGGGAATCCTTAAGGAATTTGAAGAGGATTCCCTATGGAATTTGGCGAGGAAAGAGTAAGGGAATCCCTAAGGAATTTGATGAGGATTTTCTATGGAATTTGGCGAGGAAAGAGTAAGGGAATCCCTAAGGAATTTGAAGAGGATTCCCTATGGAATTTGGCGAGGAAAGAGTAAGGGAATCCCTAAGGAATTTGAAGAGGATTCCCTATGGAATTTGGCGAGGAAAGAGTAAGGGAATCCCTAAGGAATTTGAAGAGGATTCCCTATGGAATTTGGCGAGGAAAGAGTAAGGGAATCCCTATTACTAAATTACTTTTCCCAAAATACTTTTAATTCAAGAACTGCACAGGGTATCCTACTGTCGCGCCCGCTCGACTGATCGGCTTGTTACTATTGGCATCTCCTACTCATTATACAACCTATATAATCTATAACTAATAAACAAGACTGACTGATGCAATCAGCAAATTTAATTATGAGGAATTCCTGTCTGAATCAAATTAAATAAATAATAAATTGTTTTATCAATGAATACAAGTAATTTTCAACACTTGAATAAATGCTTTTAAAAAATTTAATTCAATTTAATAAAATTAAATTGAGAATAAAAAATAAATACTAATTTTAAATTAATATCATTTGCTAAAATCTGAGCAGTTAGTGCTTTTGACATGGATTACAAAAAACAGCTGTAGATGATGTATCTCTCATGCTGTTGTTGTTGTTGTTGTTGTGCTTATCGTGATGTGTGTGCGTGGACTTGTGTAATGATGTCGTGTTACGCCCTCAGCGAACTGTATACTTGTTGTTTCTGTTGTTATTGTTATTAAGAAATAATCTACTTGTAAAATCTTAATTAAAGTTATTATAAATATGTATGAATGTCTGTATGAAATGCGAAGGCAACTGAGGCAGGCGTAATAGCAACAGTCACGTCAGTGATATCTTACATATGCACACAGTCGGTTGCAAGAATAAGTTCATTAAGCAATGAATAATTACCTTTGCGAAAACAGCGACGCGGTACTTGTTTGCATAAAATAAGCGGATTAAGGGGTTTAGAAAGTGAGATAGAAATTTCTAGAGCAGGATGATGTAAGTCTTCAGGGACTGACAATGGGAATGACCTAGAGACGGCAGTATTTGCAAAATCATTGATAAATACCAGATCAAGGATTCTATTCAAGTGATTCTTGACAGAGTTCATTTGAAATAATGAAAAATCAAATACACAATCTATTAAATCATGCTGATTTGAAGGAACAAGATAGTTTGCTCTATTAAAGAAAGACCATGAAATATTAGGCAAATTAAAATCGCCCAGCACAACAAAGAGGTCCTTGTCACTCACTTGAAGGAAGACTTCTTTTAAACAAGCAATATGTTGCATATAAACTTGAATATCAGAAGATGGTGGAATATAGGAGCAAGTAACATAAATCGACGAATCAATCGATCATATCTATAGATGGAATAGTTGTTAGACAAAATTTCGCTATCAGATACTGTTGGCGTTAGCCAAGTGTCAGATAGACCGATAATGTCAGACTCAAAGGAAAAGCTGCTCAAAAATAGGGGTTTAAGTTTAGATAAAAGGCCTCTGACATTCTGGTATTTAATCAGAATTAGATGTTCAGAAGGGTATAGTTTTTTTGGGACATTGCTGGTGAATGAGGCAGAATTAGTAGTTGGAAGGGAAACATGCAAAGGTTCAGATCGCCAGTAAGGGAATCCCTAAGGAATTTGAAGAGGATTCCCTATGGAATTTGGCGAGGAAAGAGTATCCCTAGGGAATTCCTAAGGGAATCCCTAGAGAATTCCTAAGGGAATCCCTAGGGAATTCCTAAGGGAATCCCCAGGGAATTCCTAAGGGAATTCCTAAGGGAATTCCTAAGGAAATCCCTAGGGAATTCCTAAGGGAATTTTTAAGGGAATCCCCAAGGGAATTTTTAAGGGAATCCCTAAGGGAATCCCTAGGGAATTCCTAAGAAAATCCCTAGGGAATTCCTAAGAAAATCCCTAGGGAATTCCTAAGGGAATCCCCAGGGAATTCCTAAGGGAATCCCCAGGGAATTCCTAAGGGAATCCCTAGGGAATTCCTAAGGGAATTCCTAAGGGAATTCCTAAGGAAATCCCTAGGGAATTCGTAAGGGAATTTTTAAGGGAATCCCTAAGGGAATCCCTAGGGAATTCCTAAGAAAATCCCTAGGGAATTCCTAAGGGAATCCCTAGGGAATTCCTAAGGGAATCCCTAGGTAATTCCTAAGGGAATCCCTAGGGAATTCCTAAGGGAATTCCCTAAGGAATTCCCTAGGGATTCCCTTAGGAATTCCCCTAGGGATTTTCTTAGGAATTACCTAGGGATTCCCTTAGGAATTCCCTAGGGATTCCCTTAGGAATTCCCTAGGGATTCCCTTAGGAATTCCCTGGGGATTCCCTTAGGAATTCCCTGGGGATTCCCTTAGGAATTCCCTATGGATTTCCTTAGGAATTCCCTAGGGATTTCCTTAGGGATTCCCTTAGGAATTCCCTTAGGAATTCCCTGGGGATTCCCTTAGGAATTCCCTGGGGATTCCCTTAGGAATTCCCTTAGGAATTCCCTAGGGATTCCCTTAGGGATTCCCTAGGGATTCCCTTAGGGATTCCCTTAGGAATTCCCTTAGGAGTTCCCTAGGGATTCCCTTAGGAATTCCCTGTTTTCATTGCTTAATGAACTTATTCTTGCAACCGACTGGTCCTTTTTAGAAAAAGCGGTGGACATTAATACTGAAGGAATTTGAAGAGGATTCCCTATGGAATTTGCCAAGGAAAGAGTAAGGGAATCCCTAATGAATTTGAAGAGGATTCCCTATGGAATTTGGCGAGGAAAGAGTAAGGGAATCCCTAAGGAATTTGAAGAGGATTCCCTATGGAATTTGGCGAGGAAAGAGTAAGGGAATCCCTAAGGAATTTGAAGAGGATTCCCTATGGAATTTGGCGAGGAAAGAGTAAGGGAATCCCAAAGGAATTTGAAGAGGATTCCCTATGGAATTTGCCGAGGAAAGAGTAAGGGAATCCCTAAGGAATTTGAAGAGGATTCCCTATGGAATTTGGCGAGGAAAGAGTAAGGGAATCCCTAAGGAATTTGAAGAGGATTCCCTATGGAATTTGGCGAGGAAAGAGTAAGGGAATCCCTAAGAAATTTGAAGAGGATTCCCTATGGAATTTGGCGAGGAAAGAGTAAGGGAATCCCTAAGGAATTTGAAGAGGATTCCCTATGGAATTTGGCGAGGAAAGAGTAAGGGAATCCCAAAGGAATTTGAAGAGGATTCCCTATGGAATTTGCCGAGGAAAGAGTAAGGGAATCCCTAAGGAATTTGAAGAGGATTCCCTATGGAATTTGGCGAGGAAAGAGTAAGGGAATCCCTAAGGAATTTGAAGAGGATTCCCTATGGAATTTGGCGAGGAAAGAGTAAGGGAATCCTTAAGGAATTTGAAGAGGATTCCCTATGGACTTTGGCGAGGAAATAGTAAGGGAATCCTTAAGGAATTTGAAGAGGATTCCCTATGGAATTTGGCGAGGAAAGAGTAAGGGAATCCCTAAGGAATTTGATGAGGATTTTCTATGGAATTTGGCGAGGAAAGAGTAAGGGAATCCCTAAGGAATTTGAAGAGGATTCCCTATGGAATTTGGCGAGGAAAGAGTAAGGGAATCCCTAAGGAATTTGAAGAGGATTCCCTATGGAATTTGGCGAGGAAAGAGTAAGGGAATCCCTAAGGAATTTGAAGAGGATTCCCTATGGAATTTGGCGAGGAAAGAGTAAGGGAATCCCTATTACTAAATTACTTTTCCCAAAATACTTTTAATTCAAGAACTGCACAGGGTATCCTACTGTCGCGCCCGCTCGACTGATCGGCTTGTTACTATTGGCATCTCCTACTCATTATACAACCTATATAATCTATAACTAATAAACAAGACTGACTGATGCAATCAGCAAATTTAATTATGAGGAATTCCTGTCTGAATCAAATTAAATAAATAATAAATTGTTTTATCAATGAATACAAGTAATTTTCAACACTTGAATAAATGCTTTTAAAAAATTTAATTCAATTTAATAAAATTAAATTGAGAATAAAAAATAAATACTAATTTTAAATTAATATCATTTGCTAAAATCTGAGCAGTTAGTGCTTTTGACATGGATTACAAAAAACAGCTGTAGATGATGTATCTCTCATGCTGTTGTTGTTGTTGTTGTTGTGCTTATCGTGATGTGTGTGCGTGGACTTGTGTAATGATGTCGTGTTACGCCCTCAGCGAACTGTATACTTGTTGTTTCTGTTGTTATTGTTATTAAGAAATAATCTACTTGTAAAATCTTAATTAAAGTTATTATAAATATGTATGAATGTCTGTATGAAATGCGAAGGCAACTGAGGCAGGCGTAATAGCAACAGTCACGTCAGTGATATCTTACATATGCACACATACATACACACACACATATAGAGATACTTTTTATAGTATGTAGTATTTGTTAGTATGTTTCGTTGTTTGTTTGTTTGTATGTTTGCCTTCGTTTTTGCCTTGTATGCCCTTGGCTCTACTTTCTCGACGTTAAATTGCGCAGCTGTTTGCATTTCACTTTATATTTGTATGTACTAGAATGTACATGTTGTATACCCTTCCCACATACACACTACCTCACTACCTCACTTACCGCACTCTTCATTCACCATGCCACACTGCTGTGGCAGAGCAAAAAAGAAGCATATGGGTGGCTAAGTGTACAGCAAGTGGCATCAAAAGTATTTGCGCTTTATTATGACAACTGACATTAGTTTGTTTGATATTTGTGTTGGTTGGCTGACTCGACTCGGATGCGTGTCCCAGTCTCCCCGCCGTCAGTTTGATAAGATTTAATTGAGTTGACATTGGTGTGAGTTGTGGGAAGAGTGGATAACGGTTCGCCATCCTGAGCAGCGCCTGCGGGCATTTGTGGGAAAAGTCAAGTGTGCAGTTGCTGCTCTTTGGTTCGGTTTGTTCGTTCGTTCATTTGCTTGTTGTTTGTTGGTTTGTTTGTTTGTCTGTCTGTCTGTCTGCCACGCGCTCAGTTTTCAATGAGTCTTTTTGAAGTCGTTAACCTTATTCTGGCCATGCTAAGGGGTTAAGGTTAATGCGTGTTAATGCGACTTAATCAAACCAAAAATGCACAACTAATCAACTGCAGCAATTGCTCATACCCTCATTCCCTCATATCATTTGCATTCACTTCTCCAACCAACAACAGTAGCAGCAAACCGAAGAAGACGCCGGAAGGGCTTCTCAAACGAAATCTTTCGCTTTGCATGTGAATTGAAAAAGTTTTGCGCGAAAATTTTTAATGAAATAAATTAAAAAAGCTGTCAGCCGACTGTAAGTTTATATTAGAACTGATAAAAAAAAAACAGCAGAAGCAACTCACCAACAGCAGCTCCGGGAAATATGCTTAAGTGTTGAGTTACGCTAAATGGATTTTCAACTTGAGCGCGACTTCAACATAAAAAAAAATAATGTAAACTACTGCCAACTAAACTGTCATGAGAGCTACAAAAAAAAAAAACCAACAAAAATTAAATAAAATTCAAATAAGGAGAACTGGAGACGCCATGAAATTCGATTAGCAACATGCCATTAAAACGACTGCGAGGGTTTCATTCAGGCTGCAGTTAAGTATTTTAAAATTTATAAGATGCCAAAAAGTTAGTCCGTAAGTTTTGTTGAATTAATTAGGCAGGACTGAGCGAGTTACCAGCTGAAACATAACAGACTGGCTAACAATAAGTGATTTATCGACTCTATTTAGCTCGAGTAGGGGAATAAATTAACCGATGAATGTAAGTAAGTTGATTTATTATTTGATATACATTTTAAATGCATATGTCCAAAATGTTAATTGTAGTATATATAGTTTTATATATTATACATTAAATAATTGAAATGCAGAATAGAAATAAACAATAATAATACAATATTAATAATATTGTGATTTATCGCACATATTATGAATAAGTTGTTAAGTTATTATTATTATTAGAATTGCTAAAGAATATTATCGATAATGACTAAATAATCATTTGACAATCTAGAGTTTACGTTATTACTCTGAGCCGTTTGCTGATGAGTCCATGTTATGCTTTGCGCAAATGGAATCAATCAAGCCCACATTTTCCTTAGTTATTTAAACTGCTTTTTATAATTAACACAAGAACTTCTTGAGCTAAAATGTTAAACGATATTAAACTATAACAAAGTGTTTGCAGACAGAAAGTTTAAATTGTAGTATATATAGATGTACTTAATCCCTAAAATATCTGTACAATAAAATCATTGTATATAAATGAAAGACTTAATTAATATGCATGTATTTAGATTTGTTGCATTTATTTAATCAACTACATTTTCGGGTTATTAATAAATATGGTTTATTCTGTAAGCTGGAATTTGCTAATCGGAAGGTTGAACGCTTAAATGCAGAAATAAATTTCAAAGGGCAAATCAGCTCAACAATAAGAAGCACACACAGCTTGCCAGACCATGGCTCAAAGCAATAAAACCACAAAACTGAATATGTACGAGTGTGCAGAAGTTTATGCCAGTTTGAATATATACTATATATATATATATATATATATATCTTTATAACCGTATAAAGCTACCTACAACAAGCGAGTAACACGATAATAAAACATATTTTGGAGCAGGCAACAAAAAACGCTCACAAACGACAGTTGGCAAGGCAACGGCATTAAGACTGGCAACAAGAGGGGAAATTTGTCCTATTGAAGAAGGGGGAAAAATGGGAGCGCAAGCCCTTCAGCGAGCCTTTACAATGGAAAATATAGAGACAGACAGAAAGATAGAGAACACTTTCATATATGTACGTATGCAAGAAGAACTACTTATGGCAGCCAAGCTAAAGTGCAGGAAAAACTAATGCCATGTATATGTAAATGTGTGTGTGTGTTTCTGTGTGTATATAAAACATTTATTTGTTTTTGTCGGAAACATTTGGTGCGTATGATAATAAATACTTAATCCGCAACAAAAGAATATTAAAAACAACAACAAATGGATATGCTAAAGAGCATAAAGAAATGCATAAAAACAAATGGTTGGACTGCAGTGGACCGAGTTGGGTACTTCATATGCGCTCTATGGCATCTTGGTCGCCATCGGGGCAAGCAGGTGTATTTCTCGTGTGTGTGTGTGTAGCATAACAAAAGGCGCTTTTGAAATGTAAAATGAACTTGCTTTTCATGCTACTCAAACATGCATGCATACATACATAAAATTATACGTAGCACATAAAAGCAAAACGCCAGAAGCCAAGTAGTCGACTAGTCAAATATGTGTACAGCTCGTATAGTCTATGCTGTTGTGCCACATGGCTCTGGTAACTTTATCAAAAGCAAATAAAACTTGGCGAGCAAATGTTAACGAACCACAATAAGCCAAAGCCGCAAAACTGTTTTCGTCATTTTCCAAAGAAAAGTCATTAAAACCAAGGAAGACAGACTTACTTGTAGCTCGCACAATTATTACAATAATAATCATACGCACAGTTGCACAACGAGTGCTGGAGAGGGAGAAATAATAGGCGGGCGCTGACAACAACACTCTCGACCACAACCAAAAATACAACAAAATCTATTACAGATAACAGTCAGTCTGAGGCTGAGTGTACGTATATATATATATATGTATATAAATATATAAATATATAGTAAGTATTTACTGTAGTTTAGTTTTATAATTACCATTTTATGTGGCTTATATTTACATATAGTCTCTATGATGTTCCTCCTGCTGCTAATACTGCTACTCCTGCTGTTGTGAGTGTTGGCGAGTGGTGTGAGTTTTTCGTTTCAACAAATATTAACATTTTGCTGGAACGATAAGCGAAAACTTTACATCCTGTGCGTGTAGTATGCTGCGTTTTTGGCTATGAATTTGAATTTGGAGCACATTTTCATTCTCTATCTATCTCTATCTTTCCCGCTAAACCTCTCTCCCTCATTTTAGCTCGCATACGCCGGCGGCGCATTATTATAGAAATGTTTCCAAAAAAGTTTGCATTGCTATCAAGAGGCCATCTAAAGCGAGCATAAGCATAGACCTCGACTCTTTCGCTACCCCATTTCTCTCTTGTTGTCGTCAATGTTGCCGAAAAGTTGCCCGTGTTAAACTTTAATTACAACTACAGTGCCTTCTCGTTACTCTGTTCCCTGGCAACAAACGCGCGATCCCGAAACTTTGCATGGCTTAATGCGTATTTACATATGTAGTCATTAGATTATAACATATTAGCAGCAGGCAGTTGGCTTTACAATGAGATACTTCTGAGTGATGAACACGTTGGGACAGTTGATTAAAGAAGTTATATTAGACAAAGTTTCAAAATATGTATAATAATCGAATTTTATTCCACTACTTTTCTATTAAGAAGATTATCAGATAGAAGAAGAAAATAATGTAATAAAACTCTAATATATTAATATATTTTTCAATTTGTATTTACTCGTTTGTATGATCAGGTATTTACACAACTTTATGACTTATATTTATTTATGTAATATATTTGTACTGTGCATTTTAAATCTTAAACATACATAAATATTATTGTGTGCTCGTAACTATTAACAATTGTTTGTGAGATTGCATATTTTGCAACCACAAGAACATATTGAATTTAATTATTAACTATTTATTGCTCATTACATAAAACAAATTGACACAGAGCAGCATCCGTGGCGGCCTATCAGACGCAGCAGATGTCTCTGTGTGTGCGTGTGTGTGTTGCATTGCACTCAATTTGTTGTAGTGGCAGTGACTGGAAATTGACTCGCTTGACACAAAGAATTATATTACGTATACGCCGTGATATGCACGCGACGTTGCAGTTGATGTCAGGCCAGTGAACGAGTCGGAGTTCAATGTATTGGAAAATTGCAAAAAAATTTGTCATACACAAAAACAAACACATTAAGGCTACACTTTGTTGCCGATTGTTGTTGACTGTTGACTGCTCTTGGTTGTTGTCTGTTGCTGTTCATTGTTTGCGCCTGAGGGCGACAAAATAATTTTACAATGCTGACACATTTTATGTTTATTAAATCAGAAGCCAGACTGGACCGGACTGAACTGGATGGAAAGTTACAGGACACTCAAGCCCCAAAAGTGAACCCCAATTTGTGCATGCTTCATTTGATTAAACATTTATGCTCGATGACCGCCTCTTGTTGTTCTTTGGTTGATGTGTGAGCCGTGTGTATGTGTATGTATGTATATAAAATCATTCCATATGATTTACTCGGCAGTTCATTGGTCAAGTCAGAGGCGCTGGTCCGTCCCATCTGGCTGGGCCTGGCTGCTTGACTGCTTGGCTATTGCAGCTCCGGTGGTTGCTGTAAGCAAATCTAGTGACCCGAAAATTAATTGATTGGAAAATAATGTAACATGCATTTATTGATTCATGTTTGAGGCTGCTCTCTGCACATGTGACCAAACAGAGGTCAACTAAACTTGTATCGCAACCTAACACAGTTGTTCCCCTGCCTTAGATTGGGGTCAGTAAAAGGTTGTTTGGCATACGTCTATAGCTGATGCTTTCAATTTGGTTTCCGGTCAGTCCACTTTAATATTTATCTACTTACTGTGCACACTCGCACATTTGGCTTTTTTGTTTATCATGATGATCAGCCTGGCCATGGTACGTACGTACATATGTATGTACGAGTATTTTATGCAAAATCCATATTCAATTTGCCAGTTGAACATCTGTGCAAATATCAAATATTGACTACAAATACTTGCTTGCTTCGCAGCCCGAAGTCCATTCCCCACTTGATATTCTCGAGTGCTGTTGCTTTTACATTAAATTGCAATTATGTATATGTGATTTTATTTACTCTGTGCATGCTGTTGCCCACATTTACTTACACATAAACAATATACGGTCAAACATATGTGTTTTTTGTACACTACGAAAATTACGAAAATTATTAAAATGCTCTGATTTCTGAAGTGTTTGGGCATGCCGCCTGTTTATGTACCTTATATTTATCTAATTGGGTGTTCAAGTGGCATGTCACAAGTGAACTTCACCTACAGTGTAATAATTGTAGTTGGAGTGAGGAAAATAAATTTAATTTATTATATTTATTAAATGTTTGTCGTTTGCACATGTGCAAAAACCAAAATATTTAGTAATTTTGTGCGCAGCAACTGTAAATCAAATGGAAATCATAACAGTGACTATTTAGCGGGCTGTTAGTCTGAATGTTAGATAACAGGGCAATGTTATTTCGCGAAAGCTTTCTGTTAAAATTAAGCTATCTTTACTCTTTATTTGAGCATGCCAAAATTTTCTCTTAATTTCTATTTAGCGCATGCATTTCTTCAGCTGCTGAATAAAATAAAATAACATATTTAGTAGGAAAATGTCGTTAAATATTTAAATATTAAAATATTATATATAATATATATTTTGTTAAAGATTTAATATAATTAATTTAATTATATTAATTGTATAAAAGAGTGTAAAATTAAAGAAATTCTTCTGGGCAACATATGCATGTTTGCTTTATTTAAATTGCAAGTCTAACGTTCTTTTTTTTTAAGAAAACTACATCTATTTTGTATATATTCGTTAACATCTTGCTTTTATTTATTAATTGCTTCAATTTCACATTATTGTACATCAATTGCTTTGATTCTTTCTCATGCCTTTCACCACTCATACTCGCACTTTTTTTTGGTGACACTTGAATGCTTCTCAGCAAATAATTCAATATTTATCGTTTCTCAAAATCTCATGCACGCACGCACAATCCGCACTTATAACCATCCGTCCGTCGACCCATCGATTTATTTATCCCCACTTTCGGCCATACCATGCCAACTTCAGCTCATAACTCAAAATGTATTTAGTAGCCAATCAAGCAGAATGACAGGCACAAGTTCAACAACAACAAAAACAAGTCGCAACGGCTTCTACTACTTGTAGACAAAAACAAAACATTCTGTCCAACAACAACAGGAAAAGCAGCAACAAGAGCTTCAACAACAATTCCGAGGTGATCCATAAATGAAAATTGATAAACCTGGACACACGTGTCCAGTTCCATCCCCTCCCATAAACCTTAATACGAACCAAGAAGATTATATGGATTTATACATTTGTGTGTTTATGTTTTCTGTGGGTGTATTGTTTTTCCCTGGTCATATTTGTGTGATTTAAGTAAAATACTGAATTCATTCATATAGATTAATGCGATATTTCTATGTATATTTATTAGTTATACCTCAAATTATGCAACATCATGTTTATTTAGCTTTCAGTGGCATCTGATTGGATTGCTGAGTATGGAGCTGTTCGGTTCCTAGCCGCATAATCCCAACTTTTCATCGCAGGCCCAATATAAATTATAATTTTCCATTATGCCATGGTAAATTAATTTTTTTTTCTACAAAACAGCCAATAACATAAATCCAAAAACAAGAGACCCTTAAGTTGGCACCGTTGCTTATAATTAAATTAACTTGCCAATAGTACACAGAACTGGCCCTCAGACAGGCGTCTCATAATTGAAACCATGCTGAGAAAAAGGGTTAAAAGGTTAGTTTTACCCAAGCTACTGTGCTAACTGATGAACCTCGACAGTTGCTAGCAAATATTTTTCGAAGGGAAACAACAAAAAAGGTCACCAATAAAGTAATTAGGCGCTCAGTGTCCGAGAAATTTGTTACATCAAAGGACAGTGTCCCCTACCAAAAACTCGTTGGTGTCTTTTGTGTAAAGTTTGGTAAGGGAGTCAGGAGGCGGGAGGCGGGAAATGGGCACAGTTTTGTTACCTTTTGTGTGCAGCTGCTGGCTGCTAACAATATGAGATTCAATTATTGCAAATAGGCCCAGAAGTGTGCGGCAAAAGGCCTGTGAAATGAAGTTCTAGATGTAGATAACTAAATTGCCATCTAAGTGAAACACTCGGCGCACTAAAAGTCCAAAAGGTTGCAAATTGAGTGATTGCCTGAAGATAATGGAAAAGCAAATTAGAGATGCTTTCGCTTAGTGAGTTAGCAATAGTTATTTAAGGCGTGATTTCAACATATTCTTTAACACTTTAAATTCTTTTCAATTTCTTTTCTTTTTTTGTATTTCATTGGCTAAGTTAACTTAAATCCTTGAATGCCGTCTTTAGCTTCGATTTTTGTAAATGACCTATCATTTAGACAGTCCGGTCAGGACCTGCTCTTAAACTTAACATTGCCTTTGGCCCAAAACTACGACTGCTGCGATCCCTGACCGATAAAACCAAGACAGAGTGTCAGAGATTTTATGTCGATGTTTGTGTGAAAATCTGTGTCATAAAAAAGCTGAAGAAATCGGGGGAAAAACAATATGCTCTCCACCAAGAACTTAGTTAAAAAAATAGAAAAAAAACTAGCAAAGCAAAACTCTTATCAGCTACAAAGTGACAAAAAAGCAACTGAACAACTGTAGAGCGATATGTCCAATTGTAGCTTTAAAGTTGTCTTTTTTCTCAACATTTCGTTGTTGTTTTTTTTTTCTCTTTCATTTTCCTACTGATACTGAAGCGTCACACTGGCGACACTTTTATGGAGAAGATGGAGGTACATTGTCTAGGTGTTGGACGACTTCAGAGATGACACCCAACGCCCAACAGCCGACACCAGCGTACATGTCAAGTATGCGGCAACTGTCATAAATTCTAGTCGAAATTCTGGTCTTGTTTATGTTGGTCTGGCTCAAAGCAGATAAAATAAGTGTATACCATACTTATTTATATGTATGTGTATGTATATAGCAGATATAAGTACATTTTATCGAAGTTGGCTAGCTAAAAAAAATGGCTTTTTAAAAAATTACATTAAATGTGTGCGCTTCAGTGGGCAGGAATTTATTTTGTTGCATGGCCCTTGGCCGAGGACAATGCTGTCGCCCAAGTGGCGGACTAAACAACAAACACAACAACACACCATAAACCAACACCAAATGGCACTTCAAGTGCCAGACAATCAATTGCGACAGAAACAGGCACAGGCACAACAAATTGCCGACTGTCCCATGCAATTGTCTTTGAGCGGGGTGAAACCCTCTTCATCATTCTCCATATACAACTTTAAGTTATGCTGTTTTGAGGCACTGTTTTGGTTCTGTAACTGTCAGACATATATTATATCAAATTATATCGCGCAACACATAATTATAAAACTAATTAGCTAAGAGATAGCAAACAAATGGCCGAGTTGCGAGGCTCTGGAAGTTGGCAGGTCAGTCAATTCGGTCAACGAGTGGGCACGCCTTCCAGCTCTCTGTGTAATTGCCATAACTTTTATTTTTATTGTTTTAAATAAATTGAATTGATTGGAGTACACGTGTTTACATATTTACTATATTATTATTTATTTCACTTTATAACCTTTATTACTCTTCCTTCTTGTATTGAAGTCATTTTCCGCGTAATCGTATGTAACATCAATTTGTTTTCCTAACTTGACTTTTTTCCTGTTGCTGACATCTAAGGGCCAACCGACTTTGGCTCACAGGCTCGTGGTGTCGATAACAAGGGTAGGCCAAAAACATTGTCTCATTTTGGATTGTATTTTCCATCGAGCGTTACACAAAAAGATCAAAGATAAATTTCCAATTTCTGTGCCACGCCTCATCAATCGCACAAAATACACTGACAAAATGCCAAACCGAAAAGTTCGGGGCGTCCCCTCTCTCAGAACGGAAACTTGAACTCATATGAAAAGCTTTTGCTATTATACCACGCTCATTGTGGTGTTTGTTGTAGTATTGTTGTTATTATTGTTGACTTTATTGTTATTGTAACGCCGCGTAGACGACACTTTAACAATGTTTTTTCATTCGTTTTTTCTTGATAATTCGTCCTGCGTCGACAGCTTTTGTTGGCCAGTGCCAAACACTTCACATCACTTCACACAATGTGCTCGGCAAATGAACGTGGCCTGTGAGCTGTCAGACTTCCAAATATCCTTCCATACCAGGGAGGACACTACTGCCAGCATTGGCCACTCAATGGCAGTAACAGCCGCAGCAAACCGTCAGCAAACGATATCCATCAACAACGACAACAACAACAGCAACAGCAACAACGTCAATTGTACTGTGTCTGATGTCAGCACCAACTGATGCAATTAAGTTAAATTTCAACTTTCCAAAAATGATGACAATTCCAGCATTTACTTTGAACTTCTTTCTGATATCCAGCAATGTCAAAGCAATAATGTTAGGCTTTTTTCATGACCTTACATCGCAATTAAGTGGAAACTGACTGAGAAGGGGATGGAAATCAGATTCAACTAATGGTGCGCTTGATTTTTGAATGATTGCCTACAATTGCAAATTATTATTTGTATATATCATAAATATATAACAGTAAGTAGGATTGCCACCGGAAATGTGTTGACAACTTTTATTTTAAAAGTCCAATTGTGTCCAAAGATGTTATGTATTTTTCTTTAACTCATGCGTAGTTCAGAATATATTTGAATTTAAGCTACATTGTAATTGTAACTACCATTGATTTTCTGATTAAGGTATTCAAAATTATATAGGTTATAGCATATATATTTAATATCTTAAATGAAACTTAGAGCTAGTCTTTCTTTTGTTATTAAAATTTAAATTTATTTGTGCATAAGTATATTTATTTAACTTGTAGACAATGCCTTAAATACTATTTACTAACTTTTGCGTTATTTGCTTTAATATCCTACCTTAAAATTGTCAGCTATTTAGTCTGTAAAGCCAATTCAATGTCATTGACAGGCAGGCTACAATTTATGTCCTTTGCACACAACTCAAATTACTCGCATTATCTACGCACTTCGCCACGCATCACACAAATCTATATGTCAACTGATTGTCCTCAAACTCCAACTTTGAGTTTCTTCCCCAAATATTGGTGGGTTTATTGACCCAGACACCAGGAGATGAACGACAAATTGCATGAAAAGCGTGAAATAAGTTGGAAACATATGGAAAAGTCGACTGCTTGGACTGATAAGAAAATTTTGTGTCTTATTAATACATTTATATATATGTATGAATGCATACAGTGAACAGTCCTTTTAGAGAACTGACTGTCACACACATACACAGACTGTTCCTTCATAGTATATCAGACTGTTTGCCTAAGTTGGCCACCCTCGACAGTGTCCAAAGAGATTTATTAGTTGGGCGTTAATCCCCTGCGGCCTAATACATCATTTCAATTTGTTGCAAGTCGTGTTTATTTGCTCAAGTTTTCGTATAGCACTGAGAAATTCCAGCATACACCATAGAAGATGTAAGGGGAAAAAGGGTGGGGATATTTCTAAGAGATTGCCAGCCATCGGCTAAAACTATTTCACTTATTTACTTTCATAACTTGCAAATTGTCAACTTATTGTTGGCTTGCCATGGAACGAAGACAAAAAACTGTTCAGAGTAGTGGAAAAGTTTTCATGCTGCGGCAGTTGCTAGGGTAAGTGGCTTATTATGGGCCAATGGGCGTGCCACGGGGTGTGTCCAGCACTTTCGCTACAGTTCCCCTCGTTCGTCTTTCCCGCCCCCTTCCCGCGACAGTCTTTCTGGCAATGCTATATCTTATGCTCTGATTACTTAGGTGTGTATATATAATTTAATTAGCTTAAAAGTCGGACTTTGATTGCCAATGGCGAGTGCGTGCCAGTGATTTATATTGACAGCTGGCTATAAGTACAGCCTTATAACTGTATTAGCAAAGTGAGGGCTGGAAGTGCTGGAGATTTTCCTGCACATGTGGTAGTTGTATATAAATAATTTGTTGGAGACTAAGCCAATGGAAGGGCATTTCAATTAATACTAGTATATTAAGATGTATATACACTAATAAATATGTCAAAGTAATATGTAAATAATATGTTAAAGAGCTACATACAAATTTTTTTAATATTTACACTTTATAACATACGTACACCATAAAAATATGTAATATTTAAGTGTTAAATATGAAGATATTAGATACTATTTACACAGACTTAATTATTTGTTTAGCCTTTCTGGCCATGAAGTCAACACCCCTTAGCTTAATTAATAGACTCGTGGTTTAAGGCCAAGATTAATGCCTGTCGTTGAACGTAAGATCAAATTCATGATTGGCTGCACGGGTTCACCTAAGGGCAGCAACTCGAAATGTCTCAGCATTTTACTAATGGTGCTCTTCATCTCCAACATGGCAAACTTTTGACCAATGCAATTTCGTGGACCCGCCGAAAATGGAGCATAGGCAAAGACATCGATTTTGCTGTTATTTTCCTGGCTGAAACGCTCGGGATTGAAGCGTTCTGGCTCTGGGAAATACTCTGGATCACGTTGTGCATGATAGGTGAGCATCATGACGTTCGTCTTGGCGGGAAAGAGTTTACCATCTGTTGAAGAAAACAAATCGTAAGGGGCTCCTAAGATAGCTATAGGGTAAGCGCGCACTTACCTAACACAATATCTTCAGTAAGTTGGCGACCATACATTGGTACTGGTGGGTATAAACGCAGCGATTCCTTAATCACGCACTCTAGGTATTTCAATTCGCCCAGATCTCGCATTGTGATCGGTTTGGACTTGTCATCGCCAATTACATTCCGTACTTCCTCAAAAGCGCGTGCCTGCTCCTCTGGATGCCGTGCCAGAAGATATAGGATATGGGAAATTGCACTGGTAGTGGTGTCGTGACCCTCAAACATAAATGTATCCACCTCCTCCCTTATGTCCTCATTGCTCAATGGCTGTCCCTCTACTGTGGATTGCAGCAACACATCTAGCAGCGCCATGCGACGCTTACTGCCAACGTCATCCTCATCAGCGTTTTGAGATTTGTCACTAGACTCACTGAGGGACTTCTCTAAGGCATCGCGACGTTCCGAGATAACTTTGTCCGTAAAATTGTGCATTAGCTTGATATGCTTCATCAGTTTCCGGAAGACGAGGGGGTAGAATATGCGCATGGTAAAATCGAAACGTTGCAGAGGATCCATAAATCGCTCAGCCATCATGTTGGACACACTGGAAGCAAACATTTAATTTAATTTAATTAACTCTAAATTGAATGTGGAAATGACTTACATCTGCACAGACTGCACATAAGGAAAGTCAGGCGACCGTTGAGCATTTATTTTTACGCCCATCGACGTCTCGGCGATAATGTCGAGGGCAGCCAGACAAGCCACTGGGAACATATTGATGACAGTCTTGCCATCGGCCCGATCATATAGCTGTTCGACCATTATGGCGCTTTGCTGATCGAATACCTCTACAAACTCTTCGAGTATCTTGAAGTGGAAGGCTGGTGTGATGATCTTGCGGCGTCTGAACCATTTTTTCCCAGTACTCAGCAGCAGCCCCGTACCAAGCCAAGATTGTACCAACGTGTAGAGACGATTTTTCGTAATCGTCTTTTGGCTACTTAAAATAGCCTCAATTAATCTTGCATCAGAAGTAAGAATTCCGAACTCTTGAAACATTGATATATAAATCCTTCTGCCATATTTATCAATCAACCGCTGTTCCAAATCCAGCATAGCTGTAATGAGTTAATAACAAAACTTTAGTATATACTAAGTTAAAAATTCATTTGCTACGTACTTTCAGCGGTTTCGCCAATCATGAACAATGGGGCATTGCCAAGAAATGGCAGTCGGGGGGGACCACGTACACCAGCTGCAGCAAGCATCTTGCTCTGCTTTTTTATCTTTAGGTGATCCCACAGGAATAATGCCGTCACCAGCAGTGTAACAATTTCAAGCCACATGATGTTGTATTATATAGAAATTTATATTTAAAATGATAACAATTCACAATCTAAAAACTGTTTATGAATTTTGCTAGCTGCTCGCTTCAACAGCTAATGTTAGACTATTTTCACAAATTTGTTGAGCTACTTTTATACTCAGAAGAGCCTGAACAATTCGGAAAAGATAAGCCGGGAGAGTCTATTTCTGATAGTGGATTGAACTGTTGAGCGGCAAGTGTATAGCTTATCAATTTCTAATAAATGAATGAGTTTTAAAGCGTTAACCAAATGCATAATTAGATTAAATACTTTAATGGCCTTTTTATACTCTTGTAGGGGGGTTTATGAGTGTTTTAACTAAGAATAGAATAGATTGCAGTTAAGTGAACCTATAAAAATAAACAAACCATCAAAACATGCAAATAAAATGAACAACGCGGTCGAAAGAATCTGATACATAGTTTATAAAAAACGAAATGGGTCAGATAACGATCTAGAACGTATATATTGTTCTTTGAACTTAAACATGATTTGTGGGAACAAATAAATGTCGCAGTACTTCCAATTGACGCTTTTGAAAACTCTTTGCCCGCTGATTAAACGTAAACTTAATTATTTATACTATTATTATTTATTATTTAATTTATTTCACACATAGTTATTACATTTGCATATAATTCTGAAATTTGAAAGGATTAAATTATAACAAAGAGCGCATAGTTATTTGATTAATGTCATATTCATAATTAATTTCATAGATTTTACATACATCAGAGATCAAACAGATATTTTACGTAAGTTGGAATCAAATATATTTAAATTCCTTTATATGTTATTTATTTTTCAATATTACTAACTCATGCTGAGTCGACAGTTTTGAATTTGTTACTATAATCATGATACAGCGAAATGTCTCAATTTGTAAATATAATCGTGATATAGCAAAAGACAGGTTTACTTATGTATGGTAAAACAATTCTTTATCTATTGGAACGCCGTAGATAAGAGTTGCCCGATTTCCCCAAGAACACAATAAAATTGAAAGAGAGTATGGAAACAATAGTTGCGATTAGTAATCTAGAGTATAGATTCTACACCCTTAAGTACGTATATTTTGTTTGAGGTTTATTTTCAGCTTGGAAAATTATATATTTTTAGTATAGAGAGCTTTTTATACTTTGCTCTCATTATGTCGTTGATAGAGATAACATATTGTTTACGGCCCATTGCGGAGATAAAGAAACAGCGATAGTGACCGATTTATTGGGATAGGTTAAGGTTTGAATAGGTATACATCGCAGGTGACTAAAGCATATAATCGTATCTTCTTGATAATCATAATTTGGATAAAATATACATTTAAATACGTTATATTAGCTTAAAAATGTATGAGAAAAGCTAACTTATTTGTTGTCCTGTTTGTTGTTGCTCCATTGCGTTTACATTTGCTCAATTTCCTCTCTAATCAACTCAATTAGTTTAAATGTAATAATAACTGTTCAAAGCGAAACAAACCGCAAAACGTACAAACTGATTGTGTTACGAGGTCGTTAGTCGATGGTGGGGGTGGGGGTTATGGGGTCACACAGAGCAAATTTGCATAGCTACACTGAGTAACAAAAGTATTTGCATATTGTATGACTGCTTTGACGTCAACCCAAAGATAATCACACGTGCCAGAGCCGTGTCGTGGCCGTCATTCCTTTATTTCCGCTTGTTCTTTTGCTTGTTTTGTTTTTACCATCTCTGTTCGGTTTATTTGCATGAGCTTGTTTTTGCTTTTAATTTCCTACACGGTGTGCTGTTTATGATTGCCAAACTACCCGCAGCGCTGTTGTGGGACTGAGGTGAGGTAGAGGGGTGGAATGAGTGTGCCAAAGGCCAACAGGGATACAGGAAGCACGAAGGAACAGAACAGAACAGAAGGAGTCGCAACGGTGGCACTTTCGATCTCTGTCTGTGGCATTTGGATGATTAATGTGTTTACACAGCCAACGAGCGTTGCGGTCGAGTCTGATTTGAAAGGGTTAAAAGGCGTAAACACAAACATACTCAGCCACACAAACACACACACATGTTGTGCTCGCTCTTTGCGTAATTTTATTTATTATTCTCTTCTTGGAATTGACTCTCACATGGGAGCAAGATATTAAAAATGCTCTACCATCCTTTCATTTGTTTGCTTTTGCCATTTTTGTTTTTATTATTTGTAGCATCGTCAACAATTTAATTAGTTAAAAGCCGGAGCCCTCAAGCCAATTTAAACAGCCAGTTAACCAGTTTCATGTATCTTATGACTATATATATATATATATATACGGATTTTTAAACGTATGTATGTATCGTGCGTCTCATCTTGGCGAATTTCTTTTGGCTGCCATTGGCTTTCATTCTGCTAAGGTGCTGTCGCATAATCTTTTTGTACCACGTTAAGTGGCTGGAATTGAAATTTACGATTGCACGAAAGGTAACACAAATAAATGTGTGCCAACTTGGCCAGCCACTGGCGAATGGCCAGGACGGAAACAAAGATGGCGTTAGAGATGAGCGTGTGAGTCACTAATGATTAATGTAATATTGTGATAATAATATTTATAAATATTTATATATATATATATATGTTATAAATTAGTATTTTTGAAAATTAAATCAATACATTTTTAATAAGAGAAATTCCTATATCGTGTGTCTTTAAGTCCACTTCGTGTCACATTTCCATCTCTAGTATGAGTTTTAAATTATTTAAGTGGTCCAGTCTCAGGCAACTGCCAAGTTGTGTTCTTGTCGTGACCAGCGCCAGGCAGGTGCCAATATTAAATAGTTTAAATGAAAGCCTCAACCAGGGCGAAGTGTAATGGGACCGGATAGAAGTTAAGGGGGTTGGTTACGTAGGAAACTGACTTTATGGCTATGATAAGCAGGTCAGACCCTTTTGATTTGGTTTAGGATTTGCGGTTGTCGCTGCCTCAGTTTCTGTTCCCCTGTTTGCCTTTTCAACTCGTTAGTTATGCGCCAAGCCAAAGGGATGAATCCTTACGGCCCCCAAACAAAACGAGACCGGGAGACAGCGTGCATTGGGCTTAAGGTTTATTTAAAAGGCCAATGCCACATGTTTGGGGTTTTGTGTGTGTTTTAATATGACACCTTTGCCGATGGTAATTTATCACCTCAGCACTGGGGACATATGCTTTGGGCAACCCCTAGTTGACTCTGTGTGTGTGTGTGATTGTGTGTGTATGTGGGTGTTTAGCTGTGTGTGCTTGTGTTTTTATAAGCACTGGAGGATTAGGCCAGCATTGACTTTAATGTGGGACCAACTGATGCTGGCTTGCAGATAATTAGTGACCGCCCAGAAGATTTATGCATGCGTGTAAATGGCTTAAAGTAGCTCTTTCAAATAAAACCAAATTAAATGTAAACAAACTAGGCGTCTAATTAAATCGCAGCAATGGGCCAATATGCGAAATGGTCTACCTAACTCAGCGGTGTCAGAAATGTGAAATATCCCATCAATCTAGCCGAGCATCCGGCAACTGGCACGGGGCATAGTGCAAGTCATAAAGCTGACACTCGGCCATAGCTACCAACTCCCCACTCCCCACTCCCCAAACTACTAATTAAGTTTATCCAACTTAATGTCAACGTTTTATGCACCTTTATCAACTGTAAAAATGTCATATTAAAATAGCTAAGCCTTCCTTAGCAATGTGGTTGGTAAAGCTGCTTGTGTCTCGAGTCCTGGACAGCCAGTGTCCTTTTCAGCTGAGCCCTTGACAGTTCACGTGTCGTATGTGTAATGTGTGACAGGCGCTATTTGCACTACTCATGTATTTTTCAATTAAATTCTTTGCAACTTTTATCAAATGCTTATTTAATATTATACTTTATTTTGATTTAATTACAACTCCAGCGATTATCTGGCATTTTGATTTACAATTCATTGGATTTGCCACTCTATTTGCCTAACACTTGCCCAAAAACAATTGGATATGCAAATGCTATTTTGTGGATTGTTTTCAACTCGTTGCAAGTTTTTGCATTAATTTTTTTGAAATCTCAACATATTCAATTGATATTTCAATGGCACTCGTGTGGGTTTAGATTTAGTGTTTATTTTGCTATTGGTTTTTCTCACAACAACAACATATAGAGAGTCAAAACTATCAGGCAAAAACCAAATAGAAATTGTTTGACTTTTGGTATCTTGGCAAATTATAAACCAATTTGTAGCTACTTTTTGATACATACTCGTGGGCCAACTCAACTGCCAACGAAACTTATCTGTATCTCGACTTCATTTGGTATGCGTGACATGTAGGAAGCTGCTTTCCCAGCGGTTGCTTGGTTGGTTTTGGTTGCTGGGTTTTCCAGTTTCCCTACTTACCCTCATCATCATCATAATCATCATTAGCAGCATCATCCGCAAAGGCAACACAATGCCAACAACGAGTACCGCAGATCAAAGAACTTTGACAAAAATTAAGCTCACCTATGTGTTTGCCACGTCTGCGCTAATGAGCCATAAAAATGCTGCCTAAACGGCTGTGGCCTTTTTCAAGTAGACGCGGCTCTAAGGTAACAACACTGGAAAAATAGAGGGGCATCTACTCCATAACATACTAAATTTTAAATAGACAACCACAAGCACCTACACGTGTATATTGTGCACAACTCAGTTGAGTAACTCAATAAATTGGTTCTATTTAAATGTCCGCTTATAATTAAATATAAATATATACTTTTTATATGCTGACCAAAGGATGCGTTGATGTTGAAAGTCATTCTAAATGTATTTCCATACTTGTTGTTCTGTTGTTTCCATGTTCGATGTCAATTAATTATTCATGAGCGATTTAATTGTGTTATGGAATGTATTAAATTATAACAAGTTCTTTAATGCTATTATATATTAGTTAATTTAAAACTTTATGGAATTGAATTAGGTCAATTTATTTTTTGTTTATTACAAATAGTTGAAATTAAATTTTAATTTCCTGTTGGTTTTTTTAATTTTTTGAAATTATAAAATAAATATTTTCTTAATGAATACCATAAATAAATAATTTTCATATTCTTCACCTTACGAAGTGTCTATAATTTTGAACGGAAGACTGAGTATAAATAATTGTATTAGTATTTATGTAAATGAGGAAATATTGTTTTTAAATTAAATTAAAGAACTAATTTATTTTCTTATATTTACAGAGTTAACAAACAATAGTTATAATTTAAATTTCAAAGTAAAAACATTCAAAAGTAAAACAATAAATCAAAATAAAGTGTGTCACATGGTTCGATTTAATTTATCCTAGTCTCGTCAAACTTATTCCGGAACTTATGTCTTAAAAAAATAAATAAATTTAACATTATATGTATACATAAACAGAACACTGTTTGCCTCTATTTCTATTTGTATTTATTTTAATATCTCTTTGGTGTTTGGAGTGTCTTTGGTGAGTTGGCGACTTGGCGGCATCAGTGCGACAATAAATCAAAGTTTATAATATTAATTTCAAATTCAAAATGGACGTGCAAAAGTTTTAAAGCGGCGATCTGGCTTTCGTGGTTCTGCAACGGTCTCAAATTAAACAGAAACTTTGGGCCGAGCCACTGATAAATATTTGGACAGCGGTTTCAGCAGCGACAACCCTAAAGTAACCCCAGCAACTGTTTTATTATTAACTTCATTTGCTGGCGCACCACAAAGAGGCAAAGTTTAACTTGCACTACACCCAAAAAGGAAAAGAAAAAACCAAAATAAAAGCAAAAAAAAAATAAGAAAGACATAACATAAAATAGCAGTTATAAAAAGCGCACGAAACTTGTTTGCTCAAGAGCAAAAGTAAAAAAAATTTTATTAGCCACTGCCGTTGCCTTTTGCGGCGCCCAAAGTTTTGCCAGCGTACAGAAAATACTTATAAGAAAATCAATCCCTACGGCCAAGTCAGGAATTCTGAGTATTTTATTTATCAACTCACGCAACGCACACCAAACCCACAGAAAAAAATAAAAGAGCAGCGGACAGAGCAAAAAAAAAAAAGAAAAAAATGGAATACAACATAAAAAAGAAGAAAAAAATGCAACCTGAACAATTTCCAGAGTTTCAATTCAACTTATGAAACAGCTCGCGGCCATATCGATTTCACGCTTGACGCTAAGAAAATTAACTTTGCCAAAGTAGCAGCGGCAACTCCAAAAACCAACAGCCGGCGGAGAAACAGCAGCAGCAAACGAAGGGGCAGGAGTAATATCAGCGGGAGGGGCGATGGAAAAGCGTCGCAGATACTTCGATGCGTATGACAGTGGGTGTTGCAGGAAGAGGGAGCAATTCCTAAGCCCTGCACGTACTGTGGGTCCCAAATATTGTAAGTGATTTGGTGAAGTTCGCCCCAAAAAAAAAAAAAAAAGAAAGAAGAATACTGGCAAAAAAGTTTTACAACGCGCTTCACACATGTGTGCCGCAAAGGTGTTCCCGGCAACAGAAGGAGCAACCACAGAAGCTGGAGTAGCAACAGGGCAAGGAGCAAGGAGCTGAAAGCAACGTGCTTGCAATTCCAGAGACGTTCTTCGCCTGGGATTGTGTGCGCCTAATTTGCTATATACACAGCCATCGATGGGAATGGGGAAAAAAGCATGTGAGGTGCCAGGAGCTGTCGGAGGAGGTTGTCGGGTGGGAGGGCAATTTTCATAATTCACTGGCGCCCGCAGTCAGACTTTGAACTTCACTTCAAAACTGGTCATTAGCTGTACGCATTGCAAGCACTTTTCAAATGTCATTTACCATTTGGTGTGGCAACGATTTTGTGGCCTGCACCCATGCTTCAACTTCATTAGGCGCATCAGTGGGTGGTTTATGTGTGTGTGTGTATGTGTATGTGTATGTGTCGTCAGTGGGTGTGGCATCCCAGTAACGCCCAATGCAATTACTGCAAAAGTTCGCGCAAACAACTTTTTGACTTTTGCGCGTGAAATTCAATGAAAATGCCATTATTTGGAGCATTGGACAATGAATGCTATACAGAGTAAGCTAACAGAGGGAGGGGCTGAATGCAGCGTACAGGAGGTGCTAGCCAGAGGCTTAGGGGTTAAGGGGGCACTAGAGGCATGGGGTAATGGCCAGTTCGTATGACATACAAAATGTACGCAGGCTACAATGAGCTATGTCATAGACCACACAGTGTACTGGTTATGGACAGAGAGAAACAGCAAGATAGAGAGATAGAGACAACGCGTTTTTTGACCAACATTGCAAATGGGAAATACGCGCATAATGTTTGTTGGAAACGAGAAGGGAGGGGGACAGGGAAAAACCGCATCCAAATTGAGTTGCGCGACATTATCACCAGTGTCCGATGTAATATGAGCCGTTTGGTCTCCAAAGGGGAGTATTCACTACAGTACAGTAAGTATCGGGCGATTGCACCCGCTGATTTATTGCCAAAGATAGCGGAGCCAGAGGAAAATGTGTTAATGTGCCCTAAAACTTGAAATAAATGCGTATAGCATAATTGCGAGTGCAACAGCGATCAAATCTATTGTATTATTAGAATATTCGCAAAGATATTTACAGATGAAAGATATCTCAATACAGAAACTAATCAAACAGTGTAATTTTTCCAATTATTCATATAAGACAGAATTTCCCATTTTCAATGCTTCCAAATATGTTTCACTTTATAGTTATGTTTTCATATACAATTTTTCGAGCATATTTAAAGAAATTATGAACTTGAAACCGACTTCCCTTTGCAAAGGCCTATTCGATTTGAACCCTTTTAATGGAGACAACCAGGTCAACCCGGGCAACTGGAAAAACGCAATCCCTGACTACAAAATTATACAAAATTGGCGAGCGAATTGCATTTTGTTGGTTGCACAATGGCGCAAGTGGTTGGCGGATTGTATGTGTTGCATTGGCAAACAAATGAAGCAATCAGAATCAATGTGTACACAACGCACACGCACAGCAGGGTACAAAAAGTTGTGATAATTTATTATGTGTTCATGTTTATAAGCACGTAGTTGAATACGAATGAAGTGTCGTACATACCGTCTCCTTGACGTTTCTTTCTGCGGCACCTTGTCATTGAAAATGCACACTGAACTAATTGTCTTAATTGGTTTAGTCTGCTCTAAATTACAACAATTAACTTGCTCACTTGATTAGTTTAGTTGTGCGCAGACAAGGACTATATATAATGCACTCAGGTAAAGCTGGCTGCTAAAGTGTTAATTGTATTAGTTGTCGCTGTTGTCTGTTGTGTGCAGGATGTTGTTCGGATGTTAGATGTTCCTAGCTGCATGTTGCCTTGGAACTCGCTCTGGCTGCTTATTAAAATCAAATCGATAAGTTACGTTGCGCTAAAAGCTTAATTACACATTTTGTGTGAACAACTTTGACACAAGCCAAAAGTTAATTAAAAGTCGAGTCGCGAGATCACCGAATAGCTCTACTTAAATAGCGTAAAGGACAATTGCCTGTGCCAGTTATTTATATCATGTCAACCGGGCAAAAGCAATTTGCGATGACAAAATAAGTGCACAGTGCGCCAGTCAGCCAGAGGCCACAATAACAAATGATATGCTAAAGTCGCAGCAGTATTGCAGTCCAGAACCCAAAACCGGTCGGTACATGTTGCCTTCAACTATGCAACAACAGCTGCAAATGGATTACACCAAAGATGGACTATATGTTAGCCTGTAGATCGTATGAACTAAATGTTACTATAGGAGAATAGAGAGGTATACTTGTATTTATTTCTTAAATTAGTTATTATATCTTATATGTGACTACGATTTGTTATTTGAGATAGGGTAATTGTAAATATATCATTTTAGATTTGGAGAATCATAAAGTAAGTCTGGCTTTAAGGGAAAATTGTTAACCCCCTAGAGGCTTCACTTTCTATCAGATCCATTATTAACTGTGTCAAGTTCAGTCAAGTATACACTCTTACTTATGTCTTGCAGGGTAGCATAACTAACAGCAGTTGGTAGAGCAGCCCCTCTGGCTTGCAAGTCATCAGCGGAGCAGCTATCAGACAGACGCTGCATGTGGCTCTCATTAATTCCATTTCCATTGCCCGTTGCCAGTTGCCGCGGGTGCAACTAGCTGCCTGAATGCGAGGCAGTCGTATAAATCATACGAAACAACGGTCATATTTTAAAGATCGTGCAAAACCGAAAACCACATTGAAACGTGAATTGACTGTATGCTATACACTTTTTTTGCTCAATACGTTATGCAATTTGCTGCACGAATGCAATCAAAAACAATTTTTACAGCTTAAAAACCACATTTATATACCTCGTTCAAGATACATGTATCTGCCATTTAGAATACCTGAGCGATATCAAAGTGCAGATGCAGCAAATGTCATCATAACCAGTCGGAAAGGCTACAGTCGAAGTCGACTATGAGAGACCCTTTACTTATTCTTCAAAATGGAAATAAGAGTAACACTAATAGTTCCCATAGCGCGTTGTAACGTCAACATGCTTTTCTTCTTCCTTTGACCCGACTCTAAATGATATTAAGTCTTGAATAACTTCCGAGTTTATCATCTGATCGCGATGAAATTTTCAGGATAAATTAGGACTCTGATGCTTGTTATGTGTGCCATTCAATTCAAGGCTCCAGTTTTAAAATTGACCATATGGGATTTTAAGTTTTTTTTTAATATCTTCCGAGATTACTATCCGATCGCGATGGAATTTTCAGAATACGTTAGGACCCTGATACCCGTCCTGTATGCCAAAATTCAGGACTCTAGATTTAATATTTTTCGTTTTATGTGCTTTCAAAAATTTTGTTCTCGATTTACGGAGGCGGAAGGGGGCGTGTCAAAATTTTAAGATAAACTTGATCTGCTTATGCCATAGACGAACCACCATACCAAATTTGGTGACTCTAGCTCTTATAGTCTCTGAGATCTAGGTGTTCATACAGACAGACGGACAGACGGACAGACGGACGGACGGACAGACGGACAGACGGACATGGCTATATCGACTCGGCTGGTGATGCTGATCAAGAATATATATACTTCATGGGGTCTGCCGGACTTCCTTCGACCTGTTACGCACATTTTTTTTTTTGACAAACTTAATAGACCCGTTTTACTTTTTTAAAGTAAAGGGTCTAAAAAGACAAGCAACACTAGCTCAAATAAACTCGGCAACTTCTTGTAGAAAAAGCAGTTACAGAAATAGTTGTTGAATTTAATAAAAGAGTAGCAGAAATTGCAGAAATATTAGTGGAAGCTGCAGAAGTAGTAATATAAATTATAGAAATAAAAGTAGAAATTGTAGTTATTTAAATTACAGATATTGCAGTTGAAACTATAGTAATAGTCGTCAAAATTGCAGAAAGATAAGTAAGTGGTACAAATTCAAGAAATAGTAGTAGAAAATATCTAAATAGTAGTATAACTTACATATATAGAAGTGGAATTAACAGAAATATCTGAACTAGTAGCAGAAATATCAGAAATAGTACTATAAAATACATTAATAGTTTATTTTAAGAAGGTGGTCCGTTTGAGGTTCGTTTTCAAGGGGAAAATACTACCAAAGTCTAATTAAGGCTATATACTATAATTAATATGATAATAATTTCTAATATTTCCAACTTAAAGCAATATTTAACTTACTGCAACCCAGTTTATTTGGCCAAATGACAGCCAAAAACTGATTAAAATATCAGCGAAACATGTCGCCAAATCTGTGGCATGGTCTCGCACACTCCAGTGGGTTGTGCGTTGTGTGTTCTTGTTTTGTTGCCCAGCATTTTGTTTTGTTTTAATTGCTAAACATTGTCAACACAGATTTGTGTGACCCAGCGGCAAGAGAGAACTGCGTTGACAGTATTATTAGTTGGACCCGTACAGGTTCACGCAAAGTGAATGGGAGTGTTTTCTCGTTTTCTTTAGCCACGAAATAAAATATTCATGTTGCTAAAATATTTTTTATCAAAACATAATAAACAAATTTACATTTTGGGTGCGAGTTATTTTCCCCCCGTATTTTGTGACATTTGCCTTCCGTTTTTTTTTTTTAAATTTTGCCTCTTGTTTCGTTACTGTTGTCCGGCAGTTCATTGTCGTCGTTTTGTTGTTGCGCATAAACTTTTCTGATTAAATATATGTATGAATGTACAGTTCGTTTTATTTTTGCCAACTATTTACGCCTTGTCGCACTAATATAAAGTTGCATTTCATGCTCGAATGTTGGGGATTTTCGACTTTAACTTAATTAAAATATAAACCAACCAGATCACATCGAATTAATGATAGGCAATTTTACTGTTTTAATTTACAGTTTATATTAAATTTTCATGTTCTTCATTAATCAATCTCTTTACATGTCCTATACTATATATGCTGTGATTCGCATACTAGTGTATAAACTAGCATATTGCTACTGCTTATACTGCTGTCCTGTGCGCAATAATCATACGCCATGTTGTCCCCTTTTGCCATCAGCTGCTTATGTGAGATTTTCAATTTGTTTTGTTTTCCTCACATTTACACACACACATACACAGTCACAGTCACACTCACATGCACAAATATAAATAAAAATAGCAAGTTTTGCTTGCTCTGCCATCGCCATTTCGAGTTAAACTTTATATATTTTGCTATAGTAACGGTTATCATAGCTAGCGGGTTGGAGAAGGTCGTCCTTTTGGCTCGGTGCTTTCATCAAGAGTAAGACGCGATTTTGCTGTGTAGTCGGGATGGTCTGCTGACTGCTACAGTTGGCCTTAATAACAACACTTGTCGTAATATCATTTTTACGCCCGGGGTCGGGTTGGCCGGGGCCAAATCGTTTTTATGACACGCACCAGGCGCTGGCTGAATCCACAGCTTTCTCTTTCCCTCTCTCTATCTTTGAGCGAGATAAAGAATTGATTTTATAGCGTCAAACATGCGATTATGAAAGAAAAAGAGACAGAGGAAGGGGTATGGTGAAGAGGAAGTCAAAGGGTGTCACCTAGAACGATGCGGGTGTCATGGCAATAAAAACTTTGCACAGCTTTTTCTATTTCCTTGTTTTGCCTTCATGTTACCAACTATTCACATCCAGCTTAGTGCTGATCCAAGTAAAAATACATACATACGCATTTATATTATTAATATCCAAAAAGCAACAAATAAACAAACACTTTGCTCCATTTTGGGCAATAGCAATAAAATGATATTTATGACAATAGCCTGCATTTCAGTTTAGTAGCTTCGAGTATGAGACCATTTTACATAAATCAACTAAATGCTATTAGTTAGCAGCTCTGACTAATTACCAGCTGCGACCAACTGATGTTGCAAAAAAGTTACCAAAGTCAATTAAAACTTCTAACTTGCCTTTGCAGGTGCACCAAATTGGAAATGTTTTTTTTTTAATATGACGAGCACTCAAATTAGTGATTCTTTCAAATAAAAAAAATTAGTGCTTCGTTTAGACTGAGACCCAAGGAGAAGTAGAATTTATTTTAATTTCAAAATACTTTCGAGTAATTCAGGTAAATTTATGATCTTCACAGGAAGATAACAACTAATTCTGGCAGGACAATTCGCTAAACATAAACTCAATGTATATGTGCAATCGCTAGCTAACAATATTGTGAATGATAACACGCCTGGAGTGGAAGAGGGACGGGAAAAGGGCCAGAGACAAATGACAGATTAGCGCAAATATTTATTTTAATGTCTGCCTTGGCAACGTTGCGTTAACTATATCCACACACAAAGTCACCAATGGAATAGAGATGGGAAAGAGGGAAGGAGCAGGACCTGTGTTTGTCAGGATGCTACACGGTTATTATGTTTGAGCTGCGCACTTGAATACCCTGGGCAATTGACGATGCGGAGCTGCGGGCTTTGTTAGCCGGGTTGCCGGTTCAGTGCTTATATTGCCCATTAAACACAAAGTCATAATGAGCAGTCGGTTGCGGAAATGGGTTAAAATAACTATAACTACGTGTAGTGTATAGCGTGTAGCGTGTAGCTTATGTAATAAAAGTAAACAGCCAACAAATGGTGCTAAAAACTGCATTTATCAGCACGAACTTGCGACGAGGGTTGCGACAACTCTGAAGGGTGACTCTCTAAAATTGATACGCAGCCAAGGGCTAAAAGTTGTTGTTTCCAGTTCTTGTTGTTGTTCTTGTTGTCCTATTGTTTGTTAGTTTCTCAACTCGAACAATTATTACAATGGCAGCATTTGCTGGCCTCAACTGAAAGTTAATGACAGTTGTTGCTTTTGTTTCCGAAAGGTTATTGCACAGGACATTGATGCTTTCCAGTTGATAGTTCGATATGAGTGTGAAAGTTCTCTTGTTTGTGAAATTGACAGCTCGTATGGATCAAGCATTTTCCTTGTAGTTTTAAATGTGATTTGTATTGGAGTTGTAAAAGTGGTTAAGTATACATTAAGTTGATAAACTGACTTGTTTTGATTGTACTTTCATACGGATAACTTGTCACAAAATATAATGAAAAAATTAGTTTTAAATTATAGTAAATTATATCTTTGATAAATTTCAGAGATTACACGGGGCACTGTGTGTATTATAATATTCCGTAGTATTAAAGTGAACATATTCAGATAATTTGCAACTTGGTTACCCTTTGATCATTCTGAGAAGCACTTAAATTTACTTAATCTAGCATTATTGATTAATATAGACAGAATTCGGTGCGCAGAAGTTATTGGATTTAATAGTAATCATAATTATGCGCAGGTATCTGTAATCTTCATTAAATATGAACAGAAATTATTGTGGCAGTCGAAACTAATTATAATATGTGTGTATGCGTTACTTATGAGTATGCTTAAACCGGAGCTTACCTTATAAGTAGCTTGAACTGACATAATGACATATTTATATGTTAATGTGGGAGCAACTGAAATGCCTACAGAAATTGCCGCAGAATCGCCAAATGGTTGGCTTAATTATCGAAGCAGCAGCAGAAACTTGTATAGCCTTCAAGTGGTTGAGGAATGCAGCTGAAGCAAAGGGATAAACTTATCAGGGCTTAATTTTGGTGCTTTTGGCCAAATCAGAGCACGAAAGTTAAGTAGGCAAAGATCGGGAGCTGACTGTGCCCCTCATGCAAGCCAAACAGAAACTGCTTACGAAACAAAAAAGTCAAACAGGGAACGGCAGCAGTTTGTGTTGAACTTGCCATAGATTTGACTTCATGCCTTCTATCCACTGACTTTGTCGTTACTCTTGTTGTTGCTGTTGCTGTTTTGTGTACAATTTGGCAAAGTTTTTGCCTAAGTCACTTTTATGCGGGGGAAGAGCTTGGATTGAGCCTTGAATTAATTATACATGCAGGTCACGTAAATATGATTGTCATGCCAACAGACGATGGCAGATTGACCAAGAAGCAAAATGAAACCTCCATAGGCACTTCAAACACACCATTGACTCAGTGCCTCAATGCTTCATTGCCCAGTTGCCCCATTGTCTCATTGTCCGATTACTCCGTTGCCCCATTGCTGGGTTGGCATCATTGCCATGACATTGGCTAGATAAACTTGAGGACTTAAGCGGCTTGCATGTTTTGCTCACAGCTTAGATCAAGAGCAGTTTTCGGCCCACGGCCCTATGCAGTGATTGAGGCCGAAAAGTTTAGTTGAAATCCCCCAAACTAAAAGTATTTAGCTAATAAATTATACAAAAATTGAAACAAATTCCTTAAGCATTTGAGTGGTAAATCATAGAATCAAGTGAGGGAGACCTTGAGTACTATTTCTTCTTCTGCCGTTCTTGGCAAATAAATATTTAATTGAGGCAACATGCATTGTTTGTGCTCAGTATGCAACAAACTATAATTCAGTCGCGTTTGTACAGTCGCCGCCGACGGTCGTGATTTGCAGTGATAATAATTAATAGTTGTCCACTTGCAGGACTATTTGTTTTTGGACACCGTCCAGACGGTGTCGGCATCAGCATCTGATCAAAACAGAGATAAGAACATTAACAACAAACCCCGCATCCCGCGCTCGCTAGAGCTTGCCCCGCGCTTGCTGGCGCTTATCAGCGTTAGACTCGTGCTTCACCCCCTCCCCCCCCGCGCTCGCTGGCACTCGCTAGCGCTGAAGTTTGCACGAGATTGTTATCAGCTAAATTCGTCTTTTGTAGACAAATTCAGCTAAAACAATTAGCAAACACATTATTTAATAAATAAATATTGCTGTTTTGCTATAACAATGAACAATAAATCATCTTCTCACTCCCGGCCTGGAAACAAGTCGTTGGTTTTCGAGGCGATGAGACACGTAGCTGGAGAATCACCGGAAAACCTACGTACATCGCTCATCTCAGAGATGAGGTCTTCGCATCTAGACGGAATGAGCAACTCGGTAGCGACTCCTACGTGTACAACTACAACGACTACTGTTAGCTGCGGAGTGACATATTCTGTAGCATCAACATCGTCCCAATACATTTGCTCCACACCTAACATTGTGCGTGAGGTAAGCCAAAATGCAGCAACCAATAGCTGTTCTTTCCAACTGCCCATGGTGTCACTGCGTCGAAAACACAAAGGTAAAACGGTCACAAAAACAATTGTTAAGGGCAAGCAACCTGTAGTCAACCTAACTGACGGACGGAAAGACGTAAGCAACCCCTCCTCCCCTTACTTGCTTAGTAACAAATTTGCTGCTCTCGCTGAAGAAGCGGAGGCACTGATGGAAATGGATGATCCAGAGGAACACCCAGTGACAGCAACTGATGATGGTGCTCAGCAGCAAAAATCATCTCCAAAGCCGCCGGCGATCTGTGTGCCACATGTAAATAACATGAACGATTTAGAGGAGACATTAAACAAAGCTACTGAGGAATACAACATCCGTACTTCTAGATCTGGAATTTCTCGCATTTACGCTGCAAATGCTGAGGCATTCAGAGCTATTGTCAGAACATTAACTGAGGAAAAATGTGAGTTTTGGCATCACCAACTAAGGCAAGATAAGGCGTTCAAGTTGGTGGTAAAAGATATCCATCCAAATGTCCCAAAAGAAATAATTGAGAAAGCTTTTGCTGATAAAGGATTCACAGTTTTAAACACCTATTGCCCTAGGAAGCCTAACTGGCAAAGTATCCCAATTGACGACAAAGATGACGAAAAAATAGTAAATACAAAAACTAGGCAAAATATGTTTTTTGTTAATATTAAACACACACCCAATGCTGCAGAAGCATTAAAAATAACGCAAATCGGTAGACATAGGGTGACAGTTATGAAGTCGAAGCCTAGCAAAGATCTGGTGCAATGTAGGAAATGCCAAGACTATGGACACTCCCGCAACTACTGTCTCAGGAAACCAGTGTGTGGCAAATGCTCAGGTGATCACTCAACTGGGTCAGAGTGCTGTACGATGCGCTCAGGCGACACCAGTGTTTGTGCCAACTGTGGTGAAAGTCATGCATCTAGCTACAAAGGTTGCAAAGTGAGGATCGAATTAGCCAAGAAATTGAAGCCAACGACCAGATTGCCTCCCAACGGACTGCCAAATTTCAGAATTGATCAACGACGGGATAATTATTCAACAGGACAATTAATCTCTGACACAGTTGTCAGGAATGGTTTCACGTACGCTGATATGGCGAGGCGTAACGTGATCTCCGCCTCTAACAATTCAGCAGTGAAGCAGCCGAATACTCGTATGAGCAATGCAATGGAGGAAGATAGTAGCAGCAGACTTGCAATTTTAGAAAGGTCCATACAAGAGATAAACTCAAGGATGGACCAACTACTTAATTGTATCCAGGACTTGATGAAGTCAAACAATGCATTTCGGGACCTTGTCCAGCAACTAATTTCGAAATGATTAATTCCAACTTAATAATAGGGTTATGGAACGCACGAGGACTGCGTAAAAACATAAATGAATTAATCACATTTCTTAGCGCCAATTCAATAGATATTATGCTAGTTACGGAAACTCATATCTGTCCTGGTCAGAACACTTACTTCCCAGGATACTCCTGCTACTTCGCCAATCATCCTAGCGGGTACTGTAGAGGTGGGGCTGCCATAATAATTAAAAATAGCATTGTCCATTCACAAAAGGAGCCAGTTTCACGCTGGAAGGTGCAACAGGCAAGCGTTAGCATTTTAACCAACGACGGCAATATTACATTAGCTTCACTATACCTCCCTCCAAATGAAGCGTGGTCAACGGCAGACTTCGACAGGTTACTCTCATCGTTAGGCAACAAATTTATTGCAGGAGGTGACTTCAACGCAAAGCATCGATGGTGGGGCAGCATAAGAGCATGTAGTCGCGGTAATCGTCTGCAAGAAGCCATTGCGAATAGTAGATGTCAAGTCTTAGCTACTGGTAATCCGACATTCTATTCGTATAACACGCAACTGTCACCTTCTGCGTTAGACTTCTTTATATACAATGGAATTGCGAATGACAAGCTCACAGTGGAAAGCCGTTACGATCTTTCATCAGATCATCTTCCTGTTGTTGCCACCCTTCATTTTTCTCCGCAAATTAAGCCTGGTAGAAAAAGACTACTCGCCCCTGGGTGCTGCATCAATACTTTTCAAGTTGAGCTTGAAAATAGGATTAATCTGAGCATGAGACTCAATAACTCGGATGAAGTAGATGCTGCAGTATCCTCATTTATGGAGCACCTCAAATCCGCAGCCGATTCTGCATCATCGGCGTCTGCACAGACCCAACAGCACCATCACAGAGCAGAGTTGTCCCCTCAAGCTGCCGCACTACTGAGGCTCAAAAGAAGGATCCGGAAGGAATTCGTTAGGACTGGCGATGAAAGACTAATGCCAATCTGTAGGAGAATAGCGAATCGGCTACAAAAAGTGCTCATCAAATCAAGGCAAACACAAACTGATGAGCTTCTAGCTAGAGCAAGTTCCGACGCTTCTTCTAATTTCCTGCTTTGGAAGCTCACAAGCAAATATAAGAGACAGGCTATTCCTAAGGCTCCTTTGAAAAATCAATCAGGCGGTTGGTGCTATTCTGGGTTGGAGAAAGCGGAAACGTTTGCAGACAGTTTGGAGGACAGATTCAAGCCCCTTAATTTATCACCTAACTATATGCACATTGAATCAACTCTGGATAGTCCGTTCCAAATGGCTCCTCCTGTTACACCAGTAACATATCAGGAAGTTTCTTTGCTAATAAAGGAATTAAAATTAAAGAAATCTCCTGGGCACGACGACCTGGACAACAGAACGCTTAAGCTTCTCCCGCCTAAGGCAGTGATTTTCATAGTCCTGCTCTTCAACAGCATTCTACGGCTTGGACACTTTCCGAAGATCTGGAAGTCTGCACTGATCACCATGATCCCCAAGCCTGGGAAGCAACCAACGGAGGTCAACTCATACAGACCAATCAGTCTCCTTCCAGCGTTGGGTAAGATGATGGAGAGAGTTATCTTAACTCGGATGCTTAATATGGAGAGCGTATCTCAAGCGATACCAAAGTGGCAGTTTGGTTTTCGTAAGAGACACGGTACACCAGAACAGCTACATAGAGTGGTGAACTTTGCACTGGAGGCTATGGAGCACAAGGAGTATGCTGTGGCGGTGTTCATGGACATTCAGCAGGCTTTCGACCGAGTCTGGCATAATGGTCTTCGCTGTAAGCTGAAGCAGCTATTGACACCACAACTATTCCAGCTGGTAAGCAGTTTCTTGGCTGACAGATCATTCTGTGTAATTGTAGATGGCGCCAAATCCTCAGAGAGACCAATATGCGCGGGAGTTCCGCAAGGTAGTGTCCTTGGGCCAACTTTATACTCCATTTACACAGTCGACATGCCGAAGCCGTGTGCAGTACGAGCAGTTGACTCACAGGACGTACTAATCGCAACATATGCCGATGAAACCGCTGTCCTCACCAGGAGTCAATCTCTTGGCACTGCTGCCCAGGCCTTGCAGCAATACGTCAGGAGCTTCGAGATATGGGCCAGGGACTGGAACATTGGCATCAATGGAAGCAAATGCGCGAACATGACATTCGCAACAAGAATTGGTTATTGTCCTGGAATTAGGATGCTTGGTTCCATCCTTAATCATGAATCGCACTATAAATATCTTGGGGTCATTCTGGACAGGTACCTTAACTTTGCTCGGCATACGACAATGCTGCAAAAAACCGTACTTGCAAAGGCGGCGAAGATGTCGTGGCTGTTGTCGCCAAAAAATAAGCTGTCGCTTCGAAATAAGGTCACCATATACAAGGCGATACTAAGTCCTATTTGGAGATATGGACTTCAAGTTTATGGGGTCGCTGCCAAGACCAACCTCAACAAAATTCGAGTGGCTCAAAGCAAGATCCTCAGGAGGATGTGCAATGCGCCATGGTACATGCGGAATAGGGACATCGAGCGTGACTTGGGTGTACCTATGGTTGGTGATGTACTGCAGCGACAGGCCGAAAACTACCGGCAAAAATTGTCCTCCCACCCAAATGTGCTTGCCCAACGCCTATTGAGGTATTCAGGCAGAAGACGCCTGAAAAGACTGCATCCACACGACCTTCCTGCCAGAAGAATTACATAATCTCACTCTGTAAATATGTACATAGAAAAATAATTTATAAACCTTGTATGTAACACTAAATTATAAGATAGTCGATAATTATTATGAATGTTTAATTAGGTTAAGCTGCCACTTAGGTAGCAATGTACTAATTTAAAAGCAATATTAAAAATCTAAAATAAATCTAAATCTAAACAAACTATAATTGGTGCAGCACGCATAAAGTGCTGCATACACCAAGGCGTCGTCTGCAGAGTTCATTATTGTATACATACAGACAACATTATCAGACTACAGCGATATACAAATTAATTACTATATACATTTAATATTAACATTAGTATAAACTTATAAACTTATGTTGCAAAGTGTATAATTCAATATATAGTTCAATAGTTAGTAGCAACAAATATAAGAAGTAACTGAAATAGCACCAACTGAATGAGTTGTTAGTAATTATGAAGTATCAAAGGCAAGTTGCTGTGACAAGAGTGAACATTTTGTTGCAAGGGGTAAAAGTTAAATCTGCCAGTTTATTTTCGTAGAGAGTCAGTCAACATTGAGTGTCTGAGATATGTTGACATTGGAGTTGCAAGTGTTTGCAGTTAAATTTGCTTACAAAATTTGTGTAGACTTTACATTACACGCATATATTCATATTTATTGCTCATACGCAACACACTCCCAAGCTCATTTCACACACATTAAAACTCATTACATTTGCTGCTGTGGAGCAAATATTAATTTCCTGCCTGACAAACAAACAGAAACATTTGGCGAGTGACTTAAAGGGAGCCAGCTTGGCAGTAAGAATTCGGGTATGAAATATTTCTGGGATCCAGAGTCAAGTGGCCAGAAATGGCAACCACAGCAAGCGGCAGTAAAGGAATTCAAATAAAGTTCATGTCCTCGTCACTCACATATACGCACAGCAACACACGCACACACACAAGGACACAAATGCACAGCAGTCACGTTATAATTGATAGACAGTTGCAAAACGTGTGCGGCACCTAAAAGTTGACAGGCCTTTTTTTTATAAACTTTTCCAGCGCGTCAAGACTTTGGGGATCGGGTCGGAAACGAAGATGGAGTCGGAGACCGTCTGCCGGTTTTGTTAATAAAAACGCAAACACAAATGAGCGTGCGTAAAAAATTCAATTATGGCACCCGAGTTGTGACAGGCAGGCAGCCAGCCAGTAGTCGAAAGGCACAAGGGGGCACAGAATTAAATAAACTCGCAGGTAAGTATGCAACATAAAAAACAAATTCGGAGAAGGTGCGGAACGTGCAGTCTCCGCAAAGAGGAACAATGACAGTTATGCGTAATTCCTCAGTCTCCCTGCGATGCTCTTATCCAAATACTCAGCAATAGTATACATCAGTGTGTGTTTGTGTGTGTCCTGTGTAAACAATGAGAGAGTCTTGTTTTTTCTAGTCTTCTGTGGCACCGCATGACATTGCGGTTGCAGTCTTTGGGACCCTGAGCGCGTGCACTTTATTTGTTTAATTAATGTTGCCCTGTAAACTGCAAAGTGTCTGTTCATCTGTCGGTCTGTGCTCTGTCCCTCTGTCCCGCCTTTGATAACTTCTGTTGCCTGTCGCGCTGTCTGTTTGTTATAGGCAAATAGACACTTGACATAAACATAGCAGAGATGAAAACTTGATTAAATGTGTCGCAACGACAGTGCAAGTCAGGGTCCTTTCAGGGATCTGCTGGCCTGTCAGAGTGCGTGTGGCCACCAACTGACAGTTGCCACCTTGACGCATGCCATTTCCTGGCAGCCGTGTCAGTCGGTAAATAAACAAGTAGTTAATGCTGCACTCGCTTGCATCATGATTACGGCACTTTCAGCAGCTGGAAATAGGATAAGAACTTTTTTACAATTAAAGAGTCCATATAAAATGGAAAAATTTTAATATAAGTATTTCTATAGTTGGCATAAATAACTATAATAGTCCTAGAAATATCTATTTATTCAAACGTATTTTGTATATTTGTTATTAAAAATATAATAATAATAATTTGGGGTATAAATAAGTTCGAATGTAATTTTTAAAATATGTGTAATATCTATAAATTTAATTTATTTTACTTGCGTTAGGTATAGTAGTTGTTGGACAATAAAGCATTAAATTGATATACATAAGTTTGATTTTTATTTATAACATCAGTCCAAGGCCTATGGTAGTAGTAATTAATTATGTAATAATACTCAATGGATAAAATGTGTCTATAAACGAAACCGATATTCGTTACAGTTTGATACTTTAAATACAATTTTACCAAGCATATAATTACAATTTAATTAAATACTAGTGAATATTTAGAGTGAAGCTACATTTAAAGAAGGTCGTTTATGCATATATAATTTTTTAAATTTCGTTTTGAAAGGCCAAGTTTAATGCTTGAATGGTACAAGTGCTGAAACCAGCAACAAGCATAACCAAGCCAACAACAACAACAGCAGCGGCAACAAAAACAACAAGTGCGTCACAACTTGAGCCATCAACAAGCCCATTTAAAACTAATTATGCTACGACGTGCTGACGTCGGCTGTGCTCAGATTTAATGGCAATGGCGTTAGCATTTTATTTACTACATTTAACTGCATAATGCGAATGCCGCCACCGTCGTCGCCTGGTCCCCCACCGCCTTCGTCTCTTATTCAGTGTTAGTGCAAGGCAAGCATTTTGCATGCACTTAACATGCATACACTGCCACGTCCACACATATCTACACACACACACACACACACACGCCTCGATCTAACCGAAACTACTTAAAACGAAAAGTAGGCATTTGAGTCAGAGACTGAGTCTCACTGTCTCCAACTACAACACTCTGCCCCCTTTCTAGCCCAGTCTATGGCTAAGACTCGCATGTCCTGGCGTACTGTTTAATGGGTAATTACACAGCACAGCAGCCGTTTAATTTGAGAATATCAGAGTGTACGTGCGTGTGCGTGTGTGTGTTAGTGCATTTATATGTATACATATGTATATGTATATATGGGCTCTGAAATTGCACCCGACTTGACTCCACTCAAGTATCGTCTATGCCTGCAGTGAGTTTCAAGTGGCTGTCCCACAAAGTGCAGACAGGTTAGTTAAGAGTTTATTTTAAATGATATTTATTTATAATGTTGTCTTGGTTACAGACCCAGTAAAATCTCATTTAAGTTGTAGATTACTTTGTATGTTATATGGTAATTTGTGCAGGCCATAAATATATGCGTTGCATTTATGTTGCCTGCTTTGTAGTAGGTTATAACTTAAGCTCATCTTGTTTTCGGCATCGCAAACTTTGATGAAATTAGTTGCAGCAGATTGCCAGACAATCATGATGCTTTGGCATTCACCCTTCGCCTTCGCCCTGTACATACATATATGAAATTTCTAATTTGAGAGCACATAAAGAGTGTCATTTGTTTGCTGAGAATGAGAAAGTAATCTTTATTTAGTTTATCAGTTGAACTTTACAAATCGTTCATTAAAAGCACATTCATTATTTTATAAAAACCACTTTAAAGTGGTTACCACTAAAATAAAAGATTCAAATGTAATTATTGAAGCATAAGACAACAAACAGTTTATTGCATTTGCTGGTAACACTCAGTTGAAAAATGTAATTTTAAATGTGTTCATTATATGGCATTAATTTTTCATATTTTGCCACATACCCTAAGAGTATATTACGAAATAAAAATGTCAACTTGGAGAGGGAGGTAGAAGGTCATATAGCAGGAGCTCCTGCTTCTGCGTGTTTCTAAAATCTACTTAATAAATTTCGTTAGAAAATGAAAATGTGCAACTTGAGCTGTACGTTATTTGGACACAAACACTGACAGCACCTGTGCCGACTTGGCACGTGTTCTTCATGGAGTTGGTCAACAAAGTTGCCCATTTGTTTGGGGACTTTGGCGCCCAGGGCGCTCATAACATTGGCATCCGTCGGTCTTCGTCTTTGACTGTCCACTCGCACATTATTAGCACCCCGACAACCTGAAGCGCAATAAATAACATACTGTGCGGCATGGCCTTCCCTTCTGCCTGCTCCACATACCCTCATATTTATATTACACTGACTTTTGTCTCCGGTCCGAAGGCGTACACTCTCCTCACTTTATGATGTTACGTGCAAATTATAGAAATTTGTAACTTCAATTTAATTTGCTCTAATTTTGTAATATAGGAGATAGGAGAAGGTACACTTCTCGGAAAAATACGATTTCGACGGAATAAATACTCTTGTAAAAAGTAGAAACTGTTTTTAGCTTAATTGCAAATATTACAATCAAAGATGGCTGGAAGAATCTTAGACATAAAAGCTTTACAGTTATTAGAATTCTGATTAATATTGAGAAATCAATAAACATATTTCGTTTATGTCAACACTTCCTTATAACCGACTCTTACTCGCTTTTATCACTTTTTGTGCAGTGAAAACACCTACATTGCCTTCCTGTGATTCATGTTTTTCATTTTGTTCTCTGCGCTCTGCATGCATGTCTGTGCGTTTTTCCTTTGGCCGCAAAATTGCGTGACCCGTTTGTCTGGCTAAGCTCGAATCAAATGGAAAGCCAGCAATATGACATTTCAATTTTCATCAACAATGGAAAACCAGCCGCAGAGACACCTGCACAACGCAGCCCACAATAACACAACGATAGTGACAACAACCACAGCAACAGCTTCGACAGCGACATCGACATCGACAGCGGCATCGACGCACTTCTAATACAATACAAACGCAATAATATCGGATTTCCGTTTCCGCATCCGTTACGCAGCTTAGTTTACAGTTGCCAGTTTTACTGTGGATCCACAGTCACATGCCGAGCACTGTCGTTTTTTTTTTGCGGGGGTTACTTCCATTTTTTTCTTCCTCTGCGCACAATACAATACAATTTGTTGGTGTTGGACAACATGAGGAGGAGCAGGAGCATCGGCTGCTATGGAAAAACAATTTAGAGCTCACTTGCTTTCTGGCTGGCACTTTAAGCACGCCAGAGCAATAAAAACTTGTTGGCCAAGTCTGCAATGTATGAAATAGTGTGAAAGACTTTCATACAGTTGCCATGGTGCACAACAAAAGCTCATACCATTCGCACACTCACACTCACATTCACTCACTTACTACCTTGCAATTGAATGCATGTTGACAATGACGGCAATCTGGGCAAAGTTCAAGCGACTCAGAACTTCGAATCCTGCAACGGAAATTGTCGCGCAAAGTGCAATAAATCGCGCCTTGGCTGCAGAGACCATTGCCTCGTTTCGCCTTGGCCTGGACATCAAGAACCTGTGGGCCATAATGGATATTGATTGAAAAGTAAGATTGATTTTCATTTCTGTGTGTGCGTATGTCTTAGTTATGAGTCAGCGCGGTCGCAATGACAAGCAAACATGCAAGATATAAGAATGTATATCATGACTGGTGCATTCTCACTTCCTTTATTTATATTTATGCATATTTGTTTTAAATTTGAATAAGTACATATGCTTCTTTTTAATATTATCGAATTTATTTCTGTATTTGTTTAGATATTTGTCAAGATAGTCTTTAAAGTGTATGCATTGGTAGCAGTATAAAAATCACATATGCTTAATTAGTGCAATTGAAATTGATTTAATTTGTAAGAGGTAAACATCAGTTGAAATATGCTACAACCACAGCCAAATTTGATACCGTGCGGCGACTAATAATGCTCGAAGCTGAACTGTATGCAAAAATCAACTCAATTACAAATAGCGGTGGCTCCTGTGGTACCGGCAGTAGTAAACAATGCGACGGCCGCAATATTCTATGGTCTGTATGCGGAATGCGGGCTCGTGGCTGGTAGCTGGTAGCTGGTTACAGGACAGGCAGCTGGTGAAAACGAGACCGAATGAGTGCCCCAAATGCCCCACACAATACACAAAATGTTTTTTAATTGTTTTCCATTGGCATTCGGTGAGTGAAGGTGCATGGCAATTGGGAGGCGAGGCAACTGTGTAGGTTTTTCTGTGCAAACAACATGTACGAGCGGAGAGAATATAAGAGAGATTTAATTTTATTCGGTTTCAAAAACGGCAACAATTTCCATATGCCACAATTGTATTTATTCGAGTTGTTGTTGTTGTGCTGCGGTTATTGTTGTTCATTGTATTTGTTGTTATTGAAGGCAGGCATTGCATTGATTTCAATACATGCTGAAATGCTGAGTGACCCACACGGCGAATGCGTAATACGTTGAATTGGGCTCAAAGTTCTGGACCAGTTTAATCTCTTAAGGCAACCAATTGACTTTTGTCCTTGGTTTATTACGAACTTTTAAGCGCTTCAATGGATCGCTTGGCTAACTTTTTTTATTGTTAATAAATTTTGTTTATTTTCAATAAGCAAATAAAAGCCGAGCACATAAAAACTGTGCACAACTAACATAAAATGTGTTACAAAAACAACGAGGATAGCTCGTTATATGTATGTAGTATATGACAGTTGAGTTAATGCTACAAAATAAACGATATAAATGGCAAAGTTTTCTGTGTGTTTTGCTGTTGTTTTGTTGATTTTTATGGCATTAATTTGTTTAATGCATAAAGGTGGCGGGGCAACTAAAACTTGACTAAATATTTAAATGAAAGCAGAGACATATTCGCATAGATACTATGTGGAAAAACTTTTGCCCTATCAGTTGCACAATTTCACACACACGCACACATACATATTGTATGAAGTTTTCCCCTTACAGAAAACAAATATAAAATGCGTATACGTGATGCTTTTGTTTCCATGCGTTAAATCAGCACATAATCCGAGAGTATTTCCAATTTTATACACACACCCCAATGCTCAACGCTCACACACTGACATACAGCTTGTCAAACAAACTTAAAAACATAAAAAAAAGAAACGACTGCACAACCCTCCATACACACACATACACATACACATACACATACACACACACACACACACGGTCACACAAATGCTGACAATTTGCAAGTTCCTTAAGGTATATACGAGTGTGCGGCAAAGTTTATGCCACGCTTTGTGGGGCGCGTCTTCTGGAGCCGCAACTGAAAGGCAACTAAGACGCACATTCGTATCTGCTTATGGGCCGTCAATCTAAGCCCCAAAATCTTGTCGTTGTCATGTCGTATAAATTAAATGTGTTTATATTAAATGTAAAAAAAAAGAAAACAAAACGCAGGCGAAATAAGCAACGAACAAAAATTCTTTGCTTCTGTCTATGTGTGTCCTTTGATAAAGAAAATATCAGTTGGCAGTTTCTTTTTACTGTTGTTTTGATTTTTTGGCATTATGTATTATAATAAGTTGCACTTGTAAACGGGGGGGAGTAAAAGCTGGATATGTCTTTGATAAATATTGACATGTTAGAGGTTTTGTTTTCGATGTCTGCCGTCTGATACTGGACGTGGACAAGGATGTGGGACAAATGCTGACACGCAATCAGCTGAGATCAGTTAACAATTCTATTTGGATTGGGATTTGCTGTCGTGTTTCTTTCACATTGACAGCAAGTGACATTTCTTGAGGTTTTACAGCCATGAAGGTGTGCTTAGGCAGCGGTCGTGTTTATATTTATAATAACTGATATGTGATAAATTTGACAAGGATAAAAAGCTTGAGAGTGAGATTTTAAAGATCTAAACAACTAGCAGGTAATCAAATAATAATATAATCATTTACTTATAGATATATACTTATATCTATATTAAATTGTATATGTATATTTCTATTTCTATTTATTTGTAATCAGATTTTTTTTTATATTTTTGCTGATAAGGGTCACGCACATGTTGTACATGAATCCCGAATATTTCAGAACATTTTTCGAATTGTAGTATATGTGTATAAAATAAACAATTCTTCGAATTCAATGCCAGCGTAAGCTGACCCTTGAATTATTCAAGTTATGATAAATATTTGAGATACCTTACATACACACAGAAAAGTCAAATTATAATATGGTTGTAGGCAGAATTCATATTGAAATCGGGGATAAACCCATTTTGAGTAGAACAATCGGCAGCATTAAATGTTTCCGGTTGCGTAATGAAATCATTGCAAAACAATAACGACAACATTTCGTTGACTGACTGACTCGTGGCCATGGTTTGGGCTCAACCGAAAGTAATGTGGCCTGTCCTGTCCGTCAGAGATACGATGAAATTGAAATATCAACGTGGATGAGTGTTGGGTTGTGAAAATTTCAAATTATGTTCAACGGGTAGGGACGGGAAGGGAAGGGTGAACAGCAAGCCGCCGCAAAATGTTAGCCGCATGCAGCGAACCGGAAGGAAGCCTACGACCAAATGTCGCTTCCGGTTGCCGTGTTCTGTGTCCGGTTGTGTTTGTTTCAAATGCTGTCGCAAAATTTATAACAGTACCGCTGACGCCGCCATTGCCGACGCCTCCTGCTGATGATGGCCATGATGGAAATTGTGTCTCGCAGCGTATTGTGGTACGCACTTTGAGCGTCGGCTCCGACTCCGACTCTGACTCCGATTCTTGGCTCTAGATCACATGCATATTTAATGCGCTGCCGGCAGTGTCAGTTTTGGCTATTGCACGTTGTTGGTACGAGTATTAGCAGCATATTTTGCTTTTGGGTCACTTCCAGCAGCTGTCGACGACATATGCAATTGTAGCGGGTTGACCCATACTCAACTCTAACTGAGAACTTGGCAAGCAAGATAGCTGAATGAAAAGTTTCTCATATCAGTGTGTGAGAGAGAGATTTGCGCTAAAACCACTTTGTGGTGACGCCAAAACTTCTAGCCAAGTTAAAAACTATTGTCATTCTGTTAAGTGGTCACATTTAACACTTGGGGCGCTGACTCCGAGATGCTACTGGAAAAGGATATATATATCGTATAGACCAAGGAAAAAAAAACAGCAAGACAGCAAATAACTAAGAGAGGGAAAGAGCTACAAAGCAATGAGTTATGTGAAATGGCTTGCAGTTTTGTTGTTCCTTTTCTGTTACTGATAAACGAGCAATGTGGTGTGGTGGGAGAATTGTGCTCATTATTTGCTTGTTGTCACAGTGACAACAATGCCCGCATATGTGAAATGTAAAGCATATATAATCAAATATTAAGCATACGCAGTGTGGAACACACAATTTAAGAGCAGCACATGACAAATGGGTCAAATCCTGAAGTTATACAAGTATTATTATGACTTCAATTTAATGCTTCTTTCGATAAATAACTTCAGACACATACTTTGATTTGATCCTACCGTCCTTTTGCTCAACCCTCTTCTCGCTGCCCACTTCATTAAACTTTGATGCTTATTTACGCCCCTTTCTCTTCTTTTTCGCTCCCTCTCTCTCTGCTTTTCTTTCTATTATCCATTCTCAACCTATCGTTTTCTCTGCTTTCGTCTCGCTTTAACTTAATTTAAGTACTTCGCCTGAAGTCGACCTGCTGCATTGGTCCTTGCCTCAAGACCGTTGTCAGCAGCGTTCTGTGCGTCACCGGGTAAATGTCAGGACATCAGGACTTGATGAAGTGCCGAACGGTTGGAGCTGTCATTGCTGCCTGCCTTTCGGCCCCGGTTGATACGGGAAAGCAGTCCTTGCAATTGAAACTTAACATTACTCCTTGCTTTCCTTTGCTTTTACTTTGCAGACTCACTTTGTTGCCCTTTGCTCGAGTGGGTAATTAAAAGGGACGCGCTTCAGTTGGTTTCATATTTTGAACTTTTAAATTTCCCTACACAACTTTGATTGCCTACAACAATTTTTGATACAAGTCTTAAACAAATTTAAACTTACATGTAGATAATATTTAGGTGTTAATTAAATTGTATTGTATTGTCAATCATTTCATTTGACAATTTGTTGCGGTCAGTCAAACAATCTACACTTTCGGAACATTAAAGTTCAGCTGGCTGAAGTCCTGAGCCTAAACAAATAGCAGATAAGCCGTTAAAGCACTTTATCCTTTTCAATCCCCATTTTCCCCTTTTTGTGGAGCAAGTCAAATATTAATTTTTGCTTCAAAGCAGCTCGTTTCACGCTTAAATGACAACTAAGAGTTTGAAAATCAAACAAAATGAATGTTAAATTAAAAATTAAAATCAAACTGAAGAGGATAGGATATTTCAAACAGCACGAATTAAGTATACTCTATAAAAGTTTCCCACATACTTACTGGCTTAATTTAAAGAATGTTTTCTTTAGTTTGGTCTACTTCAAAAGCTTTAAAATAGTATTCCTTAATAAGCTCGTGTTGCTGCATATATTAAGCATTCCCTGTGTATTGTATACGCACACACACACACACACATACGTGTAGACACACTTGGCGGATTGTGCTTTCAAAGGGCGTACAATGCGCGTGGCCAAAATGGTCAGGAAGTCCAAGTGCCAACGGAAACTTTTAATTGTTTCTGCTGTTGCTTTGCGCTTCCGTTTCTTGCCAAGAAACGACATGGAGCAAAAAAAGAACTGGAATCGGTATAAAGCTCAAGAAGAAAAACAAAAAACCACATAATATAAAAAATCAAGCAGGCAAGCAGCGAAGCAATCTACCTCACATTGCACATTGTTGAGTTGCCTTTGGGTTATTTGGCTACTTCTTTTGGCCAGCGAACGACGCGCATGTCGTTCCGGCTTTCTTAACTTTATCGTCATCCAGAGTCTCTCTGGCCATTGTCGCTGCTTAACTGGTTGCCGGTTTGGCGCTCAACTTGACAGCTGCAGGGTATATGCGGACTGGGCTGCATGAGAGGGAAGAGCAGCGTGCAGTTTACGAGGTTATTAAAAATCTCATTATCATTGTCGTTGTGGCGTAAATTTTAATTGTCCGTTAAAAATGTCCCTTTTTTTGCTGCTCCTTGTGGCTTTCCGAAATCAATTTAAACTTGTTTGACCAACTTGATTAGATTGAAATGAATTTGCGTAATACTACCACTGTCCCTCAGCCTTCCTGTCAGCCTCTGTCTCCGCTTCTGTTCTTGCCTCGTCTCTACCTCCGACTTAGTCATTCTCTTAGCCTCCTTCTCAGTTGTAACTCCTTTTCTGGTTTGTGATATGTTTGCAAACGGCATTTGAAGTTGGGTGTTAGTTTCAAAGGCAACGCACAATTTACAACAGTTTCATATTACAAACTCGCTTGTACATAGTATGTGTTCATGTTTGTATAGGTATATCCTTGTCAGTGTGCCAATGTCTTCGTCCCAGCGGCGTTTTGCATGTTAAACATGTGAATAATGCAAATTGTTCACACACATCCATCTATATCCGTTCATGTCCATCCAACCATCAGGTATCTAGCTGTGGGATTTACTCAGCTTGGCATCAGGACACAGTTTATGTATGCTTCACTTTGCTCGTTGAACGTGTCCTTACACAAGTCACTAGCTCACTGTCAGCTCACAAGAAGCTGATCGCTAAATTTACACGGATAATGGTCAGCATAGCATTACTTAAAACATATTTGTGTTACTAGATATTTAAATAATTTCCTATTTTAGTTTGTCTAGAAGAACATAAATCATTTGTATTTTAGAAAATTACTATAATAAAGTAAGAAGAAAAGACAAACTAAACTAAGCAGGAATTTGTTTTTATGTAGCTAAGAGAGTTTTAACTTAATAATACCTTTTCTTATCCTTATATAAATCTCAGATTTAAGTACAATAAATTATTAAATGCCTCTTTAAGAAAAGTCCCGTAAATACTTAGCAACAACAAGTTAACAAACTCTTTAAGGCTAAGCTCCAAAGTCATTAGTCAATTTTCATAGAGACAACAACAAGACAGTTGAAGCCCTTCGCATTTCGGCCACCCAGAAAAGTCACGAAGCTGAGCTTCTTGAACTGATTTGTTGGGCCTAGACAACAAAGAGGCGAACGACTTGAACCAACAGCAACTGAAGAAGGCACAGGCAGCAGCCACTTGAGCACAAAATAATCCTTAATTACACATTGGAAGCACGTAAATGTAATTTTTTGTACACTTCTTGCTGGTACTATGTCCATGTTTTGGCCAGGCCGTAAACGGGCAAGGGAAAATTATGTTAAGACACGATTTGGTGATTGGCCTTCTGAGCATAACAAGAGAGAGAGAGAGAGAGAGCGTCTGTAGCAGAGCGACTTTACTGATTGGCTGACTTTGTGGCTAAGTCCGCCATAAATGATTGTTGCCTTTAGTGATTTTGAAGGACAATGCCACGCAATGGCTTAGGCACAGTTGTTGTTGTTCGTTGTTACCGACAATTTGTAAATGGTTATGGGTTATGGTCTGCTTGCTGGGATACGTTTCCTGCAGTTTTGTACTCACAGGACTTCACTAATTTGTGCTCATTTTGTAGTGTTTTGCAATTCCTATGGGCATTAGAAAGATGAGTATACTCGAATTGTGAGAAATAACGTTTTCTTGCATGTTTTTTTAGGTATAGTTAGAATATTAGAATTAATTTTATAATTTGCAATGATGCATTTCAATTAGATACTTAATTAATTTTGTATGTAAATTTATAACTTTAATAGCTTAAGTTCATGAACTTCTTCAATAGAATTTTGCATGTTGCATGCAGGCACTCCCATATTTATGCAGCTGCCCCAACGTGCAAATTACGATTGCAGCTGGAAGCACTTTGTGTGAGTACCGCGTGCCTATCACCAAAACAGAAATCATTTGTTTTTTGTTGGCTGCCATTTTTTTATGGTTGTTTTTAAAGAGCGCGCCTTTATGCCAATGTATTTTTAAGGTGTACTCGTAATATCTGAATGTTTTCTTTGTAAATTAACTTTAATTAAAGTGGCTGGCTATGAAAATTTAGAGTATTCACAACGATGTACATTTTCACTACCTTCCCTCGGTTTCTCTTGCATTTTTCACACAAGTTTTTTCTTTGTGTGTTGACTATGAAAATCAATATGCGTATATGGAAATTGCATATTCAAAGCGCATGCAAATGGAAAATTTGAGTTATGGTATTCGAGTTCGAGGAATGGGGGACGGGAAGGCGTTTGTGTTCTGGAAAATGCATTGCTATTGTTTGCAAACCAAATACAACATGCTGAGCTAGAAATTAAGAGAACTGACTAAAAATGCATGCGGTTTTCTTTTGTTGTTGGCCATGTCGATGGTGCTACTACTGCATGAAAATTGAATTTCAAATGATTTAAACTGCATATATATATACATATATATATTTATAAACCACCATTATTTGTGTGTATGGTTGAGTATAGAAATGATAAACCTTCAATTTTCTGAGTATGGCAATTATATTCGAATATATTTGCAGTGTGAAATGGAATTTCGCTGTCTCCTGCTATTATTGAATTAATATGTTGTATAAAATTCATGACAATAAAACCCGCTTAATGAAAACATATGCAAAAACCCATACATAAAATTAGCAAACAATTGTCTGCGAGTTGTTGTTGCACTTGCAGGTGGGGCACAGCATCACAGTAAACAAATTTTAAATTTTAAATAAAGAAAATAAAGAGACAAACAGACAGACAAGGGTACGTACGTATGTATGTGAGTATGCGTGTGTGTGTTTGCATAATGTTGCCTATTTGTTGAACGAAATTGGCCAATCGACCGCGCTGCTGGCCGCCGTTTCGACGGGTGCTTAAGCGTGGACTCAGCGTACGTTATTTCCCCTTTGTGCGTGGATGTTGCTGTGTGTGTGTGTGTGTGTGTCCTGTTGTCAATGTGCATAATACCGTTATCGCACTGTGACAGCAGCAGGCTCAGGCTTGCACACACAGCTGGGCTCGAAACCCGCTGGCGATTGTGTGTGTGTGACAGTAAAAAAAAAACACTGCTGAGGGTCAAGCATATTAAGCAGACCCCCGAAAAGTATGCTACAACTTTTTTTGGCTTGCTTCAAACACGCGGAAGTTGTTCTGACAGAGGGCAGTCTATAACATTAACCGTGACCATTATGTGGCTTAATTAATGCTCCCTACAGGGCTATCAATAATATATTTATTTAATTTCTTGAGAAAGTGCTGTTGTTTTCGGTATCAAGAACGATTTTAAATATTTCTATAAGATTAGCTTTACAGCAGACATAATTATTAAGCTGACATCAAATCAATAAGCCCGAAAAAGACTAGTTTGTTGAAATGCCTCTAATAATTGAAATTTACAGGAGTTCTTGTGTTTTAAATTTCAAATAAATAGTTGAGAAAAGTTCCCCATATCCTATAACGTTTTTTCTCAGGAGCCACGTATTAATTTTCATTATTTAATAACTAAATTTATATACAACGTATCTTTTACATTTGACCAAGGAAAACAAACGTGTTTCCAAAAAAATGAAGCCGCCAAATCAAAAAAATATTTACACACACACACAACATCAAAGTCAAGTATTTATTTTTGCCATTCAGGCTAAAGTCAAAGCACAGTTGTGGCCAAAAATATAAAAGCGAGAAAAATGTCAACCGCCAAGCGCCATAATAAAGCTCAAAATAAAATCAATTACGCTCGATTAACTGAAATAGTTACATAAATTTCAAATAACGCCGGACTAGTCGAAGTCGATGTCAGAACAATTGAAGCGCAAAATCCACAAGAGGACGCGCAACATTTTGCGGCATAATGACAATTTCCAACGAGACAGTCAAATGAAACACATTCATTCATACAATGACTGGCAGATAGACGGAAAGAGACAGAAAGCTGGAGAAGGAGTGAGAGAAAGGGAGAGAGGGGGAAAAACTGGATGAGGAGACCGCGTAGAAATAACTATTAACATTATATAAGTAAGAAAAATTTCCGATTATTTTCCGCAACATAAAACAAAAGACAACAAACAGCACGCAAACCACAACGAAGACGAAACCTTTTGGCTTGCCTTCATATATACGTAGTAGCATAAACAAGGCGTGTGAGAGTAGGTTGAGTGTCGTGGGAGGGGGAAAATGCTGGGAAAAATAATAAATAATACCATTTGATGCTCAAAGCGAAGACAACGCATTTAAAATGAGCGAATTTGCACGCTTGTACCACAGTTGCCACCATATTCCACCCCAAAATAATCAAAATATACCCCATCCACCTCATGGTCCCTGTTTTAAACTACCCCCAAATTTGCGGTTCAGACTTAGTTCCTTTGCTGTGGCACTTTGTTGCTGCTGTTGTTGTTTGCAACTTTACGCGCAATTAATCTAAAATAAATTCGTTTATAATTTGACAACAACAGCGAATGAAAACGCAAAAAATGGAAACAAAAAACGAGTATTCAACTAAAGCAATGTCTTTCCAGCTTTAAAATAATCAAATGTCAAAGTTTTCCATTCAAGGTCTAAACAGTCATTTAACTTGCCGCCAAAATTCAATTGCTGAGACCAATAAACGCTGCCAACAGTGAATTTAAGACACACACAATAAGAGACTCCTGTTGCAGTCAGTTTCTTTTCCTGTGGGTGGATCGGTAGAGGGTAGAGACATAGCGGGAGGGTTTTCGGGGTTGCTTTTGAGTCTGACAGCTCTCGGGTTGAGGTTCGGGTTCAGGTCAACAAAGCAAAATCATTTGAAATTGAAAGACTCGGCGAAAATTGTGCGAGTGCAGCCGCCTCGGGGAGTTATTTTTTTGTTGTTGTTCCAATTGTTGTGGCGTAGCTCGTAAATTATTATTTAATGACAGACGAAATTGAAAATAAATTTAAACCTAATAATCGTTGAAATAAACGCAATAAATTGCGTATTGTGTGGCAGTGTTAAGTTATAGGAATGTTATCTGCTCTCAATTGAAGTTTAATTAAAATAAGTGCAACAAGTTGTAGCTAATTGAAGAACGATTAAGAATAGAAACCATGTACTCACCCCTTATTAAATGACATGCATATAGCTTTAACACAAATTGTAATAATAAGTCTTTGTAGTTGATAATTTAAGCATATTTTCACAATTCATTAGCGTATACTTAATATACATGTTAACCATTCATAATCAGTGTTGATTGCAACACATGATCATCAATATGTCTGAAGTGTATTTACCCCTAGGTGGCCCTTAGCCCCTGGACGATTGAGTCTGTCAAGTAGCGTCTGGCAAAAAGCTGCCCCTGGGCTTCACAAATGAGACGCAACAAGCACAACTTGTAACCACTCAAGTTGTTGCCCCCTCCTGCCCGATACGTGTAGCAGGCGCAACAGCGTAAACAGAAGTTGAAAAGAGAATTCGGTATTAGCCAAGAACAACAACAAGAATAAGAGGAACAACAGAAACAACTTCAAAATGCCCAAGCGCCGACTGACTCCACGTTACGTGTGAACAAACGCACAAAGTTGGACAGCATTGAAGGAAGTCGGGGCGACGGCAATGGAGATGGTGATGGAAACGGGGAGGGGGAAGAAGTGTACTTGCCAAGGATGTTGCGCCATATTAGCGCCGCGTGTCGGATAATTTATGAAATGGCATCGTCGGCCGAGGCAGGCAGCAGGGGCAGTCAGTTCCGATGCGGGAGACTCTGACTCGGCAGCTACCTGTAAATATCTTTAAAAGGCGCTGTTAAAACAAATTACTGTCTGGTTGCTGTTTTTGGGGTCCCCAATGCCACAATGCGTGTCGTGTACCTCAACCGTGCCGTGGCTTTGCCACCAGGCACCAGGCACCAAATCCGCTTCCTTCTGTGTGCTGGAGCACGCACAAACGAAAGTTATTAAGCGAATTTCTCAGGCAACACGGCATGAAAATTCCCACGAGAATATTCAACACCCACGCGGCCGAGCTTCTTGTTGTGTATTTTCGCAGTTGTTGTTGTTTTTGGCTTACAATTTCCGGGGTCTGCATCTAATTTTTTGGCAGGGCTGAGAGACAAACAGATAGACTGACTGGCAGGCAGCCCGACAGCTACTTGACAGTGTTGTCAATTTAATTTTAAAGTTGTCGCATATGCAACTTTTTCTTGAGATTTTTTACGAGCCATCAGTTTGTCAGCCAATATATATTTGGGATATGCACAGATGAGTTTCCTATAAATTTCTGAGCAGCTGAGTTAGCTTGATGAAGTCTCCATGGCTTCCATTTGGCAATCAAGTTGAAGTTGGGCTCAAGAATGTGGAGTTCATTAAAGTTAAAGATATTGAAGCTGCGCTGCGGCTGGCAATTGAGGGGGGCATGGATTCAGCCCAATAAACTTAATGCAAATTACAAATTTGTGCCAAAAATTAAGTTAAATTATGCCACAGTCAACGAGAACGACGACAACAGCATCAACGATAGCTACAAGGACGGCTACAAAGCCCAAGCACAATAAAGAATACCACAAATTGCGCTGAGCCCTGAGAGCAACGCCCAGCTAACGGTCGTCTCCCCAAACCGAAGAAACAGCAGGAACAGAATCAGAAGGAGCAGCAGGAACAGCAGGAACAGCAGGAGAAGAAGTAGCTACCTTCATTCTGCGTAGACAAAGAAAGTACAACATTTTTTGTGCCCAGCGCACAAATTGAAAATGAAAAGTCAGAACTTGAAAATGATAATCAACGTCAACAAATTTAGCTGGTGGAATCGTGCGGGGGCAACATGAACATGGAATGGAGGCAGTCTGTATAATGATCTAATAAATTTCATTACCGCAGTAAGCAATTTTTGCATTTGGTGAAGCAAAAAGTTGAAGCTGGTTCAGTAGGGGAGCAGGGAGACTTTATGCGGATAGCTGCTAGCTACTACTTACTTATTAGGTGGCATGTTAGGGGGCGGAACACGCATGTTATATGTCTCGCAAGGTATGCTGTAAGCAACCTTTCTCTCCCCCTGTCAGGTGTTTAAACTTTTTAGCTGCTCACTTGAGGTGCCTCTAAATTGGCAGCAGCAAACTCGCGTGTGTCGCTGTACGCACTTCAAAACTTGTGAACTCGAATCCAGTCATCGACCCACTTGGAGCTGCCACTGCTATAGCTGAAGCTATTGCCAATGCCAAGCCTCAGAAAGTATGCTGCATATGTCAGCAGTTTCTTCCTCTTCAGTTTTTCTTTTGGCATTGGGATTTGAAGTTGTTTTTTTGTGCTTGCCATTTTCCTGTGAACGCTTTGTGTTTATTTTAGTTATTTGGTTTATTGCGGAAATTTGTAAATTTGCTAGAGGGGTTATCCTTCGTGTATATACATGGTCAGGACAGGAGTAGGGGCAGAACCCAAACAACACGCAGGAAGGACGGAAGGAGTTAACAGAGGGTAGACTCAATATTGATATGTGTAGATAAGCATTTAGTTGGCTGCAAGGCAGACTTGAAATTGGAATATGTTCAATTGAAGAGATATTATATATTTTTTTAAGCATTCTTTATATTTTCTAAAGGAATTAAATATGCTAAGGATTTGCTGCTTAGAAATGAGTAAAGCAATTATGTTAATGAAAACGGTAAATCGAGTTCCAAGCTCAAAATTAAATAAATAAATAGGGTTTGGCACTTATGTAAGTATATATAAATATGTTTAAATAATTTAATACTTAATTATTAATTTAAATATTTATTCTTATAGGTATTTACTTAATTATTTCAATGCAGTTAAATTTAAATATGATTTAATTATGCGCGGATGGGATTCATGCCTAATTTTAAATGCCGTCCACCTTCTGTGAAAATCAAAACCGTTTTCACTTATGTAAATTTGATTTTCACATTCGTTGCATTAATTAAACAATAATCTGTACAAATAATCACTTGGAATGATGTCAAGATATCTATGTCGACTACTTTTTGAGTAGGAGAATTAGGTACATACATCATAGCTTACCCGCAGCCAGGCCATTAGGAGGGTTCATAAATAAACTCCTGAGGCACAACCCCTGGCAGCAATTACGTATACTAACGCACCATTTGGCATGGCCTATAAGTAAGTGGGAGTACGCAGTGGGCGTGGGCGTGGGCGTGGGGTCAGCCGCCATAAATAATGCCACTTAATTGTTTTACAAAGCATAATTTTATCCTTTCGTAAATCCAGTGTTTTACAAACGTTTTCCGAAAACACACACCGAGAACAGAAAACAAACAGCAGTGAAAAAATTGGGAAAGGGCAAAGCGGCAAATGGCGCCTTTTTCTTTTGCCGCACCAGCTTAAATATGAATTAATGGCCAATAAAGATAATCTTTTACACATTCGCGTACGCAGCGCATTAAAAGTTAAATTTATGTAGACCCTCAATACTCCCCTCACCGAAATTCTCTTAAAATTCTTTCTTTTTTTTTCTGCACACGCAGCAAATTTTCATTTCTGCGTTGCAATAGTATTTTTAGTGTGTCTATGGAAAAATTAGTTAAGCCAACGAACATATGTTCGACTCGAAAGTTGGCAGAGAACTTATTTGATTCTCTTATAAGTTTTCTATGAGACTGTCTTTCGAATAAAAAAGAAACTCCTCATTCACTTCCGAATTCAAAGAAATCCCAGCTGACTCTGTCTTTGAAGTGATTATCTGTTGTCCATCCGACTTCACTCGCGTCAAGCACTGTGCATCATTTGCTGCATATTCAATTTTATTGAGTATACGCAGTGTGGCCTCAAGCAGAAGCAACAAAAAATACTCATTAATATTTCATGTTTAGTGCAAATTATTCAAAACAATGCGGCCAAGATGAACGCGAGCAGCATCAACAAAAACGGCCTTCGTCCTGGCCCCAGTCCCCTCTATCCAGTGGATATCCTGCGGCCACAGCGCGTGACAGCCAAAAGTCAACGCTTCGGACTGGGGCTTAAGTGCTAGGCAGGCCCTTGGGTCGATCTCTCTGTGTGTTTGGGTGTGTGTGGATTTGCCGGTCGCTGTATCAATATTTGTGTTAATCTGTCATTTTTCGTCGTTTATGAGTATTTGAATTTGTTGCAGTGGCAACTGTGGCAATCGCAGTGGCATAAAATTTTCATGCGACTTGTGTCAGGCTCTTCCGCTTTTTGCCGAATGCTTGCGGAAATGTGATGATTATTGGTTGTACAAATAGAAAATCCTGTGTTGACACAGTTCTGTTTGAGAATTGGTCGAGAACGCCAACAGAAATTGAGTCATCTGAAAAATGTGAGAGTCAGTGCTGTTTGACAACACAGAATGCGGTAGCACAATGAGATACATTTATAAGTAAACTACGTGTATTATCCACATTCTCTTAGAGTTTCATTTGGCCCTAGATCTATGGACTGTTGTCGGCGACAACAACCGAAATGCAGGACCACTTATTTCGCTCAATTGGCCTCAGAATAATGCGACTGTCTAATGCAACATTAAAATATTTCGCACATTAATTTTGGACCGCTCTGTTGACCAGACAGCCGAGTGCCAACATTCCAAGTTGGCAAATATTGTTACCAGAAATTTGACTGCCGCCCACACAAACAAAAAAAAAATGAAATAAAAACGGCAACAATTTTCATAAAGCAAAACATTTATTATATTTGCCAAATGGAGTGTGTAGTCCCATATAAGGTCCCATAGTCAAAACTATTCGGATTATATGAGAAAACTGTTCTCTTTTTTTTACTGTTGCTATGAGTGTATTTGACCAAAATAAAAAGGGTTGTGCGTACACATAAAAGAAAATTCTGCTGTTGAGGAGACAAATTTGCATATTTTTAATATTTCTTAGCCAGACAGACAACGAGACGGACGGATTGTAAAAGCAAAATTTATGTGCGTGCGTTTGAAACACTTAAGTAAATTACATTTGAGTGGGCGAGTGGGTGCTCCATTGTTCAAATTGTTTTCTATTTTGCACAAAATGCAAATTTTTAAGCACTCATTGGTCTATACTTAGGTACAATCAAACGCTTAGTGAGCTTGTCTAGCTTAGAATTTTGACTTAAGGAGTCTAATCACAATGTGAAGTGGCAACAAAATATGCATATAGTAACTTATATTTTAAACTGAATTTAAAACTCTTCTTAAAAAAAGAGTGTGTCGTACTTTTTTAATTACACAAATTTCAACTAAAAATAGTAATATTTTTAAAATCAATATTCTTTGAATAAAACTATATTTAAATTCTTTGGAGCAATGCATTTTTATTCATAATAAATTCTTAACGAAATAATTAACTACACAAATACAAAAATTAGTTTCATAAAGTTTTCATTGACTGCATTTTTTAAATTCAATTCAAAATTGAGTTGATTCAATAAAGTAATAAATATCCAAAATATTTACTGCATAAGTGAAGTGAATATTTGCTGCAATTAAAAAGCGCATTGAAAATGCAACATAAAGGCGGAAAAAAAGGCTCTTAAATATTTAAAAGGCATACAATTTTGTTATTTTGCTTTCTTTTGAAGCAATGCAGCGGCATGTCGCCACAGTTTTTGTGGCCAATAAACAAAAATTATTGTGCTCAAATAAGCGTAAATGCATGTAAATGGCAAATGGTTGTTGTCGGTTTGATTGGTTGGTTGGTTGCTGGTGTTGTTGGTTTGGTTTGGTTGCATTGTTGCCAAAAGTGTTGAGCTGCGTTGAGTGGCACGTTGAGTATGAGAACAACGATGAGAATGAGAATCTCGATGACGATGACGAGAATGAAAAATGCAGCAGAACAGCAACTGTTAAGCTTACGCCGGCGTCGCATATTATTCCAGAAATGAAATGAAATGGAAGTTGCGAGCTGCACACGTTTTATTGGCATGAGCACACGAATGATTTGACAACAAATCCGAAAACCGGAATCCTCAAACGTCATCCAGAGCACCAAGCTGAGCAGTGAAAAAATCGAGCCAGAGATCTACATATAAAAACGTTCGCAATGAATTTTTATAACCACCAAACGGCGAACTGGCAAATTAAATCAATCGAATCGAATGCAGTCACAATTCAAATGGAAAATGTTATAAATCGAATGCCAAGGGTAGGCAAACGGCAGGGGAAAGGGGACATGAACTGACGCCAGTGATCAGCCAGACTAGTAATCATTTAGCGGTTTTGTCTGTGCCCTTTTTATACCCCTATACTCGTTAACTTCCTTTTTTTTACGGCACACTTTGTTAGCGTTTTGCGGTACATGGGTAGTAGGGGAAAAGTATTTCAACTTTGAACTGTCTGTTGGAAATCTCAATTAAGCTTTTTGATTAATGATGAGAGCATTTCCGGTGATGTTAAGAACACTTTTATAACAGACTTTCATGGCATAAGAAACGAAAGTAAATACCAATTGGTTATAGAAGTTAAATGTCTGACTTATCTTTATACTGACAAAGAAATTTATGACTTTAATTTATAAATAACACTTGTAAGTATATGCTGATTTTGTGTAAGTAATAATATTTCAAAAATTAACATAGTATAAATATAGCTGATATTCTTATAAGCAAATAATATTGTGTATGTTCCTTTCTGAATTTCAAATAATTTGTTATTATCAATTTTCAATTTAAATATATATTTAAACACCCATTTTGCCTCATAGTTCATCAAAGTAAAGCGCATAAACATTTCTAATAAACAGTAATGCGAACAACGTAAAATTGGCATCAATCATCAATCATGCATTACGGCTGACAGCATTGAAACTAAATTTAATTTGTAATTTTATTAGACACGCTGAGAAAGTAAGTACAAGTTTTTGAGCCCAGGATGTGTCCATTAATGTCAGGCACAGTCAGTTCCTTGCTGTCTGCTTGATTATTGATTGTTTAAAAGACAGAGTCTAATGCAATTAATCAATTCATTAAAATATGGCGACGCATTTACCGCCATTTCTGACTGACGTAACAGCAAAACTAATAAACCTAATTTTTTAATGACAACTTAATGCATAATCATTAACTTCGCCTTCAGCTTATGCAAGAACATCACCCATCCGCCACGTTGCCGGGCAGCTGGTCTGCCTGCCCGGCAAATTGCTTGTAAAAAAATCATTTACTTTTTGATAGGCTCCCGCGACGCAGCGCAATAATAATTTTTATGTTCGACCAGGGACTGCGCCTAGAAATGAGGCTCGAATGTGCTGTTTTTAGGATTCGATTCCCAATTGTTCAAGTCCCTATTCAACTGCTACCCCAATTCCGTTTATTGATGTCCCACTGTGTCTGACCATTATTTTGTTGCTAATTTCTGTTGTTCGTATACTCCAAAAGGCAATGTCAAAATTATCTTTAGGTTTCAGGAAGACTCATTTGTAGATGTTCCAAATTTAGCAAATTTTCCAATCAATTAGTTTTCAAATTGACTTTTTGGTTGACAAGCAGCAGACGAGACCCAATACTCAATTTGGGAACCAAATCATGTGCCACGCAGGTAGCAAAACCCCAAAAAGTCAATCCAATTCAAAACTGAGAACAACTGACAGGAAGACAGAGACACAGACAGACTGCTGGTGGAAAGGAAGTCAAGGTAACCACATTTGGACACTGTGTTCCAATCAGTCTGACTTCAGGTCGAACTGTAACTTTTGGTTTGACTTGAGATTCCATTTGAATGCCTCTAAAGGTTGCATAATGAACAAGCCAGGCAGACACAAAGTTTTGCTCAATAAACCAACAACTGGCAATTTAATGGCAAAGCCTGATAATTAATATGTGTGAGTGTGTGCGTGTAGATGTGTGAGGGAGTATGTTTGTGTCGCCATCTCGCTTTCTAATTAATTAATTAATACATGCCGCAAAATGCTAGCTAATAAATTAGGCTACCAGGTGAGTCGAACATTCACAAAAAGCAACAAAAAAGAATTCAGTTGCTGCTAAAAGCGAGCATCCAAAAACTGGCCTTGGATTTGGCTTTTAGCTATCGGACTATCACTTCTGAGTGTGTGTGTGTGTGATTGTGAGTGTGAGCCAAATTTATGGCCAGGTCCTGTGACATTTGAGCCCATATCCTTCGTCAGTCTTTGCGCAGCAGCAGCAAGCGAGCAATGTGGGCGTGACCTTTCGCCCAGATCGTATGATGACATTTTAAAGTGTAGCTGCTTTAACATTTTGACATTGCTTTTTAATGGGCTTAACGAGCATCCGCTCCAAATTCGACAGCGAACCGTTAATGAGCACCACCAGCAGTAGCAGCTACAGCATCAAACATATTGAATGACAGCGTCAAATTAAAGGCAAACAAATTGTACTGTGTCGATCGTATGACAAATGTTACACCAAACCACCTAAGCAGCTGTTGTTGTAGTTGTTGCTGGTGCTGCTGCTGTTGCTGTTGCAGCACTGCGAACAGCTGATTGACCTCGGGCCGCGGCAAGGACATCATCTAATTAAATTTTGTTAAGGCCACTTTACAAGCGAGCTTTTTGTAGGTACAACAGTTTTAATTTTTTTCTTTTTTGCTGTTTTACTCGCAGTTCAGTTTACCGCAATTACAGCAATTAACACTAAGCAATTAAATGCAACAACAATGCAAATTACGTGCTGCCTGCAACGAGTGTGCGAAATGCTAAAAAAAACAACAGCAGTAAAATATACTAAAAATAAAATAGAACCGCAATAAAATTTACGAAAACTTTTCGAATATCACATGCTCTTTAAAATAACGTAATTTATAAACTAATTTTAATATATTTACCCATTATGGAATTTATTGTAATGAATACTTTCCAAGTCAGTTAAATAATTCTTAATATTAAAATTAGTAATGGATCATGTTATTCTGACATATATTTGTATATAACAACTTTTGAATAATTCTAATATGTACAGGTTGTTTTAAGATGTGTTAAATATACATTGTTTAAATTTTTATATTTAAAGTAAGACATCAGTTAAGAATATTTAAAATAAAATAAAACTGTAATACAATTTTTAAATAATATAATTTATTACCTAACTAGTTACACATCTTAATCGATGTACAATTTAAGGCATTTAGGTAAATATTATGTAATATTTTAATTAATTAATTAATCACTTTACTTTTGAATATATGTATATGTGTATATATTAATTTTTAACTAATTCCAATAAATGTTATCAATTCAATATTAATTTTAAATGTATATATCAAACAGTATATGTTAAAGAAATATGTTAAATTCTAATGCTCACATTAAATTGCTTATTAAGTAGCTAATAAACTCTCTGCTAGCCAAGTGTATTAGAACAAATAAACATCGTACTGTTCACAGCATCAGAGGAAGCCCATGGCGCTGGCGGAAGCCGTGCGCTGCAATTTTAAATATTGCCGGCAGAAGCAGATGGACTGTGGGACAGACAAGCGAACAGTCGGGCTCTGATGCTGTTGCCGCTGCCGCTGCTGCTGCTGTTGCCGCTGCCGACAGCGAGGTGGCGTCAGTGTTCGCTTTGGCGGTCTCTGCGTTAAATGCGGACCACAAAATGCAGCGCATAGAAGCACTAATTAAGTTAAACATAGACACATGCAAACAGACTTGCATACGCGCACACACACACACACTCACACACTCGCACACACAGCCATAGACAGAGTTGTACGTGCTCGTTGCTCAATAATTAACTAGCAACATGCACGCAAATGTTTTCCACCCTCGTAACTCCTTCTCACTCCTCCCTTCGACGTTTCCCCACTGAAGTATATTTTGTTTACCTAGCTGTCGACTAAAGATTCCAAATGGCATTGCACTTGAAATTATTTAAAAAGACTGAATAAATAGTAGAATCTCAAGCTTATGCCGCAAACTGTAGCATATGTACATACATATGTCTATCTCTTTTCTCTTTTCTCTTTACGATTTATTAAATTTCAACAATTTCATTTGTAGCTTTGGTAAGTCGTAAGTTGTTCAGTAAATTTATAACCAAACATTGTATTGCCTACACAGTCTTTCGTGCCCCCTTCAAGTAACTGAAAAAGTGACAGGCCAACATTGTGGGCAGAATTTCAAATGCACGAATAAGTAACCAGTACCAGTAATTTATATAGTTTGGTTTATCAGTAAATTGTCGAATTATTCTATCTCAATGATCTGTTTGCTTGTTCATTAAAATACTTTATATCTTAACTATAAAATAACGCATTTCGATGAAGCCTTCGACATTTGAACTATACACATGTGTTACTAATGTGGTTTAGTATATTCCTGTGTACATTAATCCCCAGACAACAACAAAGAGCATTGACAACAACAACGAGCAAAGACAGCATCATCGAGCTGATGCAACTAAGGCGAATTCACTCAAAGGCGAATTCGCGTCACGATAACCGAGCGACCTAAGAAGACCGGAGACCGAGACGACGAAGGGAGTTGCAGTTCGGCCTCTGACTTGGAATGTTGCGAAAGCATCAGCTCAAAACGACGAATCAGTAAGATCACTAAATACTATATTTACTCAATTAAATAAATAATCCCTACCTTTAAAAGCTTCAACCTAGATCGTATTCGTTCTATATCTACTCCATATAAATTGAATTGCCTTATTAAACTATTCTAAATGAAGAATCAGTACACAAATTTTCTACGTGCATAGACAATAACTATAGTCCCAGTTTTAGCATTAAAGAATTATTGAAATAAACTGGTCTAAGACAATTTGTGACAAGTGTGGAATACCCATTGACTGACTGTATAAAATTTAAAAAATTAAATACTTTTTCGGTTTGTATTTTCTGGCAAATGTTATGCAGAAAATATAGAGCTTGAATTCCATGTTTCTATTTCCTGAAAATATATTTTCCATTCAATAGTTATACTTGTAAATATGCGAATCAGTGTATTAGTGTATATTCAAAAAAACCCCGCCAATAAAATCCGATGAAACGTGTTGGGGCATATAAAAAGTTGCCACAATATGACAGGCCATTCAATAACTGTGTATCTATGGGCAGTAAACAGCCACAAGCACACATAAAAATGCAACAAAAATCAAGAGACAATTCAACAAGAACAGCAACAACAACAGCATAAACAAATAAATGAAATGAAAACTAAAACAATGTTATGAAAAATGTGGCAAAGAGTTGGCCAGTCATAAATATGTATGGCTGAAAATAGTAAAACGAGAATGGGAAAAGGATACGAATGGGGTTTGGGATGGGACGTTGGAGTTGGAGATATATAACATAAATCGCCTGCTAGCTAAGCAAAATGTCAGAGCTATAAATATCATAAAAAATATATTATTATGTGTGTGTGGGTGTTAGTGTGTGTGCTTTCAAATTGTGTGTTAAGAGCACTCGATACAGCCCAATATAAACGCCTGTTAGCAATTTCGAATACAGAATGCAGCCCACCAAAAAGAAAAACAACAACAAAAATAGAAAATAGAAGAGAATGGGAAAATTTTAATACATGCAATAAAATTAGAACAAAATACGCAGTAAAACTAAATTGAAAAGAAAATCGTTATGGTTGACACAAACACAAAGAATACTAGTACAAAAAAGAAAGAAAGTATCTAAAGCGATTCAAGCGCGTTAAGCAAAGCGCGTTTTAGTGCCAACAACAATAACACAATCCATATCGCACAATCGCATACTCATTCCCTCACACACAAACAGACACACACACATGTCTGAGTGTACACCCCACAAAAATACATTTTATTCGCTTGTTGTTGGCTTGCTAACTTTTCCACAGTTTCTCTTGCCCTTTTTATATCTTTTTGTTGAGATTTTTAAATATTTTTTCATGCGTTCTGGAAAGGAAAAAAATCCCAGAAAACTTCTCAGTTTTCCAATAATTTGATGTTGTGAACTTGTTTTGCATGTGTGTGCGTGTGTGTGTGTGTGTGTATGCTTGTTAGCTGCTCTACATATTTCATAAAAAGCAAACAAGCAACAACTACAATATGGGGGCGCTATGAGACGCAAAGAAAAACCTAAGCAGTTTTCATGCTTTGCAAGGGTCGCGAACTGTTGGCAGCAGTTTGTAAAATATATTTTTATTGCTATTGCACACAGACACACAGACACACACACACACACACGCACAACAATAACGATGACTCTTTTCGAGAAGTGGTAGTAGCTGGAAATGCGAGTTAGCCTCCTCTACACCCTTTGACTTTAGCTATTAGAAACTCTGACAAAAAACAGCAGCAACGACAACAATAGCAAAAAACTAGTAGGAAATGATATAGTGAGGAGAATTCGATGGTGAGAGACCCTGTACTCTGTAAAAACCATAACAAAGCGAACACATTGCAACTTCTGTGTTCTCTGCTTAAATTGTATCTTAAGTAAACTAAGAATATTAAATAAAATTCAAAACCCATTGGGACTCCAAGGTTTATTATGAGTGTTAAAACAAAATTGCTCTTATAATACGATTTCTGTTAAATCGTATTTGACATTCGGAACTTAAATACCAAGTTTGGTGCCTCTAGCTCTTATAGTCTCTGAAATGTAGGTCTTCTTATTGGGCATATACCAGATGCTTATCAACAATATAAAAACTTTATTTAGTCTGCAACGTCTCCTTCTGCTCGATATGCCCATCTTTTGTGTTAGCAAAACTTAATAGACTCTGTGTTTATTTTATGTACAGGGTCTAAAGACTGTAGCATGCTTTTTGTCATATTTCTCTAGCTGGCCAACACACTTGTACACACACACACCCATACACAATTGCACATTGGCTGCTTATGGAGCAGCATCAGCATTAAATGGAGGCAGCAGCAGTTGCAGGAGACAGGAGGCAGGCAAGGAGCAGGCAACGCATGTTGCGTATGCGGCTAGTACACTACACAAAACACTTTCATTACTACAACAGCAGCAAAGGAATGCGTATAGTGGTACAAAACACTTCAAAGTGAATGCTAAACTAAGGCTTGTTAAAATGCCAGAGATTTGATAGTTTTAGCATTAAAATAACCACAATATAAAATAAAGGATGTTTTAATTGGCAGCATTTGGCATAATTAATTAATGAAATAAGGTAATGCAGCAGCGAAACTATTGTAAATAGCAGATAATTTTTAAAAAGGACTGTTCACTACGTTAACGGTAAATATTGAGCATTTACGAAGATACTATTAATGAAACCAATAGTATACTGTAATAGCAACCATGTGTTAAAAGAATAAAGTATATGAGCATCACATATGACTAGGTAATAAAACCGGAACCGAAACAAATACCATTTTAATAACAGCTTCTTCAGATTTTACAGCTGTTGATTTCTGTTGCTTTCTGTGTGTGTATAATTTGTATACCCTTTGCCCACTAAAAATGGAGTATAAAGGGTATAAGGGATTTGTGCATATGTCCATCCGTCTGATCCGTCGCCAATTTATCGAAATAAACCACTTAACTACAGAAATTATTAACCAATTAGGTTGAGATGTTGCAGACATCATACTAATTGCAGTTTTAATGTGTCCTAAAAATTTCATCACGATCGGATAATAAGTTTAGAAGATATCCAAGACACAATTTTACTTAGGAAGCGGGAAAGAAAACTGACGCTACAAAATTGGCTGTTATTAAACCTTGTATATAACCATATAAAAATCTCACTTGTTAGATTAAAATATAAAGTATTTAATGAAATATAACATCAACTCTGACACAGTAAACTTCATTAAGATCTATCACATATAAAGCGTAATTTAATCGTTTTTCTTTTGCTAAGCTGACTCCTAAATTGTTGCTGGTCTGACCACTGTGCGCGATCCGCTTGGGCACGGACTGGACTACTTAGTACAACATCGTACATTTAGTTGGTGTTATTTCATGCGCAAAAGTCGCTGCGTGTTGTGTTTGCTATTAAAAATGACAGCAGCTGTGTGTGTGTGCGAGTGTGTGAGTGTTGCAGCTGTAAAATGAAGACAGACACACTCACACATGCAGAAGAACGCACACTAGCACATGGCGGCCAGGCAAAAACACGCTTTTAACACCGAAATGAACTTGTACGCCATGTTTATGAGCTGATAAAAAACAGTTGACCAACATTTGTCGCTGTGTATCCGTTGCAAAGTGCTTAAAGCCGTGTTTTCGCTTGGCTTTAAAGTTGCCAAAATATACATATATGCACATATAATGCCGGTCCTTTTAGATGGCTAATTACAGCTGTTAAGTTGCTACTTTAAGCTATTGGGTGATTCCCAGGTTGCAACTGATATGTCCTACTTAATAGCTTGCTCTTAACATTTTCTTGCACCTTAATAGAAAGCCATAAAAAAGCTTTACATTGTTTCATAAAGTTCGACAGAGTTTAACATATAGAAAACAGCGCAACTCTTTACAAAGAGCTGACAGCTGTTAAAAGCAGAGAGCAGCACTGTTAACGCTTAATAGCAGTGCGCTGTTACATTATTTAAATATTTGTATTGTTTTAGCTCAACAAATTATGATTTGACTTAGTCAAGAGAATATTAATATATGTGTTTGAACTATTAAATAGTAGATAGATGAAAAACAATATAAATATTATTATAACTAGCAAAATTTGCTTTTTGTATAAATTAGCTGTTTCTTGTGAATTGATTGACTGGCAGGATGTGCAATCAGGCAACAGGTGTGAATTTAATTGATGTTAAGAAGCCAATGATAAATATAATGAAATCAGAAGCTAAGCGAAAGAATTTTTAGCATGTTGTAGTGCAGTTACATTAGCTAGAAAAATAAATAATAATTTAATATATTTTTTGGAGTGTTAATTACACTTGGTAAAGCTAATTTCGTATAAACTTAGTAATCAAATTTTAAAAAAAAATAAATAATCATTAAGTTTTTTACAATTGGAACTCCTTGTGCATGTAAAGTTTTCAAGTAACTGAACCGAAGTAATAACGGTTTAGTCGAGCATGTTTTTAGTACAATAAGCAGCTGATTTTAGTACAAGCTGCGTAAGAGAGCGGAATGCAAGCGTTGCGTGAGAGCGAGAGAGTACAGGACGCCGCTGGCTATTAAGAAATGTAAACAAGCTAAGAGCTTGCCATAAATTTTAAAATTTTTATTTTAGCATTAATGCATAGTTTTATTTGTATATTTTTTTAAATTATCAATATGTTCTTTCACAAGAAAACTTTATTTTGCTATAAATTTCAATAGTTTACGAACAGCATCCCGCTGTTAACGCTGAAAAGCTTGCTATAAAATATCTGCCCTCGGCTGCTCCGTTAACAGTGTGCTGCTAATCGGACACTAACAGCTTGATAACAGCATCCAGCATTACAGTTGCTGAGTGGGCTGCTGTGCTCGGCTCGCTCATCGGCAGCATCGCTCTCTCGCTCGACTCGTTCATTGGCGGCGCCGTTGTTGCATTCGTGTGGACAATTCGGGATGCTGTCGTCGTTTCGACAGTGGCCACTTTTTTTGGTCGCTCTGCTCTGCGTGTACCATAAAAATCGTTTCAGTGAGAGTTTGCGATCCCGCGGGTACGGTCGAAACTGACGGGATTTTCGATTGCTTTGCCGTTACGCTTTTCCGTTTCGCGTTGCATGTTGTGCGTTGCGTTGCGTTACGTTGCGTGCAGATTAACAGAATAAAATTTTATTAGCAAAATATGAAGAGCAGCTCTATTGTCGAGTGTTGTCGTTAGTTCTATGAAATGTGAAACGCATCAAAATGTGGCTGTCGAAATTGCGCATACGCTGCGTTGACTACATTTGAGGAGGAATTTCCCAAAACGCGTCAGATGAAATCGAAAACTAAATACGCGCTGAGTTCTTGGATGTGATTATTGTCGCGTGTGTCGTGTAATCTCAGCACATTACTAGTTGGCAAATGTAAGCAGTCGATTTGTTGTAAGCGACAAACAATTTGTTGTCATTGTCACTGTTGTTGTTGTGGTTGTTGTGGTTGTCGTTATGCTAAATTTACAAATCAACGTTTGCCGACTGTCGTCTGTCGTTGGGGCACGTTCTCAGCCGATCCAATACGATCTGAGTGTTTCTCCCTCCCACACAGTCATCGCTGTTGCCTCGTTCTCAATGAAAATCATTTTCATGGAAAACACAACGAATGCCACCGAAATTGCGAATCTCGGCATCGGCATCGTTTGGATTACTTGGCAGTCAGCGTGTATTCCACTAAACTGTACGTGTGTATGAGTATGTGTGTGTGTGAGTGTGAGTGTGTCAATCGGCACATGAAAAGATTTTTCCAATTGCTCTACTACTATTTAGACAATTTTCATTTTGTTAGCTTAGCTAAAATAGTAGTATTTACAAGCCATTGTTGTTGCTTCTCATATAAATTGCACAGAATGTGGCATTGTTGTAAACTCCATTCAGTATTTATACGAGATAGCAGGTGTGCCACTTATGCAACATGCATTAGCATGATTTATCCATAACATTTCTCATCGAGCATTGTCAACTTTCATTGCATCAAGTGATAAATTGCTGGCATTGAAATTCACCAAACAACTACTATGTAGTATCAACCATAATCAAATTTAGAGAAACATAGATAACATACAAATGCTGAAAGTGTTGAGTGTTGCACATTTATTCAATTGATAAATTGTTGAAGTGTGCGTGTAATTTCATTACACAGAGAGCACTAAAAGGCACTTGAATTGTCACAAAAGGCAGCCGCTACAAATGGCAGATAAACTGATTAAGATAACGTTGTTAGAGGAAGTGGTCAATAGAGATTCCATACGATTTAAAATGTCTTGAGATGAATTTACATAGCTACAGCAGCAAATATATACATAAATCAAACCATTTAACATATTTTGAGCGTAATCAAAATAGATTTGAATAGATAAATAAATAAGTAAAAATATGTTTAAGCATTTAAACATAGTAAAATTATGTAAATTAAGAAAACATAATCATTTTTAAACATATATAACACTCATCAGTAAAAAATGCAAATAATATATTTATAAATTAATTAATCAAAGTTAATATGAGTTGATGTGAGTATGAAAGATTATTAATTATATGCCGAAGAGATTCAATTGAATTCTGTTCATTTATGATACATACTTTTATTAATCTGTTGCTGGATAAATAATCCTAGACATTATTATAACTTTGTTGATTTATTTCAACAAGCTTTATGTTCAATTATTTTTATTTACATTTTAATTGGATTGGTTCTTTAAAGTATTCATTCATTTTTGAATATGATCTGCTTTGACACATTTGCACTCGATTCGATTTCACTTGCCAATTTGCCCCAAGCTGAAGCTTTAATGAATTATTAATAAGCTACTAAAACCATTTTTGACTCAATTAATTTTACTGATGCAACCAATTGAATGTAACCAACGGCCACAAGAGGCCACAGAGCACAACAGAATGGAAATTGTATGCACATGACACAATTAATAAATGGATTGAATGTGCAGTTCACAAATGCCCAAACAAAGTGCATGGCTTGCATTCTGAAATATATTGAAATGTATTTCAATATGCAATTTATATTGCGGCCAGTGTGAAACCGAGTCAAAGCCGAAATCGAAACCAAAACTGAAAGCTTTGCCAATGCAGGCAGGCAATTGACAACAATTGCCATTTGTCGCCTTTGGCATATCAAGTGTCCAGCACATGAATGTGGCAAGGTCATCGGGCAACTTGTTAAGTAAACCTTGCCATATCCTGGCATGCAAATACAACAATATTTGTTTGCAAAGTATGCTGCAAAATAAGCAGAAACAACAGTTGCGTATGATGATGATGCCAAGTGTTGAACGCTCTGATTGCTGTCATTGCTGCCGCATTGCTCGCTGCTCCCGGGGAACTTTAGTATTCATAAAAATGTACTTGAACACACACCAACCAGGCAAAGTGGCTGAGCGACTGAGAGGCAGAGGCAAAGGCAGACGCAGTCATGCATGGATTTTTATAGGCTCACTTAGCGCACATAAACCGCAAAAAAAAAGAAATGGCGCCAACTCTGACGCTCGAAACTTGGACCAGGTACGAGTAGCACAGCTCACGGCTAAGCTAAAGGGCTCTTCAGTGCATATATACCAACACATATATGCATATATGTACACACAAACACAGCTAGCTTTCAACATGCCATAATAATATTGTAACTTTGCACTTCAAATTGCATTTTAATGCAAACACACTTCATTACATTACATTGCAACAAGAAAAACAGCGACGGAAATGGAAAAAACGTCGACACACTTTACAGCAGCTGTAGCCGGAAAATTCACACACACATACACACACACACCCACACACTGTTTGGAAATTGAAGTGCACGTCGATCGAGAGAACTGGCACAACGTACTATACGCAGCCAGGTTACGTATACGCCGCGTTACACGGGCAACAGCTCGAACTCATATTAGCTAATGTAGCAAAAGTTTTTCTTTCAATATTCTCTTTTTGTTGAGTGACATAAAGTGAAAACAAGATAATAATCAATATAATGCAATATTCGCATACTTTATTTTAAAACTTAAGTAAATTATATTTCGCTTACGAATATTTTTCGAGATTTCATAATATATACTAATTATTCTCTTTCTATAATTCAATAATTTATCAATTTTTATCAAAACGATCTGACATCAATTCGCATGTTGTCTGAAATTTGATGTATTTCCAAATTGAATAAAACTCGTCATCGAAATGTGTCGAAATGTTTGACAGGCCTTTGATAGTTTAATTGAAAGCTTTCCCTGGAATTTTATTACTGCGAATATTTGAATAGCAGATTTATGGAATTCATCAGTTCTGCCACTTTTTGTATATATATTTTGCATAGATTTCAATAGAAATTTTGGTGCATGTTTTATTTTCTGCTCTATTTGGTAAATTTTTGATGTGAAAGATTTTCAAAAATATTTACATTAATCGCTTAACTACGGTTGGTATTTTTGTTGGCATTTCCAGTTGCCTCAGCGACCAAAAAAGAATAAAAAGGCAATCAGACAGCGGAGTGTATGATAAATAAACATATAAAGATTTATTATGCGCCACTTGAAAAAATATGATTAAATTTGAACATTTTTCAATGTGTTCTATTCTCGGTTTGAACTGACAGTTGCGGTTGCCAAAGCCACAGCCACAGTCAGAGTCGCAGTCACAGTTGCAAATTTTTATTTATGACGAAAAAATGAATAGAGATACAGAAATAGTACAAGTTTAAATGGGTCGAGTTTGTCAACAGGGAGGATGTGGCAAAATAAAATTAGTGCGCCGAGCTAAAAGCATTGGCAGCAATGGAGACGTGGCCGATAAAACAGAGCAAGTCAATATATCATAAAAGCACGTCGAACTGCCTCGAATGTCGCGCAAAATGGCGACACTGCCTCTGCCTCTGCCTGTATCTGTGTGTGTGTGTGTGTGTCTGTGTCAATGTATAGAGTAGAAACATGAACGTATACAGTTTCCGATTTCCGTTTTCCTGTTTATCGTTTATTGAGTTTTTGCTACGTAAAAGTAAAAGCATTGCGAGTGCTCCACGACACGAGTCGGCGGCTCGTCTTGTCTCTGCCGCTCGCCTCGTCACGACGGTAGACGAAACGACAGCAAAACAAACGCAAAAATCTAAAGAGAAATTTGCACTCGTTAGCTCTTTGGCGTTACTTCTACATCTACATCCACTTCTACTACTTCTACAGGCTGTCGTCATATTGAACTTTGATGCTGGCACGTTCTGTGCGCTTCCTTGGCTCCGTTTAAAGATCTACACGCGCGCATACTTGGGCACATGTTTTGCCATTCTTTTGCTTTGGTTCGTCCTTCATCTTTTACATTGCGTCCCAGCACGTTGCCAGTTGTTCTTGTTCTCGTTTTCCGTGTGTTGTTAGTCATTTATATGGGCACCATAAATTATAACAAATATGTACGCAAGCGGCATTTTAAATGATTTCCCACAACTCACCCCAAATTTCCAAAGGCAGCACTGCCACTTTCTTGTCGTAGTCTTTTCACCCTCGACCTGGACCCAAGTTATAAATATACTTTAATTAAAAGCGCTTCTGTGTGAGTACAATATGTTGTAAAATATTGAGGCTATGCCTATATATATACAATTTTGTACGTGTTGCTGCTTGACGGGCCGTTTGAGTTCTGATTTGTTGCTGTCTAGCCGGAATACTCGAATATGCTCCCGGTTGAAGATAAGAGACTTCCTGTTGAGCCTGGTTAGGTAATGAGCTTGGAATCCACCTCAACCAGAAGATTATATTGCAGCTCCATTAACCTACACATGTATATACTTACTTGCTTTTTTATATTTTTTCTTTTTTTTCTTTTCTTATCTATTTAATTGAATAAAATTTAATATTCAATATGGAAATTATAAGTTTAGTTAATTAAATATTTACATCCCAAAAGGAACTATTTAATGCCAATAAATAATTCTCTTTGCCGAATATTTGTGCGCATATTTCACATAATTTAAAATAATTTCCATTATGCTTCTCAAATCAATTACAGTTTCACTTTGTTGTCAATAAATTAGGCTCTAATTTCGAGTGACGTTTTAGCAGGTTCCATGCAAAAAAAGTAAATTAGGAATATTTTAAATAAAATCATAAAATGTTGCATAATTTGTAAATTTGCTTCGCAACAACTGAATACATAAATTAACAATTTTAGCCACATAAATAACGTACGCATATAACTGTAATAAATATAAAACAAACAAATTAACCCAATAAAATTTGTAAAAATCACATAAATCTCTATGCTTGTTTGCGTGAGTGTATGCGTGTGTGTGTGTGTGCGTTTGTGTGTGCTTACAAAATTTGTGTGGACCTAAAATAAAGGCAATTAAATAAATTTCAACAGCGACAACAACAGCAACAATTGGAATTGCATTTGCAATTGCATCGATTGCAGCAGCAATTATCCAAAATGGCAACGTACTCTTTCTTTTATTTATTGACATGTCAACAATTTGCTGACTCTGCTCCCTCGGCTTCTATCCCCCATCTCTCTCTTTTGCAGCCTCTACGAAAATCTGTAAACGGACACAAATGAAAATGCAAAATTAAATCAAATTAATATATGCACAAATAAGCCAGGTTAACAACAGCAACAACAAATGTTTGGAGAGTTGTGCGTGTGTAAAAAACTGTAGAGCACAAAAGTAGACAACGAAAACTGCCAAACAAACAGACACAAACAACACGCACACACACACACACACACATATATATAGACACATTCACACATATTGGCATTGGCATTATCAAGCTGGAAGAGCAGCAACAACAAGTGCCACACTTCAGACCCAAGCCACACACTCTTGCATCGAAATCAATAAAATCAAAGAGCGAGCCAACCATGTGCCTGTCTGTCAGCTGCCTGTTGTCCTTGCTGCTGTGTCTCGTCCTGCCCGCATTCAATGGCCATGCAGCGGCAGCAACACGTGCTCGTGTCAGCTCCTCGACGACAATGACGCGCAACATCGAGGAAGAGAATGGTAAGTTAACTAATTTCCTAACTTCTTTTATATTATCGAACTTAAGAAACTTGCATTATTTAAATATCCTATAATTTAGATAATACTAATAAGCACTTATAAGATATAAGAATCACCAACTGCTCTTTATTCAGTTGAGCATAGACCTGATGGGCATACAAAGTTGTTATAAATATCAGTCAAATCTACATCCATGACCAATTTCACAGCAATTCATTGCTTGTTTTTTTTTCACTTTATTTTACGTAAACTAAAGTGCATATAAAAACTGATCTAATATAGAACTAAAAATGCTAAGATGAAATCATAAATTCTTATTTATTTATTTAATAAAATGTTCATGCATTTTAAAGTTTATTTAATGGACATAAATTCTAAATAAATTACCATAACTGCTTTTATACATACATATTTTAAACAATTAGTACTATTTTCGTTATTTGCAAGCGACATATGAGTATATAAAATAAATTAGATAAATAAAAAGAAATACAGAAACAGGTGTATACTTGATATGCCATTCTATGCATTGATCTCAGGGATTTAATTGCCATTGACAGAATATTCTATATTTATACTATTTTAGTAAAACATCCAGGGTATCTTAAGTCAAGCAACGTACACTAGGAAAATCTTACTTTTATTCTTCTGACATCACAACCAAAAAATTGATTGCGCCTGGCGGCAAATGTTGCTCTTCTTTTTCCACTCTCCACCCTTGTGAGACTTTTTTTGTGTTAAATTTAATTTAAAGTGAAAAGTTTGACTGCCGTTAAGCCAGCCTACGTACATACATATATATATATACTCGTATATATGCTGGTGTGTGTGTGTCTGTGCAACTTTTATTCAATCAGCATAAAGTTTATTGTGTGTGAGAAATATGCGAACGTCTTTGTGGCTGCCAAAATGACGCCTTTGTTGCTGCATTATTGAATAAATGAAATTTCTGGTTTATTTTGACAAAGTTAATGTGTAAATTTAATACATTTTAAATTATTTGAAATTGATTTTGATGTCAGCTGCAAATCCCGAGCTAAGCCCCAATATACAGCTGCCAAAAATGTGCAGGAAAGCTTTGTAATCGTTTAATGCCTCCCCTTAAATTCCATTCGATTCGAATCGAAGCAAAGCAAAGTAAACAAGACCAGCATTAACATCAACACCAAAATGAAGAAAACTTACTTTGCACGGCTGTTAATGGTCAGCAGCAGCTGTTGGCATCGCAATTCGATGGCTTTTAGGGCTTGTTATTCTGTTTGCCTGAGTTATTGTTGGAGGGTCGAGCTCACTCGCCAGCTGGTCAGCCACCAAAACTTTCACTGGCCATCACTTCACAGGGCAAATAATAATATGTTGCTAATAAATAAGCCATGTAAAGCACGGCATCAGATGAAGGGCAATCTGAAGGGCGTAGCATATTTTTGTGTTGTGCGAAGAAACTTTGCAAAGTTTGTGCTATTTTTTTGTTTTCCTGCCATCTAAAAGTTGGCAAGCAAATTGAACAATAAGCGCGGCCATTGGGCAGCCACATAAACATTGTGCAAAGTTCACTAAGTTATGGCTTCTAAAGAAGTTGATGCAAAAAGTGAGAGAATGCACCTTGACGCACCGCTAATTGCGATGGCAGCATTATAAACTTGTTTGTCTTCAATCGTGGAGATATTCACCTTTAAAGAGATACTCAATTAAATTTTGTGCAAAGAGAATTAATTTTAATGGGATCACACGCTAGAAAGCATTTAAGGTCAGAAAACATTAAGAAAATATGTATAAGTATTTCGTTTAGCCTGTCCAACATGACGAATGAGTTATATGAATATTATGTATACGCCATATGGGCAGTTGCCCAACTAATTTAGAGCCCAGACAAGCTCGAACCCAACCACTCTTGAGTACCACTTGAGCCACAGCTTAGCCACAACCACTTGACTCAAGTCAAGCGACAGCCACAGCCTGCAATCGTCCAACTGAAGGACTAACGCCTACGGCCAGGCTGCATATTGTTCCAGTAGCTTGAACAACGCTCTAGTTCCAAAGTTGGTAACAGTCGAAAACTCTTCAGGGTGTTTTCGGCTGCACTGCTGTAGCATATATACACACATGCTTATATGTATAAGTACATATGAGATTGGGGTGTGCGGTGGGAGGGTTTTAATAAATTTAGATTTTATATGTTTTCAATTGAATTTCGTTGTTGTCGTTGCTGTTGTTGTTGGCGATGGCGCAAAAACTTTTCACTTTGGCATTTCAATGTTTTCCAAGTTAACTGCAAGCCAAAAACCACCATGCCTCCATACAAACCACTTCCTTTGCCTGCTACAGCGAGTATTTATCGCATTTCTATGAAAACAACGTACTCAAAATTTTCTGCAAAAACTTTCAAATTATGTTTGGGTTTCTGCCGTTCGCTGGGCGTTCGCTCGATTTGTTGTTGTCTGTTTTTGGGCAAAGTTTTCCATTTGTTGCCGCAACGCAGCTTTATAAATGCTTATTTAGAGGCAAATCTGATGAGCTAAGTTCCAGCCCCATCTCTTGCGTATTGCAAACTTGGCCTGCTGCTCTTCATACATAGATAGATAGACTTTGGATATAGATATCATGCTATACTCGTAGAATTACTCCTAAGCTGCAGTAGCCCACAGCGGCAAGTTGTTTGCTAAGCGGTTGCATAGTGTAAAACTTTTGAGGATTTAATGGAGGAGATTCCCAAGATTTTACAAGTGTAAAACATATAAGAAGAGTTGAGTATGTGTAATGGAAAAGCATTTAATTACATCATACAACCATTTGGAATTCAAATTCAAGAAAAAAAACATTTTCAATTATATTTTACAAAAGTTTTTCTTATTGATTACGTTGCAATTGCAAAATCTTATGTTTGGATACTCGAATTAAATATTTTATATATTAAAATCGTTTATTATTTTTTATTATTTAAATTAATTTGTTTATTATTTAATTTATTTTTCTTTCTGATTTTACAGCTTTATTAAATCTATTGGCTGGTAAGTTTTGTGTTTATTTTTAAAGCTATTAAAGAAACAACCTGCTAACCACACATGTTGAGCACATTTAAGCAGCAAAAATAACATAAGCGAAGAAAAAACCCCTAAAACAATTTTCAAACATTTAACAACAATTTTCTGTGTGCTATGGACATCAAAAATATTATTGATGTGTCTTCGGACGCAACCCAAACAATTTGCACACAAAATTGACCAGACCAAATAGATGCCGCACACACACACACAATAACAACAACAGATGCTGCCACGCCTAAACAACATATAACAATAGACACACACACCCATTCGCCCAAAGTCAAGAAGCCGAGGCAGAAAAGGAAGCGCTGGTTAAACCCCAAAACAAAAATCAGCTTAGTAATGAAAGATATCAAAAGCAAAAGCCAACAGCATCGACATGAAATCGAAGCGACTTGCTGGAAACAAGCCCCAAAACAACTTTTAGTCGGTCAAAAACGATGAGCAACAATGGACAGTTCCCGTTCCGTAACCTCCCTTTGCCATTCATTCCCATCATTCAGCACACTTTCTCTCTCTATCGCTCTCCCTCTCCCTCTATCTACCTATTCATCCATCTTGCTCTCGCTGTCTTTCGGTGTGTGTTTGTAGTTTTCGTTGCTGGCCAAAAACTTTCGCCACTGATTCGACTTGAAAGGCAAAAATTCCATCGCTGCTTAAGTCGATGTCTCAGCCTGTGAGGCGGCATTTTTGGGGCAAGTTTCCTGTAAGCGAGCAAAAAAAAAACAAGAAGAAAAATAAACTGACATCGCGTTGAATGACATCGGCAAGGAAAAGTCGCCGTTGCGAGGAGTTTGTCAACATTTTTCTTTTTACTCGCAATATACAAGCTCTTGAGGCAAACTGTCTGCATGTTCTTTTGGCCCGCTACTTGGAGTAGCCTATTTAGGGCCCAATCTGATAGCTGGCCAGAACCTGGACTGACATACTCCACTTCAAACGCAGTTGCTGCCTCTCGCATGTTATTGTGATTTCTTGCTGTTTGCCGAGGACATTGTCCTTGTTTGCCTTGGCTGGCCCATATCACAAAAATGTATAGCAGCCACATACACAAACACAACCACATTCACATCCTTAGACTCGTCGCAGGCGCGCTTATACTTATTCATTTTATGGCTTTACAAGGACATTTATCATTTTTCTAAGTAGACGGCGCGCGTACGTCACAAAAAGGCAGCAGCCATCCGGCCACGCCCCCTAACAGGCCATCGTTGATTTCTATATTTCACTTCTGGTTGGGGTGCCAAAAAGAAAAAAAATTGAAATTTTACCCAAATGTTAAATAGAATTCATTTTGCTTAGTTTCAGATTTGCGGTTCTTATTCAGCTCGCTCTCGCTCTCACTCCCTCTCTATCTCTTGCTATCCCTGTCTCCTTTAGTTGTTGATATTCATGACGCTTTTTGTCCTCTTGTATTATTTTTGTATATGAATTTCTGCGGCTATTTCAGACAGAAGAGTGCAAGACGTGGGACGTGGGAAAAGTGCCCAATTGCCAAGGCAAAAAAGTGGAAATTTTAAGCCTACTTGAATTTATTTGCGCTCATTAAGTCTGACAGCTGAGATGAGTTCATTTCTTATAGCCACTTGAGCCGACTGATTGCCAGACAGCCAAAGAGTTCAACTCGCTGCTTATAAATACACTTCAAACCAAGCAGGCATCAATTTAACGTGTTCCTTTAACTTGCTTCTTTAGCATAAGCAACAATATCTTCAGCGCCTTAAAGAGACTCACTAATGAACAAATAAAGCTTAGCGAGCCGCAATCAAGGCAAAAAAAAGAAGAAGGAAATGAAAGTAGGTTCTAATAAATCACGGACAGAAAAGTAATAATACAAATACCAAGCAAATAAAGCCGAAGCAATGGCAATGACAACGGCAGCCAAGTTAAATGACAAAACAGTTTTGCATGGGAATTTCATGTTTGACTTATAAGATTTTCTACGTAAATTCCATTGTGGGGAATGCCCAGAGCCACAACAAAAACATCTAAAAATTAAACTCAAAAGAATGTAAGAATCTTTCAACGAACTGAAAATACTCTATTGTTTATTTACAAAAACTCCAATAGTCGTTTCAGTATTTTGCTTTGTTTTATAAAACGTAATAAAGTTTTATTCTTTCATAATTTATCAAATTTGTTATTAAATAGTTGGGTAATTTCAATTTAGGTTTGCTCTTCAACTATTTAACATTTCGGACCTCATAAAGTTATGATTTAAATATTTAATATGCGTGATAATTATTATGTAGAATGTTGCATATTGAATTTGACCTGGTTTGTCCCAAAGATGTTTGCTTTTTGCAAAATGCAAGCTTAACAGCAAACTCCTAATACCCAACAATAACTAACAAGGGGCCACAATAAAAGTGTGTGGGTGTGTGTCAAGCTGGACACACATAAAGTCAACAAGAAAAATCAAACAACTTTGTTGAGTTTGCAGCTGCCTATTCCCTTTTCCCGGTCTTGGTCCTGGTCGTGGTCCTGGTCCTGGCCTATCCTCAATCTCCGCAGCAGGACGAGTACTTTTCAGAGTTTATTGTCGGTGGACTGTGAGAGAGAAAATCAGTTGCCAGTTGTCAGCTGCCAGTGACCAGTTTCCAGTTGCCAACTGGCAACTATTATGCTTTGTTAATCGGCTTAGGCATTTTTGCCTGCCTTACGCTCTGCGTGACGATTTACTAGACAAAGCCAGAAGCTCAGACAAACAAGACTGTTGTGAGTGGAGAGCTGGAAAGCGGAGGGGTGGCATGTCTCCTCCCTCAGAGATACTATTGCCATGTGGCCTAGGCAGATTGTCTGCAGTCGCTGCGTTTGTTCATTTGTCGCACGCGCCATAAACTCAGACCACGAACCGGAGCCGGAGACAAAGTCGGAGCTCCACCTGAGCTAAGCGAAACACTCTGATGAGTTGGCTTTGTTTTTGCATCCCTCCAAATTTGCGGCCTGTGTCTGGCCTCATTTGGCTGCCAGCTTAGGACAACGAAGACGTATAGTCCCGCCCACACTCCCACACTCGCAGAACCACTCAGTCAGCCTAAACAAATCCCATTCCTGACCCGCTCTGATGCTCTCCCTTGTGGTCTGGGCACAAAAAATCGTTTTGTGTGTTTTTGTTAGCATTCCGTGTGGAATTTGATACTTGATTATTTGTTGCCGCCCTCAAGCGTGCATAATATATCAAAGCGGCGTCAACGTCGACGTCAACTCGACGAAGGCCTTCGAATCAGTATAAGAATCAGAATCAGAAACAGAATTTACCTCCTCCATGGAGAACTCCAAAATGCCACTCAACATGTGTAGACGTCATGTGTCGGCAGGCAGGCGTCGTGTTTTGTGTTTTTAGTTACATTTTAGTGTCGGTCGCATAATAAATAAATAAATAAACAGTTGCGGCCTTTTACCTGCGCCTGCAGGCTTCGAGAGCTTCCTTCGTGCGTGCCCAGCCTCGTTGCGTATGCTAAAGACTCTCAAAGTTACTTCATTCCTCATGCTGCTTTCCTTAGTTTATTTTTTCTGCTTTGGCCAAAATCAAAATCTCTTAAACAACAAGTTAGGATTTATTTTGGCTGCGTGAAAAATGCAAAAGTTTTCCATTAATCCTTAGCACTTCTCACTGCTGTTTCCCAGGATTTGCATACTTATACTTTCTGCTGACTTTATAAACAGCTGAATGCATAAATATTCTGCCCTCTGCCCGCATACGCAACAGTTGAGTCCAGACTGACAGAAAGTGATTGCATACTTTTAGGGGCAGGATGGGTCTTCGACATAAATCTACAAAGCAGCAAATTTACTTACAACTGTTTTCCTATTACAAAAACAAATACATATAATATTTACAATATTGAATATAAAATAACCAAATCTCTCACTATCAATTAACTCGTTTGCCTTGAATGACATTGCAAACTGTTTTAAATTCAACATTTTAACAGCCTTGATTCATTTTAACAGCTTCAATTTACGCTAAGTAAATATAAGCAAAATATATATATATTTTTTTTTATTTTCAATTATTAAAGGAAATTTGCTATCATCATACGCTCACACACACGAAAACGATGCAAGCAAGAGGAAGAGCCAAAATTTAAAATTAACAAGCAAAACTTTTCGTATAAAATAAATAGTAGTTGCCAACTGAGCCAATATGAGAAAATGGCAAGAAACAAACTTTGGCAAAAGGAAAACATATTAATAAAATAGAAATAATAAATAAATATATTATCTAGCAACTATGCGAAGTTGTTTAAAACAAATTCGATAATAAGCCAAAAGTTGTTGATATAGTTATTTAAGATTTAAGAGTGAAAGAGGAATTCTTATATAACATACTATAATCTGATTGATTTAGTCAGTCAGCCTGCCACACAGTGCCAATTAGTGCAGTTAAAGCCCCAAGTGTGAGCCTACCAATTTGCCAGCACACTAGTCATAAATGTAAAGTCGTTAGCAGCTCAACAAATACATTTAACATGGATATACTTACACAGACGTAGACACACAGAGATATGAAGATCCTGAGTACTGGGCATCACCTTAAGGGCTTAAAGTGAAAAGCTCTGGGTAGCTACGCCAAAATTCTCTGTCTGTGTGAGCAAATGGCAACCATAACTTACGATTGCAAGTACTAAGCCTAGCAGACACACTTTAATACACATACACACAGAGAGACCGCTGCACTCACACATGCATAACAATTTGCAGGCAGTGTAGGGCTTTACGATTGTTATGCAACATTTAAGGCCATTTGCATACAAAATTTAAATTTAAATTTGACACTGACTAACCGTCTGACGAACTGACGGAGTTCTGTGTGCCTCTGATTTTGATGTGGCACCCGCAGCAGCAGCAGTAGTAGCAGAAGCTCTGGCAATTTTGTTGTTGCATACTTTCTGGAGCTGCAGATGCTTGTTACATTCAGTGCAGTCCTAGAGTTCATTCTCCTCATCTTTGTTGCTACACTTTTCTAATTAGAGAACAGAATGTTGAACGTTGAACGAAAAGCGAACGCCTTTTTTCTTCTTGTCATAACAAAAAGTTAATTAAACATGTAATTGTTGCCATAGAGCAGAAGGCAAAGATTTTACAATGGTTGCGTACCATTTTCTAGTGTTTTTAGGTTTTCATTCCCCTCAGTAGAGTAGCTTAGGGTGTATTCGCTTTGCATTGACGCTGGACAATTGCTGTGGAAGAAACTGATATAAAATAGTATAATCGATTAGGTAATTATTGACATCGACAGCAGCACTCTTACTAGTTTGTCAAGAGCGTTTACTTTTGATTGTGCATATAGCTGGCAGCTCGAAATTTGATTAACTTACAGACTTCTTAGTGTTTGCCAGACGTGGCAGCTTTTCAGTGAGTCCTGCCAGTCGACCAGGACTTGTGCTAATGGCAATTAGAAACGCGGTTGCCCAGCGAACAGTGGGGAGAGCGGAGTGGAAAGCGGACAATGTGTGACACAAGGAACCACTCGAAAAGCACAGCGCAATGCCACTTGAATCAACCTCCCGCTGCTAGCGGGCACTTCAAAGCACAATAACAATTTTACAATTAAATTTCGCTTTTATTTCGCTTTCCAGATATTGTGGCATTCAGTTGTGTTGTCGTAGATGTACTTGTAGTTGTAGTTGTAGTTGTAGCTGTAGCTGTTACACTTGTAGTTGTAGTACCGCCCCCCTTTGCATGCTCTCTTTATTTTATTGCTTCAAATTGTTTGTAGCCATTTCGCATTTGTGCCGCCCGGTTGCGCATCAGCGACGTAGAAACATTTAACTTTCTGGAACAAGGAAAAAAATGTATAAAAAAAGCGACAACATTGCGCTGCAAGTAAAACCAACTACACTTAAAAAAGTAGAACTAAAACAGCGGCAACGGCGACGTCGACGACAGCACAAAAAAAGTTGTCAACTCGCCTTCCACATGGGACAGCAATAGCCAAAGCAGCTTCTAGTTTAACTCCAAAACTCCTACTACATCTCGAACTCAGACTCCAACTCTAGCTTTCGGTCGAGTTCTAGTCATAGTCGAGTTTCGCGCACTTTTACGGCGCACTATTTTGTCCAGGACGGAGGACACAGGACAGAGGACATTGCAAAGGGGCAAGTGGGCACACGAAATGGGCAAAGAAAAGCAAAAACTAAAAGCACATTTCAGCTTGAACTCCCACAGCGACCCGAACCAAATGAAATTGCCAACGTAAAAGCGTACAAAAATGCAGGCAACTCGCCAGGACAAAACGCAAAGGCAGAAGGACTCTGTTTCGGGCGGGGCCGAGGGGTCACAGTGTTGAAGCTGTCGTGCGTTTGCCGGCTGTTAAACTGTAAAGTAAACGTACAAAATGTTAAATCAAAGCTAAACAAAAGAGGCGTAACAGGCCAACGCTCCTCAGCCCTAGAGAACATAGTCACCCAGTGGTAGTCTGGCAGTTAGTAGCTTAAAGTACTGCCAACAGGACACCGAAGCGGCAGGAGAAGTTCTTCTGAGAAACTGAAGTCCAAAAAGTGACTGTACTGAATGTTGAGTTCGTTTGGTTCTTAACTGAGTGTTAAGTGGCAAGTTTTGGGCTTTACTGGGCTATTTATTCGCTGCACTAAAAGTTAAATTAAGATGAACAACTTAAGACAAGTTCATTTTCACTTCTAAACGAACTTCACAATATATGTGAAAAACATTCGAGGTAGAGATAAACCGAGAAAGAAATATATAATAATAATTTACTAACAAGAAAGTATTTAAGTTATTGTCGATGTGGGAATTGTTAAAATGGAGGAGTTATAAATGTAATCAAACTTTTTCCTTTATTTAAATAATGTTGGTAATATATTTGGTTAGGCTTTAAAAATGATATTCACGAATTGGTAGTAAGACCACAACGTCGCTTGTTCTGTTTGTATTTGAAATTGTGATTAATCTTTTAGTGGACATTAAGTCTGCTCGTGAATTATTAATGGCGGTTCATTATGAATTTGTGAAACAAATAATAAATCGATTAAGCAAATATCTGTCAGCGCTAAAAATATGTATTTTTCATAGCTTCCTATTTTTCCATTTTTATTTTTGTTGGCGGAGTTTTCCACAGCCATATGCATTTGTGTGCCATCCATTTTAATATTTCAACAGAACCAGAAATGACGTTGTAAAACCGACGCGGCTATATGTCAAATATGCCACACACTCGCACAGACACTCTCGTACTCACACATTCACTCAAGTGTGCATATGTGTGTGTGTTGTGCTCTGGTTTTTTAAATTTGCATGTAAATTCCATTGCAGGAACATGAAAATGTATTTTGGCTTTGCACTGGGAGCTGCTCGCGCTGCTACTGCATTTTAATAAATTTATGATTTTATTTGCATTTTTTTTGCTGGTCTTGTTTTTTTTTTTAATTTTGCAAACTCTCTTCCAATGGAAAATGTATGTCAGGCGCTTGACAATTTTGTTGGGACTCGAAAAAAATTCAACGCCCATAAATAAGGCACGCATTTTGCTTTGTATCTGGAGAAAGAGATTTATAAATGTTTTCGCCAAATCGACAAAAATTTCGTTCGCAACGATCGCCCGCCACATTTTATTGACAAAATGAAAAAATAATTGAAATATTTGCCAATCAACGGAGCAAAAGATAAGACACAAACACAGAAAATTTCCAGGAATTTCAAATAGCTGTCTGTGGCACGTTAATAAGCTTTTTGCACCCACTCTCACACTCGCGATTCTACTCATACTACCCGCATTTATGTGCAACTCACACACATTTACGAGTATGCCAAGAACTTGGCCATTATTGTCTTAGCCCTGCTACTGCGTCCTGCAGTCTGCGTTGTGTCGCTTATGTTGCACAGCTATCTCAGCATCGCTGTCAGATCGTGTTCCCTGTCCGGGCAAGCTGTCGATTATCGAGTCGAGATTATTAACCTGTCAGTTTATCGCTTTATCCTGCCAGCAATACAGGCGACTTGAGTCCGTGTCCCCGTTGCCTTTGTTATTACACTCATTGTCAGCCACAGCGAAAGTAATGTTAAATACATATTTTTCATCATTAAAGCGGACAGTTTGTAAAGTGCAGAAGGTAATGGCGAATACGTGGTCTTTAATTGTTAAATAAAATACATTATAATATTAATTATAATACCTTTAACTATTGACCACAAGGGATAGTCCGATAAATCCATAATGCCCGTAAAAATGTATAATGTATTTATGTATTTGGTAGATAAGAACATGTAGTTTAAATATTATACATTATACTATACATATTAATCATAATCTGGCTGAGATCGAAAAGAAAAGCGAGCTATTAAGTTAAATGTTGTGAATCAGGAAAGGTCTCAGGCCGAATCTATGAACTTGTTGAAATTAAATATAAATAATATTATATTACAAAATTGTACGGTCCATGGTAAATCTTAAAATGAATTTCCAAGAAATGCGGTTGCTATATTTTTGGGCCAGATTGTAATTAAAACCCTTTTCGTTTTCAGCGATATTACATTGTTGGATTATCTAAAAAAAAAGCTTAATGAATTCTGTGAAATTTGAAAAAGAAAAAAATTCTATCTCTTTTTTTGGTGTAAGATAAACATAAATGAAATTGAAATTGGTAAAGGAAATTTTTCTACGTTGTCAAGTAGCACAAAAAATTTATCTAAAACTTATTCGACGTCCTTGACAAATGAGCAAATGCTGTAGATTATAAAAAAGAAATGTGCTTTCCCCAGTGAGTACTTCGTTCTCTTATTTATGAATAATATACCACATTCAATCATATCATTTACATACACAGATGACAGCCGCTGCCTACGTCTGTCTGCTTTCCAAATATCTTAAAATTTTACAATATGTCGAGGGACTTTTTATAAATGTACATATCGTATATCAAAGCTGCCAAAAGGTGCGCACCGCCATATGCTGATAAATAAAGTGAAATATGATATTAACTGATGTCTGTCTGGATTGCAAATGGGTAAAGCGAGATTGAGTTAATTCTCAATATATGACAAAATAATGATTTACACTCGTATATGGGATCAATGCACTTTAACCGTACGCCGACACTTGCAGGATAATAAAAGTTCAGCGATAAATGGATTTTATGGTACGCCCCAAAGTATGCACTTAAAAATTGCAACTATTTGCTCTTAGTGCCTGAGTCCACGCTATAAAAGAACTCTTAAAATGAGTCAACAGTGGCAGCTGCAGTTGCATTATTTTGTAGGCCGGTTGGTAAACAAAACGCTGAACACTGGACTGTGGACAGGGGACGGAGAATTCTTGACACCGGATACCAAATGCAATTTGAGTGAACTGTTGTTGGGTCACGCTTGCCTGAACAACAACATGGCGATGGAGGTTCTGTCGGGGATTTTGCCAGACCACACACAAATTTTGCATGTGACAGAGACCACAACACAGACAGACAGACAGACAGGGGCTATGATAAAATGGGACAGGAAAGGGTAGGACGGCGCATAGTTTGTAGTTTCGCCTTGTAGTTGTCGTAAAAAGCCAAAAATGGGTTATATATTCTAGGCAGACACAAAAGTTGCGTTGACAAGGACGCCACCTACTCGAGCAACAACAAACAACAGTTAAACTTTTGCACTCCGAGTCCAGCAACAGGGCAAGTGGTTGCGGGGGACGGGCAACAACCATCAACCATCACAAAGACATGCCACTTTTGAATGGCTGTGTGGTGCATGGCCAACGAAATGGAACCTAAAACTGGACAGAATAGCCACAACAAGAGCAACAACAACAACACCAACAACAGCAACGGAGGCTGAAGAAAAAAAATGACAACAAAATTTGCATAATATTCGATGCTGCAGCCTGTGGCTGGGCATAGTTTTTGAGGCCGCCACTGTCTGTGCACGGCCTGTGTAAAATGCTCATAAATAAATGAACATGGCCTAGCCCAGTTGCAGTTTCCTTCTAGCCAAACTGGCCAACAATTCTGTCTGGGTATGCGCTGTGTCACTGGCCCCGGCATGGTCGTCATTTACTGCGCGTTGGAACAGCACAAAATAACATGAAATAAATAATAACTTTTTGCAACGACTGTGCCCCGACTATAGTGGATCTGTGTGGTTGTGACTGTAGCCATTCGCATTGCCATTCTCATTGTAGTTGCACCGTTGAGTTAATTAAAATTTAAAAGCCACCACTCGAGCGGGAATTGCAATTGCCATGTACAAGTTGTGCGACTGTTACCATTATTGTTACGACCACCATTATAGCCCAGCTGAAATGACGTTGAAATCTACACGACACAGTATTGTGGTTGTGGTAGATAGTATAACATATAAATATCTATTTTGTTTAATATAATACAAAAAAAGCACCGTGTAAAATATTTTTCAATAAATGGTATATACATTTATTAAGGTAATCTGAGTATGGAGGGAAGATACTCATATTAAAAACTTATTAGGACTAGTTAAACTCTACACAGCAACAAAATATTCCCCATAGATTCGAGATATTTACCCTAATAATTCAATCCTAGCCTTCGATCTGCTTACCCACATCAAACTGAACTTATCGCTGACTTCATTTCATTTATTTTTATATTTACTTGTATTTTTTTATGCTAAATTTCAATGCGTCAGTGAAACGCAATCAAATGTGCTCGGCCAGACGTATTAAAATCAAATCGAAATTAGACGCACAGAAACCATTAATCTTTTGTCCGTTTCACAAACATCCTCAACCCCCAAGTCCGTTCTATCCACCAATCCACAAACTCAATCCACAATTGTGCGTATTATCAGCGCTTAAACATAAGGCCAAAGCGAAATATGGAAACGAGCTAATCTCTCAATTGCAATCTCTACGAATACCAGTGTATGAGAGTATGTGTATGCGACACACACACACACACACGCACAAATTATTTATTTGCGCTAACATTTTAAATTGCAAAATTGTCTGTGGCTAAATCGTTTTGCAGGCAGCTTCTCTCTACTCCCACACTCACGCGTGCCTGCATTTTTGTCTGATTTCATTTTTCGGGCAGCCACAACAAAACACAGTCGTTTATGGCTTTTATGTGGTTTTATTTACTGACTGTTTTTGTTGCTGTTGGTTTTGTTTCTGCTGCGTTTTTAATTTGATGTTTATCAATTTTGGTTTTGCTCTGCCCACGCACACACAAACACGCACACAGAGACGCACTCACTCACAAAAGAACGCTGAGGCGCGCATTCAACAAATTCTCGAAGGGAAGTCAACGACGCGATAGGCGCACAAAAGTATGCTATGTTAAATTTTCATTGTCAATTACACGAATGCTTGTTAGCTGTCTAATGTGTGTCAAATGTGAAGGCAAGCCACGCCCCAATAGCAAACACAAAGCAACGACAAATACCACAAAAGAAAATAAATAAAAAATGCGAGTCTAAATAGCGAAAATTCGCCCCTTTCTCCCTGTCAGTAGTTCGCCTCAAATGTCATTGAGATTAAATTTTGCGTGAAAGTAGCATTTTAAAAATGTATAAATGTGGCTGTGGGTGTCTGTGTGTGTTTGTGTTTCTGTGGTTGTGGGTGTGAGCTCGCGCGTAACAGCAGCAATTGTTGTAGCTGCCGTTGTTATTTTTATTGTTGTTGCTGGCATTAAAAGCAAAGGGCGCGACTGAAGCAACAGTCGCCTGGCTAAAGCTTAAGACGTGCCATATATTGTAGTCAACTTCAGGACGCACACAGGCAGCTTTATGAGACTCACAGACACAGACACACACACGCCCACGCACAGACACACACACACACACGCCCACGCACACACACACACACACACACATTGTCAACACGTGACAGCTGCGCCGTGCAATAGGCTTAGGTGGCAGGTGAGCTCAGAGCTCAAAGGAAAAGACTCTGCCACTGGCTCTGACTGTGGCTCAGTCGCCGGCTTTGTACTTCACTTTGTATTGTGTGGACCAGCTACGCACTTTAGTTGTTTAAACAATTGTTTGCCCTGCCGTGTTGGGCTGTTTGTGCCCTGTTGTGTTGCCTTTTGCTTTGGTTCTTTGTCTACTCTTTCGTTATATCCCACGTGCATGTTTTTCAAGCGTTTTCTCCCTTTGCTTTCGGTCTGTCTGTCTGTCTGTCTGTTTCGGAGGTCTTATGTTTTTATCCTTTTTACATTTGTTGGCCTACTGCGTTCCCTAATGTGTGTTTGTTTGTTGCTTGTCAGCCATGCTTCTTCTTGCTCTTCTTTGCGTTACGATTAAATGAATGTTACGGATTTGTTGCCGTTTAACTGTATTTTATTCCGAAATCTCCGCCCTCGCAATATTAAATTATTATATCCTCATTCAACGACTCTGAATTCGCGCTAAAATTGACTTATGAAAATTTAATCAAAACATTTACACAGCTTTTATTTTATTTTTAAATGTCAATGTTACATTATATTTAATTCTGATTGAATTAATTAAAACTTTGATATATATATATATATATATATATATATTGGAATTACATTTACTTGTTATGTATATGCAACATTTTGTTCAAATAATAATGTTGAACAACATTTCATACAAGGAAAGTTCAATCTACCTGTAGATGCTATTTGAAAAGGTACATGAAAAGGATTTATTTTTAATTTATCTAAGGCAAATCCGACAGATCAAAAATTGGGTATTTGCTAGACAATCAACTGCTGCGATTATTCTCGGAATCTTTCAACCATATTTGTTTGAAATTTTGTTGCTTTTCAACTGTTGCCAGTTGTAAGTTACCCTTAAATCAACGCACAACAGTGAGTTGTGGGATATTACATATTTGATTGTCGGCTTGCCTTGTGCATTACACAATGCCATGGACTTCGTTACATAGGTGTATTTGTCAGACCTTTTTTCGTTACGTTCCTTTCTTTTTGGGCCATGACGGCTTTGTACCTTTTTGATAACCACATTTACGCCCACTTATATGTATATACATATATGTATATTGTTATTCTTTCATACTATATTGTTCAGCCTCTCAAAAGATGCGCAAACAGACGCATTGAAATGCCGTAAATCACATACTCCTATACATATGTATATATAGCTGGCATTTGTATGAATGTATGTACTTATATTCGTATACCTATCGGCAGTTGAATATGTCGGCCTTACACGGCCGCACATTGTATAAGGTTGTGGCATGTTATTTTTTGTGCCCAACAGCGATATTCCCTCCCTTTCAGCGCATACGTGCATTGTATGGCTAATAAAGCAAAAAGTAAAGGACCGCCACAATATCAGCAACAATAGCGGTAACTACTCGTATTGAGAAAAGAGATATTATATATTTTTACTACAGATATAGGCGTAAGTAAGAGGGGACAGTGTCAACTATTGGACATTTTAAGCGCTGCACTTGGGGATGAGAAATCGCATGTATTGTATCCACATTCACATATAGTATATCCATATCCATGTGGTCATACAATACGCCTTTTCACACCTAAGCGTCAGAGGCGCCATACAAAGCCGCAACAAGAGCAACAACAACAACAACAACTGTTCGTATACATTTATAACAATGACTCTTGTCGACCATGTCAACTGCCCCGCAATGCCCACAGTTGAGTAGCAAACAATGGCGAACTCTTGTCCTGTACTCGCATGCCTTTTACAGTGGTAGTAAATCTGTATAAATATTTATTAAAACGAAGCAGAGAGCAAGTACCGACTGCTAGTCAGCTGGAATGCTAGTTAGGCTGTCAGTTGGTGTAACAGCTATGTCTAGTAGATGAATAAAGACAAACAAAATTTGTAATTAATTTATTTAAATATAAAACTTATTTTCAAATCAAATACTTTTTGATTCAATTTATACCAAGAGTTTGAGGAATATAATATATCTCAATATATATATCACAAATATTTGTAATAATATTTAAAATACATGAAATTAAATTATTCTATAGAATTCATAAGTCTGTTTATACAGCAGAACTTGTATTAAATTACAAAAAGGTAAATAAATACTCATATTTAAATCAAAATATTTATAAATATCACAGTTCTGAAGACCCTTTCGACCGTATAATATGCTGTAGTACAAATATGGCCCGTACTTATAATAAAAAGCCAGCACAATGCCATCAAAGGCCATTTTGTGTGCGCCTAAAACGCCACTCCAAGCATTCGGCGCAAATGTTGCGCTGTTGAAAAACGCGTCATGACACGAATACAAATGCGACACCAACACACACACACACAGGCGAACTCACGCATACATGCATACTCGCACGCACAGCGGAAGTGTGCTCTGACGACATTAGCGCCATTTTGTCGTAATTAATGTGCGCCATATTAGTTGCTATTTGGCCATTTCTCACACATACACAAACACACACATACACACACACACACACATACAAATGGCAGAGTTGGGGTAAAACTTTTGCAATTTTAGTTCAAGAATTTTTGTTCAGCAGCTGCCTGCCACGAGGGGTTTGGGGTGGGGGTAAGCGTAACCAGAATGAGGGGAACCTGCTGCTACAGCAGCCCCAGATAGCATTGTGTCGGTGCCTCTTCCCACCTCTCTGCCACTTTGTGTGTGTGTGTCTAGACATTCATCTTTAGAGATGGAAACATTGCTCACAAGCATTACATTTGGGGACTTCTTTTTATGCCAAGCATACATAATTAGCCGCGTTTTGGGCCTACTTTAAGTCGAATACAAAATAAAACTCTGAACATGGTCATTGGCTGTGGTTTTGTCCTTGAAACGTGTATCAAATTTAGACCAAAATCCACGCACAAACATAATGCGAGGGCTGTCATTAGACTCAGCAAATTGTACAATAAGACTCAAAGGTCAAGAATTCATAAGTGTCATTGACTTTCAGACTATTTCTTCCGCGTTGAGGTGACACACAAATTGCATTAAATGTAAATTATTAATATTATGTTCCGAATCGTTTGAAAATATTGCGTGTTTATTAAATTGATAAATTGTTTATGAAACTCTCGCAAAATATTGTTAACACAGCCTATTTTGCTTATTGGCGTTGTCCTACACTGGTTTTATTCCTCTGCTACCGTTAGTTAGTCAGTTAGTCGCCCGTTTGGGTGGCTCATTTGTGTGGGTAGCTATTAGGTTGTTGCCGAGGTTGCGGCAGAAACAGAGTCCTGGCTTTGCCTCTGTATATTTAAATGATTTGCTGCTAATGCGTCTGTTTATGTTTTATGTTGATGTTGGTTGTCCGGCACAGCCTGAACAGCGTTTCATGTTTGCTCTGGGTATTTGTGTGTGTGTGTGTATGCTTATTTGTGTGTGTGCCTATTTGACTTTATGCAATATTTATTTGCGGCATATACACACACAAACACCGCAGTGTTTATATTTCAGAAAACACATCAAGAGAGTCACCAGCACCACAAGCTACAACAACCACATCAACAACACCACCAACAATAATAATAACATGGGTCACACATGTGCGTGGTGCGCATTTAATTTCTATAGCGGAAGTTGACTAGACAGTCGACTGCGTCGCTCAGATTGGTTTGTCTATCAGTATTCGTATGTGGGTTTTCTGTTTGTTTTCCTCTTCTTTTTTTGTCTTTCTTTTTTTTTTTGCCCGGTTTTCATGTGTGTCAATATTTGCTAATGGCCTTGGGAGGTCAGACGCAAACGTCAAACTCTACAAAATGTCACCAGCATGGTATTGAACTCTTTCATCAGTGTCGGGATTATAACATACCTGTAATAGTACACATTTTAGTAAATAATAAATACAGCATAATATAGAGAGAGATTATACAATTTTAACAACTTGTTTAATTCTCAATTTAACTATTGATAAACTATCCATATGATCCCGCATTTATGTATTCATTTGAACAACCTTCTCTTTACCAATATTAAACACAATCGACATTCATTTCATAACTTACTTTAAAGACCTCTATTCTCCAAATCACTATTGATTCAATCCAATTTATTGACACATATTTTTCCAATGCCAAATATGTTGCATGTCAGAATGCGACGCTTTATAGACGCTGGCTACCCGGAGGCGCCACGCCTGTCATAAATCACACGGTAAAAGCCCCAAAAGAAAACTACTTAAAGCGCCATTACAACAAATTTAAAGCAATTTGGAACTTGGGCCAGCCCGCATCCAAAAGTTCTGCCAAAAAAGCGGTAAAAGAAACAAAAAAAAATCTGAAAAAAATAAAGGAGAATGAAAAAAAAAACAAATGTTTTGGACACTTTATTATGCGCATTATTCACTGTTGCAATGGTTTATCCTTTTGCCGAACCCGGGGCTCTGTTGTGCTGGCAATTTCTAGTCCATTAACTTTACCCAAAGGTCTACTCAAGAAAAACGCTTGAAGAAATCATTTTTGCTAAAATTATATAAATGTCAAGAGAAAGGCCAGAACGCCGGAATTGGTCAAGCCCCAAGCTGGAAATAGAGCTCCAACTTCAAGTGTGTCGCTTGTTGAGCCACACGCAGGGACAGCGACTCCCCAAGACGCCCGTTCCTTTGTGCTCGGCCCATTGTTAAACGTCTTTTCAATAGCTACCCGTATTAGCTTTGCATTAACGTTAAAAGCTGCGGTTCAGAAATTTAAATGAAAACGATTCAAAGTAGTTGGCATGATTCTATATACTTATAGTATATATAGTTTTAAACACTGATAAGCTGCCATTATGTTTGACTGTGTGCCCTAGCAATCCTTATCATGCACTCAAGTGAGTTCATTGGCGTGTAAAATGCAACCGTAACCTCATTTCCAACATTGCCCACGCCGAGCAAACAAGCCTAAATCCAAACCCAAACCCAGTCGGGGTTATCATGTGTAAAATTAGCTTATTTTGTAGCGCCCACATGGAAAACCTGCCCAGTTACTTAGTCCTCAGTCCTCCGTCCTCCGTTTCTGTACACAGCCTCTGGGCATAAAATAGATTGAGATTGCTATGCCATGTCCGTGTCCGTGTCCGTGTCCTCGTCCGTGGCCAGGCTTGCATAATTCTCGTTGCGCTTAATGCAATTTTTATGTTGCCTGGCATTAACTCAGAGTCAAAGTCATAGTGAGTAGGACACATTTCTTTGCCTGTTGGCGCATTAAATTTATATGGGAATTGCGCTCCACTGCCATATGGGGCATCGAAAACTTTGCCTCGGCTCGCTTGCCACACAGCGTTTGACTTGCTGCCAAGCATAAATTTTGCAAAACTCAACAAATAACCCGGCAGGCGTTGTGTAGAAAACTGAGACTGCAACTGCACTTGTATGCAGACTGTTGTTGGTCACTGTCAGGACATACACTACTTTTATTTTGTTTTCTCTCTCTCTCCCTCCTCTGGCATTTTACAAATTTATTTTGTGGGCGTGTAGCTTTCAATTTGGCAGCAACTGCCGGCCAGAGGCATTTGTGAGTGTGTGTTTGCTTGACAAAATCAATAGATATACATTTAAAACTACACAAGAGCGGCAGTTACTGCACAAAGGTTGACCTGCTGAGGAACTTTCTGCTGACTCAACGGCGCAAGAGTGTGGCCACAAAAGAGATGCTAATTTATAGCCAACAAAAAGATATTTCTGGATATTTTACAACAATGTATATGCTTACAGTTATCTTTGCTGGGTTATTAAATAAATGCCTGGCAAATCACCAATTCTATATGGCATTAAAAATGGGATTAGAAAACAAAGAATTGGCTGTATATTTATATATATTTATTAAATAAATATATTAACTTTTCGTGTTCATTCCATGAATTACTTTAACTTTATTTAAATAGACAATATCTATTAAGTCATGAAAGATCGGAGAATACGTATTTTACATTTTGAATGCAATTTAAAGATGCAATATGAAGTGAGAAAAGTAAGTTTTCTTTTCAAAATTATTCTTCCCTTTTTTGCCTTTCAGACATGTATTTCATACGGTAAAGTTTCTACTGTGGCATATTTACATGGCCTGAAAAAGTTAACCAACAAATTCTGAAATCGTATTAAATTGCATTAGTTTTATAATTTTCAAAGCTCGCACTTAGAGATAAACTTGAAGGAAGAAGAAGAAGTCGAAAAGGAAGAAGATGAAAAAGGATAAGCAGAAGAAGAAGTAGGGGGAGGGGGAGAGAAGTGCGTATGTTAATTCCATGAAGCCGTGACACATGACAAACTGCAGCGCAGCTCGTAGCGCGATTGCATTAGGTTGCCAGCACAACGTGACGTATACGCATTGTCGTGTGTGTGCACTTTACTTTGGCAGAGCCATGAGCAGCTTTCACTAACACCCTTTGGCCCTCCCTACCCAAATATCTCCCACCCATCCCCCTCATCGCACTTCCCCGTCTTGCTGCACATATGCATGAAAGTACGTGCCTGGTATGCACTCCGTATGAGCTGCAAAGAGTTTGACCCATTTTTATCGTGTGTGTGTGTGTGTATGTGAGTGTGTGTGTGTGTGCAGAATAAGCAGGACTGGGCACAGGATGCAGTATGCAGGATGCAGGAGAATTGTGTTGCGTGGGAATGGTGTACTTTTTAAATGCACTTTATTTGTAAAAGTTTATTGCAACAAAGAGAAAGACGAAGAGGAAATCAGAAAATGTTTTGCATGCATAAATTCAACTTCAAGGTGCGTCCAAAGTTTTACGAATTACTCAAGTATTTAATAACAGCTATAGTCTATTCTGTTGTTGTGGTCTATTCTGTTCAGTGACACACTTACTGGCAGCACTTTCACTCTAAAAGTAGTCTTAGGTATGTATAAATTTGCTGAGCGTTGGCTGATGTTGAAGTTGCATACTTTCGAGTACCATTCAATGAAGTATGCATGCCCCAATGTTCCTCCTACACCTGAACAACAGTCATCTCGCTCTGTCTCTCTCTCTCTCTCTTACTCTCTCTCTCTCTCTCTCGGTTGCACTCTTTCTGTCCCTCTGTCTCTGTCTTTCTCGTCCACTTATTTATGCATTCATGCGCACTTTTTCTGTTACTGCCGCTGCCTCTGTTGCCGCTGTTGTAGTGCATTTTAATTTCGTTTGCATATGACAAGCAACGCACGGAATCCAGCCCAAGTTTCATTCATTTGCTTCACGCTGTTTAAATATGCGCAATACCCCCTCCCAATGATCCCCTCAAGCACCGACATCTGTCGCTTGGATACAAAATAAAAACATAACTCATCGAAATCATTAAATGGATTTATGAAGTGCATCATCTCTGCGAATGCGTACGAAATATACATAAGAATAATCCAACTTGAAAATCATTAAACGATGCTTGTGTATTTGTTATTCTATTCGTATTTATGTTCGCAAATAAATACTTGTTGTTTATTCATGGACGTGGCAGTTCTTTCTGCCTACCTGCTGTCCAGCAAATTGCTTAAATATTCAACTTAATTGACTGCTTTTTTAAATGGGATGATAAATTTGAATGATATTATTGTTGCAGAATTGTTATTAAATTAAAAAATCTGTTTGACGATAGGTAATTCATTTATTATTAATTAAATGAATTTATTTGAGTAATTACCCTAATTACGTATATATTAACGTTGATTTATCTACTGCAAATTATCTTTCTTGTGTGACACTTAACTTGATTATTACATAAATATCCTGCAGCAATATAAATTGTATTTTAGTGGCAAATACAAATTTATATTGTAGACCATCTTGTTTCCTAAGTTACTTCAGTTTCAATGAACTTTTTACAATTATTGTTCGCATTTTTATCGCTAGTTGTCGGACAGCGGTCTCGCCTCATTGTTAACCCCAATAAAAAAGAAACAAATTAATGAAACATAAGTCAAACCGACAAACAAACATAAAATGCCAATCAAATGCGTATCTCTCGACAAACCGGCAGCAAACGGATCTCAAATCTTTGGCAGGACGAGGAACAAAATGGCGCTTGGGCTGTTTCCCGTCCACTTCAAAGGCGTCACAACGTTGCACAGTCAATTTGCGTTCGAGATTTATAACTGGTACAATGCGCAGCCTATAGTAGGAACAGTTCACTCTTCCACGCCCTCCCCCTCCCACTTCTACGGTGCCCGCCCCCGCATCCATACCGGTTAACGCTTCAATGACGACGTGTCCTTGAAAGGAACCCGTGATGCTCGGGCTCGGCTGGTTTTTGCTTCGGCTCGACAGGCTTTTGCCATAAATATTTTTTGCTCGATCAAGTGTACTAATTTAATGTGTTGCCATGGCTATATGCGAATCGATGACTCGACTGACTCGACTTCGTCGCTATCAACGCTGGCAGGACATTCAAAACAAGATTTATGACAGGCGTGCGCTTGCCTCGGGTTGGGGCAAGTTGTAAGTTCGGGAGTTTCTGGGTATCCAGCCACAGTTTGGCAGGAGTTTGGGGCAGACAGTAACAATAAAATGAAATCAACGTTACGAAACAAGAGAAATGACAACGTTGCTAAATGGTCTTATCTCCAGAACACTACGTTTGTAGAGAAAGAGATGACAGAGAGAGAGGGGCAAAGTTTTTTGATTGTCTGCGCTACAAAAATGAAACTCGACTTGAGTATTTTTAGGTCGCAAATTTGATTAATGTTATGCCGTTGTGACGTGACGAACGGCGGGCGAAATCTGGGGCGGGGGACGGAGGCGGAGCCGCATGTGTCGAGGGTCGTGATTTGGTGTGCCGATTTGTATTCTATCCCATCATCCTTAGCAACAAGCGGACTTTACAATACAATGCTTAAAATTCTATAATGACAATGCCTGAATGATGTTTCCGCGATAGATCGAGGGTGTTAAAGAGAGAGTGGGAAGTGTGATTCAGGTAGATATTAAGAGTAATTAAACATGTAAAGTGGATATTTAAATGAGAATGAAATAAATATTCTTAGAACTTTAAGCAGTGTGCACTTCTATGTAACCTTACAATGACAGCAGCTCTGACATTCCAGATATAACCATCTTGTTTTCATTTTAACTTAGCTGGAACATCTCTTGGCTTTTGTGCTCGAACACAATGCCCAGGTGATGGCATTTGTGTGCAGTTTTCTTGAGGCTTTTTAGAGGCGGGGGCAATTTCATTGTAGTAACCAGAAATGTGCCCCATTTGCCTGATGACTGGTGACTTGGGCCTGGACCTGGCGCCCTGCCCACGCATCTTGTGTTAATTATGTGTCCTGTGCAAGTCGTGCGCATTTGTCTTTATTATGGGTTGGTTTCGCCTACCACCTCCCACCTTGTGCCTGACTGCTTCACTACCTGGCAACAAGGCCATCTGCCTGTCACCTTTATTATCATTGTTACGCTTTTGTTGTTGTTGTTGCTGTTGCCGTTGCTGTTGCTGTCGTTGCCGTTGCTGTCGCTCATTGCTTTTGTTTTTCTGCACTGACATTCAGGCAAACACAAACAGAAGAACAGTGCCAGAAGCAGCATCATAAGCCATAAGCGCCCCCAAGCAGCAGCATAACTTTCGAGATCCAACAATACATCATGTATGCAAAATGATGTATGCATGTAAATGGCGGCATGTGTGTGTAGAAGAGATAGGAGGATGAGTGAGGCGATGAGAATGGTGAACAAGTGTTGCGAATTAGGCCAAGGAGAAGCATTAATAAACGCATTTAGTGGCACATGCGGCGTATGCGCAACGCCAAAGAAAGAACGATAGATACACATACAGACGCACAGTACGTAAGCTTAGATAATAGCACAAAACAGGATGATGATGTGGGCAACACATGCAGGCTTATAATTTGCACGTGGCACTGTGGCAAGTCCCCAGCCCTTTCAACATCCCCTTCCCTTATCACCATCGTTCTTGCCCCATCCACAATGTTGTACTTATTGTGTCACTGAGCTTGACATACTTTCCACTTAGGCTGCCTTCACTTTTATATGTATATGTGCGGTGTCTTGCAAGTTTATCATTTACAGTCTTAGTTATGCATGTTGCCACGCCCTCGCCCTCGCCCTCGCCCACCCAGCTTCTAGCCCACGCCAGCAAGTCATCGTCGTCATCGTGTTGTTGTTGACTCTCAAGTTGCTTGCTCAGTTCTCGACCGACTCAAGGCGAGGCAACATTAGTCGTAATATGTCAGGCTGTTGCTTTTACTTGCCTAGTTTTAAGTCTGTTATCTCAGCAGGGTGTGAGAAGGGAACTGACTGTGTACTTTCCATTGCATATCTTAAGGCGCAACGAATTCAGCTTGCCACATGTCACATTCGTAGTTCATTTGCGCTTGTTGCTTGGCCGCATTTAGCCTGCCACTTGTCACAACTTTGCTTCCACGTCTCCCCTTTGTTAATCCTCTCTTAGCTTCTGTTGCTGCCGCCTAAACAACTAAACCATAATAATCAATGTTTATAGGCCACACAAACACACAAACACTCACACACAGAATCCGCCTCTGTTGCTGCTGCTTTTCCGGTTGGCTCATAATTAACGTATAAATTACAAATAGTGTGACGTTAATAATTCGGCGTTAATAGAATTTTCCTCTTTTCCGGCCATTTTCATTTGTTTATTCGCACGCACAGCGGCAGCTGCCTCCGACCCAAATGGCTGAACGCCTGACTGCCTAAATTATCGATAATCAATGGATTTGACTTTTATTGTGTGTTATTTGCCAGTTGCCCACATCAGAACACACAGATTCGCATTGCTTATACGCCCCATTGTGCGCATTGCTTGCGTGGAAATAAAATAATACAAACATTTATTAGTGCTTTAATGAATTTCTGACATTTTCATTGTTTTATTACATAAACACACTTATGTCCACCTGTAAAAACTGGTTAAAACTACAGGAAAAAAAACTGCTAGAGAAGCGAAACTTAATTAAATACTTAACGCCCTTGGGTCGAACACGAGTTGTCCAATTATGTATCCTGGCAACCCCTTTTGAGCTGTTTATTAAAATGCTCAACACATGCTCATTAAAAACAACTCAAAAGTCATGTTCAACCCGGCCCGGCCCAACTCGGGTGCTGTCAGACATTTTGTAAGCATTTAACTGCAAAATCATGCGACAAACTATAAACCAACACAACCACAACAGAACCAAGCCAACCCATAAGCCCATCCGCCCACCCGCCCACTCACAGATATGTGCCTCGCATACTTGTATAGGAGGCGTGTCCGACAACTGGCAAACAACTAATGAGACACAGACATAGTGCGAGTGCAGGAAAAGTTGTCTTTGGGCGATTCGACATTCCACATTCGAATAGTAAATACAAACAAATAGACATTAAAAAAGCGAGACAACAACAATAATCAGTTGTGAAAGCAACAGCGGGCCCAACAAACAACAACAACAACAAGGAGACCCAACAAATGGCACAAAATTGCAGAGGTTGACGTTTAATTTGCCACTTTTATTAACAGTGCTCATATTAGGGACTCATTTATCAGTCCGCCGGTTGTTCCAAAAAAGTAAAAATAAAACACACCAACACCGTTAGACACAATATACACACAGGCAAGTACAAGCATAGATGGGGCAGCCCCCAGTCCCAACATGAAACTGTGTAACAGTTGTGGGAATTATTTAATTTAGACACTGCGCCAGACCTCTTGCAATGCCAATGGCCATGGAGACTGGGAGGCTTAGCAGCATAAGGTACAATGGTAAAAATGACAATGCTAATAAATTCATATTAACAAAATAAATAAATGGGTAAGCTCTTAATAAATATAATTTAATTCTAGAGTATTTAAAAATACATAAATTTAAAGAATTTACAGATATATTTATGTTTGTTATACATTTTAATATTCAAATTCTCTGAATTGATTGTAAATACCACATGAATGTAGAAAACACTCGTATAGACAAATTTTATAAAACGTAAAATAAAAAGGAAAGAAATTTATATAAATAGTTTATGTTAGCATTTTAAGCCGTCAAATCACAAATACAAATTATCAAGACCATTTTGTTTTATCAACTGTGTTTATAATAAGTATAGTTAAGTTTATATATTTCACTCATACTTTTTACCGGTTCCATTGATTTTATGTGCCCATTGTACGCTCTGTTGAATATCTGGTGCGGGTTTGGGGAGCTGCTGTTTAACTGCCAAGTTTTTTGCACTCTCATGCCGACGCCAAGAGCTGAGCAGAACAGAACCGAGCAGACCAGTTTTCGAGCGCTCCTAAGCTATTGCTTTGGGCAGAGCTAGCTAAATTAATGACAATGACTGTGAGCGCTAGTCAGGGAATGAGAATGGAAATGGCATTGAGAATGAGAAGGGGAATGGGATGGGGGAATGTACCCACTGATTGTTCTGTGCTGTTGTTGCCACTTTGTTTTTGGTTCCTTCATTTGTTGTTCTTGTTATTGTTACTTCTGTATTTTTGCACTGACACATGACAGAGCGTTTCATTTGTTGTGCGGCGCTGGCAGTGAGGCATGACAAGGAAGTCGACTTCAATGCCTGGCAACACTAGCTCAGAATAGTATAGCCAAGTGCTTGCCATATTAGTTTAGATTGCATTGAAGAAACCCATAGCATTTGGATGGATAGAATTAATATCTAAAGGAGGTGGTGTGAGGGAATATTACTTTTTGCGCAACTATGGCAACTCTGTTGAGATAAATTATGTTTAATCGTGTGGCTGGGAATTATGAAGTTATGAAGTGTCGGCATCAGTTACTCTAGCTGCAACTAACAGACCCCGACTTAATTGAGTTCCGTGTATGGCTAACTGGGAGGAGAGGTCATGTGCCTAACCATTTAGCCAAGCATTAACCCCGCCACGTCATAAATACGTTGGCCAACACACGCACGTTGCTTAAAGCGGTTATCGCGTCGCTTATAAGCACATTTTCCAATCCCGAGCAATGCTTAACCATTCAACCATTTGCCATGGGCATATGTAATTGAGCTACATGCACGTACACAAGCAGTTAGACAAACGGACAGATAGACAGATAGTCGGGCATTCATCACGGACAACTGATGAGCCAAGTTTGTATTCAAGTGCATGTTGCTGGTTAATTTGCCTGACAGCCTCGTAAACGGATCGCGGTTGCTCAGAGGCAATCCCATGTCCATCTAATTCGACTGGCGCAGCGTTTGCCGAGCAATTGAGTTGTGGCTTAAACGTTTTAACAGCTAATCAACATTAGCCTCAAATACAGCTAACGTCGAACATGAAGAGTTTTCCCATAGGATTATCATATACTTAGAGAACTGATATCCAATAAATGGTGGTATCAATTTCTTAACATATGGTATCAGCCATGAAATTCTACTTGGATATTATATCATTAGAACACTATTAAGTAAGACGACGGGTAGTGGAATTACCTACCTGTTTAGCAAACAAATGTGGAATATATATATTTGATACATACTCTTGATGTAAAATAGAATTTAACAAAGCTCTTGTCAAGATTATTGTCTAAGAACTTCAAGGAAATAGTTTAAAATGTTACTCAATGTTTATAATTGAAGATGTCATAGAGATTGATTTCTTTACTTTGATAAGAAAACGTGTATAGAATATTATATATTATTATTATTTTATATTAAATGTTGTTTTTTATTTCGATAATAATATCAATATATCTAATATATGGCTTGAAAATATCGATTTCCTAGTATTCGTTTCTCAAAATTGTATTTAAAATTACAGCAAAATATCAGAGTAAAATCAAGTGGTTAACTGATTGATAACAATTGTTGCAAGCGAGCATAAAAACTCGCCTCAGTTTTATAGTCAGACGAAGTAACACATCGTAAATGGAGCACAACACACACTAAATGAAATATTTATGTGCCCCAACTGCATATACATAACATATATTCATATATATGTATGTGTTACTGTGTATTTGTGTGCAGTGCACATATTTGCCATACATTACGCACACATTACGCTTTTGTTGTGTGTTGTATGTTGTGTGTTGTGTGTGTTTTTGTTTGCTTTGCTCGCCGGCGTTTTCTTTCTGTTCTTAACCCATTCCAAGCGGAAATGTTGCGGTCTGGTTTTTTTTACATTTTATTTAGGGGAGAGCAAAAAAAATACAGCTGCATACTTTGCTGCGCACTTTGAGGCCAGCGGCAGTTTTCTCTGGCTCGGTCTTGGTCTCTGGTTCTGGTTTTCATATATTTTTAATATATTAGCTAGCAAAATATTATATTATCCACATTTATATGTATGCGGAGGCTGCTTTTATATGTGCATGTAAATTTTATTTGTTTTTTACGAGCGCATAAATCAAAGAAAATTGTTTTTTATATGCTTATATGAAAAATATATGTGCTCCCTTTTCGACGGTTGGCTATTCCATATTTTATAGTATAAATATGTTCGTGAACCTTTTTGTTTTTGGTAACATTATTTGGCAAAAGGGTTGCATTCAGAGAATTCGCGATGATTTGTGCGAAAAATCTAAAAATCCCTACAAAAATGCAGACAACTAGCAGTCAATTAAAAACCATATTTGATATTAAATATTTTTAAGTGCGAAATGCACTTGGAACAGTTTGAGACTCGATTGGCCCAATTCAATCTCGGCAAATATGAAATCAATGTTCAAACAAATAAATACATACACAGATACGTGTACACAAAACAAACGCCTTGGGGCTTAATTTTTATTTCCAATTTGATGCCCTGCATTGCTGTTTGTTGTATTCCCTCATTTTTTCGTTTTTTTTTTTTCGAAACTGATTTCATTAATTTCTAATGCTATCAAAAAATATACAAACAACAGCCCAGGGCTATATGCACAGCCAGAAAATACATCAATGAACATGGGCCAACAGAAGCCAAACAAAAAAGAATTACTTATATTCGTATATATGTATATATATATATATATTTAGTATAGTACGTATTTATAAGGGGAGCAATAAATATTCTCAGCAAAAGCAGGCAGCAAAATGGCATAAGAAGAGTGCCAAAGGAAGCAGAAAAGAAAAAATGATTTCAAACAATAAAACAAAAAAATTACAAAGCGCTTGGACGAAATACAGATACAAAAATAAGTCATCAGTGAAAATAAAATGAGAAATAATATAAAGCAAACGACTTTTGATGAAATTTTCATTTACAAATTCCTTGCGTAGCAATTAAGTCAAAATGCTACTTATAAGCCTCTGCGAATGTGTATGTGTGTCTTTATTTGTGGGTGTGAGACAATGTCGGGCGATGAGTTGTTGTGCTCTTTCAAAGCCAGAGCCTTTCCTTGGCATCTTGGCTTTTCACACAACAAATTCATTAAGCAGCGTAATTTGTGAATTCTAATAAAAGGAAACTTTCGGCTAATTTGTTATGTGTTTCGCTCTTTAATAAAATGTTCTGGGAAATTTAGTTGGATTTCAGCTGAGGCTCGATATTGGCAAAGCAAGTGCGTTTATATAATTATATCTACGTGATATTCTCTTTTCCACTCTCCATTCACATTAAATTCATTGGGTTATCTTGGGTTTACCTTTTCGAGTAAACTAAACTAAACGCTGGCTGTGAATTTTGCCAAGTCAGCAACTGCAAACGCATTACCCGATGCCATTCACAGATAAAAGTAAAAGCAGCGACATGAAAACGAGCATTGCTTCAATGAACTGGTTACACACTTACACACACACACACACACATAGACAACGTGTTGGCACCCCTTTTTAATGCAACAATCTCGAGAAGCTGGCCAAAATCAGAGGACAAGCACAAAGAGCCATCGTAATGGCCAAGAGGCGAGACCAAATTGTTGGCCGAGTAGGAGGCCCGCATAAAAGGCACTTGAAATGCAGACTGGCCGAAAGCCCCCAAAAAGCCCGTTGCCTCTTTAAGTATCCATAAAATGAAAATGTTTATAGAAAAAGCGCTCCACTGACTTGATTTGTGCATTAAAGATATGTGCGTGTGTGTAGATTTTTTACATACTCCTCACAGTGTGTTCACTTTCCACCTGCCTCCCACACTGAACATGCCATTCGAATTGCGTCTTTTTAGCTGGTGACATAAAATGTAAGAAATATGCCCAGTCTAAGCCAAAGGATATACACATACATACACAGTCGGTACTTATGGACTTGACATTATACATAGACAACAGATAATGTTATGTGAAAGGGTAACAGACCCACAATGGCTACTAAAACTTGACAGTTAGGAGCTCTTGGGCCATGGTTAATAGTAGTTTGGTTATAGTCAATGGAACGTCATCTCAGTTTTTACTGCATTCTTAGAGTAACAAAATAATATTCTATTTTATATACACACATATGTGTGAGTTGAATTTATGATATCTGCATTCATATTGAGTTTTGTTGTATTTTAAATATCATATTCTTACTGTGTGGCTTAGAGAACTTCAGTTTAATTTTATTTCTGGCAGTCTTATATGCTACACTTAAGATCTGCCATTCGAAACGCTGACAACTGACTTGGAGTGAGGATGCTCCTACTAGATTACAACGAAATTAAATTAAATACAAAAATAATTTGCTCAAAATCAGCAGGCATCGAGCAAATGATTTTTGTTTCTCTGTTGGCCTGGTCGAAAAAGCACTTCCAATAATTGCCACTTTGGCGCACATTAAAGTCAACTTACCCCTCGATTGACTACTGCATGGCCCGCCCACAGACGACTACATCTGATCCCCCCTGTGTTCCCCTTTCCCCTGTTGTTCCTACATAAGGCATAATCATTATCGTTACAGTTTATTGCACATTAAAAGTGCGCCAAGAAGGCCGATGCGGCGCGGCCCCTTTACTTTTATGCCGTGGCCTGGCCGACAACACTTGGCAGCATTACATAAAGCAAATGGCTATAAAGCGAAACAAGGATGGTGAAAAAATAAAGACCAAGACTTGACCGTAGAACGTAGACCGTAGACCGTAGACCGTAATTGTCGCCATGTTAACAGGGCAGCTTTCTCAGTGCCGCCTTTGTTCAAATTTACACATGAATAGTTGTAGACCTCCCGCCAGTCGGTAGACAGTTTAAATTTAATTTAATTGTAGATGAATTTGGCTTAAGTGTCGAGTCGAGTCCTGTCGAGTTAAGTCCTTTTTTTGATTTCACGTTCAATTGTACTCGAAATTTTTATATTCATTTGATTTTTATTTCACATTTTTACTTCTGATTTTATGACGCGTTTTTATAGTAGCTTCGAAAATATGCCCAGGGGAACCCCGACCCTAAACAGGCGACCGTTAACAATTAGCGTGTCCTTGAGCTTGATTCAATATGATTTAGAATTTAAGCATTTACGCTTATTTGAGTTTTACGCGAGGAAATGCCTTTGGGGCGTGGTCATAAATATCAGCTGTTTAAGGGGTTAAGACTCCCATAGTCTTTTATTTTATGGCTCATGATTCTGGCAAATTATGCAAATGTTTGCACTCATTTGAAACAACATTTTCGATGAGCTTTGTATTGCGCTTATTTTTACACTTCTCTGTTATTATTTTTATTTTGCAAATATTGACAGCATTTTTATTTAAATTTGTATTGTCAGTTCTTGGCAATTGCTTGGCTTTGGCTTCAAATTCCAACATTGTCAGTTCGCCTCGGTCTCTGTCACTCGCTTGCTCTTCCCTCTTTGGCTTTCCTTGCGTTTGTCTGAGCACATTTTTGTCAAATCAGCAAATGTTGCCATTGTCAACTGAGTTTGCCCTGCCACGTCTGGAGTCGCTTTTATTATTTTTACTTTTTGTTCTTATACATTTTTCTGTTACTTTTTCTATCCCGGTGCTGTCGACTTCGTCACTGAGCAGTGCCACTAATATGAAAGCAAATTTGCATAATAATTTCTGTCAGTTTTTTTTCCAGCTGAATTTCCTTCATATTAAAGTTGAAATTATATTAGTTTTTTATCTTTATGAAAGAATTTTCAGCATATTTGTTCACATTTCATATTGCAGCTTGTTGCACATTTGACCGGCATTACCAGCTATTTTTTTTTTGTTTAATAAAATTTAATTACTTTAAATATCAGAATTAATTAAAGTTATTTAATTCAGTTGTTGTTTGCATGTCAAAAGCGCCGGCTGTTGCACCTACAAGTGACAAAGTCAACAGCATTTAGGGTTGTGATTTACATGTTGTGGTCGATTTGCCCCGGGGCACTACATGTAGTAACATTTAATGTGGTCATATCAGAGATATGAAATTATCATAATTGATTTATAAGTAAATATAAAAAATGAATAATTAAAGTGGAAAGTAAGTATTTTAATTACATTTCTGTTATATCTGTCGATTTGTTTATTGTATTTGAAATGCCGAAATGTGTTCGATCCTTGACGCTTAATGGCGTTTATAAACTGGTGTTTGCCACAGACTTGGCAATTAAAATGAACGTCACATGCATCGATACTTAAAACCATTTATTTGCACACCTATGCGTGTTCTTTTCCTCCCAAGACTTGCCAATAAAAATAATTGGCTATAAATGCGCTAAAAGTCAAAACAACTCCAATTGTTGGCCAGGAATAGGGAAGGAGGCCAAGTTCAGACTGCTGCTAGAAATGGCATTGCTTTTAATTAATGGAAGCAACAGAGCCAAGTGGCAGTGGCACTTTTACACATACACACACACACACACACACGCCATCACACACATGCTGTTGCCGATTCCCGTTTGTATTTTATGACTCGGCTTGGCAGCTGTGAATGCTGCCACATCTAATGTGGCACTAGCTATTTATGCTACCTGCGCTTTCAAGTGCGTTGAGTTATAATTTTATGTGCCATTAATTTGCCACCGTAGACAACTTACACACAGGCACATGCACGGCACACACACTCATTTACATATGTGTAGACTTTTAATGCATTTTTGGCATGTGTCTGCGTCTGCCAACTAATGAGCCTACTCTGCATTTGAGCCCTTCCTGTTGCTGCCTCTCGCTTACCCTGTCTTTCACTATGTTTTTGTTTGTGCTTTAGTTGTAATTAGTGTTGTTGTTGTTGCTGTTGCTGTTGCTGCTGTTGTTATTATGTCTAGGCGAATGTTGACAAGCCCAAAACTTTTGCTATTTATAGCAGCAACGGCGGCACTTTTAATGGCCACTTTGCTGACGCGCTCTGCAATTAACGTTGATTGCATTTTTATAGGCCCCCAAATAAGAAGAATAGTAACTTTTGCGGTTGCGCAATTAACACATATAAAACTTGGACAATATGCATGTTTAAAGAGATCTGCAACCTAAATCTAATTAAACCTTTGTATGTATACTATGATAAAGCAATTTTTATAAAATCTAAAAAAATATGTTATCAACTTGTCATAACAAAATACATATTATTTCAGCTGCAGATGGAATGAAAATGTTAACGGTATCTAAGTGGGTTTTTATTTATCTTATTGAAAAACTACATTTCAATTGAAATGCTTACGTAAAAACTCTATTGTGTTGTGATGTTGTCTCTTGCAATTAAATCGTAAAGATATTTTAACAAATTCATTCTTTAAATGAAATTTTAAAATTCTTTATCATATACTACATATATCTTAAATATGGTTTCTTAATTTTTACTGAGTCGCTGCAATAAATTGTATAAACACACAGAATACACAGCTTTAAGTATGGGTATAATAAACATCAGACATTGGTGTACACTTAAACATATACATATAAGGATATCTCTTTCCTGGCGCGTTGTGTGCATAAAGTTTGCTCTGCTTGCTTATTACTCCAACGAGTATCCTTTCGAGCTGCACTTCCTGCAGACCCGGAACGGAGACGTTGGCGTGGCTGCATCTTAAAATTTACGAGTCGCATGTCTGGCGTTGTTCTGGCTTAAATCTTAAACGGAATGCAGTTCATAAATATTGCAATATTTAAACGAAATACCCAGAAAATCAATTCAATAACTCACACAACTCGTAATATGCCTACAAATATCATAGTTGCTGCTCAGTCAGCAGAACTCAAATACTCGCATTTCTCTGTTCATTTAACGATTGATTTTTGGTAGTCTTTGGTTAGAATTATTCAAGTTGTTTTGGGGTCCCTCAATTTACGTATTTACGTATAAAATGTGTTGAGGTTTGAGTGACAATCTCTAATTAGCTAATTGCTATAATTAAATGCTTTGCTAATGTTGGCATTTCGTTTAACTAAACGCAAGGATAATGTAAATTGTGCCAGCCCCATTCTCTATCTATGTATATATGTATGTGTGTGCGAATGCGTGTGTGTGTGTGTGTATGCCATCATCATCGGGGGCATCATTACTGCGGTCGCCAGCGATGCCGACAAAGCCTAATGGCAAATCGAACATATTTGCATATGAAATGAGCGAGAAATCGAAACATGGCGACAGACAGGCACGGGCCGTATCAAAAAAGCAAGCGAAATGATTTCCGGTTTGTGTATGTATGTGTGCTGTGAGATAACCCGCATGTGACTTCGGTTAGTTAGCATGCAAAATTGTTAGCCATCATAATAACTGTTTACTCTCGTAATAAATTATGCGCTGACTTGTTCATCTGACTTTTCAATTAAAATAAAGCACAGGCACACACACTGACAACGAGTCGTATGAGTAATATTTTTTCTATTTATTTTTAAAGCAAGGCGAACTCTTGTGAGCTTAAAATGACCAAAGTCCGTGGGAAGCCTTTACGCTCTGCTTAATTACAAAATCAACGACGGCTGCCAAATGCAAGGAAAATACTTTACAAATTTTAATAACTTTGTTTGCCTGGGCAACAAGGCAAAATTGTTGAGCCTAAGAAATGCAAATTAGTTTACAAGTGATTTAAATAAGATACAAAAAGTGAGTAGGGACTTGCAACAACAGTATAAACAGAGACATGAACATGGCCAAAAGGGCTGCTAACAACTTTTTAGGTGCGGCCCACGAAAAGAAAAAACATTTCTAAATGTTGTAAAAGTGAAGCGAAAGCGAAAGCAAAGGCAAAACCAAATTAGAAATTTCTGAGAATGTAATTGCATAATTAAAAATTAAATAAAATGGGGAGTGAGATCATTTTCAAACTTTTTATTTAAACAAAAAAATGATTATCACAATTCTAAGAAATGATGTGGATAATAAACCATAAAACTGCAGTTCTCTCTCATTTATTTCAAGTCAAATACAAATTAAAATATTTCATATTTAAGCAGTTGAAAGAAGAAGAATATTTAAAAGTTGAATGCCTTGGCCTGACAGTAATCTCTCACTTTAAACAAAGCGCGGCACAAAGGCAAATGCATTAATGATGGGAAATTTAAGAGCTGGCCAAAAATAACACTAGGAAATGCCAAGTGAAAGGAAATTGTTGGGAGCAAAGAGTCGGAAAATAAGCCAACCCCAGAGACATAACTCAAAAACTGGCGCCAAAAAAGAAATGCAAAAGTGTAGGCAAAAGGAAAACCCTTGAAAGCGAGCCCAGAACAAAAAAAGCAGAACAAATTAGCATAAAAAAAGGATTTGCTCGCTAATTTCACTTTAATGTAAACGCGGCGACTGCGACGATGACGTCGCGACGTTGCCATTACATCACTTTTATCTCTGGCCTCCGCAGCCCTCTCCTCAATCTCTCTCTCTACACTCTGTGTTTGCCTTTTGTCTTTTATTTATAGCATTATTAGGGGCACTAAGTAAAAGATCGCGGCATTTTTCTTTGCCTTTCCTTTCGCTTGCCACTTGGCGTCGTCTTTAGCGTTAGCTTTTAGGTTTAGCTCCAGCTTTGGCTTCGGTCTGCCCCAATAACAAAGTGCTAATGTCCCATGCTAATTATGCATCATTTGTTTCTTCTCTTTCTTTCTCACACACTTTTTGGTGTCACATCAGCTCATCATGTTATCTCTCTTTTATTCTTGTGCTTTCAGGTCCGCCCGTGCTCTCGGAATCCATAATTGGCACCCTCGGACGACTGCCCTGTAATGTGACTCCGCCCATCTATGAGGATCGTGTGGCTCTGGTCATTTGGTATAAGGTTGGACTGAAAACCCCCATCTACAGGTGAGTACAAAATTGCATTTTCCGCCAGATAAAGTCCCCATTAATTCCCAGGGTTGAGGGAACACCCCCATCACAAATCAATAAAATGTTTGTTTTGTTTTTTTTTTATCAGCTTTTATTTAAAAGCAGGAATGTCAGTGTCATTATTCTCATTTCTGAACTCTGTTGCCCCATTCAAGCTTTAAGCTTTTGTGTCAAGTGCAGAACCACCGAACGTATCACAATAATTTCGCACACCAGAGATACACACACTGTCGCACACACAGATACACACACATACACACATACACATGCACATGCAGAGGTCCATAAATAAACAAAATTGATTACCACAGACAACTTTTGCTTACTCAACCCACTCAACCCACTCAATCCACACTCAACCCTCTCGAATTCAGCAACTGGTAGACAGACAGGGGAATTGAGGGCAAGTTGAATGGAATCTGCACATGTCAGTTGGTGTTTTCCGGATGAGGAAGGGGGAAAAGGCCCTTTTTCATTTTGATTTAATGTCTGCTAATTAAGCAATTTTTTGCATGTTTTGGGGCTGCTCAACTGCAGCCATTAAATTAGCATAACTAGAAAATTATACACAGGCAAGCCGGCAATCAGGAAAGCGGGGGCGGAGGCGGAGGCGGAGTCAGACGAGCCTCTAAATTGAGTAAAGTTTTTGGCTTCGAGGACGACCTGAATCCTCAAGGTTACATTTACAGCACAAAAACTTTTTCAATTATTCATGTCGAACATTATGGCATTGTTGCCAGAGAGACTTTTGGTTTTTGTATCTTATAGATACGAGTATGTCTGCATACATCAAAGGAGCAAAACTTTAATTGGATTTGTTAGACTCGGACGCATACATGTGGTCGTGTCTCTTTCGCTCTATATCTCTATGTCTATGTCTGTGTGTTTTTGTACTATGTGCGTGTCGAGACTCAAAGAGAGACGCTGATTAGCTGATTGCTGGTTAAGGCTGCCAAGCAGGCAGTCAACGCCATTGACATGCGGCTGAAACTAATTGAACTTCAGCACTTCAAGGACTTGCAAATGACTAGAGCGAAAATAGTAATTAGCGTTGCGTAACGACAGTTCAGGCAAGCCAACTTGCAGGCCACGCTTCAACTCTTGTTTGTAATTAAAAACCACTCAGCAAGTAAATTAATCATAAAACGAAACTTGCCATTTCCCATTGCCAATGCCAAAAGCATTTGTATTACCAGTTTTTTATTTCGGACTTTCCCCAATGCTCAAAATTTAATTTACTTCCACCTTATTGGCATAATCTCGCAGCTGGCATTCCAATTTAGCATCGATGGATTCGAGTGCGAATTTTATTACCATCTGACATGTGAGCTACTGAGCTGTCTGCCTCATTATGCCAGCACTCGCTGCGTATTACATAACAGCACCATATGTCTGCAAATCAAAATTGAAATGCAATAAAACACAGACAAGCGCTGGCAAGCTGTCAAAGAGCGTACAGAGAGTTGCAAGTTTAATAACTGAGCAGAATTCCGAGGGTTGCCATTGTACTTCCACAAAATTGACTAAACTTACAAAAGAATTGTCTAACTTTAGGCGCTGCATATAAAACAGCAAAATTCTACAATTGTTTTTGCCTCTTTATCTTGAATACAAATCAAATTATCAAAATTTTCGGCTAAGAGGTAGCACGAAATATGAAAGAGGCCAAGTATAAATGCCAAATAAAGTAGCATCCAATTCAAATGATAAATTAACCTAGAAAACACAGAAATAACCGGACTCTGATTGAATCCAATTATCAGTTTAAAAGCTCATAAATGATGCATAAATTCAGCTTGGCTTTAATTCAAGCAATCACTGCTCAATAATATTTTAATTTAATCACTGTGACTATACAGTTCCCATTTTAACGCCACACAAAAGGAACAACAAAAAGTTTCAGCTAATTCGAAACCCGGGGCAAACTTTTAAAGCCAATTGTCAAATATTGAACATGGCAGTAGAAAAATAAAAAATGAAAACTTTAAGATCATTGTTTGACCGCTGAAATGAGCTCATTATGGTAACTTTTACAGCGCCCTCCTATAAGTCCACAAAAAAAGTAAACAATACAATAAAAAAAGGTGAATTAATCAATAATCTACAATTACAAACTAAAACAATAAATTACGACAGCGTGATTGCAGGCAGGGAAGGAGGGGATTATTAATTCATTGCAGAACCCAATTACACTGTTTGGAAAAGTTGAACGCAAGGTGAGAGACCAGCGCGTTGGCAGCTTTTAACTTTGTTTTACCCGACTAGAGAAAAATGCTGAACGCACTCTTACTCGTACCACACTTGCACACTTGTATATTTAGCTCTACTTTTACTCATCGGTTTATTTGTGTTTCTTCTTCAATGTATTTCAGCGTCGATACACGCGACTCGAACTTTGCACAGGGGACTCACTGGTCGGATGAAACGTACCGGGAGCGGTTGTCCTTTCACGTGGAAGGACGTGCCGGCACGCTGACCATCAAGTCAACATCTGAGGACGACACGGGCGAATATCGCTGTCGTGTCGACTTTCAAAAGAGCCCAACACGCAACTCCAAAGTGAATTTAACTGTCATAAGTAAGTATTGAGCACTTCAACATGAGTAGCAGATACAGTTGGTGTTGCGGATGCCATTGCAATGACATAGTGGCATAATTGAGCAGCTAATTTGTGCAGCGACATCCTCGTATCCTGGGGCCGACACTCAGCTCTTGAACAAACACATTAGTTACAAAATAAGACGCCAACTGTATGTTCTTTACTCACCCAGCAAGTTTTTCACAATTTTCCTCTGTCTTTTCGTAACTTTGCTTCAGCTTCGCAAACAGCTTTTAAAGTGCTAACTTGGCGAAAAGTTTCCACCTCCCTCTCTTTAAGCTGGCTGAGTATAAAGAGTGCAGCTTGCAACTTCTGAATTGAATTTTTGCTACTATTTAAATGGACTTTTCTTCCAATTCTCTAATCTGTGAGGGTACCTGCGCCTTACTTCTTACTATGAACACTTATCATAATAAATTTGAATTAAATAAATAATTTAAGTAACGCAATTATTCATTTATTGATATTACTCTATTTTGTAAGCTCTTTAGAGTATTAGGATATAATTGAATAGACATTAAGGGATCTAAATATAATTATATTTTGAAAAGGCGCCTTAACTTTAAGGTAAAATTAAATTTACATTTGTTTGGAAGAAAGATATATTAAATACTTAAAATGTATTTATATAAAAATAGGATGCAAAGAAATATATTATATAAAGATGTTTATTCGTTACATTTTAATTTATTTGACTGTGTTATTATGTGAGTGCATTCAAACTTCGGGTGCCACTGATACATTATTATTAGTTTTTTAATATTATTTTGTGGCGCGTTTTCAATGCCGTTTTTCCACCTGAGGGCCAAGGTGAGCAGTGGCAGGCAATGGCCACAGCTTGCAATTTACCATTAAAATTTATATGCGAGTGCAAAGGCGTTTAGCTGAAATATACGGCCAGTTCTTTGGCTGGCAATAAAAATATTGTTGGTAAATAGTTGCTGTCGACGTCGGCCTCGAACGTAACGTTGCTGCTGCTGCGGCTGCTGCTGCTGCTTCTGCTGTTAGATGAAGCGTTTAGAGACATTGGGCAACGGGGCGTGGTTATGTTTTACAAACTTCTTGAGCATGTTCAACATGCAATGCTCTGCCAACTGTGATTGTGCGTGTGTGTGAGTCTGTGTTGGTTTGAGTGTGTGCGTATGTGTTTGCGACATGTGAAGCGTAAAACCATGGCTGGATTTAGAACTTTATACGTCGGTTGGCAAAAAGTTTAAAGAAGATACGAGTATTAGATTAAAAGTTGCCACAGCCCTGGGTGGACAGTTTAGACAACTTGCCACTGCTAATGCGAGCGGTAACAAGACGCTGCGGGTCAACAGTAGAAGAACAGGGATAACCTTGCAGAGGATATAACGGCATTGGGAAAGGCAAGAGCAGCAGGAGAAAAAAGGAAGGGTCGAGTGGAAGAGAAGAAGATACCACTAAGTCCTGGACATGTTTTGCAAATTTGCCAGCAAATATGTTGAGCTAAGCTCCGACATAATAGCCATTGCAGCACATAGCCCATTATCTATTTTCCATTTTCTATTTCCCATTACCCATTTCCAGCATCAAGCTTTACAAGCAAAATGAAAATATTTTCAAGTGAATAATCGGAGCGTGGCGCGTGCCAGCCGAGCAAACAAGTCAAAATAGTGGCAATTGGGCAAATAAAACAAGCGAATTTGCGAAAATTAAAAGTTTGCTCAACACGTCGGTGAAAATTTACGGCTTTATTTCACAGGAAGACGTAGACTTGGCCAAGAGAAAATCGTTATACCATCTACGAGCTTCACTCGTGGTCAGACCAGAAAAAAAAAATATATAAGAAAAAGAATATAAAAGAAATGGTGCAAAGCTGAGCTGAACTTTGAAACCTGCAACCTGCAACTTGCAACCTTCGGGCAGCACCTGGATTGGGCTGGCTCTAGGAAGGACTTGAGTCCTGCGAATGAAACATGGCAGGCTGTCGTGACTGCAAGGCAGCTCTTTAATATTTAGACAGCACTCGCCTCGGGAAGGAGACAGATAGATAGACAGACGGACGCGTTGTTTAAGAATGAAAATTAAATGAAATTTAAATATTGATTTAGGCAATTAAATTAACAGCAGCAGTTTTTAAATAGATGGTACTCGTAGAATAAGCCAAAAGTAAACTGAAACCATTGCTGCCAAAATCAAAAGCTACTTTAAAAACTGACAACACCTAAAATCTCTTGGAAATTTCATTTACTCGTAATTCAATTTCATGTTCTCTTCTTCGACAACAGCTCCGCCCGAGTCAATAATCATACTGGACAGCAAGGGCGCCACCATCATGGATCACACACTGGGACCCTACAATGAGGGATCCAGCGTGAACGTCACGTGCGTGGCCATTGGCGGTAAGTTCATCCACACGTCTCTTACGTTCAACCAGTCCACCAGTCCAACAGTAGTCTCTCATCATCCCCATTTCTCACCTCGTCATCATGTCAACGAGTCGACGAGTGGACGAGTATTCTGCCAAGTGTTCAAGCTGCTTTTTGTTGCTGACAATTAAAAGTGATGAGCATGAAAATGCAGGCAAAGATTTCGCATTTTATTTAATTTCACATTTGCTGAAATGCTGTCGACTGCACGAACCAACAACGAACACAGTAGGAACGCCAACAATGCCCACACAAATTGCATTGAGAGCACTTGAAAATTGCTAAAAGCCAAACAAGACAACAAATGAAATAGCGAAAGGCACTTGTGTGCACACACACACACACACACACACACACTTACACCCACACACACTCTCACATACACATACACATACATAGGGGCACTTCTTGCACTTGTGAGAACATAAACAAACAGTCAAAGACAGCAGCTAAATCGCTGCCAGCATTTGAGACTGGGAGTGCGAATGGGAGGCAAGCTCAAGTCTAAGCCGTATAACAAACATATCAGTTGCACACACACACAGACAGACACACACACACACACTCATACACACATATATACATCATCCCATTCGAACATGCACTCGATAATTTTGCTTTCTTCTTTGCTGCAGGTCGACCACAACCAAGAGTTACCTGGTGGCACGGCAATACAATGTTCAACAGCTCTGGTCTGGGCAATCCGCTTTCTGAGCGACGTGTGGGCAATGTGCTATCATTGGCCAAGCTGAAGCGCAAGAATCTTCACATGCAGCTGACGTGCCGGGCGGAGAATAATAATTTGACATCGCCAATTATCAGCAGCATCGTCCTCGACATGAACTGTGTGTATTGCAAATCCCCTTCAACCCGCAGCATCTAATTAATTTACTCTTCGGGAATTGTCTATCTTCTGCAGTGCGTCCACTGATTGTTAAGCTGCAGGGTGAGAACCGCCCGCTTTCTGCGGAGAACTCTTATCAGCTCAGTTGCGTTGTCATCGGCTCACGTCCGGCGCCAACGGTTACCTGGTGGAAGGGAAGCACGCCCATGAAGAATACGCATGAGATTGTAAGTACCCAAGTTACTCCCAGAGAAAAAAAACCTTTCATAACCGGTGACTAAAAACTGCGACATGAAGTCGCTTAAGCTTTGACCTATGAATGGCTGCTTCTATTTGCGATGACAGCTTAACATACTCTCTTTATTAGTCACTCCGTTTACAGGGTATGAACATGCAAATTTCAAAGCTGAGAAGCTTGTTAAAGCGTACCCAAGTCCAAGCCTTAAAATCCTCGTCAGTCCCCTTCCAAAGCACCTCCAATGCGAACCCTCTTCTGGCCATGGTTGGTAGACATGCTTTGTGGTAATTGAAGTTACTTCAACAGCAGTCACGTAGCTGCCTTCAATTAATGCCAGGAGGAGGGAGGGGAACCGGCTTTAACGACTGGCTATTGCACGTGCCAGCTGGGGAGTTAGATGCTCCTTTGTCTCGGTTGGCAGGACACACAATGCTATTAACTGTTTCGCTGTCTCGTACATTTTGCAGGCCAATCCGGATGGTAATATGACCACATCGGTTCTGACATTTACGCCCACCATAGATGATCGCGGCAAGTTTCTATCCTGCCGCGCTGAACAAAGCATGATACCCGAATCGGGAATGGAGGATGGTTGGAAATTGGACATCTATCGTGAGTATTGTTTGCATTCGCCTGCTCTGCTTATTAATTGCGCAGTGGAAGACATCAAAGTCGCTACAGTTTGTCTCCGTTTGAGTGTCATGTAAATTAGTAGCCGCAATTCCAATGCCAATGGCAAACACAAGGCCGACGCTCCAAGATGGCGTATGCTTAATATTTAATTTGACTGCGCGCAACTTTTTAATGAAAACGAAAGGCACAGCCTCGTTGTGCCCTCCCGATATCGACTTTAAATACTTCCGTCAAAAATGCTGCAAAAGGCAGCGGATATAATATATATTTTCAGTGTTTTTGTTGTTGTATTTTTTTGGTTGTTTTTTTCTTGTGTGCCAACTTGTGGCAAGTTTGGCAAATTAATTTCCAGCGGCGGCCTGCAAAACTTTGGCCCAAACTTGCAAAACTTTTTAACCCGCCGCAAACACCGCAAGCAGCGAAGCTGACTGCGAAGCCATCTTTACGCTTTTACAGTTTTTCGACCTGTTTGCACAAAATTTAAATGGCAATCCGCCCCGCCTCTCGCCCCTCGCTCCTCGCCCTACGCTATTGCCTTGCATCGCTTCCGTTTCCTGTTTGCCTTTGGTGGGCGGTTTGGTTGCTTACCTTTTAACTTCTCCTCAATTTTTTTTTAATACTTATACAACTTCTGCTGCCCCCATTCTATTGAAACTTGTGGTCCATTGAGCAACCCTTTGGCCAGTAACTGGAATAAGGACTGGGACTGACTCTCGGCTTGTTTACGCAATTTGATAGATTGCTTAATAAGCTTAATTGATTCGCGCATTCCGCGCAGCAATTCTGATTTAATTAAGTTAAAATTTTAGTTATTTAATCCCCTCTACCAGTGTACACAAATCTGTGCTGTCTTTGACAGCAGCTCGTGTAGATGTATTTTTGCACACTTGGCGCTTTTCTTCAACAAAAAAATTAACAAATTTAAAACAAAAATACTCAGAGCACAGCATCTAATTGCCTAGAAGAAAGACCCCAGAGTCTGGAGGTGGGCCACAGTATTTTCACAACTTAAATTGCCTAATTTGTGGGGCTTACAAAGTAATTTCATTTTTGGGCTTCTACATTTTATTTGCCTTACTCTTTTTATCTTTCTTGTTGTGATTAATGTGCCTTTATTGGGCAGCTTGGTTGCCTTAGCACCGATTTTATTTACATCCAATTATGATATTTTATTCAATACAGATATTCCCGTTGTCAGCCTAGAGCTGGGCACAAATTCGTTGAATGCAACGCTGCGCGAAGGCGTCGACGTCTTTTTTGAGTGCAATATCAAGTCGAATCCATGGATCTACAAAGTCAGCTGGCGGCACAATGTAAGTACAAATTCAACACTGAAATTCCTTTTATATATGTACACATAAAGTTTCTTAATTAATTTGTGCTAAAAACTATAAGCAACTATAATAAGAAAAATCTAAATAATATTAAATACAAAGAATCGGTTCTTCTTTGGTGGATATGAGAACTTTGTACTTTGTCAAAACAATTGCTTGACTAACTGTATATTGGCAATAGCAATATGGTTTATATAAACCGTTGCGCTATTTCTGTGCCCAGCTGAGCATTTGCCCTGGGCAAAGTTGGCAAAAATTGAAGACGTTTATTAGAGTTACGTTATTATTTTCATTATATTTCATACATAAATTACCTTGAGGCCACACAACAAATCGAAAACCGCAGCTCACACCCAGAATATCCTGTGTGTGTAGTTCTTATGGGCAACAACCCACACACGCCACATAATTGTTGCATATTTCAGAGCTTAAAGGCATACACAAAAAATCGAGACACACACACACACACCCACACACGCGCACACACATGCCTAGCTGTATATATTGAAATTTATAGAATTTATTATTGAATTATTTAGCTGTAAAAGCACTTAACAATTTATGCAGCATCGGCCCTAAATTATGCGGCCACGCCCCTTCAACAAAATAGAGGAAGAGAGAAGGTATATCGCTTGTGCCACGGGGCATGTGTGTGCGGCAACATGAAAGTGTTATTAGCCTCAAATTAAATTTATTTCGGTGCACAGTTAGCGCCAAATTGAATTTAACTCTATAAATTATTGAACATATCTCAAATTTATCGGCGCGTGCGAATTTCAATTTTTTCATCGACTCGATTGATTTCGTTGCAGGGCGACATTCTGGAGAACAACCCGGCCGAGGGCATAGTGGTGGCTAATCAGAGCCTCGTTCTGCAGAATGCCAGCAGGGCCAGGACCGGCATTTACACCTGTGTTGGCAGCAATCGTGAAGGCGACGGCGAAAGCAATCCTGTGCAGTTGGATATAAGATGTGAGTAGAAGCGATCACAAATCAAAATCAAATTTAGATGCTTTAAACTGTAAGTCCTGCAATTTAGTCAGTTGAATTAAAGTACCTTTGAAGTTGAACTGATGGCAAATGTTGTCAGTAGCTAACATGCATCACAATGCAATTATTTCAATGCCCAAGACACACAATATACAATACGCAAAGGATAACCGATCGACTTCAATTAGCCTTGCGCCAGACAAATTGATGTTGTCATCCATAAAATAAACAAAAATACAAATAGTAAAAATAGTAAAAGCACAAACAAATTCTAATGAATATTAAATAACAAGTACACAAATTGATTAAACAACAAAATGGGTTGAGTTGGGTTTTCATTGCCTGCTTTAAGGCGCAAATGAACAGAAGGCAACAAAGCAACTGCACTTCTATCTATCTATACATATCTCTGTGGAATAAGAGAACTTTAGACTGTGGAAAAAGTTACCAGTTGGCAGTTGCCGGTTTGCTGCACGCCAAATTGAGCAAAACGAGTCAAACGTGGCAAACAAATGCTTTTGTTGTTTGGTGTTGTTCGAGTTGCCATTTAAGCACAAATTGAACTCAAGTCTCGAAATGTTTTGCTTTAATTATGCAAATGCCTTGCCAATTTGCACAGACACGTACTCATTCTTCGTATCTCCATCTCTTCATTTATTTTGGCACAGTTGCTCCCGTTTGCCGTGCCGGGCAGCGAACTACTTACAGTTCGGGGCGCCAGGAGACTGTTAAAGTTGCATGCGAAATCGATGCGAATCCCGCGGAGGCAACATATGTCTGGAAATTCAATGCAACTCAAGGCGAAGTTGCCGATATACCAGCATCACTTGTGGCCGTCGACCGTGGACGCAGCGTTGCTCACTACACACCAATGATGGAGAATGTAAGTATACAGTCGGGCGGGCAGTCAGTTCAACCGGTTTACACAATGGGATCATATAAATCACTCAATGATTCCCTCCTGCCCCTCTGCGGGCAGTACATAATTTTCCAAACGAATTGCGGTTTTGAATTTTCAATTAAGGTTGAAAAGGTGTGTCGCCAACGCCGCATTGCATGCATAAATTAAGCCAACGAAATGCCATTGCATTGTCACTCACACACACTCACACTCGCACACTCACACACCTCGTGTGGTTTCTTCTTTTACATTCACAGGACTATGGCACGCTGTTGTGCTGGGCCAGCAACGAAATTGGCGATCAAAGTGAACCCTGCGTATACACAATAGCCCCAGCAGGTGAGTACCTACCAGGGCATGTGGGAAGGAGTGTGACACTCCTCCTTTTTGTCCTGCTCCCGCCAGTGGCTTGCTGGCTTGTCCCTCTGCTTTCATTTCTGGACAACGGCGAAGACCCCGTTGCATAGTTTAGTAGAGTATACAAACATAAAGCGGTGTGTGGTCGATAGAACGTCAAATTTAAATTGATATCGTATGATTAAATTTGAGATTCGAATTAACAAAATAATTCCGAGATAAGTTAACCTCAGTTTGGCAAATTAAAATAAAATAAGAATCAAATCAATAGTTAATTGTTCACTTATAGGGAATCCAGCTGTCGTCCATAGCTAGTCTTCATTCGCTCAGGGTCTGTGTCTGTTTTCTGTTTTTGTTTATGTTTAGTTTGGAAGGCAGATGGCAGCCCGCTGTGCTGATTTGTTGATGACTTTGGCACTTTTGGTGCTTTGCTGGATTAGTCAAAAAGTTGTTACTGTTGCTGTTGGATTGCTGCCACAGCTGGATTGTGGTATATTGATTTTGAAGTCACATTTTATGCAGTGCTGCAGCAGCTGCAAATCAGTCACGCGGCACGTGCAACTTTGGCAATTTGTTGCTTGACTGCTGACCCAATGATTACCAGAAGCTCAATTTGAGTGCGAATCTGCATTTGAATCTAAATTCGAATAATAGTAAACAAATGAATTTCTGTGCTTGGACAGGCGAACCGGATCCATTGCTAAATTGTACGCTCCTCAATCAGACATCGTCGGGCTTCCAAATCGAGTGCATCGAAGGATTCGATGGCGGACTGCAGCAGGACTTTATCATGGAGGTTTACGTGAATGGAACGACGCGCTATCCCAAAATTTACAAATCAAAGTGAGTAAACGGATAGCTGAATCACACGCCGTGTGACTTTTGAATTACACAACAAAGCTCAACGAAGCTCAACCAATGTACATACATGATGGACAGGAGCAGACACAGTTCTGGCTCAATCCGTGAGCCTCCTTTAACCTACTCTAGCCTCATATAGCAATGTTCATTTATCGTTCACGTTCTCCATCTCCATCTTCTCCATCTTTTTGTGGTTTTCTGTGCCTGGCGCCCGTTGTCTTTGCCCGGGACATTCAAATATCGATTCGACGCGCATTACATGGGAACGATGGACGACAGGAAGCCGTACTTTGAGGTGAGCGGTCTGGTGCCCGGAATGGGCTACAATGTCTTCCTCATAGCGCACAACAGCAAGGGACGGAGCAATGCGACGATATTGCAGGTCTACACACTGAAGGATCCCGAGAAGCAGACGGGTGAGTTGTCGGATTGTCGGGGATTCACAAAAGGACTGCGGGTGCGTGTGAAGAGGCAAATGGGGAGGGGTTTGCAATTTCATGCATGTTCCACACTGCACTGTACTTTCCTGTAGGCAGTCGTTGGCTACAAATTAATTGCCACTGGTTCTACTCATGACTCTCTGGGCATGACGGTTTGATTTGTCTTTTAATTTACTTTAAGTTCTTTGCGTTCTCTAACATTTCTGTTTCTTAACGTTTCTATCTTACTTTCTTTCGCTTTGGTTGCATGCTTTCAGTTAAAATAACATTTACCAAGTCCTACCAAGCTCTTAAGCCTGCTTATGGCATAACAACGATAACAAAAACAGCAACTGCAACAGCAGCAACAACAACAACGACAACAACAACAGCAAAGCCAACAACAAGTGATTGTGTTTGCGAGGAAGATGAGTTTATGGGCTTGGGCAATGGGGCGTTTGATGAAGGTAGTGGCTACTTTCATCTCAAGATCTTTCTTTAATCTATGTATATTTTTATTTGTTTTAATTGTTATGAATTACTTCTGTATATTTATTTATACACCAACCAATTAATAACTCAACTTTTATTTTTATTATAATTTTATTATTGGCAAATATATATTGAGTTTATTTACATGCACAAATTTATAGTTCTGTTTTTATTTTTAAGTCAATTTTAAACAATTTTATTTAATATTAATTTTTATTTTATATTTTTGTTATTAGTTTTATTTTCTATTGTCAACTGATATCTGTTTAATTTAAATGTATTTTTATATCCATTTTGTTTAAAAATAATAAATAAAATTATTTTTTATAATTGTGTTCCTTTTTTTTACTCTATTATCATATATTTTTATTAATTTCAAACTGACAAATACATTTGTTATTTTATTACTCTATTATGTTTGAATTCAATATTGTATTTGATTTTAAGAGATTTCAAACAGTTTAAAGTTCCTAAATACCTTTACAATGATAATGTTTGTTTTTATATTTTGTTTTTTTTACATATAATTTGTTTATTTTTAATTTTTTGCAATTTTGTACAATCTGCACACACTATACACACAATTCGAACAATTATCTTTGGTTTTATTTACATTTAATTTAATTTTGCCAATTCGGTTGCAATAAACTTTGGGTATTATTTCTATTTTTTATTTTTTATCATACGATTTTTCAATTTACTCACTAACTTTGCATTCAATTTGAATAATTTGATTCCTTTAAATTTGCCTAATAAGGACCACACAATAAATCCCGACGAATTTTCGAGCAAATGTTTCTGTTTCTGACTTTGGCTTTGGAGTTGGCTACTAAAAATGCTCGACATGCCGCCGGCGGCTGAGACAAAAATTAGCAACCTTAACACTGAGCGGCTTACAACGGACCACACACACGTACTGGACACACACACACACACACAAACATTATGCTACCAACACATGTGCAGCTCATTAAAGCAACAATAAATTCAAAGCACGTGCGGCAGGAACTGGGACCGACAACAATAACAACAGCAATACAACAACGACAATATCAACAGGAACGAGAACAGGGAAGGAGGGGGCCGACAACGGAACGTAGTTAGCAGCTCATAAAACAATGCAAAAAACGAAAAACGAAAAGGAAGCAGAGTGAGAAAGAGTGGAAGGGGGGGAGGGGGCAGAGTGAGAGAAAAATGGTAGAATAAAGGCAGCCAGAAATATATGCAATGCATTTTCAAAAAAAAAAATTATTAAGGCACATGCTTATCCTACGAATTTTCTCTTGTTATTTTTTGTATTTCTTCCTCCGCCGCCGTCTGCTCTTCCTACCATCTGGCAGACCAATCGCTGGCCAATACGCCCGCCATCGAGGACATCCGGCCGTTCCTTGGCATCCTCGCAGGCATTCTGGGCAGCATATTCCTGGTGGCCATCATCATAGTCATCGTAGTGCGCGTTCGCGGCTCGTCGGGACGCGATCGTAATAATTACTCGCATCCGGGCAATGGGAGCAGCAGCACGGCCAACGGCAATGGGAACCTCGGCATTCTCGGCAGCAATAACAATGGCAGCCTGGGCATCGGTACATTGGCACACAATGGGGGCCAATCAGTGCAGGATATGCATCGCATTGGCCGGGAGACGTGTCATGTGACGAGCAGCCTGGACAGCATTGATAAGAATCCGGACATAATACCACAAGGTGAGTCCTTGACTATCTTTGACCATTGCCTCAGTCACGATTGCCATTTTCATTCGACAGATGGACATGATGTTGATGACGAGTGGACAACAAAGGGTCACAATCGTGCCTATGCAACGGCTGCATTGGCCGAACAGAATGCGGTGATTACCTCCACCACATATGATCACATTATGCCCACCTATGCGGTGGTCGATAAAAAATCTGGTCCCCCAACGGCACATGGCCAGTACATACAGTATAATACGCTTATACCCGTTAGTAAAATGGGCGCTTATGCCAATCAACATCAGCAGCAGCAGCATCAACAGCAGCAGCATCAACAGCAGCAACATCAACAGCACCAACATCAGCATCAGCAGCAACAGCAGCAGCAGCAACAGAAGGTGAGTTATGCCCGGCTAAGCTCTAATCCGCACTTAGTCGGCAGTCAAACATTTAACCTTTTACAAGATGGTTGCCATGGCAAGTTGGCAGCTATCTTAATTTATAGCCACGACAGGTGGCTAACCTATGGTTGGGAGTGGCAATGGAGGTCAGTGAGTCCAAAAACGAGAAGCGAAAGTATCCCATATTGCTACCCCGCTGCTGTTGCGCATATTTTAGGTTAAGTGGTTTTTATGGCCAGCAAACAGTTCATTATTTAAGCCACAATTGATGGCCGCTTTGCTGGTGTTTACTGGTCAGCCAAATAAAATGAACAGAGAAATAAAACTGATACAGACAGGTTAATGCCCGACAACTTCCTTTAGTTGTTCAGTGAATTAATAGAAAGTTGATTTAATTTGTAAACATTTTTTATTTGGTTAAATTCACTAAATTATAAAATTGACCTCAACAGACAATTAGTTAACTGAAAATCGTCTGTAATAAATTCAGCTGAAATTTTAGCGTTCTTAATGCGATTTCGTGGGGCAACACCGACAACAGCAATATGTTATCGTTGGGCGTAAATTCAAAGAAAATTTCAGACAAAAAACTTTGTGGGCTAAATCGGTGAAGGTCGCGCAGATAAATAGAACACAACGACCGTAAAGAGGGCGTGGCAAAGTGGCACTGTAGGAGTTGCAGGAATAGAAGCAGTGCTCGCTGCAGCAAAACCAACATAATTTGAAAATCATTTAAGTAGAAATTTTCTGTGTGTATGCGACGCCCACTAACAACAACAACAACAGCAACAGCAACAAAGACAAGTAGCAACCACCCAACGAGCAGCAGCAGCAGCTGTAGCAATATAAATTTTCCATTTGCGAATTTAATAAAAATAAGTTGCAGGCGGACCAGAATAGGGCCAGAGCTGAAACATCGCTAAGGAGCAAAGCCCGGTAAAGGATCCGCGCATTTTCTATCTCTCGTTGTGTATGTGTGTGAATGTGGTTGTTGTTCTCGTTGTGGTTGTTGTTGTTGTTGGTAGCTGGCAAACTCAAAATGCAATAAACGGCAAGTGTGCATTGCAGCTCGACTCTGAGCTGCAGCTGCTAACTGAAAGTGGTTCCTTACAGAGGGTAGGTTGGGGGAGGGTGCAACTATTGTGGGGCAGCCAGACACATTAGAAACAGGCGCTGCATGTAGTAAGCGCTCTACAGTGACAGTGGGCGTGGCAATGCCTACCACAGTAGTGAACCACTCAAAGAAAACAAATTTAGAGGTGTGAAGAATACAGAAAAGTTTTTAGATTTGTAAGAGCAAAAACAATTGTGAATTAATGATGATTTAAGTTAATTCCAATCCGGAGATTAAAATAAAATTGTATTTAAGTATAGACTGCTCTGCTGCAGTTTTGTCGCACAACATTTGCAAAGCGCAACTCTTGCTCAACTGGCAGCCTGGCAGCCTGGCAGCCTGGCAATTATGCAACTGTCAGGCAAACCGAAAGTGATTGACTCGACCATCTAACTCTATCTCTTTCTATCACTCTTTCTCTATCCATTTCACAGACTGAGCTCAGCTATAGCGAACTGACTGCCCCACTGGTGGGCAGCGCCGTCAGCGTTCAGCGTTTGACGCCCTATTGCAGCGCCACCTTGGGACGTCCGAGGCAGACGGACCTGAAGCGGGCCGAGCCGAACATCTACTCCCAGGTAAATGTTATGATGGATGATGAAATTTTGGCTGACTGGCAGCAGGCGACGGCGTCCGGCAACAGCTATGTGGCCGGCGCTGTGGTCGATAATGTGGGCGGGGCCGGCCCTCTATTAATGCAGGGCTACGCGACGCGTGTATAGACTCTGCGCAAGTGTTGCGATTCATATCGTAGTGTTGTTTAGTTTTATGTTTTGTTAATTCCATTTTCCTTTTGTATCTTTTGCTTTAATAAATCTGAAAAAAACAGTGTCTTATTATTGCATCTGCAAAGTGTGTTGCACTTTATTTATGGCTGCACAACAGCTTGCCCTAGCCATAAGATTTTTAATTGCATCTCAAAGGCTGGCACAAAATCAATTACAGTCATCTCATAAATCATTTCCAGCTGACAAAACTACAAACTGACAGATGGTACACACACAAAAACTCAGCGATAAAATTGCAGATATTGGTCTTCCATTGACAAAAAAAAGTCTGCATACCCAGCGTAACACAGAGTGACTATTGCTGCCTTAGGTTGTTTGCCTGTAAATCTCATTCAATATGCAGTTGACACCAGCACGGCGTATACGTAATGCGTTTTCTAGCTGAACAGATGCCGAAAATACATAGAGTTGAGGTGCATTTTTATCTGTACACTCTAGCGAAATGCGCTTATAGCTAGAAAGGTGCAAGTTGATAATGTGAGTTGTATGGGAAACAGTTTGAAAGATACTATTAAAAGAAGTACATGCTAAAATTAATGTTGATTTTTGTGGCTCTAGCAAACTACAACTTAACTTGTAGATGCTCGTATCACAAGTGCGGACACTCCTTATACTGGACCATGAGGGCTAAGAGATTCAATTAAAATTTGCCATGTGCCAGGCCAAGACTGGAAAAAGTTTATGTACCAGTTCTGCTGGACATTCAATGGTGCCTGTTCCTGTGGCTCTTTGTCTATGGCTTGCTTTGATTTCAACAATTATTGTAATGACTTGAGTTATGTTCATGTTGTAGTCGGACATTTGTAGTTGTGAATGGATGTTGTTCTGGTCTCCTCCAGAGCGTGTTGCTCTTAAAATGCACTTAAGCAGTGTGTGTGTGGGTGTATACTAACGTTTCCATGGCACATTCTCAATGTGCACCCAGCAAACAACTTTTATGGGCCAACAGAGCAACAACAACAAGTTGTAGTACCAGCAGGAACAGAACAACCATGGCAACCATTTACCTAATGACATTGTATGGCTTTATTGTCATTTATCGAAAAGTTGTACACGACATAGTTCTCTGACCCTCTTGCCAGCAGGCAAAATTGTTTGCCGTTGATTTCAGCTTTCTATTTTCTATTTTATTTTTCTGGCAATTATTTTAATTCGATTATATGTACTTTGTGTTTCCGCAGTTGGTGTTATGTTGTTGTGTTCTCTTGTTGTTTGTTTTTTCCAAGTTCTCAACTTACGCTTTGTGGTATAGTTTTTGCACTGTTCTTCGTCGTTGGGGTTTCAGATAGAGGGCGGGGTCAAAAACGAATAATTTAATCAGCTTTGACTTTTATATTGAACAAGGGGCACATTTACGTCGGGACAACTTCATTTTAGTGCTTTGCAAGAGAGAAATACAATTAGAAAGCACACATTTGTAAATGCTAGTTTAATAAGCAAGAAGTTTGAATAATTCGCCACAATTAATTGAAAAATAATTTGTTTTTAATGCCTCGCTTTTGCTGTTATATTTAATTATTTATTGGCTTTCTCAATTTGCCTGCGATCTGTGGCATTCATTTTTAATTTATTTAACTTTGAAAATTAATTTCATTAAAAGCACGTTGAGAGCATTAAGACAACAACATAAATTGTGGCCACACATTCGAGCACAGACACCAACACCTACATAAATACGTGGGGGTAGCGTTATAAATATGCCCCGTACAAACATTTGGACAACTCATACTTACATCGTCGCCCACATTCTCCCCATTGGGCAACTTTTGTTGACCTGTAAATGGGAGTGAAATGTATGGGATAAATAAGCACCAAACGCGGCAATGGTAACTTGCAACAACAACGGCAATAGCAACATCAAGAAGAACAATAACAAAACCCAACATCAACAACAATTACAATAACAAAAGTGGCGGGGCCAACCACCTAGTTGGCGGTGGGACAAATATACATGGGGCAACCACACATGCGTACACAAATTCACAAACTCATCCGGATACTCGCTCATACATAAACAATCTGCCTTCTTCCAACTCCCCATTTCGCCACCAACACGCGTACATCTAGCGAATATATTAATTTAAGTGTGTAAGTCAACAAAGCAGCCGCTGTAATTAGGGAGTAGCGTCGAGCGAGGGCTGCTTAACAAGTTATAAGAATAACTAAATAATAGAAAACATTTCTAAGTCTTTCATAATGAATAGCAGTCATATCTTCCTTGTTATTTACCTAAAATTATCCTTAATATGTATATATAAATATATATTAATATATCTTAAATATACCGAATATTTTAATGAAATTATATTCGAATTAACAGTTTCTTTATTTATTATTTATTTGAATGGATAATCAAAAGTAATAATATTAAGAAAAGATAGAAATAAAATAACTATCCAATTGTAAGCGATGCATTTATTATTAATTATTAATATTTATTAAATAAAATAACTTGAATTGGTAAATAGATAAATAAATAATATTATGCAAATTACAATTATTTGTTAATTTATTTGGAATTTATAAAAATATTATTTTAAAATTGATTTAACTGAGTCAAAGGTAATATAATTTTTATTTTATATGTATTATCATTTATTACATTCGTTCATAAGCAAGTGTACTTGAATTATTTGTATTTGTTGAATAGTACGAATAACTCAAAGTTTTAATTGAAAATAAAATATTTGAAAATTTTTCGATGGTAGAAACCTAATTAGTTACACAATAAAATGACAACAACATGTAAATAAGGCACACAGCTAACTATTAACAGCTGCTGCGAATACAATCTCACAAACTCACGTCCAACTTTTTGCATATTAATCATTACATTGCTCTTTTCCTTTCTCTCTCCTTCTCTGTATTTCCCCTCTGTTGCATTGTACTCCCGCTTTATCACGCGCCCACATATAGATCGATCTGGCACATCATCCAATGTATTCAACGAGTCCCATGTTTGGAACCAACAGCACCATCACCGGTGTCACCATGTCACATCCATCACAATTGGCCACCTTCTCGCCGACGCCGCCTCCTCCTATATTTGCGCACAGCGTGGTCACCACTGGCGATGGACTGCTGCAGCCAGTGACGTGCATGGGTGTGGTGGCCACATCTTCGGCAGTAGCGGCTGGTAATGGGCCCGTCCAGCAGCATGCAACGGCAACCGGCGTTGGCGTTGGCGGAAACGGAAGCATCGTTGGCGTTAACGTCGGCGTCGGCGTCGGCGTTGGCATGAGCCTTTATGGCGGCGATGTGGTAAGTGTCAGTTTGATGTACTTCTAGTCCTGGTTGGGCAGTTGCTGGCGGTCGACTGCCAACTTCTGGCTGCTTGTTGATAGCAACCAAGTGAAGGCAAGTCGCTTAATGTCCAAAATGTTGAAAGCATCAATATGCAAAGTGGATTTTTGGTGGGTGGCTGGGGAGTCTTCAAACATTTATCTTTGGCCACGCCCCACCTACTACAAAATATTCTTTTGTGCCTTTTATATAAATTGCAGCCACTGGGGCAGAAAATGGATTTTTGCGGTTGGTCTGATAACTGCTCAAGGGATTGCTGAATAATATGCCTTATGTGCCGTGTACTTATATTGAACACACTTCACAAGAAGCCCAGCCTCACGGTGGTTAACAAAGTAGGGCTATCGGTGTGTTAATTAGTTAATATCTATAGCATACACTAAAGGGCAAAACAGAAATTATTCCCAATCGAACAATTAATTATATATTTGAGTTAAATTCAATAGAATTTGTATCAAATCGAATCTTATTAAATCGTTTAAATATACCTAATCTTACTGAGTACTCATCGCTTATTACATTACAACTCTGCAAGTTAAACATATATATAAGTACCACTTGATCTTTGACAGTTTAAATTTTAAACTCAAATTTAACGGCAAAAGTTCAAAGCGGTAAATGACCTCTGAATGTGCATAAAAATGACAGCCGCAGTATAATAATAAAAAAAAACAGTCGCCGCTTGCTGTGCCATTCCTTCTCTCTCGCTCCCATTGTCTCTGTCATTCGCTCTATAAATATGCCATTATGTGTACACTTGGCGACGCGCATTGCGTTAGTCCTGGCGACTGCTGCAGGCTCAGGCATTGCCGCCATTGCATTGTCCCTACTCCTTGCTGAAAATTCGCATTACACGAACTTGGGATATCCGTCTCTGTCGCTCTTATAGATAAATGCTTCATGGCTCTTTTTTTTGCAACAGTTTCATGCTAAAGGACACTGTGGTGTGGCAACTTTTGACTCTAATGATTGCAATTATTATGGCCCGCAAAAAAAAGGACCAACACCAGCAACTGAATTTACAATGTTTTTTCCCCCTTTCTGACATTGCCTTTTCTTCAACGCTGAATGACTTGTTGTTGCTTTTATGTGTGTGTGTGTGTGTTCCCCTAGAGGTTTTGAAAAATGCAAGCCAAAAGGCAGCGAGGCGCGGAGAGCAGACCAAAAAAACACAGAACCAAAACCAGAACCAGTACCCGAACCAGAACAAAGAGGATGAGAACGAGAACGAGAACGAGTACTAGGGTTTGGAACTGGCAACTGTATGTGACTGTTGCGGTGTTGCCCGGGGAGTTGGCGACCAGGAAATGGTTAGATTCGGCACAGCGGTACACTGAACGAAACCAAATAACACGCATACGCCCAGCCGGCAAAACTTGCCCACTTCCCTGCCAGTGCGCTGGGCGATGGGCGATGGGCGATGAGACGTATTCGGGTAATGCGAATTCGTAATAGCTCCGGGTACTCAAATAATGCGCGCCTCGTTAATTTTAAAGCAGAGCTCTTTACTGTTTCATGTTTTCGACCATGGCCCACGCCACTTAGCTGTCTGTTATTTCATTTCTCATTCTTTTCTTTTATATTTCGCCTTTTTTATTGCTTTCAACTTGTCATTGTGTCTGCGATACTCTATGGATTTGTTATTTTATAATATCAAGGCGAACTCAAAGTTTCGTATGAAGGAAAAAACATAATTTTAGATGCTTTATTTACTCCAGATTATTTTCATAGTTAATGGTCACCACTCAAATTAAATTTACAGACGAAAGAAGAGAGTTTATAAATATCTTTGTCTCATTTTCCATTTTATTTTATTTAACAGGCCAAGCCACAACTTTTAAAGACCGTGCCCGAAGAGCTGCATCATCAACTAAATGGCGAGGAAGTGCTCATTACCCAGGATCGCAATCATGGAACGGGAACGCGATTTTGACGCTAAATGAAAAAAGCGCCAATCATATAAGCCAGAAACAAATCAAAAACAAATAATAATGATAAAGTAAATGATTAGAAAGAGAGAGAGAGAGAGAGGAGAGGAAAGCGCAAAATGTATCGAGGAACCTAGTAAAAATTGACTATAAGTTATGTGATGAGCGCGGAAAGAATTTAAATCTGAAATCGAACTGTCGCCAAAGCATTTAGGGGAATTGGACGAACTGGTGGGATGGGGGGTAGAATGGGGAAAGGTACTGAAGAACGTGTAGCACTTTTTAAAGAAGCATAGATAATGAGCCAAATAATGTATAAAATTTCTAACAATAAACTATGCATGTGAAATGTCTTAAGAATGCGAACTAAACGCATAGGGAATCACGTAAGAAGAAAACTAATGGGAAATTTCCGCTAAATTTAAGCGTCCGTGTAAAAAATTGAATATTACCTTTTAGAGCTCTAATTAATACTCAATCCATTTAAATGATAATTAACTTAGCTGTACGATGTGAACACTGAATGAATTGTTAATGTATTTTTAAATAACAGCTTTAAGCGCCAGAATCTAGAAAACTTTTAGCTAAGTAATTGAGGAACTGTAAGGCAAAATGAAAGTGAAAGGGAAAGTAAGTGAAAATGTAAGTGAAAATGAATATGAAAGTAAAACAAATTGATTATTGTTGTTAATTTATGTTTATGAGTAAAAACACCCAAAGGACATTAACATTTAGCTTGATATTAAGGCATAAATACAATTTATTACAAGTAAATCAAATTCGTCTAGTCCTAAGGCTCATTAAGCATAGCGTAAAAAGGAAATGTAATTACCAGATTTGTTTACATACTCGTAAAGAAAACAAAAGAAATAAGCGTAAAGAATTTAAAAGCAAGCTCAAATAAGTGAACTTAATAATAAATGGTTAACTTAACAGAAATTAATTCAATTTAGCAACACGACGTTTGCATTTTATACGTAACACGAAAACCGCCAAACTTGGTGGTACAAAAAAAAGGATGGAAAACTAAAACTCTAATACATAAACACTAACAATAAATGGGAGGTAATTAATTAATAAAAGTATAAGCAACTGCATGTAACATATTTAACTGAAACACTCGAAAGAAATGTATTTAGAATTAAGTTACAATTTATAAAATAAATAAAAAATAGTTAATAAATTTAATTTAATAAAATGTATTATTAAAAAAAAACAGTTCTCCGACTTGTTATTTCAGTTAGTTTTAGAATGTTCTATAGGGGTTCACTGACCTGCAATTGAACTTTGCTGAACGCAGCCTGCGATGACAAACATTTGGGGGGACATTATCAGCCGAATGCTGCAATTTGATGTTCACAAACTTGTGGGCGTGGCCAGAGTACCATGGGTGTGTCCCATGTGTGTATGCAACTGTGTGTGTGTGTGTTTGGGATGTGCCTTGTTGCAAGCGCCAAATATTGACAGGGCGCGTGTACAAACACACGGAAACGGAAGTCAAGCTGAGCGACACGACCACAACGACAACAAGTACAACAATGAGAACAAGTACAACGACAACGACAACCTACAAACGACAACGACAACGACAACATTGCCGATACATCGTTCAAAAATTGTCAGCCATGTAAATTTTGTATGCGAAAGCACTTAACACCATTTTCGCTTAAGCAGTGCAAACAGACAGAGACTCAACTAAACAGAAGGATAGTGGCAAAGCTCGAGGGACAGCAGCAGCAGCAGCAGCAGCCACTACCAGGTGTAGACAGGACGTCTGCCGGTAGTCTTTCTCGGGCTGAGGGGCATATCATAGACATCATTTATGACTGGGCCTACACGGAAAGCAAATTATGCAAATTTCGACCGCAGCGTCGATGACTTGTAAATTTTGGTAGCGCAGTTCGACTAAGGCCTGTTTAGATGTCGAGATATGCCGAAACGTGAGCATAACACTCAAACACACACACACACACACACACACACAGACAGCCATCGGATAGATGCAAATATTTGGCATGATATGAATACTTGTACCTACACCTCAAGCAGCGGCAGGTAAGGCAACAAAATCAAATTAATTCGGTCACATGTCAAAAGGTAAAGCCACAGACCACAAGATGGCGTTGGATGGCGTACGAACAGAATGAAACACGCTAAATGGAAATTAATTAATCAAAATTCGCTACATAAATTATAAATTAAAAGGCTGTTTATGCTCTTCGTTGTTAGTGTTGCCTTAAAGCGTCATCAATCAAGCGGCAATTAGGCGAGATAAACGTTAAGCATTCTCCCGAGATCTTTTATTTAGTATTATTTTATTTATTATTCTGAACGAGCCTGATGACATAAAAATGGCATTGCATTGTATTCTAAATCACAAATAAATATTTGAAATGATTTCAATGTGATTTTATTTGGATTTTATTACCCCGGCCTGCACACACACGAAGTGTAAAAAATAAATTCCCGATTTTATGACAGCAAAATATAAAGTGGAGAGCAATACCATTTTTATACCTAACGCAAACTGCCAGAGAGAATACACAATACACAATAGCTGCAGTTGTAACTTCACAAAAAATAAATTTAATACCAAATGTTATTGAAAATGAACATGTTCGCGTATTTTTAATGGAAAAATTATAAAATAAGCGTTGTATTCGTTTTGTTTTATTTATGCAATTATTCAATGGGTTCATTGGCAGGATGATCTATTGCAAAAAGAAAGAAAGATAGCATTAAAGTATTTTGCACCTATAAATTTATTTATACCCTGTGCAAAATGAAGTCCCTGTGTGTTCCTTAAATATCCATAGCATTTTTATGTGGTACATAAAATGCAATCTTCATTGCATTCACTGTTCAATGAATGAGTTTCACTCACTCAGTCAGACAGATACGAGCACTCATACTTATAGTTTCCCCTATGACTCAACTTCAAACTGGCATTCGACAAGTGCATTTACGATTTTTGCAGCCGCCACGCAGAGCAGTTGCATTTTGTGGTTGATTTTTATTAGGCGAATTACTACTATCTCTCTCGCTCTCCCTCGCTCTCTTCTATCTCTGTCTCTGTTTGACTGGGGATGCCTGTCGAGCATTGCATTGGCTGAATCTAACGATGATAAATGGCAAACCGAGTTCGTTTACAATTTGTAATTGTTAGAGAGCATTGGCAAAGTTTTCATGTATTTATGCAACATTTGTTTTTAATTGATTGTTAAAAATGACAAACGACTTTCGGTCTGTGGCCACGCCGTGTGATTTATGCGATTGCCGAGCTAATAAAACGGCTTGAAAGTGCGCGAAAGATGAAAATGAACGTCATGCAATTAAGCGCATTTTTTTGGCACTTGCACACTTAAGCCGCCATTAATGCGACTTCACGGCTTTCTCTCGTCCGTATCTCTGTCCGCACCGTCCGTCTGTCTGTCAGCCATTTTGTTGAGCACACTGCAGCCGGTTGATTTATAAGCCGACACTTACAACAGAAACGACAACGACAACGACAATGCCAACGACGATGGCCACGACGCGAAGCATTGCCAGTTGACCACTGAAATTTTCTTACCACTCTGATTTATTTACATTTAAGCAATTTCATCGTCCAGCCATTGACTGCGGCATGAGGAGGGGACAGTGAACCAACGCCATCAGGAAATGCACAGCATTGCAAGCGGAAATTGGCAAGCAGTTGAGCCAAAAGGGTGAGATGCCCTCAGACCCATCATTCCCATCATCCCCACCATCCAACTCGCGCCTGCTGCCACCAGAAAAGATTAATGTAGCCGCTTTTATTGTTTGGCCAGTTTGGTCACTTGCCGAACGTTTCATACAATTTATTATAAACAATAAAATGACACAAAATAAAAATAAATAGGGGATGATGAAGTGGAAGGTTGCTTCAGTAAGAATAGGTAAATGCTTTGAACTGGGACACTATTTTGGAGTATGTATTAATGTAGAGTTGAAGGCTTTTAAGAATTATTTTAATTCAATTAGTATGGTGAGTTCAAAGAGCAGATATATTTACATGCTATGAAGCATACAATACATGCTATCTCATTGATTTGTCTGGCAACCGCAAACCGATTTGAAAAGCACACCACGTTGCCGCACGCGCCACAAAACTGAATTGCCAGGCAAATAAACAGGCAGCCACAAGGCAACATATAATGTGCAACAAATCTACGCAAATTTCATGCAAACAAATCCATTTTAATACGACTGCACAAACACATGCATACATTGACAATCAAAGAGGAAACATTGGAATGGGGTATACGTTTAGGAGGCGACACCTTTGTGACACACGCAGCAGGCAGCAAACAACAAAATTCGAAGGTTAAATAAATTGCCAAGCAACGTTGCCAGGAGGCAAACATATGCCCAGCGCCGGCAGCCATAAATATTTGGGATTCCGAACCGAAAAAAAGGGTTAAATAAGGATGGCGGAGAGACAAATGTGACGCACATTTACATAGAAAGTACCTGGCGGTGCACATTTCCTGTCTTTTAGCTCCGGTCTTCCCCTGCCTTTCCTTTCACCCACTTTCCGGTTAATATGGCGGCGTCAAAACAACATTAAACATGGACCGACCTGGTTCGCATGCCGGCAACCGGAAGTGAGCATAACACGCACTGCGTATACGTAATGCTCGAACCACATAAAATTTGAAAAGCGAGGCACGGTAATTCGGTTGGGAGTCCCGGATTGGGTTGCCCTTTAATGCCCCATATCGAGGCATATACACAGTTTGCATGCCCCACAGTTTGCAAATTATTTTTTTAGTACTTTATTCAAAGCGCATTAGGCGCACACTCAGCTTCGGATTTGGGTTCAGAATCGGTCTCTTGCTCTCTGTTTACGCGGATTTAAATCGTAAATAAATCGTAAAGATGCGGGTGCATGTGACGAGGTTTCTTTGCCTCTTAGGAATTGGGATTGACGGTAAGGACTCTCTGTGTCCTTACGTGTGTTCATATAAAAAACTAACTAATGTGGCACTTTTAATTTATGCTGTATTTTTTACATTTTTTGCGTGAGAAAGGGAATATTCACACAGTTCTCGGATGTGATGATTAGGTTCCCAAAGTGATGTCAATTTATGTATATATTTAACAAAAAAGAGATAAACTGAGGTTGTCCAAAGCGGCGGAAGTGTAGATAAGTTTAAAAGAAATTGTATGTGTTTGACTGTGAATTAAGATATTTATATAAAAGAACTTTAAAATTGAGCTGCTTTTTCATCTTAGTCAATAAAAAAAATATAAATAAATTAAATTATATTAAAACAATATATGCATGCCTGTCTTTCCTTCCGTTCATTTGTATAAGATCTCAAAGACACTAAAATCTGGAGAAACCAAATTTGTCACACGGACTTCTAATAACCCCACGCACATCAAAATTATCTTAAAATGGTTGCCACGCCCCTTACCGCCCTTGCAATTTGGGAACAAGTATAGCTTCTACACGAAAAAAAGGTAGAGACTTAAAATTTGGTAGCCAGTCGCCATTTTCGAATAAAACATTGATTGAAATCGATAGCCTTTGATTATACTATTGTAAAATAAGAAAAAGGTATAATTTAAAATAATAAATAATAAATCTGTTGTTTATTCTTTACATTAAAGCTTTGATTATGGCTCACTAAGTCTGTTAGTTTAAGATTAATCATTTTTAAATAGAAAGAAAATCATTTAAAAGTAATAAGGCAAATAAATGACATATGTAATCGTAGTATTTAGATTTTTCAAAAAGTTCATTAAATTCTCATATTTTTTAAAAATTGTTTTGTTAATTGCTCTGTCTTCATTTAAAACCAGTTTGTTAATGCTTCATTAAATCTAAATAACTAATTGTTATTGGTATGATAATAATTATCACTTTTCATATACAATTTTAAATTGGTTTCCTTGTGTGAGTGGCCATTGTTAAAATATAACAGACAGGCTAACCGCAGAGTTGTTATATTGTCAGTCAATTGGCTAATTTGTTCTATAAAATTCATTTGGCATTTTCATTATTTTGATTGAATGGATGTTTGCAGCAAGCTATTGAAAGGACGATAGTCGAGGCAATAGCTCGCTGACTGATTATATTGTAAATAAATGCAAATTGAATTTTTTGTTTTTTTTTCGTTTAATGTTGGTGGAAACTAATAAACATAACTCTTGTTGGCATGAATAATATTAAATATCATACAGGTGGAAGGTTGGTATGAAATGGCGCATTGTAATATTTGTAATTTGGTTTATTAAAAGTGCTTTATAGATAATTAATAAATTGCGCATCGTTTTCAAATTGCAATCCTACTCGTATTCGAAACAATAACTGGCAGATCATACAGAGATGAGCTTCAACTAACCAGACATTGCGGTTGACTGCACAAATCAAATAACTGCATCTGCATTTATATGCTAATTATTTTTATTCAAAATTAATTAGATTTTTCCACAATGTTAATTCACTTTATTTATTCAATACATTTGCGTGGCAATAATATATATTAACTGATAATAGATGTTTAGTCGAGCTGGATAAGAACTCAAAGTGTGCTCAGTATTAATATGCAAATTATAACATCACATAATTTATATGTATTCAATGATTGCTTAATGTCAATGTACCAATACTTAATCCTTAATAATGTTTGGTAACAGTTGCTTTGGTATAACTAAGTAATGAAAAGCATTAAAGTAAGAACTACCTGAAATAGATTAGCATTATCCTATAACTGACATGGCAATGAAAGGTTAATTAATGAGAGACTCTCTAATTTGGCTATTTAAAGTGCCAGTAACAGCCAAGTTGTGTTAGCCACGCAATTTACAGCTTGTTGTCATTGTCTTAAGTCTATAATTAGCCAAAACGAAAATGTTTTCGCAATTATGAAATTTGCATAAAATGTTTTATCATCCTGCGGCTCTCATCTACTTTCGCTATGTGCTTTCGTTGTCCATTCCATTGAAAGCGAAATATTCAACTGGGCTACGCTGCGTATGCGTAACGATCCAAATTATAGAGCTAGAACTCTGACTGGGTGGTCTAATTATTTGGCCCAACTTTTTGACGGCCAACAGTACTAATTGGTTTTAGATTTCAACTTTGGACATGGCCTAAATGACTGTGGTTATGAAATATTACAAGTCTTCACCTCCTTTGAATGCATACGATTATTACATGCCTACAATTTGTGAAAGTTTAAGCTTGACAAAATTAACTCTTAAGTGTGTTTCAAGCTCTTAAGGCATTTGAGAGTTTAGTTTTTGACTTCACTGCTCTCGCCGTGTGTATGTACGGGTGTGTGTGTGTGTACGGGTGTGTGAGTGTGTGTATGCTTTGTAAAGTTGACTACGCTAATATGTCACTTTGTCGTGGCAAAAGTTAACTTTGCCAAGTCAGCCAACAGCCTCGCCCACTGGCATAGCCTGCACTTGGGTTTTGCACTCAACTGAGTTTTTTATACCCTCTACCAATAAAATGCCTGAACGGGTATAATTAAAATATGCAAACTAAATACTTATCTTAGCTAAGAGTAATGTTCGAGTCTTTGGAGATATCTCTTTATATCAGAAATTCTGGCACTATCCTTCACTATTCACCACAGTGCAGGGTATCTGCTAGTCAATCTATGTCGAAAGTAACACTTTTAGTTGTTTGGCTTGCGCTTGCTTGCTGCATGCATGTATAAGCATGTGTGAAACCAAAAACCAAGCCAACAACGTTACACAGACAAAGCAAGAGCGACAGAGAGAAAAACAGTGAGCGAAAGAGATAGTATGAGGGTGGGACAGAGACGAGCACAGGTATACGAGATAGAAGAGACACTCACCTGGTTGCGGTTGTTGGCCCAATGTTCAAAGAGGTTGGGCTCTTACCTGCTGCCTGTGCACGTTTCGGCATTAAATTTGCACTAACACAAATTGTCGCTTACTCGTACATAGAATGAAACACACAGGTAAAAACTAGAACTGGTCTCAATTCATGTGTGTGTGTGTGTGTGCGTGTGCTCGTCGCCCATCTTAAAAGCCATCGCACAAAGACAACATATAAATTGAATTGTTGGCAAGCCAAACGACACGAAATGAAATGAAATTTCAAGAAAATGTCGCTGATTTGAAGTTAGTGTCATGGCAAAGGCTTTGAGAATGAAGGTAGCCGCAAAAGACTCACACACTTTCAAGAACATATTAAAGACACATGCTAAACATAATTACATTCGACATTCTGAGTCCTAAGGTGTCAAATATAATTTGCGGTTACTTCAATTAGTTCATGCAATACACATTAATTATCCAGCAATTGCAGTTTACATGACATTAAACATTCACATTTCATGCATTATTGCCTTTGACTAATTACGAAAATATCAATTCAAATCAAGTACCGCAATTTCCACACATTCAAATATGGAATTATGAAAATCCCAGCCGTTGTGAAATTTGATTTCTTCATTAATGTAATATAATACATAACATTATTGATTAATATTAAATATGATACAATAAGAATTTTAATTGCTTTTAGGTAAATTGTCGAACGATTTCAATATCTGTAGACAATGCAATTTAATTGGATTGTTACCTTGGAAACATGTTATAGACATGCGTTTTATATTCTTCATCAGAAAGTCATTTGTTTTTTTTTTTCAACAACAAACGAAAAGTCTTAGTTATGTTTTATAATTTATATCCTTAATATGCAATTTAAAATCATTGCAGAACAATTTGTTCACATTTGCGCCTGTGGGTATGCAACATTTTCTTTGTGATGTGTATTTGCAACGTTTACTGCAAAGTCTGTTGAGAGAATCGTGTATTTTGCCCTTTAAAGCGCATGCTGTTGCACTAGTATATTTATTTATTTTATACGCACACTATCACACTTCTAGAATTCTGGCACCTTTTTGATTATAATTTACGAGTAAATGTTGTTGTTGTGAAATTTGTAAACATATTGCAAACACATTTGCCGTGAGCTTCGACTGCCAAAAGGTGGCAAGCAGGTGAGTGTACATGTGTGTGTGTGTGTGTGCTCAAGTGTATGAGTGTGTGGCAAAAGTAACTTAAAAGCCAAGCAAAAAGTTGCTGCACGTTGTTGTTCTTTTTGTGGGGTTGCGCCCAAAAACTTTTGCTACATTTTATTAGAATTTAAAATACATGCAGACGCCATAAATTTTATGAGCTGATGCGACAAGCGAAAGTTGCAGCAACTTGCTGCGCGTTACTGCTGCTGTCGTTGCTCTCGTTGTTGCTGGTGCTGCTAGTGCTGCCCTTAATGCGCCGACTGCTGCATAATTTATGCTCATTAAGCGCAAATGCAATGCTGACCCACATAGGCAATTGACTGCACTTACACGGCCCGACAAAGTAGCCAGCATGCAAGTCGAACTCAGTGCCACTTCGGCAGCATCTGAATCAGCAAACCGACCAACCACCCATCCGCTCCTACTCCCTCCCTCACTCCAGGGCTGGCAAACGGATTCACGCTGGAATAAATGCCTTTTACTGTTTTGGTATGCAAACTTTTTCGCACTCAAATTGCAGCAGCAGCCAGAAACAACAGCAACAAAAAAGGAGCAAAAACGGAGAACACTGTAACTTTCACACATTCAGTGGGGATCCTCGGATTGGAGAAGGGAGCTCGTTGCTGGCTGCGACCGCCTGGTTGCACATTTGAATGCCTCAAATTGTTTGCTGTTTTGTTGCTGCTGCATTGTTTGAAGCCCAGCGACGATCAGAGACGTAAAAGAAGGCTCCCCCTCTACACTCTTTCTCTCGACCATTCGCATCCTTTTTTTTTTTTTTTTTGTCACAGTCACAGGAAGAGAGAAGCCGCCGCCGCCATCGCTACTTTCTCCTTTGGTGACGTTGCCGAATGAATTGCAATGAAATTTTGAGGCAACGCTTCTTCTTTTTTGCATACAGCATTTTTGTCAGAGACTATAAGGATGGCAACGAGCTGGGTCTGGCTCTGTTTCTGTTTCTCGGATTGCCTTGGGTAAGGGAATTTGTTGTTTGGCTCTGACTGGCTGGCTAGCTGGCTGGTTAGATGGCTGACTGGATGGCTGGCAACAGCAACGCCTGCCAGGCAGTCGTCAGTCACAACTATTGTCGTGGCTTGGCGCACAGCCAAAGCGAATAGTTTCTATGCCCTGTGGCTGCGCGTCTGACTGGGTATGATAAGCTAGAAAACGCCTTAAGTTCAAGCAAAAATTATGAACATTTGCTGTCTAATATTTGTGTTATATTCTATAATATCTTACAGTCTATCAGTGATAGAAAGTAATTTTCTTGCTTGTGCTCTTTCTTTGCTACAGCCGGAAGTTTGGTTTTAGAAATCGAGCGACGAAACAGACAGACCGACGACAAACGCTCTTACTTACTCTTACTGGCCCTGTACTGGCCCTGTCATGGCCTAGTGGCCGGGTGGAGTATTCCAATGGTCTGAACCATACGTTGGGCTTTGGTTGGAATTCATTAAAGTCGACGGCTCACATATGCGTGCAAGTGGCAGGCAGCAATGAATTTTGGGGTCCAGTCGTTGCTAATTTTCCAGAGATTGAGCCCCATCCCCCCAAGAGGAACGGCGGTGGAGAAGGGAGAGAGTCTTGTACATAGTACTTGCCATCATTTTGTAGTTCGTTTTCTCGCTTTCGTTCTCTCTTATTTGGGTCTCTTTTGTAAGTTATTAACATGACTTTATTAACACTCAATTTGCGGTCGTTGGTCGTTCGGAGCGCACTTGCATTTTATTTGCACACAAAACATAGCGAAGCGTAAAAACAGCAATACACAGCAAAAGGAAAAGGAAGCAGCCATCAGGCAACAGAAACTGTAACAGAAACAGAAACAGAAACAAGCAAAAATTTTAAATACGAGTACGCAACAACAACAAATTGTGTAAAATGTACAACAACAAAAAATGGGAAAAACGAAAATTATAGACACTCATGGCATTTGTTTAAACAAGCCAAACACCACAACACATTGGTTGGACTCTGACTCTGCACATAGAATATTGTGTGCTGCCAACATGATGCGGTTTCATCCTATACCAAATCCAGCTGCTACCTCATTGCTGACTGGTTATTACAGTTACTGCTGCTGCTGCGCTTTTTGTTACTCTGCAGGTAACGTTTGAAAAACCACATAAAGACAAACTGATTCTGACCTGTCAGACTGTTGGAAAATCAAAATATGCTAAATGCTATTAAATTAATATTCATTGGAAATGCAATAATCAGAATATTATTTACTGCGATCTTAATCTAATATATTTCATTGCTGTTAACTGCTCAGGAAGCTTTCATTAACGTTGCTGATATTATGCAGTTCAAATGGATTGAAGTAATATATTTAAAAATATGTTTTATTTCTTCAGATATTGCAATTTTAAAAGGCATTATCTTATACATATATACCTTTAAATGTAATTGAAATTAAAATCATATTACAAGGCAGTGAATATGCTCTCTTTTTAAATTTAATACACAATTAGTAATTTTTGATATACCAATAACCATTATTTATATTTACTAACCTATAGCCGGTTATCATATTGTAGCAGCTATAACTTAAGTTCAAACTCAAAACCTCATTGTTGCCTTAGCTTAATGACCTTACGGCTTAGATATTTCATTTGTAAATTAAGCAGTTATCCATTAATTAATATTTTATAGAATGCACTAGCTTACAATTTTACTTACAGCAGAGTTGAATGCTGATTTACATCAATCTTTTCACTGTGTGTGAAAATAATTAAAGTCGTATACTTGATGTAGTCGCCTGACTTCTATTTGCATTTCACGTTAATTACACAGCTGCCAGGACAAACTGAAATTGGATGCAGCAGCCTCAGATGGCAAGGACACTCGTCACCTGTCAGCCAGTTATGCAGTTTTGCAGTGAACAACAGTGTACAGTGTCCATCCATTTGAGAGAAATTTTGAGTGCCTAAAAGGCATCAAAGCAGCTCAAAAACTAATTGCAACTACACAAACAGAGCAAACCAGCAACAATTATACACAAAATTGAGGGTAAAAAACTTTATTAATTGCGAAAATGCCCTCGCCAGGCTGCGGAAATAGTTGAAATTGAGACTGAAGTGCCTTAGGGGTAGGATTGTGGTGGAATGGTTGGAGATGCAAAAGTTGACAACTTCATTTGCAACGTTAGTACGTTGTTGCCTCGCCCTCTTACCTCTACATTTACCTCCACCTCCACTCTTACCCGTACCCATACCCACCCTCCTTTGTCATTGTTCAGGCGCTCGCACCTACTTAACTTTTAATTAAAGCAAACAAAAGCCAAGGCGAAGCGAGGCGTGGTCTCTGAGTGGATGGGGGAACAGGGCCACGGGGGCAGTTGTGCCGCCTCCGAGAAATATCAAATGACGCCAAGTGACAAAAACCGTAAAACGAAACGTGCAAATAAAATGTTGGCTGTAACAAAAGCTGTCGAAATTAAATGGGCCGCCAAAGCGGAGACGCTGAAAGAAAGCCCAGCGAGTCTAAGTTGGATAGAGGATAGAGGATTGGGCATAGCGGCAAGGGGATAGCGGAGGGATGTCATTGTCTTTTTGAGCTTTTGCCTTTGATGTTTTTTCCAAAATTTGCATATCATGATACGCAGCTAAGACGCAGACACAAACTTACACACAAAGACTGCGAATGACACCAGCACTTTGAGGCACCGAGATCAGCAGCGACTTTCACTTTGTCTTCTGCTTACAAATTTTGCAAGAAATTTAAATGTCAGTTGCCCCACAAAATAATATCCCCTCTCTCTCTTTCGCCCTCACTCTACTACGGAGTAGTAAGCTTAAAACTTAAAGAAGTACAAACAAGTCGAGAATACTAGACTACAAGATACTCTGGCCCATGCACTTATACACCCTAGTACGTATTTTCACTCGTACATGCAAGTAAAAGCAGATTACACACTTACATACTCGAACGAACACGCCGCAAGCTAAATACTTAAGTTTTTGTGTCAGTATTTTCTTCATCTTTTATTTCGTAAATCGATTAACTTTTGAGTTGTGAGCTCCTTTCATTGATACGGTTAAACGATCGATCGGACTTGGCTTTATCGAGTATGTATATATTTTATAGGGTCTTCGACGTCTGTCTGATACATACTTTGCCCAGAATTAATATACCTCGACCATTTTATATAAACAATTTCTTAAAAGTATGCTTTATCTGAAGTTAGCTCAATGTGAAGGCTGGAGGGTTTTAGGAGGATGCGGGGATAATGGTAATAAGAAAAAAAATGATATGCAAATGTGAATATAACAAATTTTGTTTTAATAAATATAAAATGAAAAGTTTTTAATAAAAAAAAGGTATTAAAAAGCGTTGAAAATCGAATAAATTGAACCTTTGTTTGTCCAACGAGACTGAGCATTTAGCAATTAAGCTGAGCAAATAATTTAATTTATTAATTGAATCAAAGCACAAAAAACACACACAGGCCCATTAATTGTTGAAATTGAAAATTATGAATACAAATTAACATAAATACATACAAGTTTATATACAATTAAATATTAATGAGTGCCATTAATATTGGTGAATGTGCTAATCAGCTTAACAAAAAAATACAATAGAATACATTGAAATAACAAATATAATAAAATAATTAAGCATTAACTGCGTACCATTACTAAGAGAGTTTAGGTAAAAAAAGCCTCCAAAATATAAATAAGTTCTAATCAAATATTGAACTGAACACAATACTTCGATCGAGTCAAAACATTTATGTAAGTTGCCATAATAATTCGATTAATAAATTGTTAATTTGATTTGATTATTACTACCAATATATAAACTATTTTTAAAAGCGTGTATATTTTTATTTCTGTGTAAATGGCTTGTATAAAATATCTTGTAATTTATTTACACTTCAGTTAAATTTGAAGCCCTTTTTATATGTATATAAAATATATTAAGTATATACCATTTTATTTATCTTTATTTTATTACTTTTAAATACACCTTTAATACACCTTTTATTTATAATTTGCAATAAATATTAATAATAAAGAAATTATAAGAATGTCAAACAAAAATAACATTTAAAATCATTTACAAAATGTCTGCACTAATACAACTGTCAGCAGCACGTGTATGTATATAAACATACATATACAAATATGTAAGAATGTGCGTACTATTGTTTGCCACAAAGAGATATAAAGAAACAACGTGTAAGTGGCAGTCAGTGAGTAAAGATAGGAAGGGGGATTGATGGGAGCGGAGCAATGGAATCACGGCCACGTTGCATGGAAATTAAATGGCGTGCCATTTCCGTGTCGTGACTGTCATTTCCGTTTCCTGTATTTATACAAATCACAAAGTAAGCCAAATACATGCCAGGCACGCAAGGCGACTCGACTCGTCTGTGCTTGGATATGCACTGTTTGTGTGTGTATGAGTTTTTTATGGCCACCGAAAAGTTAAAAATACCGAAAAACGACCATAAACTTTAAATGTCTTTATGAAGCCAACAACAATAAGGCGAGCACATAAACTTAAAATGAAATGAAATCAAATAAACAAACGTGTTACGAAATAAAAATGAGCGAATCGTCTGATGGGTGTGATGGTTGCGGGTGTGAGGGGTGCATATAACAGGATATTAACGAAATGTCAACATGTTTGACAAAGTGAAAATTACACAAACAACACACAGACAGTTATAGCCACAGCAGCAGCGCGAGGCAAATACCCAAAAGTCGCAATGTGTGCGATGTGGGTGCATAAAAAATGAGTCAAGACCGAAGGCAGCCAACGAGAGCATATAAAAACCCCAAAAAAAAGAGCGCAAAAAAAGAACCGCTTAATTAAATTGTTTGCGGGCATTAAAATGACAAAATAAAAAAAAAAAATTAAAATGGCAGCGAAACGCAAAGTGAAATGAAAACTTGAGCTAAGGCGGGTCACAAGTGTCGCCAGTGTCGTTGTCAAGTGTCGCAGTGAAGTCGCAGAACGGAGAATAGAATGCAGAGTGGTAAGGTGAGGAGTGGGGAGTGGCGAGAACAGAGCGGAGCGGTAAGCGGAGCGTGGAATGTGGCAAGCGGCAGACGACCTCATTGTGAAGGCGGATTAGCTGCTGACATTCAAGTGAATTGTAAGCGTGTCAAAGCATGGCGAAAGGATTAAACTAAGGATTATAACTGACACACACACTAATACACTAACACTCACATAGCCAACAAGCGTTGATGATGTTGTCAGCAATTTTAAAAGCAAATAAAATTTTATACTGTTGAGCAGCAACATTTGTTAAAACTTTGTTAACTATTTATATATATATTTATAATTACAAATTAAATTTCAAATAAATTTGCAATCACTCTGTGATTTATTTTATAATTGCTTTATTTATTTTGTATCCATTGAAATGAGTGTGAAATATTATTCTCTTCAATGGTTCCAAGCAGCTGATTGCTTTTGAGGTCTAATTAAAATTTGAGTATCGAAGGCGTATCATAAATAAGTCTTAAAACTTGCAAAACACTTAAAAAAATATTTCTATAAATATTAGATTTAAAAGTGAGGCAGCTTCGATAGATATAACTATTAGTTTGTTAAAAATTCTTTTTGATTTGTGAATAACCTGCTTTGATTATAAGAATATGTAGGGTTTTCGGAAATTGTTTTTCACAAAGTTAACGCCTCATCCGGTCACCTTACAATTGATAGGTTTATCTCAAAACGTACTAAAACTAATCATATTTAATGATACTCTTATGAATGTCTAATTTAAATAGTTTAACAGCAAAAGAGTCAACTGTTTTTTAAACAAATTCATTAAAGATATGTATACAACACATATAGTTTATAACCTACATTAATAAAGTACTGAACAAAACTCACAAAAAGAAACCCTTAGGTAAATTTAATTAAGAAACCATAGGAAACCCAGAAAAGTAAATTTCATTGTTTTAGCAGCAGTTCTTTGAAAACTTACTGCATTTTCTTACAACTCATATTCATATTTCAATCAAAACATAAACATTATATATATTTATATAGTTATATCGGTAATTTGAGTGCCACTTATTAAAGACTAAAGAGGACTCTTGGCTGTCAGAACGCGGAAAAATGAAATCAAGTGGCACTTAAGGTTTTTTTTATAACGTTCAGAGAACACACGTTACACTTCTGTGTCGAGCGCCTTGTCATGCAATTTACATTAAATTCATATTAATAAAATTTATGTAATGCGATTAAGAGACTTCACTGGCAACAACAATAGCAACAACTACAATAATGGCTGTCTGCCAGCTGAATGTGCTGAATTGAATGAGTTCGGACAGAAATTTTAAAGCCAACAATATTTTGATTTCGAATTTTGTTTGTGTGGCAAATTTAAGAGCTGATTACATATTTGTCTACGTGTGTGTGTATGTGTGTGTGTGTGTGTGAATCTGTTTATGTGCGTGGCTGTGAGTATCCAATATTATGCAATTAATTGCATTGACAGCATTATGAAACCTTTGCGAACAATGCAAACTGACAGCTCCAATAAATGCCCGAAACTGGGCCGGGCTCTAAAGGATCAGGCGGGCATAGAGGCGACATTCAGGCGTAGCTTTGTCTGGATACCCAGACCACATGTTAATGGCCACTGTTGAGTGTTATTGTTGTTATAGTCATTGTTGTTGCCGTTGCAATTGTTGTTGTCGCCAACAGCAATTGCAATTTAGTAGCAAAAAGCCTGTGTAAAGTGTTGCACTCGAGCAATTAACTCGACGCCCAACCTCACCACCTCGAAATATGCGCCCATTGCCCGTCAATTGCCCAAATGTCTCCTGGTCAGGTTTCGGCACTCACCATTCACCCGGTCGCCACTCGCCACTCGCACCATGCGGCGTATGCGCAATCAGTTAAAGCGCAAATATTTTATGAGCCATGCGGCAACTGATTTGCATATTTGCCTGAATTTATAGCTGGGGCTTTCAAGCCCACAATGCAACTACTGGTATTTGTAATCAGCGTGACCAAAATTTGAATTCAAATGACAAAATTCTCACGTGTGAGGGGTTGAAATGAAAACTGCACACACAGTGAATTCAACAATGCCATGAAAGCCTTGATATTACAAGAATGGATGTGAAGTGCAGCTAAAAGATCAAATGAAATTAAATAGTTGAAAGAAATCACAAGTTTCTTGTAATTATTAGAGATTCCTTTATCTCTTAACATCATTCCTCATCCTTCTACATAGATCAGATCAGACCACAACTATCGTTCGATAAGTCTTTGTCGCCATGCAGCGCATTGCAGAGCCATCGCCTGTCAGTGTCCAGCTTTGTCTTTGATTGAATTAAATTGCCTTTTGCCTTGCCTTTTACGACTGTTGGTTGCCCGGTCCTGTTTCCTGTTCATGTCGCCATGTTCTATGGCGGCCAATGTACGCATTCATTCATTTTCATGTCCTGACAGTTGCCATTGTCGTCTCCAGTCGAACGAACGTGTTAGGATTTGAAGTTTTACACACATCGCACTTGGTGTAACCCCAAGCTATTGGCTGGTCAGTCTGCAAATATGCTGAGCACCATCAGAAGGGGGCGTTTGGGGGCGTATTGAAAATTAAAACCACACGCGATCATAAATAAAATGCCAAACCTGAACGGGTATTGCTAGCAAAAAACAATAGGCAAAAAACCCAAAATGAAAATATAAAATACAGAGAAGGAAAAAAACATTTAAAAACATTTTAAAAATTGGCACACAAAAAAGTTCGAAGCCGCATAAAAATTGTTAAACGCCAAAAGCATCAGTGGAAATCCCCTCTGCCCAACAAACCGAATGCAGCAGCAATTTGGCGCAGATATTGTTTAATTTATTGCATTTTACAGCGTACCCGTCTTTTGCCTTTTGCCGGTCATGCTTTTTGTTGTATTTATTGTTGTTGGTGTTGTTGTAGTTGAAGTTGTTGTTGTTGTCGTTGTTGTTGTTATTGTTATTGTTATCCTTGTTGTTCTTGTTGCTGACAATGGCCAACAATAAAGCAAAGGAGTGGCTCGACTGGTTGGCTAGATGACTGCCAGGCAGCTGGGGTTGAGAATGGGATTGCAGTTGATTGGTAGGAAGAGGGAATAGGATGGAAGGAGGGGGTGTGGCTGGTTGGCAGTTTAAGCCTTTTGACAAAAGCATTTTACGCGCTGTGGGGCAACTTCGGTCGCTGGCTGTTTGAATTTTTATGAAACTGACAATACGACATCGATCATTGGGGCTTCACAGCACGCTGCAGCGCCAGAAACAGAGCGCCAGCACGAGAGGACGAAGGACGGAGGACACAGGACGGAGGACGTTACGGTGAGGGGATCGCGAACTGGGGCCACTGTCAGGACTGGCAGCAGCCCTGTCAACATTCACCGCAGCCGCCAGCGTGCAGGACATTTGTTATTGTTTTTTCGGTCAGCAACCATTGCAGTTTTATATGGCCAGTAATTATTCGCACTCGCAACGCTGCAGTATTGTTTGTCTTTCCTTTTTCCTTCTTCCCCGTTTCCCGTTTCCCGCTTTCCGCTTCCCTTATACTCTTGTTCATTTTCTTTATGTTAACTTTATATTGAGCATTGCAGTTAATGCAGCTGCCGCTGAGTAAAGCATTTTTTAATAATTAAACTAATAAAAACAAGTTATTATTGAGCAATAAATTCAATTAGCTCAGCTTCTCAACTTCATCTCCTACTCGAAGTTAATATCTAACATACAGTACTCGCATTAAATTTTAATCGAATATACGCCTCAAACTTGAGGTTACTTCTAATGACTTCGCTTTGTCATAATACAAAGGCGAATGCTCAATGAACTGGCTCATTACGTTGATTGAACGCACAAATGTACATGAACGATAGAAGCTATGCTTATATGTTAATTTCAAGCTGATGCTGTGAAGTCGCTATGAAAATAGCTTTCAAAAAGGAACATGTGAAATCAAGAGGCATAAGAAACGTTAAAGTACACACTGACATACACACGCACACCCAGCCTGGCACACAACAGAGACTCAGTGGCTCAGAAGGAGCCCAGCGGCATGGCAACCATGGATTCTTTGTGCCTTCTACGGTTTCGTTAGCCCGCTAAGCTCCGCCACTGACACAGTGTTACAAAAAGTGAGGTCACAACACATGCACACACACACAGAAAAATACACACATGCATATTCAATTGGACAAGTGCGTGTAATTGACCCAAATTGTGATGAAATTGCGCCAAAGGAGCACTTTGCCAGTTCACCAACTCTCACAGAATGGCAGCAACAGGAGCAGCTGAAGGCGACCTGTAAAAGTAAAATCAAACGCAAAGCTGGCCAAAACGAGGCTCCACAATCAACAAAAGCAAACTGCCCGTCTAGGAATAGCCGGCAGACTCATAGCCATGGCCTACACATACGATACAAACAAACATACTTACTCACATGTCGAAAGGAACACAGGATCACAAATTTGTGCGTCATTGATTGCATTTGGGCCATTGGTGAACCAATGCTTATAAATGAAGAAAACACAGTTGCAGCTGCCACATCTGTCTATGTATACATCTAATATATATACATATATATATATATATATATATATGTCTTAGGGCTAATGGCAACATTTACTAATCTTTGACAGGGCTTTGTCAACTTGTTGTCGAATTTCAGGCACATGCCATAATAAAATTACAAAAGTTTTGAGCACTCAAGCCGAAGACGCCAGAGAGCAGGACAAACAATGGCTAAGCCAAAACAGTTAAAGTTGCATTTAGTAAAGGCAGCTGTAAGTAAGTACAGCTCCTAATAGCCGAGCGACTTAAGTATACCCTGTAAAACGAAGCAATATAAATAAGATTAAAAGAAGTATCTTTATGACTCTTACATTTAAGCTAAATGGAATTTATATTGTATTTGTAGTTAGGTATGCCTTTTGTTAATATTTGTATTAAAAGTAAATGTTGAGCGTGAAAAAAACTGAGAGAAAAACGAAACTGGGCGAAGGAAAATAAAATGTCATCTATTCAAGTGCAAGTTGCGTAAAAGTTAACGTATTAAATGCACCCAAGTTACCCTTTTACGGTGCTGAGCATAAAAACTTTAGCAAGTTATCAACAATTACGCATAAACAAAAAAGCAAGCAAAAGTTGCGATAAAAAACACACAGCATAAAAATAAATAAATGCCAAACAAACAGCCGAAAGAGGATAAAAGGAATAAGACAAAAGCAAAGTCGACGACAACGGCAATAAAAAGCAGCTGCAAGTCAGCGACAGGACAGATTTTTGGAGACATAGCAGCAACCTGATGGCTCTCCTCCGGACAGCGGACTCATTTGCACTCAACTGCAGCTGTCCTCCAGCTCCAGCTCCAGCTCCATCATCAGCTCCTGCTCCAGAGCAGCTGCCTCACAATTGGGCACTGAGCTGCTTAGCTCTTAAGCGCTGTGACAACTTTTTAAGCAACTTAAAAGTGAAGTTTCTTCGAAGTTGGGCAAGAGCAGCACTATGAGTTACCTGCAGGTAAAGATGTAGATTCAGATGCAGATTCAAATAGGGTTGGAGATGGCGGTGCAAATGCAGATGCACAACTCACAACTCACAACCCATTCGGATTGTGTTTCAGTTTCTTTTGTTTAAGTTGTACGCGCACAGGAATAAATGAAGGTATCAAATTAAAATGCGCTACGGTTCTCTGTGTGTGAGTGTAGCTGGGGGTGTGTGTGTGTGTGTGTATCTGTGTGACTGTTGCGCTTGAGCAAGCAACTGCAGGTTTTTTGATACTTCTTGGCCTTTGTCTAAGGCAAACAAATGCCAGCTAAAATTTAGTTGAGCATCCTTATTTCTTAGTTGTTATTTTTTTTTGCTTCTGGTTTCCGAAAAACTTCAGCGATACTGTGCACTCGTTTGGCATTAATTTTATTTGTTTGCGAACGCCAAAGAAAGTCAGAGATGGTTTATACCTTGACGAGGCTATCAACATTTGCATTACCTGAGAATTGCAAAGGTTTAGCTGTTCAAGCATATAATTTTCTTAACTAAACTAAGCTATTTTAGAAAAATATACGTATACAGGTTGGGACAAAACTAATTTCCCTATTGGAAATGGCTATAACTTTTGCACATGTAGCGTTTTCCAATAGGGTGATTACCCTGCATACATTATTTATAGTAGTAAAATTATTTTAATACCCTTGTGTAGCACAGCGGAATTCTAAGTAAGAGGCTTGCAGGTATGTTTCGATGCTACTCCGAATTTTTAAGCACTTTCATTTAATATTAAATATTATAAGTAAATATGCGTGTTACCTTTACTAAGGCTGATGTTTCTATCTTTGATTTATTGTTATTAGCTCTTCTTCAAATAATCTGACTAAGGTTTAACAGTCATCGTGGCAAGGAATTTGCATAGATTGACCTTCTTCATAAACGAGTGACTCTAACCCGGCATATTTGAGCACTTTCAAGGCCAAGGGGCACTGGATACAATAAAAAGAAGCAGTGACACTAAATGAATGTGAAATGTGTGACAGACTAGCAAACAGACAGAGTCCACTGATGGGCAACTGTCCAGCTGGAAATGAACAAACCGACAGTCGGACAGTCGGACAGACTACGAACTGACTGACAGTCCGAGAAAGGCCATGACAAAAGGACATAGGTGACCCTGCAATGTAGCGACGCATCGAGTCAACACTAAACACAGACTAACTGAAAAAATTGTAACAATTTTTGCTCTATCTCTATCGCACACACAGTCGCTCTGCGTCGCATTCTCTCTTTCAGTTACAAAATGGCAACACAGACGCTGTGGACGTTTGTCCGCTGCACTTGTCGCATAATCCTTACCATTTTTTCAGTACTCCCTCAGCCGATGCGTCGTTGTTGCCTCGATGCTGTTGCAACTGCTGTTGCTGCTGTTGCTGTTGCAGTGGTGTGGCCTGATATCAACACGGATCAAAGCGGCCATCTTTCTTGCACCAACACAATGGCCGCTTCCTGTTGTTGTCGTGTGCTGTATTTTACAACAATGCGACATCAAGCAGCGAACGCGTAAAGCTTATCATCAACGCATGGCCAGCTGAGCTGAGCACAACAACAACCACAGCAACAACAACAGCATAAACAGCAGCAACAACAACAACATCAACAACAATCAACAACAGCATTTCGTGCTGTTGACACTTTGGATTCGAGAATTTATGCAACTTAAAAGCGGTCAAGTTACGAATTTATGCATGGCACCATGCACAAACACATATAGGCATCCACACATTTATACACATACTCAGACACACACACACAGAAACACACACACACTCAGCTGGTGGGCGCAGTCATATAAATATATGTTTGCATGCATTTTTTTTCTTGTTGTTGCCATTGCATAAATTGAGCAGCGTCGGCTCCGGCTCTGACTCTGACTCCTACTCTGGCTCCAACTCCATCTCATTCTCCGACTCTGGGCCTGGCTCTGAATGCGCAATCGGACCTGCAATTGCCTGCCGGACACTTGCTGCTTACAGACGTTTAACTCGCTTCTGAATCTGGCATTGGTTCTGCTTCTGATGGTTTTATTTTCAGTTTTTTATTTAAATTTTATTAAATATATTATCACCAGAGTTTCATATCGGTTTTTTTTATATTGTATAAAACCGTCTCTTTAAGTTACTGGTTTTTTGTTGGCCCGCATCTATTTGAAAGTTGACAGAAAAATCAAATTGACAATTGAAACAAATAAATATATATTGGCAATCCTGCTAATAAATATTATTTAATTTGCGCTGACAAAATAAAGCCGTTGACGTACTATATTTAATTAAATTAATGAAAGGTCAACTTATAAATATTAATACAAAAAGAAACTAGTAAGAAAGCTTTAATCGAGAGTGCTCGATGACGAGATACTCCAGGCCCTTAGATTCTCTAGAAAGTATTTGCACTTATGTATATGCATTAATACCTTCATAGAAATATGCGTAATGAATTTGAAAATGAAAATTAATATTTTAAGTGCAAATGAAATTAAACTTTAAGTTGCAAGTAACCCCAATTAGCTGGCAACCGCTTTGGGTCCGACCCCTTTACAGTTTCTCGCTTTTCAGCCATACATATACACTTTCGGTCCATTGTGCACCGTTAACCTCCACCTTAACCAGCGCCAAAAGCTTTCAGCAAGCCGCAAAAACGCCAAGAACTAGGCCAGCAACCGGAGCTTCAGCGTGCGGCGCGTGCTGACGTGCGGTCTCATCAACCATCCCACGCCACATCGCCACCCCGCCGCCACCACTCCTACCCCTCCCGCATTGACCGGACTGGCATCCAATCTTTGCCAGAGCCGCAGTCCGCGCCTAAGTGCAGCGCATTGCGCGCATTACATAATAAATTCTCAGCTTATTTGCATAGTTTTGTGGTTGTGAACAATGTCCAAGCCAAGTTAATGGAATTTTGTAATAAATTTCGCAATGAGTTGGTTAAACAGACAGAACAACTGCAATGAGCTGTGCTGTTGGCCCTAAAAACTGTGAACTTTGGCAATGCTTTTTTCATCAGCACTTTGATGCGAGTTAGAAGCGAGCAGAAACGCAAGGGGGTAAGGGAAGTACAGCAATTACAACAAGTGCCAAATGCACATCAACAACATAAAAGCACCAAGGCAATAGCAAAAGCAGAGGCAACAGCAACAGTAGAAAGGGGTGGAAGCAGGGGCAAAACAGGGCAACACAGGCAGGGACACAACTGGAGCTAAAGAACTATGCCGCCTGCCGACTTTTCAACAACTGTCGTCGACTGGCGGCTGTCGCCGGAAGCGAAAAGTTGCAGGCAGGCAGCGGAAACGGCAGCGAAGTAAAAGTCGCACTACTTCTGTGGTTGTCAGTTGTTTTAACAGCTTAGCTGCCCCAGTACCACTCCCTTTACCGTACTGTATCGTACCTTTACCGACCACTGCTGTTGGGTTCGTTCGGGCTGGAGAGATTGCCACGGAAATGTGCTGTCAATTTACGCGAAGGCAGCGGCAACGACGACGGCAACGACGACGTCAACTTTTAAGTTCTGCCCTTAGTTTGATTTGCACTTTGCTCGCAAGTTTTTGACGAGCTTTGTTATTGCCATATAACGGTAAAATTATACCCGTACAATGTAAAACAACCACACAGTATTCACTCATAATTTAAGGCCGCTGTATTATCCGCATGCGACCGCTCCACGTTTCACATAAACTTTGAATGATTTTAGATCCTACGAGTGGAAAAAATGGCAGAAGAACTTTAAATATTGACAGCAACTGTCTGAAACTTATGCTGCCGTCTTTTAATATCCTGCTGCACATCGTTAGGAGTTTTTGCGAAAATTAACTTGTATTCCACACATTTTGCACTGATCAAAGTTTTTCCATCTTCTGCGAGTTTTTTCTTTTATTTACGTGTGCAAATATGAAATGTTTGACAGTTTTGACTGCAATTATTAATTATTTTCAATTTGTCAAGGCAAACGATATGTTACAAAAGTTGAGAGGGAACTTTGCATATAATATTTTCGATTTAAAACAAAGTATAACAATGGGAAAGAAAAACACGGTGTTTATTCTATATTATTAACAACACAGTCAAATGAGTTTATCATAAATTTGAATATGGTACATATGAGTGGTGAAATTTCACTTGCTAAACAATATCTCGCCATAAAGTAAAAGATGCTATTTGCCTAATATAAAATTAAATTGAACCGATTCTTTCGGAAATTCGATGCATTTCTATGTCTTCAACTTTATCTAAAATATTATTTGTTTATATGTTTCGCAATTCAGAGTCTCAGCAAATATTTCAATTCAGATATCGCACATAAAATACACTGCCAACAGCCATGGCCGAGCCCAAATACTTTATGTCTTTAAGAGCGGCCTACCTTAACATAAATACTTCAGATACAGGCAACGGCAAAGGCTACTGGTGCAAGTATCTGGAGCCAAAGATAAGGATGCACAGGCCGCGTTGACAGCACATAAGCAGAGCAGAGACAACTGACCAACCGACCAACCGACCAACCGGTCTGGACAGAATTATTACTAATGTCATAGAGAGAGGCGACAAAAATATATAGTCCTGCTATATATGTAGTCCATACTATGCAGGGAAAAAAATCATTGAGGCAATGGATGAAACGAGAAGGAGGGGCATCAATCACAAAAGAATTATGTTGGGGTAAACAAAAGCATTTGTCATGAAACAGCAGACAACAACAACAGCAACAACAGCAAAATTTGCAGCTGCTGTTGCTGGTGTTGGTGTTGGTGTTGCAAGTGCCAACGGATTGAGGACATTAGCTTGAAAAGCTGCTACTGGGCAAGGATTCAGGACTTGGTTGCTGCTCTGTCAACTGTTGGCTGTTGGATGGTCAAAACTTTAGCACACACACGCACACAGAAAAAACCAAGGCTCATAAATCTGTGCCCAGCAAAAAGGTGCATATGCATGACTTTGTGTGCGTATGTGTGTGAGATCCTTTTGAGTAATTGCACACATTTAAAATTCTTTTCACACTTGATGCCAAAGGCAAGGCTCACTTGCCCACTGGGCAAAAGCTCTTTGAAATTGAAGTTTGGGGTCAACATCCGCCAATTTTTCATCAAGCCTTTATGCATAATTTCACAAAGTACATACGAGTTTCAACTACTACTCTTCTACTACACTTCCCCTGGTGGGAAGTTCTAATCGTTTAGCCATCCAAGTTGTGGCTAAATACTTGGTAACAGTTATTAAATTTTGCTGCACTTGCTGCAAGTAATTTACCAAGAACTACAGTCTTCTCCTGTCCTCATTACCACCCAGCCACCACCCATTCACATATTGTCTGGGTACAGGCTTTGCCTGCGTGCCAGCTATGAGCTTCTTGGCTAAAAATTTGCATTTAAATGAGTTTGGCCCAAAGGCAGCGTATCGAAACTAAATATTTGCCATGTGTGCGCTATGGCAAACGGCAGTGGCAGCCATCAGGTTATTTTTACAACTTATGCAACAATGCACACTTGTACACAAATATTATGCCACACAACATACACCCCAGCAGACTATAAGAGGTGTGCCAAGATGTTTGGTCATAAGAAACTCTTGTATTTTGCCAGCTTAGAGATGTGCAAGCAAACGATAGTTAAACAGATTAGGTATTTAAAAAAAATACATTTATAAATAGGCAACTGGAGATGTGCCAGCAAAGCAATAGTTTTATTGATTAATCAAATGTAAATTTACAAAGTGGCTGGAAGATAAATGGAAAATGAAAACATGCATAAGATCTCCTTTAATTTTTGGAAGTTTACTGTGCCTAACTAAGCATACTTTTTCAGGAGTTAGACTTCCACAAAAAAGACACAATTTACTACAAAATTGCACAGCTGCTATCTTTATGATCTTCCATTAAGACTCTCAACTTTAGTTAAATGCAAGGAACTTGATTACCTTGACCAGGAGATACTCTGTTCTTGGCTTTATTGGCCAAAAATTAACTAGCTGCAATAAAATGTCTCCAGCATTTGATAAACGCAAAAATCAAATGTCACGCAGCCAAATATTGCAAGATATGGTAAGGGATTCTAACAAATTTATTTGATAAAGTTATAGTATATTTGCATTAAAATACTTATTTAAGCATGTGCATTGCATTATCTATAATTTGATATATATTCTAGCGTGCATAGAGTAAGCCTTTAGTTTAGTTTATTTATATTATCTTTTAGTTCTTCGATTAAGTATTAATGCCTTAAACCCAACCAAAATCAAACAATTTGCTTTAAAGTATTATTCGGCAGCCAAGATATCTAAAGCAGACTCAACGAATATAACAACAAAAAACTATTTACAAATAAAACAAAATGAAAACTGAAGCCAAAAGCTGTGCCGAAGCATGCAGAAAACAAAGTGACCAAAAATGTTTTGCAATTTGTTGCTTATTTTCTTATATTTTTATAACATTTTACTAAATTACTTACACAATTTTTGAGAGCAGCTGTTGCCAGAAAAACAACAACAAAAATATTTGCAATGCATACAAAGCAACGCCGGGGAGAATGTTCTGCAAAACTAAGTGGCAGTCAGAACATGAAAAGAGAAGGACGAAGTAGTAGTACCTTCCTTCTTGTTCTTTCCGGGGGAGTAAGTGCAAGCTGCTCAAAGTCATGCTCTATGTAGCAAGCTAACCAAACTTAATTGAAGCAGCCTGCCTTTCGCTTACTCAAAATGTGTGCCAATTTTTAAAGAGCTTGTGGTTTGCCCACTTTAAAATTTACTAAGCTCCAAAAACGAGATCCCTTCAGTCAGCCTTTAGTCTGTATATATGGTATATCAACTGTCAGGCCGCCTGCCAAACCAATGACCTCTTGACATGCACTTGTTAAAAAGCCAAGCAACGTTGACAAACCGCCAGAACAACAACAATAGCGAGTTCTAAGAATGTATGCAACAATAGTATACCCTTTAAATTACCGAAGGTTCTATTGAAGGTCTTGAAAATATTTATCTAAAACATACCTAGTATTCTGTATTTGATATATAAATCGTTCAAAACAATGCCGTCAATACTTTCTGAATTCTGGCTTAATTCATTTTTTTATGACAATTTAATGCATTCTGTCTCTAAATCTTCGCACTCCGCCAAGTCCTGCATACCCTATGTCTTAATCGTATTTATACGGGGAGCAACTTAACTACATAAACGTCGACTCGACCGATTCTCAGGCTTCTGTCCTTTATAGTTGCTGTTTTCTGTTTTCTATTCATTTGCCCGGCGACTGGGGGCACTTTTTGCACAGCGTTGATTTCCGTTGCTGTATGTAAAAGTGCAACTTGAGGCGCACTCACACTCAAGTGTGTGAGTGTGAGTGCAGATGTTTGTGTGTGTCGACTGGCAGCAAGTGGTTAGAAAACTAAACTGTTGCCATGTGACAAGTGGCAGCTTGACGACTACTATAGGAATGAAGGAGACGACGACGACGTCGGCATCAACGTCAGCATCAATGACGCTTGGCGCGCACTTTGCAACAAACAAAACAAGGCAGAAGACTGCACCTGCTGCGATACAACTGGGAAAGAAGACGATGGTGACTATGGGGATGATGCTGATGAGGGCGACAACTTTGGCCTTTTGTTGTTTTAGCTAAAAACTCTAGTGCACACTCAAAATTGCCACAAAAGGTACGAGCAACAGCAACAGCAGACGCTCATTTAAGCACTCAAGTAATGAGTCGACTCGCCTGCGAGTGCAGTCAAAAGGGTTAAGTACAGGAGTTTAAAGCAGTTTCGCATGTATGTGTCAACAACAATGTCTATTGAACTCACATGACGGGGTTAAAGTTGAACTACGCACTACACACACAATGGCCAAAGCTGAATACAAATGTCACTTGGCAGCACAATACATGGAAAATCATTTAACACTGAAATCGGATTATGAAGCTCATATGAGAACAAGTCAATACATAAGACGCTTGAGGAGATTGTCATCACTTGGCCAAGGAAACAGTCGAAAGAGGACGGGCAACAGGCAGCAACAACAATTGAAAATCATTTGAAACCTTTCAAATATCTCACAAAAGAAATTGATTTCATTTTAGCACTCGCTCCGTGCCAGAAGATTTGATTTAAATTTACACGACACGCTCTCTTCCTTTAGATTATATCTCCTCTTGGCCAACAGCTGCCGAGCGACGCTTGAAGAGAATAAGAAGGCGAATAATCTGGGGGAGCAGACGGTAGTCGCTGACGTCCATTGCAGCTGTCTGTTGCATTTGCCGGTCAAAGTGAGAAATGCATAAAAGATATGACTTGCAGAAATTCAATAATGTAAGCAGGCGAAAGATGCGAACTGGAGCGCATTTAATCTCCAGCCTGAAAGTAGGCAATGCAAATATAAAGCACAAAGTGTTGAAGGATGCAATTATTTGTATAAAGAAGGAAGACAAGAAATTACTGCCCCATAACGTACATTAAAACAAAAGCAAAATTTAAAAAAAAATCATTTGTTTAAATACCAGAAAATATCAAAATCATTTCCACTTTCTGTCTGTCACCTATTTTATAGCCTTTTCATTCTATTTCTAATTTATGGAATTTAAGGTTAAAACAAACCAATCAAAGTCGTTATAATCATATGAGCATGCCCAATTAACACAATTTAAAATATACCCATTAGTTGATGCACCTTCATCTGTTTAACAGTAAGACAGGCTTACGCAAACTTCCAGTGAGTTAACTTCCAGGACATTAAGTTTAGAAATCAGCTTAACTAATTTTTACGTCTACTAAGCTTGCCGTCCAGAACCCTTCTTAGTAATTCAATTAGCAGTAAATCTTTACAAATAAGAGACTGGACACACACATACATACCAAAACATGGGTAATACTTTTAATATAAATTATGTGAAACTAGAAGTCCAAAAAAGCAGCTCGGGCAGTTAATAGTTTTGCCTTTTGGTAACAAAAGGCTTACCTCCGGCCAGCCGTGGGCGGATTTATCTATTCTATTTTGTAATTTTTAATTTCGCAACTAATGCGATTATTCACAGCTGACGGAACACTCTGGTAATAAAAATGACCAACGTGTAAGCCACGTTTAACACTCGGTTTATTTTTAGTTAACGGCCCAGTCACCGACACATTCGAAAAAAAAACAAAAACAAGAAGCAACAAAAGCAAAACTATTCGCAACCATTCGCTGAGCTCAAACTTTAAGCTGTATAGTGGGAAGCCAAAATGTAATAGGGCCAAAAAAAACAGCCTTCTGCATAACGTTGAAACTTGTATACTCTCTCTCTTTCTATATATTTCTCATTTATTTAATGAATATGATTTACACGTTTGGTTGTTCTTTTTTAAATAATACAAAATAATTACTTTTCTAACATCTAATATGATTTAAAATTAGCCCAATTAATTTATTTATATTTTAGTTTTACATATTTAAGAAGTTGTCCAATGTTCAAAATGATATTACAAAATTAAAAGCAAAAAATTGGCCGATAGTTGTCTTCTTAATTATGGTATTATTTAAATTAAATATAATTAATCAAACAAACTAATAGCATTTTAACAACATTATTCATTATTTACTCTTTTATTTATTTTATTAATTGTTTGCGTTATATTGGGGTTGTCACAGAAATTCATTCCAAATAAGTTTCAACCTATTTTATATTATTGCCACAACTTTAACAAACCGTTTTAGACATTTAGTATACCCCGCTGAAGTCTATTAAAACGTAGAAAAACTGTCTCAAAACGCAGCGAGGCGTGCAAATCGTGCGAAAAGTTAAAAATGAGCATGGTCCAAGCCGGACATTGTTCTATTGGGCGGGATTCCACATCCCAATCAGCTGGCCAGCTCATATCCCATTTGACATGCCAGGAACTTAAAGCTCTGCCACGTGCCCATTTGCAGTTATGACCGCTTAGAGAAGCCGACAACACTTAACATTTAATTAAAATTTTGCAATTAAGAGCTAGAAGCATCAACTTGTTCGGCTTGACTCGATGCTGAGAGAAATTGCCAACGGCCGAGGAGGCAGAGCCTTCTCTTGCTGCGCTGGTTGCAAGGACCAAGGGGTTGTGTGTATAGTTCCTTAGATGCCAACTGTTTATTTTGACGAGCCAACACACTCGTGCTCTATAATTTAAAAGTTATTTCAATAAAATTGGTATTGTGGTGTCTGTGAGCTTATTCTGGAGCAAAGACTACACTAATTGGCAATTGAGAAGTGCTTAGTGATCTGCGAAGCCAAATAAACCACAGCCAGTCTGGCAATTGTATCGATATGAACGACATTAACTTCGACATGTCAGCAATTAATTAGTTTCATTGTGCAAGGGCTTCGCTCTTATCTGGCTGCTCGCTTGACAATCATTTTCGGGCAGGATGCATTACATCCCTGGTTACAGCTTCAGCCCTTACGCATATCCCAAATGTTTTTAGAAATTCCTTTGTGTGCATGCACGTGCCAACAATGTATGCATATATATTTTGTGGGCGTTCGTCGGGAGAGGACGATGGGTGTGGCATCAAAGTGCATGCAAAATACGTGCCATGCATGCCCAAGCCGCGTGCTATTTATTTTTATTACGCAAAGCATTCAAAGTTTTACACATTACTTTTATTCAGCTCATAGCAAGTTTTGTAGTCATGGGATAGAGTACAAAATCGCATAGGTGGCACCAAAGCGACAAGCTGCTTGAGAAGCTCCTCCAACTCCATCTCAATCAGTCTCCCACTTCGACTTCTACGACCAACTCTTGCCCCGTTCCTCACTTACATGTTTAATAAATGGCATGAGCTGTCAAGAGGCCACATTGTTTGTGTTGCTTAACCTTCAAGGTACTGACTGCAAAGGTTTTCAGTTTCCCATAAAACTTTCTTTATATTGTTTATGAATTATGAGTTCGTTCTTCCCGTTGCAAGTTCTAAACATGAATTTTCGATATATTATTTATATAAATTACCCCTTACTTTTCTTCCTGAACATATGCAATAAAATATGTTTTTATTTTAGTATTCATTTAGATATTAAGATCGTTATGGGCGCACAATTTCTATATTATCAGCATTTGGTATTATTTAATATTTTATGGATTCTCGGAAGCCCCAGAAAATATTTCAATCAACAATCAGTATAATTTAATTTATACAAAAATATATTTGCCTTAAAACCCTTATACAAGTACATAGGCATTTGAATTGGGCGCAATTTGACCATTTATATGTTGAATTTACAGAATTTATTTAGTTGAATTTATTTATATTCAAATAACCAAAAATGATTCATTGTTTTATTATACTACAAGTATCTACATTTATTGAGATATTACACAAACTAGAACAACATGTAACTTAATGTAAAGTATGCAAATTTCAAGATATAAATACATGTAAATGATTCAATTTAGTAAAAGGATCTTCTCAGGGGATAAATCGAAAATAACTTAAGTATTTAAGGAAATATATTATTTTTCTTATACTAAATAAAATTAAGAACATTTTTCCACAAATATTATTATATTCCGAAATGAAGGTCCGGTAGTTTAGAACGCAATTGCCTGCAGTTAAAGGGCATTTCGCATTTTGTTAAAGCCATTTTAACTAACTTGTCTATTTTGTTTGCAAAGCTTGTAAAACATTTGGAAATTGTTCGGCGTTGTTGCATATGAAAAATAAATTATGCAACAAGCCAAACGAGGCACACGCGTTGGAGTTTCATAGGCCTAATTAGCAACTGACATGGTCAAAACGAAGGGCCATAATCAAATTACACAAAACGCGATGCATGGTCAATTAAAGAGCGGGGACTATGAAAATTCTGTAATTTTCATTATAAATCAAAAAATGATGGAAAAACTACGCCGCAATTAAGCAGCTTGGTGAAAAATCGGGGAATAGGATGGATTGGGGCTCTGCACATGGACGTAGTTTAGCACCTAGCAATGGCTATAAAAATGTGCAATTTTCACAACACATATTTCCCTTTTGGCAAAAAGCCAGCAAACAAACAATGAGAAAAAAAAGAAAGAATCAAATAGAAATGCAAAAATTTTACAGGCCGTAAATAACCGAGGAAGCCAAGTAAACAGCGACTGGCAGCCGCAAAAGCCAAAACTCACTGCGACTGCGAATATTCTTGGAATTTTCATTTGTTGTACCGAGTTTTGGGTGCGCTGTTTGGTATTGGTGTTGGTGTTGATGTTGCCCTTCATATTGGTGTTGGTATTGCTGTTAGTGTTAGTAACTGGTGTTGAGGTCGCATACTCGTAGTTAGAAATGCCCCATCCCATGTTGTCAGACCAATTTGTCGTTGTGTGTGTGTGTGTGTGTGTGTGTGTGTAAGTGTGACTGTGCGGCGTAATGGCCTTGCTACTGCTACTGCATTGTCGCTTCATTTTTGCAGCAAAGTGTGGCAAAATATGTTGACAGGAAATGTTATGCGAATTTCACTGCGTATAAAATGAAATTTACGTGATCTTTTGGCGTGCCGTTTCTTTGCATTTGTTGTTATTGTCACAGGTTTTCTTTTTAGTAATAAGTTTACAGGCATATTTGAACTTAAATAAAAATACTTGGCTCTCAACAATATATACGATTTTAAATACATCTTTAGTTCTGCTCTTATTAATTTCTAAGTAAAATATTTAGAAATGTTTATGAGTTTTTCTATCACAGTTGGTGATATCACTAAAAACCGGAAATTTCAGCAAATGTAACATATTGGAATCTCCGAGTAGCGGGTTAATCCAACTACGTTGACTTAATGCCGCAGTCATTATAATAATTATAACTAAACACGCGAATTAATAGTGTGATGTAAATGCTGTATATAAATAATTGTATGAGGTTAGGTTATACCCCAACTAGATCTGCTCACGTATGCGATAAGTAAATATATTAGCATATGTTTTGTTTGCAGCCATAAACTACATTCCAACAAACACTATACAGATAAAAACTTAACAGCGAATTCCAATTAAAAACTTTGAATTTTACATTGATATTATAATACTCTTTATTAACATTAATTAATATTTAAAACGAATATCAAAAAAAATCTAAGTATTTATAAAAAAATGTAGTTATGGATAGCACACTGGAAAGCGTGAAATTATTGTTGAATCTGACTTCAAGTGCTTAATTTCAATAGAGAATACGTAAGCAAAATCAAAATGAATACAGTAAATACGTAACGAATAAATAACGAATAAACGATCAATAAAATTGAGAATAATTACGGCAAACTGGTTTCACTGTAACTGCTGATCTATAAAAATCAAATAAACTACTATAAATCGATTCAGTTCTCATACAATGGCTAAACATCAAACTTACTTGGGTTTAACGCTCTTATTGTTGGCGTTGTTCACTTTGGTTAGAGTAAGTGTCTGCGATATGTATTTCTTATTAAATATGAATTAAAAGATATTATTTCAATGCAGTGCCGTCATCCATTCGACTTCCTTGACGAAGGCTATGATGATTTTGTGAATTGTCTAATAGCTAATAATTTGACACACGACGAGTATGAAGAGTTTGAGTCCTTCGAGAACAAAGCAAACTTGCTTGAAGATAAAGTGGAATTAAAATACAAATGCAACATTGACTGTCAACTGCAGCGGCAACCTCAAAAATGGTTGAACCAACAGGGACGCATGGACCTGCAACTCATGAATGCTACACAGGAGGCAGCCGAAGCTATCACCAAGTGCATGGAAGGTGCACCTAGTGAACAATGCGCCTACAGCTTCAAACTGGTTATGTGCGCCTACTTGGCATCTCATCCTGTGATTGATTATGGTGATTATGATTATACGAGTTCTAACCCGGAAGACTTCGATACAACTGAAAGTGATAATTAAGTAAACAAGTTTCAAGTGTATATTATTATAATTTAAAAAGCTATATTTTTCTTCGATTTGTGGCAATGGCATTCAAATTGAATAATAAATTTTGTATATGTTATCCAGGAACTTACAGTCACCGACTCTTAAAGTTATACAGACGTATGGTCAGACTGACAAACAGACAGACGTCCATTGGATCAGCTGTTAATACTCAGCATTATTTTAATTTTATTAAGATATTTATATACCTTGTAAGTATTGAAAACAGGTGAATATGCGTTCAAATGTTAGAGTGCTAAGCTAACAATTCGACTTGTTCGCTATTCAATTGCCTATTGAATCACATGAGTTGATTAATATTTTAACTGATTCCAAAGTAACCCTAACGCTAATTAGACACGCGAATGTCACAGTATTATAAATTATAATACTGTTGTAAACAAGTCCAAGTAGATAAACTGTCTCCGAATACTGTAAAATAGATTAATAGAAATGAAAACGGCATGTCGATTATTTGTATGATAATATGCTTAATATATTCATCTATTATTTTATATATTAATAGAAACTATTTAATTATAAAAACAGGTATATAACAACCACTTGGAAATATATCAGAGCAGTTATATTCTTTTTGTTCAGCAGAGCAACATTTGCTACAATGAATACTATTTTAAATGGTGGCATATTCTTTGCTCTTCTCTTTATCCTGGTCCAAGTACGTATATTCGCTAAAAAATAAGAATATTAAGGACTTACAACTTAATTGAATATGATAGAGTTATTCTGAGGACGATATGGATACATGGGTTGACAAATGTTTGGAGGAGAACAACATCAGCCGAGATGATTATCTCGAGCTCATGAACAGAACTAGCTCAGAGGAGGATGAGGACAATGTTGAAAAGAAGTATAAGTGCTTTATACATTGTCTAGCTGAGGAAATGGATATAGTCGACGCCAAAGGATATGTAGATGTAGAACTCGTTGAAAATCATGGGAAACTTAGTGAAAAGAATTGGGACGCATTCTCACAGTGCAAAGATGAGAATGATCACCTTTCAGATATGTGTGAATATGCATATAAATTTCTGTTTTGTTTACAAGATAAGATTGATTTGAACGAACCTGAAAACGAATCTGAGTGAGAAACGGATTTAACTCTTAAAAGAAGAAGAAGTTAACACGCTCTACTCGAAAGGGTACGACTACAACCCCCTAACACTTATTTGCAGACCCATAAATACAAATCAGAATGACATTAAAACACAAACTATCTTCCTCTACTGAGTTTATTATTCGATCGTGGTTAAATAAATATATGTATAATATTAAAAACCAAAGCCATTTCTTTCCTGATATTAAAACAAGTTTTGATTGCATTCGATTATCTTCAGTTAGTTTTATAGCTTTCTAAACTCATAAATTTAATTTAAAATGGTTAAAAAAGTAACCACGATCCAATAAAATTAATTAGCAAATATACCGCATTTGGCTTATTTGCATAATTAAATGAAATTACATACCGCGGGACGCATGAATCAAATTAATTGTATTGGCGTGCAGCTTTAATTGATTTGCGATAACAATGTATGCACTTATCAACAGACAGTTAGATATGTATGAGTGGAACTTGTCATACCAATGTGTATGTAATATTAATTATAATATATGATTTCAGCTATCAGCCTGCAGGCCTTCTGTCTTCAAAATGTATGGCAATGTTGTTGTTGTTGTTGTAGTTGTTGTAGTTGTTGTTTGCCGTGTGCCAGGAAAAAACATTTTGCTTTTCACAATGCAATTCCGTTACAGTTTTACGCTGTTTTTCTTTATGCCAGCAGCGAATGCAACGGAAGTTGTCACGTTGCATTGTTGCAACGCTTGTTGTTGCTCTTGTTATGTGAAAAGAAAAGAAAAGGCGTACAGCAGCAGCAGCTGCAACACCCACACACTTGACTGGCTCCGGTTTTGCCTCTGGCTGCCATTGTTGGCCTGGCTTTCGATTGTCATTTCAACTTTACGCGCTTTGCATACATGTATTGGTAAGTTTGTATGTGTGTGTGTGTGTGTGTGTGTAGGTGGGCGTGCCACATTAGCGGGAAAAAAGAAAAATATGCTTGTGTATTGTCAACACGCCCGCCCACGCGACGTATGAGTAACGTGGCCACGACTGCCACGTTTCTCCAGCCATGTCAACATGCAAAACAACAATGAGGCGGAAGCGCATTGTAAACGCGACACATCGCCTCGAAGGTGCGGCCAATGTCTGTTTTTTTGGTTGAATCCGCTCTGAGCTGGCTGTGGAAATGGAGCAATTATAATTTTGTAAATCGGCGGAAGTCAAATAAGCACATACAAAATCTTTACAGCCCACAGCCATCAAGATACAGCAAATGATAATTGCCGCCTGTGCATGCCTTAAACAATATAAAATAAATATATAAAAATATTTTTAATCTCATGAAAGCATATAAAAAAAGGAAATAATTTAGACGAAAGCTGTTTAATACCAATTAAATTAAATAAAATAATTAAAAGCAATCTCAAATCGGAAGACTATATGGCAGAATGCGTATAAACGATTATGAATTGAAACGATACCGTAGATCAATTTTTATATATATTTTAAAATGCTATACCATTAATAATAATCTGTTATTATATATATTTTCATATTTAATTAGTAAATTTCAACACAACAATATTATTATGCCGTATTCGATAATACAGCATTGGCATAGATAAGTTCTCAGCTCTTGCTATCCTTCAGTATTTGATATGTTAATTCAATAACAAATTTAAGCATTATTCGATTAGAGTTCCATTTCCGCCGCGGTAAAGAAATGAAATTAGACCAACAAACTTACACTCTGCTCTACACACTTCAACAACTGCCAATAAAGTACTTGGCATGTCTCAACAAAAAAGAAGGAGAAAAACTTTTGCGACGGAATCGAAAGGAGTCTTTGCTTATGCTACAGTTGCAGCTCGAATGCTTCGTTGCTTCGATGCTTCGATGCTCTGCTGATGCTGTTGTTGCTCAAGGGTGCTTATCAAAGGACACATGAGGTACTGACATCCACTCACAAAGAAAGGTAACGCAGGAAGGGAATGCGAAGGGGGCAGGCAATGGGTGAGTAGCTTGACAAGGCGGCGAAGCGAAACGCGTAAGTTTGCAGTTTTTCTGCTGCGTTTTCCTTTGGGAAACTCGCGCAAGTTCTGCATATGACTGCAGGCACGTCTCTGTGTGCGTGCGTATGTGTTTGGGTGTGTGAGTGTGTAAGTTGATTTATGCCACTTTATACACAGCAATGCAGCTCTCCTCTGCCTCCTTCATCCTCCCACTCACCCTAGGTAAGTGCAAGGTTGGTGCATAAATGATTTATTGCTATTCCCGCGACAGTTTCGTTTCGCTTTCGTTTGCCGCTCTGCAACAACTGGCAACATTTGCACATACACTCGCAAACAGAGACGCGGCAAGACAAAGGCTTGCAGACAGTGGAGAAACTGTCGCACTTTTTACTATAATAAATAATTATAATTGTTTTCCTTTTCGCCCCAACTCTCCCTCCATGATGGCTCGTTGCCCACATGCGCATTAATAAACCTTATAAATATTTAAGTTGTGTGAAAAATTGCAGTGCTGAGGTGACAGTTAATGGAAATGCGGGTAATTGAATGTGCCACGAGATATCCATGCCGTCGACATCTGCAGTTCATGCCTGGCAGCCAGGTGTTAAGGCACGACTCCTTCATCCATGTATCGTAAGTTTGGCCGAAGAAGAGAAACCTTCAACATTTGCATAATGTCGATATAAAGCAAGCCACCGATACGAGATATTCCTAGCCTGTTGAATGCAGCTAAAATATGCAGAGGCAGCAAATGTAAGCGGTAAGCTAATAGAATGATAACTGCTTGGCACCTGACAAAGTGTACAACGACAACGCAAAATAATTTTGTAGCTACCGTTTGTTATCCGGCAGTTTTCAAAATTAATTTCTCTTGAAATTCGTCAAATTAGTAAATCTTCTCTGAACTCCTTACAGAAGTAATAGACGAATAATTCTCATATACTCGCATTTCCGTTATCGAGAACAGCCGCAAAACAATTCTAGCACATGGTCAAAGTACGTTTTTAGTTGAGAGTTTTTTGGCAAAAGCGCTGGGAGCATAACTTCGTCATCGTAGCTGGCAGTGGCAACTTCAAAGTTCAAAACTTTGAGTTTGGTCACCCAAAAATCTTTGTTTCCGTTTATTTTCATCATCAAAATGTGGCCACAGGAAACAGGAAGTGCGCTTCGTACAACATTTATGAAAAATCCACAAAAAAAAACCAGAATACACATCGACTGAGATTTCGAGAGAATAAGCATAATAAAAACTATAAGAGACAAAAGGCGTTAGACCCAATAAGAAAGTTCACGCGTAAATATGTCACAAAATGTAAATATTTAAATAAAATCCAAAAACCAAAAATACGAGCCATTCCTTTCTGTAGAATTAATTAAATTTTAACATTTGTTTTGAGATGGCAATCACAAATGCCAAAAATTAGCCACAAACATGTTCGGACTGGACTGTACGTAAATATTTGAAAAATCTTCCCACATGAATAATTTCATTTAAATTGCATACATAATAGTATGAAGTCGACAATTTGATAAATACGTGTATTTGTGCATATCAATTGAATTTCATTCCTCACTTTACACTTTCCAATTGGCAATTGGCAACATTTTATACCCAAACTGCAGATAATTCTCACATCCTCAATACACTCATACTTATGTTACACATTCAGGCGTACATAAAAATACACAGCACTTTATATATATGTACTTGCAGCTGGTTGCATTTTAATGTTCGATTGAGTCGTAAATAAATCTTGAAACATTTTGAAGCACATTACGAGAATATTTCCTCAACACACAAAATTGCACGTTTATTTCTTGGATTTCGAAGCACTGGTGCACAAATTCTTGACATTCTCGATTCGAATTCAATTTATTTGCTGATTTATTACTAATGTATCAAAGTAGATATTAAAGTTTTAAATCATAGAACGACGAAAATAAGGTAAGTCTTCTAAGTGCAAACAGTGGCAAAAATGCGGTTTTTGAAGCCACCCGATCATACAGTAATTTCCATGCCAAGCTTTTTGGGTATGCCTTTATTCCGGCACCCTTTGTGCATTAAACCAAGACACCAGAACACGCACAGCGTACGCACAAAGCGGAAAACATTTTTACACATGTGACTGACGCTGATTGCGTTTGTCACGTCGCCGAAATAAAATTGTAACCCATTCTGCAAACCTGATCCGGATGCCGATCCATTGCCAGGCAACTAACCGACCCAGAAAGGTGGCAAACGCACATAAAAGAAACCCGCAAAAAAGCGGTGGGAAGACGGCGGTCGACATACAAAAAAAAAGGAGGAAAAAATATGAAACCATTGCCGAAACCGAAAAGAAGGCCCCTTGTTGGCCTCTCTGACAGTTGTCATCTCCTCTTCTTTTTTATTTTTTTTTGTTCTCTGCTGAACGCCAAAAACTAGGCAACGGAATTGCAGCAAAATCGTCATCGATGAACTCGACGTCGCGCCGCGTCGACCTCTTTGCACACAGACAAGGATATGAGCGACTGAATCTCACATACTTGTTTATGCAAGGGAGTCGGCAGTAGCAGGAGGAGCGGCAGCAGCAGCGGCAGCGGCCTCGGTAACGGCCACGTTGCGTATACGTAACGTTGTGCATATTGGGTCGACATCACAGATTGTCGCAGTTGCGGCATATTTGCATAATTTAGCGATTGAATTTTATGCTCAAAAGCAAAACAGCGCAGCTGCTGCTATTTCCCTGCTTCTCCTGCTGCTGGCGAGCATCTTCCGTTGTCACCGCACCCCCTTCTTTACACACATCAAACGGGCTGTGGATTTATCCATTTGCTTTTTACTTATTAATTGAATAATTTTTCGTTGCATTTGCAGAGCGTGGCGTCCACCGTGGGAGCCACTGTTGTGTGCCATCGACAATAATTGCATGCAACATAATTAAAGCCATTAAAGCACTTAAGCTCCCGGAAAACCAACGACGCTATCGAGAGGGGCAGCTTGGGCGAATTGGTCGAGTCATGTTTGCATATGCATAATTATGATGAAAACACATTTAAATGCATTTAATCGGGCGTTCAGTCCTGCCGACTACCAACTGTCGACTGCCCGCTTCCCATGACTACTGGCCAGCCTAGCTGGCAGGTAGCTTATGGACATTTCCCACCCAAAGGCTTTTAACGTTTATTGGTTTTTATTAAATATGCGAGCATGCCATATTATATGATCAGCAGCCTGCCTGGATGGTCAACTGGTCGGCATTGGCCTGTCCCAACTGTCAAATGGCATATTAAGTTAGATGTGACAAAGACAGCTGTTTTCCACTTCATGTTATTGGTTTAAAGTGCAATAATCATTGATCCTGATTGGGATTTAAATGGATTGCCAGCCGTACAAAATAATATATATATATATATAGAATTTATTATTTGTATATCTTTCTCAGAGATGGAAACACAATCGTCGCAAGCACTATGAATTGTTTTGCTTCTTTTATGAACTGTAAGTGTTGATTAAAAACTTTTGAAACTCTGCAGATACCAAGTTAAAGTTTAAATCAAAAATCACTTAGTGATCTAAGAGCTTTAACATGTCACTGCTACATTTGCTGACAATTTGCGAGTATGTATTCCACCATCACCCACAACCCGCCCGTCTAACCATTGAAGTCCGCTTTTAACTTCCCAGAGAATTCGCACGTTGACTTAATTAAAGTTGTACTCGGCAGGCGTAATCAAAAACAAAACAAAAAAATGACTCACAAAAGAAAGAGGATGCAATGCCAGCAAAAGCAACAAGAGCTAAAACACATGTGCGAAAACTGGCAAAGTAAAAGGCCAAAACAAATTGCCAAAGTCGGAGCACCAGAAGCAGCAGCAACAGCAGCAGCAGCAGCAATGGGGATCAGTTTTGAATGAAACGAGTTTGGTTGGTTTTTATGGGGTGGCCAAATGGCAATTTATAAAATCCTTTGAAGTGTCGAAAATCAGTAATTGTAGTCAAAGTGCAAATTGATTGCCAGTCAGTTACACACACACACACACACACACACACATACACGACAGCGTGTGATGGCAAATTTTGAGTGTGCTTTTGTGTGTGTGTCGAAAAATCAGTGTGCCAGCCATGTTTTATTGAGTGTAATTTGTAGTTGCAAATTAATGGCCGCCCTTTACTTTTAATTAAAACGTACCAAAAGAAGAACTCAAATATCGAGAAATTAAATCCGTTTTCTTCAGCCAACGATTCGAATATGCTCTGCTAAAATGTTTTTATTTCTTTTAATAAACAAATATAAAATTTGTTTATACATGGCATCAAATTGACAAAAACATAGTTTAAAGATTAAAGTTTCCAAAGCAATTAATATTTTCTAAATGTGGAATTTGGAATTGTGCCGACTTCCTCATAACTTATTTAAAAATCGAATGTAAATAATAATATTATTATAAGTATAATACAATAATTTTCCCAATATTGCCTTCGAATTAATTTCCCAGAAATATATAGCATAACATATAATTATAACCCCCTCAAACTTAAGCCAACGATTAACCAATCGTATTATTAGATAACTTTCAAATCAATTTAACAGAAGCACGCCTTAAAATCGTAAACGACCAAAGATTTTATATACTCGAAAATCATCTTATGTTTAAATTGTATAACTAGGACTTGAAGGCATTTATCATATCAATTTAATATCTTCAAAGTATTTGTCATACTTTAAAATAACTGAACAGACTTATTTTGAATTAGTTTCATTGACCATAGCCCACATCAACCCACATTACTATATGCCACTTACTAGGGTACAATAAGTTTCCAGTATGCCTGACAACTGGGCAGCAAATGTGCTTTGTACTGCGGTATAAGGTTTAGAAAAGTGTAAGATAAGTAACTCAATTGCTGGCCGGGCAAGCAAACGGCATATAGCATAAGAGCATACGGATGAGGAGCGACTCCGTCTGTCTTTTGGTTTCCTCCTGACTATATTACCTTTCTGTTGCTTAGTTTACTTCATTCTTTTTTTCTCGTTTACCCTTTGCCCTATGCCCGCGGGGCTGGCACGTTTTGCCTTTGCTTAAGTGACTTCATAACCTCGAAAGTGGCTCCGGCTTTTTAGTGCATTCAGGGAATGAAACTTGTGTGTGCGCATGTATCTCTATGTTAGTGTGTAGGTGTGTGTAGGTGTGTGTGTGTGTCTTGTAGCTCAGGTGCTTTCTGGTGACACAACACGCTCACTGTTAAGTTGCATTTTTGAGCTGCTATGTCGCCTGTTGCATAAAAATAGCTTTAAAGCATAAGGCGAATAAGACTGAGACTGCCACATCGACAGCAAAAGTTTTGAATAAATTTTCACCATTTTCCAGTGGCAACTACAACAGCAGCAACAAGGATAACCAAAAACTCCGTTGACTGGCACCGCATCGATGTCGCTTCCGAGGCGTCATCAATTTTGGTTCGAGAGACTCATCAATAAAACATAACAGTAGCAAATGGAGACACATGCGACAAAGCGCATGCAACTTGCATGCAAGGATATGCCAACATCAAGGACAGCACACTGCTCTGAATGTCAACTGTGATGCTGCTGTTGTTGGCGAACAGATAAGTAATCCACATAAGAGCTCTGGCAACTAATTTTCTTTAAAAAAAGCATAACAAAAAGTGCTGCCAATTGATTAAGAATTCAAAAGTTTAATTAAATTAAACGTACAAATAAGTGTTGAACTTTGATTTATGGAACTACACAATTCCAAAATTCTGCAATCGATATTTAACTTATATTTAGTATTATCTGAATAATTGATAAGTAGTCCCATATAGTATTTATTGACAAAAGTAGCCAAAATGACGTAAGAACGATAATTATGTGTAGTCCTTTAATATTTATTTTTGTCTATTAAATTTCAATGAATTTCGGGAACATATGCATACGATTAATGTTATTTATTCTGGGTAATAAGAAAAACCTATCTAGTTTCATCTCATCTATGCACCTTTCACCTTTCACTTAGAAGTTCCGTTGGCAATGCCCCTCAGTTACTTTTAATGCCAGCTGGCAATGCTGGCTACTTCAAGTGGAAATGCTGTGTGGAGTTGGCCGAGTTACTGATTTGATTACATTTACACACATCCGACAGTTGTTGGTTTGGCAACGGCAACTGTTTTTCGCCAAGTGCGCGCCGAAATTTTCTTGTCAACACTTGCAATGGGCCAGCGCTTTGTTAAGCGGTTGAGAACGGGAAAGGGATCGTGATCCGGGCCCGGGTCGGTGTCAGTGTCGTGGTAGGTCAACAATGGCAGCTGCAGCTTGTAGCTTGGCTTTGTTATTGGACTGCCTTGCCGTTGGCATGTGAGTTGGGCCAGTTTTTTGGCTTTGGCACTGAGCTAAGTATTTGTAGCTCGCCTGGTTGGCCAAGGGCCAGAATGCGAAGTCATTGTTTGTTGCCAATTGAATTGAAACTTTATTTTTGTCTGCGTGTTGTTGCATATTAGATCCCTAGGCTAGTCCATGATAATATTAGTGATAGGTATATGCAGTAGCTTTACAATAAAACCCAGAAATCCCATTATAAAGAATCCCACTACGGTAGCCAACACGGAGCGTTGGAACTCGTGTCGGTCCGGTTTCGTGCAACGTTTGAACACTCTCGTCGAGTCCTTGAAGAAGGCCAACAGGGGTTGAATTAAAAACTGCAGACGAACGCATGCCAATCGCTTAAAACTAGCGAAGTATTTGAAATTGGGTTTAAATTCCTGTAGCATTTTGCTTAAACTGCAGATGAGATGGAAGCATTTTTCTAAATTAGACTGATTCTCTGACTGAATAAGATGTTTTTGGATTGAGTAAAAAGCTCACCCCGTTTTATGCCTTTTCCTTGATCGGCGACGTCGCAGCAAACGCTGATCCATTTCAACTTCTATAGTTATTGTCGACTTTGTTGACTTGTAAGCTAGATACAAAGTAATGTCTGCTCTGAATTTCTCTGTCAGAATTAACAGCGCCCCGCCTGTTATGATGGAACTCAAATCTTTCGACGCCTTTCTTTTTTGTTTATTCTTTTTAACTTTTCTCATTACAAAAGTTTTACTATTTCCCTGGCACGCGACAAATACACAAAATGTGTTGCACAGACAACCTTTTCAACATCTCCAAGTGACAACTGCAATTCCAAACGTGATTTGCTACTCTGAATTGATTCTCTGAATGAATGAGAATATAAAGAATATATTTAAGTATCGCTTTCCCATGCGAATTTTTATAGCCTGTGCCCATTAAAAATGGGCAAAAAAGGCTATAATGAATTTGTTATTGTTAAATTATGTTGTTTACAAAACTTATTTGAGGCTTACTTAATTATCTTTTTTAACACTTTATAGTTTTGTTTTAAATCTCTAAATAATCTTTGACATTGCTTTACTTTACTTCCTTGAAATAATTTAATAAAGATCGAATGATGCTTTATAGCTCCTTCAAGTGGCTCTTTAATTTAAATTTAAGCTAGAATTTAATAATTATTTAACCTTTAAGCAGTTTTCTACACATGCAAGAACGTATAAAATATACTTCTATTTGTTCTATAGTAAAGGGATCTACAAATTACAATTTGGCCAAGATTTTGCTGTTTTCTCAACCTAGAGCAATTCCCAGCTACATGTCGAACAATGCACAATCATTTGAAGTGAAGTGCGGAATGGCGATTGCTACCAAGATTACACACTTAATCAAACTTTATGCTAAACTGCCTGCCACCCACAGAACAATTTGCTGGCGCTGCACACGCACTGATAGAACAAGACAAGACATACAGAGATAGTTAGAGGGGACGGCAGATCGAAGGGAACGGGGCAATCGGACAGAGGTCTTAAATGCTGCAATTTGTTTTGTTGCCGAATCGTTGCTGTCTTCACTCGAAGCTTAACCAAAGAGAGACAGCGGGAGAGAGAATCGTGTACTGCCGGCAGCCCCGTTGTCGAAAATGTTGCAAGTGTTGCTGCTGCTGCATGCAACAGCAACTGCTGTTTGACATCCTTGGCTCGCATGGGCTCTCCGAACAATTCCCTGCAAAATTGCTAGACAAAACTGTGGCGCATAAAGCGGCTGGGATTGCAACAACGATACTCGTACTCCCTATGCGTGCCACACAGCCTGCTGCAAGACACTGTGGGAAATATGTCAATTTTTGGAAATCATATCCCATATTATAAAATTAATTAAAACGGAGACACGTGACACCAATCTGCAACGTTACGTACCAGAAATACCAGGTGTTAATTAATAAATCTACATTAATTATGATAAAGAATAACGTGGTTAATGCCGACTTATTTACAATATAGCATACTGGAGAAAACCATTTTAGAAGTCATCGCTTTAGGATATAATAATGTGACTTTCTATAGATACGAACAGATTTTAATTTGATTCAATACACATATAAAACTATAAATAAATTACTTATACAAGAGTTCGTTTTTAACCGATGGCTCCTATGGGAAATATATAATACTGAAGTCCGATCTTGATACTTGCGACCAATATGTCTGTATTCACTCATATTATTGGTAAATAAACTTGTTTTTCAAACAAGAATTTGTATCTTAACCGTAGGGCTCTATGCAATTTTTTGCTAAAGTTCGGTATGGATATCCTCAGAAAAAGTGTTCATCTGATATTATTAAGAAACGAGTATAAAAAAGTTTAACTTTTTGCTAACCCAATGCAAAAAACTAAAACCAAATATTTTGTTTCGCTCCTTTGTTGCTAGTAATTTTTTTTAAAAAAAGGTTAAAGTTCCCATAGTGTATCGGCTCAATCGGCATCATCTGCATGAGCTGTACGCACCATTCATATGAACACACATACACACCATACAAATACACTTGTGTTGGGGTTTCATCGTCGCCATTGAGATTGAAAAATGTTAAAAAATTGCTTTTAAATGCCGCAAAATACAATTTATTATTCAACGGAGGCAAACGCCAAACACTGGCACAATGTGAGCCCTGGGAATGAGCAAGTGGGCGTGGTCTGTGGGCGTGCTTGTGGCCGAGTCGTGCTCCTCTACGTTATGTGGCCAGTGCGTCGTAGCCAAAGCTCAACAGTGCGGCTGCTTGGCAGTAAATTTAAATAAAGCACGCACCCATATACACACAGACTTACACGAATATACACAATCACAGTGGCAAGCAATGGCAACAATTGTAGCTGCAGTTGTTTTGTTTATTACGCATACGCACTGTAGGTTGCAGTGAGATATATTTTGGAAGCCTGTGCACCAGACTAAACAAACAATTCTTGATTCTTTCAGCCTTTTGCTTTTGCATTTCAAGCTTTGAGGACTTACAAAATCTCAGCACATAATTAGAAAAAAAGCCTTGCCTGAGTTGTTGACTTGCAATGTAGGAAAGGTCAGCTTAAGGTGAGAAATTCCTTGGAACTTTGGGTATTATGAGTACGAAAAGGTTTTTTGAGAAAGTTTAGCAGTTTCCCAAAAACACAGTATTCGATTCATTATAAATGCTATCTAAAATAAATGATTTATACATATTTTTAACACAAACTCAATATAAAATCAATCGCAATTGCTTTTAAAATTGCAGAGATAAATAAAAAGCTAAGAAATATAATAAATACAATACAAAATAATAGCAATAAGTCGAGTTAGTTAAATATAAGGTTGGGAATACAGCTATCTTATTACAAACTGAATCACAAAAACTTTTCTCCCCTTTAATTTAACTTAATATTTATCTCTTATTGCTGTTTGATGGTCTACATTGAAGCGGTTCACCAAATTACAACCTGCTTACCGTTTCCATGCACACAGAACCGAAAGAGAGAGAGAGAGAGGGAGAGAGACAGAGAGTAGTACACACAAATTATTAACAACTTAATTTAACGAAAATGATTTAATTAAATTTATTTGCGCGCTAATGCCATTTGCCACAATGCCGCTGGGGCAGCTGGTAACATCAAAAGACAGTGCAAATTAATCAGGCGCACACGCAGCTGAGCCCCGCCTACTTTGCCAAGGCCTACGGCACATATAATTGCATTAATTTATGTGTAAAAGCCACAGAAATTAAAAATAATAATATGTAATACGTATAATCCAAATATTCAAAAGTTTCTATATAAATTTTGTGCCAGCTGTCAAGGAGGGCAGGCAACTCGACTGTCCGCTTCCCACGGGGAGTGATAAGAGAGGTGACGGCGTTGAAGGAGCCCTCAGGTCCTCGAAAGACCTACAGACCAGTTGAAAGACTAATTTTCACATTTGAACTGTAAACTCATCATGAAACAAGCCGACGCTGCCGCTGGTCGAGCTGTAAATGCTGAGGCTAATGCGTTGGCGGGCGACCATCATTTGGCTAAGGTTGGGGGCGTTGACGTTTTGGGCGTTTTGGACATTTTGGGCGTGGCTGGCCAACCAATTTCATGGTTAAATGATTCAGAAACAGAATTACAAAATTAGTCGGCCCGTTAACACAATGTAATTAACTTTTGCGCGACCGCTCTCAATATATTTGATATTTATTTACCAGGCCCGAATGCCCCCCGGGGTGCACTTTGCTTCGATGCCCTGGTGTCCTGGTGTCCTAGTTGGTTGGTTGTTGTCCTCCGGCCCGAAGCCAGTTTTCCGTTGACAACTTTCAAACTATAGAGTATCTAGCTGAAGCTTCCAATTATCCAATTTCTATAAGCCTCCCCATTCTTTCACTCCCTCTATATTCTCGTATTCGGCGGCAACGCTTTTTCAAAAGCAATTTGAAACAAATTTTATTGCTAAAGTTTCGAGTACATGGAAAATGATCCAAGTGCCACAAAAAGTTGCAGTTGGCGCGTGCCTGCGCCTTGGCTTGTGCTACAATTAGCTCAGCCTAAAAGTATGCAAGTGTCCCCTTTCAGAATGGCACGAATTCAAAATGTTCATGGCACATTAAAGTCCTTTTTATTTTAGAGCAGGTATCTGTTATTTAAGTATTTTATTTAGATGCTTCAGAACATTCTTATTCTAAATAACAACAATATTTAAAAAGCCTTCAACATTTTCAGCTATAATATTACTTTATCATCAACAAAATATATAAGAAATATCCTTAAAGTGGTATTTACACCAATTGCAATTCCCGATCATAGGCAGAAGGCAGGGAGCTGTAGTATTGTCCAAGCTTCGATGCACTACAAAATCAAACCACGAAAAACCTGTGCAATGATTGCCAAAAAGAAAGAACAACAACTACTACTACTACTACAGCTATTGCCACAGCCACTGCCATTACCAATTTTTGCGCTTAACACTTCAGTGAGCACATCATTGAGAGACTGAGATACGGAGACATGTAGACATAGAGGCGGACACATAGACATAGAGGGGGCAGGCCAGAGGGGCAGGCCTCAGTTTCCGTTTGCTGTCCCTGCTTATGCCATCAGCATGTCATCATGGCAAAATCAGACGACATGCAACATTGCATAAAGATTTGTCACAGCTAAAGCTCCCAAAATGCAATGCAAGACAACCGAGAACGACAACACACAGTGAGTTCCAGTTCGAACCCAGATAGAAATAGATTCACATACACAGATGTTGTTGCAGTTGCAGATACTTGGATAGAGATGGAGATAGAAATCGAGACAGAGACACACACAGAGAGCGATGAGCTCAAATCGCATTTTCGCATGCTGAATTTCGACAAATAACAACAAGAAAAGCTGAAACTGAAGCTGGTACTGATGCTGATGCTGTCGCACAGTTGTAGAACTACTATTGCGAGGGCGGTTCAATAAATACATGAATACGCCAAACTAAGTAGAAGTTGCATGACAAACTTCACATATGGTATTTATAAATAAAAATCAGTAGTGACTTTATAATAAACATCTGACATTATTTTAAAGTAATGAGAAAATTATCTTATCTAAAAATTATAGAAATAAAATTATAATAATGATTATAGTAATATAAAATTTAATAAAATTTAAAAAGATGTAGTACATAATTTAGCACATATACATAATGATAATAACAATGGTTTGGACATCTACATATTTATTGTATAAGATTGTTCAATCGATTTTATCTTAGAAAGTAATTTAATGTATTTGCAGATGAATTTAAACAATAATTTATATTTAGACTTGCACCTTAATTGATAAGATTTGTCTTGCAGCTTTAGAAATCAAATTCAAGTAAAAATAATATTTACGTTAATTTTCTTTATAGAACTATATTTTGAAAACTCTAAGTCCTTTCTCTAAGCCGTATTTTCATGTTGAAATTATCTATATAAATAGATAAAATAATATTCATTAAAATTATTTAATTGCTGGCTTTGTAAACAGATATTACTGAAATTCAAATCCGATTAGAAGTAGGACCTTTTTATTCACATATTAAAACAATTATAATGCCAGCAATACTCTTTGAAGTACCCTCGTAGCAATCGACAGACTAAGCGGCAGCAACTTGCAGCAAATTCAATTTCGTGCAGCTCGATTGCATTGCGGCACATTGGCCCGCAGTCTGTGAGACTTTGTATTGAAAGAGGAGCGGGCATGGGATGGGAATTGAGGGGGTAATGTGGGTAATGGGTACGCTTCTGCTTTTGCTGTCGTCTTCTTTCGCTGATCATCGATTCGCATTGCATTTCAATATATAAATATTTATACACAAGTAAATTTGCGCACAGCTGAGCAGCGTACTAGTCGCAGTTAGAGTCACAACGCGTCGCGTCGCATCGCGTCGCATCGCAGCGTCATTGACAAACTAGGAATGAAGATATATGGACATACGAGGCAGGGAGAGTGAGTAATGTTAACTCGCGTTGAATCCCTGTGCCTTATGCTAGTCAACTTGTCCTTGTACCCGCTTCGTAAATCGTTTAGTTTCGCATTTGTTTTGTTTTGGCTTTAGTCTGTTGCGGCCTTAATTCATTTTATTACTAAAGTCTCGCCAGGAATTTGACGCGCTGACACAGACACATCATATATATGTAGTATAAATATACAAGTATGAATCATGGCTAAGCCTTTATGACATATGCTAAAATGTAACAGCTTGACAACCTGGCTGTCTGGCATCCAGAGAACCAGGCAGCGAGTTAACCCCATTTGAAGCCCATGACAACCCATTTTCATTCTCATCGCCATCGCGCTGCCGGCATCACCTTTGTGAGCACACGACAGGCCGCCGGGTCGCGTTTTTGTTTGGTGTTTGGCCAACGCGTGACAAAATGATTAAACGGTTAGCCAGAGCCAGAACTGGAGCCATAGCCGCTAGATGCAGGACACAGGACGTTGAGCCACCGATGTGGCAACTGTCGCCTGCCGATGCCATTGTTCGGCAATGACAGTGCAAAATTGTTGATGATGATAACGATGTGATTAGATGAGTGGTTATTTGGTCGAGTCTGGCGTCGGGGTTTACGGGTCTATGGATTTACGAGTGTACGGTTGAGTGGGTGTCGAGTTGTCGAACGGGTTGATTGTTTGCCCGCCCGGCTGAAGTGTTGCTACTAAGTAGCACATTGAAATTTTAGAAGTGGCAGAAATGACGTCCCTCTTACAATATTTAATAGATAATTTAAGCCTGATGCTCATCATGTTTAACTGGAAGACCGCCAAAAACGATGCCCGCCCCGAAAGATGGGGTAAATGCTCGACATTTATCATAATTAATAATAGACTTAGAGATATATGTATAAAACAACAATAGCTTATTCTATGTGGGCTTTAGTCGTTTAGGATTTATAAGGAAATCTATAGTTTTGATGTGATGCGTTTGATCGCGATATTTGATATAGTAAAAAATGCCTTATTCTACAATTTATTGTAACTAAATAATAGTCTATTCAAATTTATAGCTAGCTTATTAGATATTTCACTAATAAAGTCAAAATATGAACTTACATTTTAATATCTTGCAAGTTTAATTGATTTGAAATATTTTAAGATATTCTTAAATATCTAAAAATATTCAGCTTACGCTTAATACAATTTGCACTTTTACTACTTACGTACATTGTGTATTAAGACAACAACCTTTTGTCCAATTTTGATTATGTAAGAAATTTGAACAAATTGAACTTCTCAATGCAATTATAATGATGTCATACGTACTCGTACCTACATTTATGAATGTATATGTGAATGTATGTATGAATATGTGCCAGATGACAATTTTCTTATGCTAATTATGTGCGATAAATTTCGGTTAGGCGATAAATCGTTCAAGTTGCCGGGTTTAACGTGCCCATAAAAAATAATGTGCAGTACCACGTGCTGCGGACGCATTACCCAACCCGATATAGCCAGGCTAAGTGCCTTTGTTGCCGGGCGTGCTTATTAGCCAACTGTTAAAGGTACCAGGAGCAGCCTGGCTGACTAGCTGCCTCCCTTTGGAAAGCCAAAACTATAGACAGACAATTTCCTTATGAAATGAAAATAAACATGACATTTCTAGGTTTATGTACTTTTGTGCAGCAGCTGTGTCTCTCCGGCTTTCCACCAGAGCAGGCTGCTGCTTAGGCCAAAACCCGATACCCCAAACCACGATGACGACAACAACGACAACGACGACGACGACGACCCGTTTGCTATTGCTGGCATGTTCTGACTTGGCTGTGACTGCTATAAAATGTCATCTTTTATTATGGCAAGGCTCAACTGGCGCAGACTGCGCCTAGACTCAGGCGCCCAGTCTCCAGTTACTCAACTCTTCATCCTCCAACCGCCGCACCCTCCCACTCCCCCTCTCCAGCCTTCTCCTGTTCCTGCTCCTGCTCCTGCTCATGTTCGCTTTGATAGTGGCAAACAATGCTGTGCACTGCCACGCCCCTATTGCTGCTAGTATGTCTGTGACTCTGACTGTGAATGCGACTTCGGCGCTGCTTCCACTATACCCAGTTTATACGCTTGGCTACACATTGCTCCCGGCTCGTGCTGTGAGTTTCATTTCCGGTGCGACATTTTGTTACAAAACTTTATTTTCAATTTGTGCACATATTACACACAGCTTGCCACGCCCAGCACTCCGGCACTCCGCCCACTTTTGTGTATGTGTGTCGTGTCTCCGATGTGGCCCACTTATCTGGCTTTTGTTTTTATTTTTAGTGTAATTGTTCTATTTTTGCCATGGCAATTGCTTCACTCCACTCCGCCACTCCACTCGCTGCATGTTTCCATGCTACTTATCATCTGTGGGTACGTTCGGTCCATTCGTTTCATTCGTTTCAGTCGTTCCATTCGTTCAGTGTCCAAGCTCGTGCTGTTGATTATTATTACAAGCATTATGACCGGATTTCACTGGCGGCAGCAATGTCTGTGCCAGCTGCTGGTAATGAAATTAGTTTGTCACTCAGTGACTAGAAGGGGGTTGGAGGGAATGATCCAACCCCCTCTCTCGCTCATAAGATGCCCAATCTAAAGCTGCCTGTTTATGTTGCACAGCCGTTCGGCCTACTACTATCTGCAACATCATCATCGTGTTCATCAGTAGCAGCTTCCTATTTTGATTGCAATGAGTTTTCAGGTCAAGTGCGCTTCCGTCTCCAGTTGGCCGCTTCTTGTTTTATTGAATTTCGTTTTAATGTGGCTTTTATTGTTTAGACATGCACTTCAACATGATTTAGTTGATTTTACTTTACATTAGACCAACTTGGCCGAGATTTGCATGCAAATTGACTTTCACTTTGGGCCAAAAGTGTTTCTAAACCCACAGATACATATTACGAAATGTCTTTGGTACTTAAAACTCAAATCCCATTTTACGAGTTGTATGTCGAAAGTTTTATTGAGTTTACATTGCTCGTATATAAAATACACCTCAAATAAAGTAGTGAATGATGAATAAGAATGAATATTAGAAATATAACCGCTGCTCGGCTATCCATAAAAAGGATTTCAATGCATAATGACGAGTTGATTACGCATACGTAGCGTGTGCTAGACAATCCATTTTTAAGGAGTGTAAATTAATGGAATTAAAGCCACTTTTACCTGGCTCATAAATCAATTAAAGTATCCTATCGAATATCTGAGTACCCGCATCAAAATCAAATGACAAGTTTAATTTGTGATTAATAATTATCAGAAATTTTAGAGACTCACACTCAACTTCCATCATGAGTTCATGTAATCAATCAACTTTGATTAGTATTTGTGAGGGGCACATCAAATGTTGAAATAAAGAAAAACCCCTCATGATCTTACCATTCAGTATAATCCCAAAAAAGTCTCGGACTTTTATTTTTGTTTTGGCCAAATAATCGTCAATATGTTGGGACGAAATTTCTCCTTTCGTGTGGACAAAGAGAAAAATCAATATGTCTTGATGTTAGATAAAAGTGAAATAAATTGTAAGGCTCGTAAAGTGAAAGTGTCAAATGACCAGGAGAGGGCTAAGCAAATGAAAAGTGAAGATGTATGATAGTCGTAGGCCAAAAATAGTGATACACTGATACATTTTGCATTACGATTGGGTCAGAGTGCGTGCCAAATGAGTGTTGGTGAATGCTGTTGCTTTAAGAGGCGGCCCAATTCACTTCTTTGGAATTCGCGCGAATTTAATGTGAAGCAATAAATACTTTTAAAAGATAAATAAATCCCCTGACACAAACACCAATCACTGTCAGGTCGAGCACATATAGGGAAAGAGAGGTAACCGCATAGACCCAGCAGCTAAGCTGCTTAGTCCAACATAGAGCGCCACCTATGGTTTAACTTTCGAAACCAACAGAAACAAAACAAAATGAATGTCAAGAAAATGCGGGAAAAAACGCAACGCAAATACCAACAACAACAACAACAGTAGCATCAACTGAGGCATTTTTATCACACGTTGACCATGTGAAGCGTAAATTACCAATGAAACGAGGTTGCTGCTACTAGACCAGAAAGATGCAGACTCAGATAGAATGCGAAAGATAAAAAGATATACTCGAAGGAGAAAAGGATAGAGTGAAATGGACAAGTGAAGCAAACACGGGCAGCCTGTGAAAAGCCTCAAAAAGTTAAAAGTTAGCAGAAGGCAATTGCAAAATAAAATGGCAACAGCCAAATGCCAACGTTCAAGAAGGTGTCCAACGGAATTTAATTAAGTGAGCTGTCAAACGAATGACCAATAGGTGGCGCTACAAAAAAAAATCCGAAGAAAAAAATGGTTAGACCGGAAAAACGGAAAGCGGATTGTCAGCTAAGCACATCAGGAATGAAAAGTTCACTTATTGTGTGGCTTAGCTTTCGTTAAAAAAATGGTATCTACGGATTGCTGCTGTCCTAAGAACTTTGGAAAGTGCAGCAAAATTAATAATAAGTTGATATTATCAAAACTCGGAATATTATGCACTAGCGATAGTTGTAATATATTAAAAACATCTTATATTTCGAATGGGAATATCTTCTTACTACGGTTATTATCATGTTTAATAATAAAATTATATGTATATTTGCTTTATTGCTCACTCGCTCCGTTCTACAGACTTTCGACGGCAAACGCAGCTCTTTAAACAAATTTATCCCTTCTGACCAATATAACCCTGTTCAACTGAATAAGTCACTTTCGGATCCGCCTATCGTGTCGCGAACTTTTATTAACTTGCCTCCTGCGTTAACGTATCGGTGTATATGTGCTCTATGTGTGTGTGTGCGTGTGTGTGTGTGTGTGTGTGTGCTCTCCGTGTTGTGCGATGATTGTTTACATTGCAGCTTTATTGAAAAAAAGGCAACGAACTTTGCCTTTGGCGCTGCCTCTGACACCAGCTGCACTGGGTTGGCCAATAAGTTGGCCTGGCCTGAACCGGCTTCAGGCCGCTGCGATAATTGTAAGCCAAAATCCCATTTAGTATGCAGTTGAGAATTGTACAATTTCAGCAGCTTATCAACGACGCCAAACATGAAAGCCTTCATTAAAACGTAAATATCAAATTTACAACATTTATTTGACTATAAATGTAAGAGTCTGTGTATGTGTGTGTGTTTGTGTGTGATTGGCATTCTCAGTTGTATATAGCTATATTTTATGTGAGTTGTGCTATTGTACTCTCCAATCAAGTGCCGGTTTCAATTGCAGCCGCAATTACGCTAAACAAAATTACGTATTTGAAAAATAACCAAATGAAAAGCCAGCTGAGGTTTGAGTGTATAATCTATGTACATGCATGTAAACACAAACACAGACACGTGTACTTTTATTTCTCTGTGTATATCTGTCTGTGGTTATTGGGTGTATTATGCTTAAATGCCGCAGAAATCAAAGTGAATGATTTGGCTTACATTGAACATAAACGTTTAAAATAAAACCACAGGCAAAATACGACTTTTTTCGTTTTTGTAGCAGACTTTATTGCTACATTCCGTCAAATATTTCTTTTGAGATGCTTATTTGGTAAATATACCGCAAATTGCATAAACAAAACTATTACATTAAAATCAGAAGTTATTTTAAAGTAAAATATAACAAATGGACTTAGTTTATTTAAATTTAATAGCACCGAATATCATATCAAGTTGACAACAGACTAAAATGTAAAATATTGAAAGTTTTTAGATTATATAAATGTAAGCAAAGGTGTTTAAAGAAATCATAGTTTGTGTAATTGATAAAACAAATATTTTGGAATAGGAGAAAAGGTATATCATCTAATTAAATTAGGAAATCCTAGTTTATATAATAACGTAGACTTTTCCAAGCTTCTAGGTTTAAAATACCTCATAAGTTCACACTGTTCATATGTTCTCTGTTTTAAAATTCAATCGCTGACAAAAGGGACACACAATATTCAACAAATTTCAAGCGAATAAAGCAGCAAAACTCTTTCACCATACTGGATATTCCACAACATTCAAAATGGGAACAAACCCTTTCATTTCTGCAATCTAAGAGTGATATATTTTAAGAAGAATCGAACATTTTCAAGGATACAATTAATACTTATGCTTACATGTTTAGCCGATTGCATGCTTATAGCAAGTCAGCAGAGTTGAATTCAAGTTAATGGAATGTACACAATGAAAGTATTAGCATTTATCCCACTTACACCTGGACGAGAGGAAACGCTCTACAAAGTACATTAACCAGTCTTTAGTACATACATACGTATACATATGTATTTGCCGAATTTGCACACTCCAACATTTGATGCTTAACAGTAGCCATTAGCAGCTTTGCCAAGAAGCATGTGCAGCATATCGAGAGTGGTCCACACACACACACAGATACACACAGATACACACATACAGAGACATTAACTCACACTCGGAGGTTCGGACAGTCCATAACAGGACGCAACTATGCAGAGTCGAGCCATGCCTTTGGTTACAACAATGGTAAAGTCTTTTGGCCAGTGGAAAATGGCGAGCGCACTTTATGAACGGTGCATGCATAAAGTGCACCGCCATCCACCCCGTTCGTCACATGGCGTGGTATAAGCCAACGCTTTTCCAATTTCCGGCTGGAGCTCAGGAAAACAGCAGAACCAACAACAGCAACAGCAGCAGAAAGCAGCAGCCAAGTGAGTGGAGACCAATGTATGGCCATTTAGCTGCATTGTATTTGTGTTTACACCACCCCCTTGATACGCCCCACCAGCGTGTGGCTTGGTACATAACTCACCCACCCATACACCTACACATTTTGGCCAAAAACGCATCAGAAGCGCATTAATAATGTGCTCAGGCAATCGAAAATGCGTTGCGAGGCCAGAACAATGATAGTCTTAATGATGAGGATGCCCATGATGGCAACAATATGTGGCATTTTAATGAGCAGCAACAGTAACAGCAGAAGGAGCAAAAGGAGCAGCTTTCACTGGAATTTAACTCCACATTGCGGCAGTCTGTTGGGTCGATTGTAATCTTGTCAAGTAATTAATTTGTTCAATGACATCCTCAAGGTGTAAGCGAAACCATTTAAACTTGATGACAACCACGACGCAGATACTTGAAAACTCAAAAGTTACTGCACAAACTGCGCGAGTGACAATGGCAAGTGGCAGGTGCTTGAAGGGGTAGTGGGCGTGGCAAGAGTGGATACAGGAGTTGCTCAAGAAACTTGTCATGCATGCCCGGCGAAGTGTGTATCCGGCAATGCGACAGAGACAGTCAAGACAAATCGCACGCACCAGACCCAAAACTCACATGCGAGGCGCGTCTGATGAGTTTTAAATGCAACTGTTAAAATGATTATATCGATATATATATGAAAACTTTTGCATCAACCCACGTAATAAGGACTCAGCCTAAGTCCCCGAACTCAAAGTATCTACTCTTCTGGCTGCGTGTGAAATCGGAAGTGGCTGCTGCTGGCTTAGTTGTAGTCGTCTCGGGTCCTTGGTCTCTTAGACTCATGGTCTCATGGTCTCGTGGTCTCTTGGTGTTTCGGTCCGTGTGTCGATGTCGGCACTGGGCGACAGGTGCTTCCGCATTTGAATGTCAACGGAAACCGCAACGGTACAACTTAGATAAACGTTTGCTCTTTAAATATGTGCGCTGTCGCAGCGCACAAGTTCTAGATACACGTGTGCACATATAATATATCTACGAATTTCTATATGTATGTGTAAGTGTGTAATAAGGTAGTTGGGCGGGGATTGAGACTACGATTATTGAGCGGTAGTCACCATATTTGAGCAACTGTGTATAAAGCAAACCTATGCAGCCCAGCTAGATGTGAAGTGGTTACACTTTGGGTACGACATCTGGATAGGCACTGGCGTTGTGGCTACAGACGGGGATTGATTGGATAGTCTTTGCTTAGCTTATTGCCAGCTGGCTGTGAGGATGGCAAGTTAAAGATAGCCAAGGTGTTTGCTCTGCCAGGAAACGGAATATTGATTATGCACAGCGAAATGGAAGTAGTCTGATTATAGATAAAGTCAAATGCATCATTATTTGATAATCTTTGTCAAACAAATACTTAATTTAATTCATTTGTTTCTCAAGTTTAATTTAAAAACAAATAACAAGAATAGTAGTTGTATCTAAAATGCAAACAAATATATTTCTTATAGTGAACTTATTTCTGTAAATCGTTAAATAAATAATATAAATATAAATAATTTAGATTTAATACAACATCCTCTTTATGTATCGATTGTAAATTTTTTATTTCGCTTAAGTTCTTCACAACAGTTAAATATTTAATTTAATAAGTTCCCTTTAAATTAAATTTATTTTCATCAATTAAATTGTTAATTTTCTGTATTTCTTACATAACAAATAATTTATTTATATTTGTTTAACTAATTTAAAATGACAAAGTTAACGATTTTACGTTTGTCGATGGTTATATTTAAGCGGACGCACATTTGGAAATTCGATTAAATTTAAATCAATTTTCATTCAATTTAGACAAATACCTAAACGAATTAAAATAAGCCCAATTGAAACTGCATTTACCTGGCGCAAAGCGGAGTTTGAAAGAAAAAACAAAAATGGTAAATTGCTAAAAATAAAATCAATTAACAATAAATGCGAGCAATTGAAATCTATGTGGTAGGGCGGGGAGCTGATGATTGTAGCACCACAAATGAAAACAGGCCACTTAATTAAGCCTGGCCGGGAGAAGGAGATTTACTCAAACCCACACAGAAGCCACAGTTACACTGTAGAACGTGTTGCCAATACCGATGCCGCATTTTAAGTGCGAAACAATGTAATTTCATGGTAATCAGTCTGGGCCGGTTTAGAATTTAATGCCGAACTCAAACTGGAGAGTCCACTTCCAAAACCGGAGCTGGTCAGCACTAACTACACAAATTTCCGGCTGTGCGCACAAAGCCAATGGACAGAGAATTCGTATCGGGACATCGCATCGGGTTGAGCCGAGACGAGGCACTTGGCCAGAAAAATGTCAGTTTGCAATTTTCTATGCCATTTAAAATAAATGAAAATTGCGTTCGTCTGTGCTCTGGATGTGACATAGTTTTAGGCGCTGCCCAGCGCGTGTTAACGTAAATAAATTACACAGATACACAAACACACACACACACACACATATATATACATATACATAGCCGAAGCGACAATCAAGTGGTCAGTGGCATGCAGCATATAAATCAGCGCAAAGCGCAGAACGTAGCTAGCCTTTTGGGCGCAGCAGCCATCGAGATAGATGACCAGCAATGCGGGTCAGCCCAGAGAAATTGACAGAGTTTGAGTTGACGATGGATGAGCGAATGGATAGATAGATGGATCGCCTGTATAAATGGTTAGCTATTTAGTTTCGGTTTGCTGCGGTTTGACTTTGTTTTGAGTGTGCCGGACTGGGGATATTCCCATTCATTCGATTGCCCATTGTGCCCCCTTTTGCTTTTATTGCCAAACTCGAACTCGTACTGGGTCAATCGAATGGAGCACACATTAGGGCCGCATTTTGTTTTGACAAACTGCACAGCAATTAAAAATTAACTAGCATCTGGTTGGACCGCTGACAAAGCACTTTAACTATTTTCCGGCAATTGAGGGTAAAATGATTATTTAAATGGAATTGATGAATGGGATTGATGATTGAAATTTAAATTTATATAAGATACTCCTTTATCAAGCCTGGATTTCAGTTATATAATTAATAAGGAGATACATTTCGCATTGGTCGAACTAAATTCACAAGACTATACAAGATATAACTTGATTTCTGTGAAATTGGTAGAAAATTTAATTCTTAGCTGACCTAAACCTTAAAAAAAACACGCATAACTATTTAATACATAGATTTGAAGTTTTTATAAGAAATACAGTCAATTATTATATTTTTGGTCAAATACTTAGGTATTCCTCATTCTTTCGAATCAAGGTACGAAAGAATTTTAGGTGTGCTGCTCCTTCAATAATAATGAGAAATGGCTTTCATTTCCATTTCATTTTTAACCCTATTAAAAACATTGTTCAAAATTTGTTAAGTCAAATTTAATTAACTTTTACAATACGAAAACAAGCCACTCGTCGTGTCATTAACAAAACTGTGTTTATTATTTTGTCAAGCAAAATGGAAGTTGTCAGGTCGTTAAATGCGTTTCACAAGTCAACTGCTTAACAGATAATTGTGGCATTTCTCAGAGGTGTATGCAGTGCTGCAAGGAGCGCACATACATGCTGCTATGTTTTTGAACATACCCAACATTCCTTGGATCTTGACAGCATTAACAACAGTAACTATTTAAGTATCTGCCGCAGTCGTCTTGCCGCTTCTTGTGTGTTACGCTCGGGATGCCAGAGAAGAGACTGCAACAATGCCATAGATTGTTGTGGCAATGCCAGTAACTGAGAACAGTGAGCTGGGAACTGAAAACTGGAAACTGGCACAAAGACACACAAACCGCACACATGACGCTGGCCATGGACCGCGCAGGGGATTGGTATTTGACTGCATGCCATATGAGTACTGAATAAGTTAAAGCTTTAAGCTCTTGCCACAACTGTTTTTCTGTGAGAAAAAAAAGCAGGCAGTACAGGCAACAGAATATTGCTATGCAAGTATTAGTGCAAGTTATTTAAATGGCTTTGTATTGCATACTTTTTGGCTGGCGCGCAATTCGCCGCTACCAGAGCCCCAAGCAATCAAAAGTCTGACTTGCAATTGCAATGGGGAAAACACAACTTTCCCATGACGCAAACAATCCGAAGCCCCGAAACCTCAGCCAAGATAAGCTAGAAAAGCAATAACGTCACATTCAGATGAATTCAGTTGCTATGAAGGAGCCAACACCTCAACTTAAGCAGCTGCTTTTTGCAGCGTTCATCGCTTGCTTGGTTTTAGACAGCGGCGACGCCTACAATGTGCCCGAGGCCACAGTCAAGGTGAACACGCCTCAGGGTTTTGAGATATCAATTCCAGACGAGCCTGGCATAACGCTCTTTGCTTTCCATGGCAAGGTCAACGCCGAAATGGATGATCTGAGTGATCAGACCTGGGCCACGGATGTCGTCAGCTCACGCGACGGTCGCTGGACATATCGCAATCGGAAACATAAATTACAACCAGGTGACGTGCTCTACTACTGGACAACTGTCAGATACAATGGCCTCGACTATCACAGCTACAATCAGCGCTACAATGTGACTCAAAAAGACAGCCAAGATAGCCAAGATATTCAAGATATCCAACGCATTGATCTACTCAGTCAAGGAGGAACCAACCATTCAATCGTTATAAATGGCAATCCCATAATTAATATTTTTATTTCATTCCATTTGGAAGAGCCCAACCGGAAGTCGGTTAGCAACTAACGACATTCTAGCAAATCGAATCATGTAACTTAAATGTAAATGCAAACGTAACAAACTGTAATTAATTATTAGACTTTCCGATAAGTTAATTCAACAAAAAAGACAATGCAAATATGCAAATGAATACAATGACTCGCCAAATTTCAAAGAAAAAGATATATTCCCGCTAATCAAGTACACGAGGTATATTTAACAATTATCGATCCGTTTCAGCACAATAGATACCTGAGTCTATCTTATAAATATTATAATCTGGGAATCTCCAAGATAATCCATAGTTCTCTAGCTGGTAACAAAAAGAAATAATAATAATCAACAACAAAGAAAAACTCTGAAAATTCTTAGAAATCATGCCGATTTTCGATTTTCTGCTCTTATCATCTTGTTGAAAAACACAGTTTTCCAAATTAAATATTTGAGTGGCAACAACACATTCGGATTGTGCACATGTCAAACTCATAACTCGTTGCATTGTTTTCCAAAGTGCAATAAATCAAAGGAGCACTTTGTCACAGATACCCAAGTAAGTATCCGGCCAGTATAAATCATTTTGAAAAGTTCTCTCCGTATGCGTGTGAAATGCTGTGCGAGTAATGGCAGCTTCAAAATTACCGCAATGCATTCAAAGTGCAAAGACCCACACTAAAACAAAAAGGAATCTACGGATCGAGTGGTTGACAGGTTTGAAGATACCCTGTTACATGAAAGTCGGAAGCAGCGGCCAAGCTTCGTCATATTCTCTCTTATATTTCGTACTCAGTTAGGAATATTGAGATAGTAAAGTAAAAAGTTTATATAGTAATATGTACATAAAGTAAGTAAATACAAGTACTTTATATTCTACCTTCTACCTACCCACAATACAGAAACTCCTCTTCCCCATGCAGGGCATAGAAATAGAGAGACAAAGAAAAAAACTCTTAAAACTATTCGGGCAGGTACCTTCGATAGTTGAATCGTGCAAGTGCCTCTGGTATCAAATAACAGAGTAAACAATAGTACAAAACAAAAATAACAGCAACAACTTGCTTTTGGCCCATTTAACTTTCACTTGAGGCAAACAAATGCTGATAAAACTTTTTGCTTGGCTAGTTAAAGCCCAACAAAGTCACAAATCCGTTTGGTTTTTATAGGTGCTGATAACTTAATACTATTATTGTCGGAATGCTGTCCTTTGAGCATTTGGAATATAGATTTTAATACAATTATTAAAGATTTTAATTAGGAGCAGAAATAATATAGAAGTTTCCTGATATCTTAAATTGATATGTTTATTTTTATACCCTGTGGGGGTATATTAAGTTTGTTAAAAATATGTAACGGGCAGAAGGAAGCATGGCCGACCCAATAAAGTATATATATTCTTGATCAGCATCAATAGCCGAGTCGATATAGCCATGTCCGTCTGTCCGTCGGTCCGTCGGTCTGTCGGTCTGTCGGTCCGTCGGTCCGTCGGTCCGTCCGTATGAACGAAAGGATCTCAGAGATGGTAAGAGCTAGAAGCTTGAACTTGGTGTCCCAGCACTGGAAATTTTTGCAGGCAGATCAAGTTTATCTTTTTTTTTGGATGCCACGCCCTCTTTGCCCACAATTTAAGTAAAAGCTTATAAAGCAAGCAGTTTTGTAGCTCAAAAACCTCATACCAAGGGCAGTTTTGCAGCTAGAGACTTGAAATTTGGCACATATAATAAATATTTTGTGGTCAATGTGTCCAGAAAATTTTATCACGATGCCACGCCCCCCTTGCCTACAAAACGGAAAAGCTTATAACAAGAGCAATATTACAGTAAGAAACTTGAGATTTGGCACATATGATAAGAATCTTAGGGTCAATGTGTCCAGAAAATTTAATCGCGATGCCACGCCCCCTTCGCCCTCAAATTAAGTAAAAGCTCATAAAGCAAGCAGTTTTCTAGCTCAAAAACCTCATAACAAAAGCAGTTTTGTAGCTAGAGACATGAGATTTAGCACACATGATGAGTATCTTGAGCTCGATTTGTCCAGAAATTTTTATCACGATGCCACGCCCCCTTCGCCCACAAATTAAAAAATAAAGAACTACTAGAGAATTTCATCTGGAGTGAATTTGAACGGGTTCCTGTAGACCCACAGGGTATATTACGGTCGGGGTCCCGACTGTTCCGCTTGTTTGTATATATAATTTCTTAAATACAAAGTTAACTATAATGTATTAAGTCCTAAGACTTATATCAACCAATACGTTAATGGACAGGCTGATAATTATATACATATGTTGACCTGCTCAGCTGCTCTTTTCCATTAGCAGCCAGACCTGGTTTATATTTAATGTCAAGTGCAGTTTCTCCAGCTTTCGCTTGGCCTTTTTCGCTGACCGCTTTTAGTAGCTTCAGTTGAGTGTAGACAGAACTCCTTTCATATACTTGTATCTATTGATATGAGTACTGAGTAAGTAAAAAACAGATAATAAACAGCAGCAGCACAAGGTAGAGGACCTAAGGACATAAGTCTTACATACGAATAATAGATATATCTGCTTATTTATACATTTGTGCTACATGCATTTGTCACAGCTCATTTGCAGCAAATTAGGCATGTCGGCCAAAAGGTAAAACTGATGCAATTTTTCATACATGGCCAACGGCTGTTTGTACGTTATTCTTATGTAAGTGTGACCATATGTATATATGTGTTTGTGTGTGTGTGTATGAAATAGGGACAGCTAAGCGGCGCTGTCAGCAACATTTGCGAACTGCTCTCATTTTCTCATTTCGCGCAATGTGTGAGAATTGCAAAATGCAATGCAAGCAGCAAGTTTGTGTCAGCTGACACACACACATTCACATTTATAAGCCATAATGTAACGCACACACTCATGCTTCATTTAACACACATACAAAGACTAACACTCACACTCGCAGTTAACACGTGGCAAGGCGTTAAAATGACTTGTGACAAGTTTATGTGCCGGCTAAAAGAAGAAGAAAAAAATACTGTCACAAAATTATGTCATCAAGTTGTTGCAAGCAGCTGAAGCATTAAATGTGCAGCTTAATTTTTATGTTTTCCCTGCAAGACGATAAGCATCCGTTTTCATTATTTTATGTATCTTACTTTTCTTGAAAATGTTTAAAAATTTGTTTAGAATCAATTTCTTATGGATTCTCTTTAAGAATACGTATGTATTAAATAAGTATACAAATGTATAGCAAGTTTTGAATGACTATTTAACAATGATCCCTCATCAAATCAGAAGTTTAGGTAAAGCAATTCCAGAATACTCTTTCTTTTAAGTTGAAGTATCTTGATCTTCAATTGTGTCTGCACTGATATCATCTGTCGAATTATCACTTTCACTTGAAGAAGATTCATTGTTGGCAGCTTGATTTAATGGTCCTCCACGAGTTCTACTAGTTAGTAGTGTATTATAGTATTCTCTTCGCCTTTCAGCATCCTCGAAACTTTCAGGTATATAGTTTCCTATATATTCATTATCTTCGTGTTGTCCGGTATTTCCAGGAATAAAGATATCATAATTTTCGGGATGATAGCTGCTGCCAGGCCTAAACATATATTGTTGATCTTCGGTATGTCCGTTAATTCCAGGCATGAATATATCATAATTTTCTTGATTTTCGGAACTATCACTGCTTTCTGGCATAAGCATACTGTTAATTAATTCATCTTCGGGTTGTCCGGTAATTCCAGGTATGTATTTTTCATAATTTTTAGTATGATCGCTGATTTCAGCGATATCTACTTTATCTTCAGGTTGTTCAAATTTCTCAGGGTTGAAGTTGAAGATAAGTGGATCCACATTTAATCCATCTGAAAAACGATTAATATTTTTAGTTTCAAAATATTTGATCTGCATTTGGCCGTTATTTCAACACTGCTTTTGTTATTACCAGACCTATAGATATATTACCTACAGATGTTTTGTCATCGTATTCCATGCTTTCAGCATTTTCATTCCTTGGCGGTTGTCTTGTTAAAATTGATACTAACTTGTCAACAGAATTTTGCGAGAACAACTGCCAAAAAGCACTGTTTCCCTTAATTACAACTTGTTTCACTTTTTCATCGCTGAATTCTGCCCGTATCGACACGGTTATCAGCAGTAACAGAGAAAAAATACGTCTCATTCTGATGCTAAACAGTTAACGAGTAATCTGAAAACTTAGAATCCATTCAAATGTGATGAAACATGTTATTCTCATAACAAGATTTTAGAAATTCGATAATTAACGCTGTACCAGAACTAATGTCCCATATTATTCCTTTATACCAATTACTTCTATACTTGATTTTTCTGCATAGTCATCTTATATACATTTAAATCAAGAGTGAAACCTGTACCACAGATAATCTGCAATTTAACATTCTATTATTTACAATATTTTTATATTATACCACTTTTATAAAAATTGCAAGCTCATTTTTAATGTCAAGTCTTATATAGTTCAAGTAAAACCTGTAATTGAATCTATATAAAAAACATCTAGATATATTTGGCACTTAAATTGAGAGTTGTCCCTGACCTTAATCAAAACTGGTTGCTTTACAAACTACATTAAGCAGAATAATACTGTAAAAGACTCTGTTATTAAAAAAAATCGTTGTGTGTTGTAACGTCAGTGTTATCTTCTTCTTCCATTCAAATTTATTACCCGATCGTGCTAAAATTGAAAGGGTACAACAGAATACTTATTGTATATATCAAAAATCAAGGCCGAAACTTTGAATATCTCACGTAATTATTTAAACTTTAACTGCGTGCACACTGCAGGAGTATTGTTAAGCACATACTTCTTAAGTACAGGGTATAACAAGTGAATACTACAAATTGACAAACTTAAAGTACCTTTACATACCTGAAGAGTGGTAAATTAATTATAAAAGATTCTGGCAAGCTAAATATTTTGCTCAAGTGTAGTTCAAAGTTGCAAGCGGCGGCGCTGTGGGGGGTGTCACATTGTAAAATAAGTTGCCAGTAACTTGACGCACATTTGTCACACACACGGCGCCCTGCCAAGGGGTTACGACCCGGCTGAATGGATGGTCGGTTCATCTACAGGTGGCGCTGGCATGGCAATGCCACCAGCCGGTTGTCACTTGTGGAATTTGCGTAGCTCGAGCGGATTGCCGGATGTTACTGGGGATAGCCCCCCAACCCGCTCTCAGTTCAACTGATATATGGCACTTTGAAATTAGTCTAAGTGCAAAATGTAGGACGCACAGCAGGACACATGGTTCTCATTTTTCATGCTCAGCAGAAAAAATGTGCATAATATGTATTACTTAGTCATGGTGCTCGCAATGGCAAAAGTACAAACTCATTGGCAGATTGACGGCATATTCAGATGCCAAATGATGAAATCCAATGAAAGCCATAAAAGCAGAGTTCAAATTAATTAGACGGCATTGAATATACTATAAATAAACTATTTATAACAAAGTCTCGTGTGCAATAATTCCCAGTTGAAAATTTGAATACCCTGTACCAAAAAATGGGACTAAAAAAGGTCGATTATTAAACACAAAAAAGAGATGACCCAGTAAGCAATACATATGTTTTCTTTGATAATTTTATATATATTAAATAATATTAATTAAAACAAAAGACATCATATTATGTGTTGATATGTATATCAGTGGTGCCCAAAATAGGGAATACCCCAGCACGCTTGGTCTATGCTTAAAATTCCGCATACGTCGCTATCAACAGAAGTGTAGAGAAAAATAATACGTGTATCTTATAGTGCGAGCGTTCGGCAGCTTGTCATCTCTAGAAACAGGCGATCGGCTGTTGACTTCGTATTTCGCTGCATCGCACACAAATACTATGTACTTTACTGTTATATTTATATATATGTGTGTGTGGTATCTAAGGGCCTGAACATAGGGTATCTCAGTGACTAAATCTTTCTTAGTTGCAATTATTTTCTATAATTTTATTCCAGCCTTTAAATAGTAACATAGAAGTCAAATAAGATGTTGCCAAGATTCTACGCTACTGTGCGTAGTATCACTTAGTCGATAACTCAAACGTTGGACACTCAACAATACACTTTATTGCAATAATTTGTGTTGTTGATCAGCGGTCTCTGTTTGTTATCATCGTGCAATGACGTCATCGTCGACTTTTCGCGTCGTGAAGAATGCAAATAAGTTCGAGTACACTTTAAATAAATGAGCTTAATGCGCTTTATTCGTTCCTGTTCGTTAGAAAAAATATAAGTATAGTTACATAAGTAGTGTACAGACTATACGAGTATGTGGCATACTAGAAACCAAAGTTGCCTATGTTGCCCAAGTTGCCCAGATTACGCTGCAAATCCTCTTGAAATTTTCTCATTTCAGCCTGGAAACGAATTTGCATATCTGCAAGATTTTTCTGCACATTGGCTGCTTGATTGAGAACGTCCTGTTTGATCTGCGCACGGTTCTCATACGATTCGCGATTGCCACTGAAGAGACCATCCTCAGTTTTGGCAATAACAGTATGATCAGCGAACTCGATGATAATGTTGCCATTATCATATTCCACCGTAGCCTCCTTGCCATCGATTTCGATCTTCTCTTGACTCTTGACACTGGCATCCTTTGCCGGGAAATTGTATTCCTTTCCGTTCACTTTCACCTTGAGTCCACCATCGATGACATTGACTTGGAATTGGTTAAAGAACTGGCTGCTCCCATCTCCGCCATTATTAATTAATGTTACGCCGCCATCGCCATATACGCGCTGGCCATTGATGATAACGTTATGTCCACCTTCGTCGCTATCATCTTCATCGCTGTCCGATTTTCTATTAGTTACAATAGTACTACCATCGGACCCAGTCAAGATCACTTTACCATCGGGACCCGTGACGATACTGCCAGCTTCATTTTGTAGAAAAGTTCTGCCTTCTTTGTTATACACATAGTTGGGCACAGGTTGAGCTTCAGTCGTTTCGGGTTTAGTCGTGGGGACTGCTTGTCCTGAATATTTAAAATATTTTTTCTTAAGATCAAGTAATCCATTTAAGGTCGAAATTATATTTACCGCTGGTTAAGCACAAGAAGACGGCAATTAGCCCGAACATCATAGAAATGCGAACCGTATCCATATTGAACAATATGTTGACTGTATAAATTCAGAGCTATGAACCCGCTTTTATATAGAAGCAATCGATTGAATATAGTACGTATTTAATTAATATGTATATTGAATGTGGGTAGATACAGCAGAGAGGTCAACAGTGCCAGCTCTGTGGGAAATGCCAACGAAGATTACGACAATTTCGCTTCTACACGACTCGCGATTCTCGATCGCACTGGGATCGTCTCCAGACTGACGCTTGTTTTGAATCACACTTTGAGTCAAATGAGGTAATACTCATTGGGCGTAACTCAGTTGTGGCTCAAATCGCTTCACTGCACATCGCAAAACTGTCAACTCAAATTCATATCAGAAAATTACAAATTGTCACCAGTGTTGTCAAATTAGCTTTTTTTGACGTCCGTTTTTGAGTTTGACGAATGTCAAACGTGGAAAATATTGTAAAATAGCTAATTGCGGTAATTATAACGATATTGAAAGCTAAACTAACTTTATTTTAGCGTTCACAAAACTACTGCCAACATCCAAAAATGTTTAATAACAAAAATTGCCTTATTTAATGTTTCTAAGCCCTATCATCTTTAATCTCTAGGTTTACACAGACGAACTGAGTTAAACAGGACTGTTAATACTGATCAATAATATATATGCTTTAAAGGGTTGGAGTTGCCCTTTATGACAGTTATATACATTTCCACAAAGCCATTATACTTCATTGATCTGTATTATTTTAAATGGAAGCAGAGTATAAACCAAATAATAAGTGATCAGTATTAAAACCATAATTGATTTTTAACTGGTTTTCTTGAAAGTTGTCTAGCCTTTTTAGTGTTGATATAGCCTTTTTTAGGGCATCAACAGTTGGCAGCACTGACAGACATATAAAGTGAGAGCAAATTAAAAATATAAATAAATAATGCTTAGTTTATTACACTGAGTTAAACATGTGAATAAAAAAGTAAAGAATTATTTACAGAATATAATATTATATCGTAAGTCATATTTGTGCACATTTCACTGTACTTATGTATGTATCTAAATGTAATTTATTTACTTATCATGCAAATACGCAAATAACATCTAATTATAAATAGGTGTAGCACAAGATGGGAAATACCTTCCATTATATTTTCTACATATATAGATATATAAGATGTAGCACAAGATGGGATGTAGTCCAGTCAATACTTGAACCCAAATGTCTAGGGTTGAAAGTTTATCGCTCAGATGGGGAAAACATAAAGTGATTGGACAAAATATGAGAAACTTATGAGCTTAAAATAATAGCTGTATTCCTCAACAACCTCATTGACACACTGAATTTATTTAGAATTATAGACTATAGTGACTAACAATAAAAACAATAACAATAACAATAAAAAATTTAAAAGACCAATTAAAATTCCGAAATTAAGTTTGAAAACTATATTTCTAAGTTTCTCTTTAGTTTCAATATTACTTATATTCATCTTCTTTAACTTATTTTCATGCTTCAGCCGCATTCACCTAAGCAACTTTTTAACTGATATTTCCATCTAGAACTTTCCGAGTTCATAAAGTAAATTTTCATACATTAAACAAATTATTTTGTATTTATTAAAAATAAAATATAGAATACTTACAATGTAAACCATGTTAACATCAAAATAGAATGCAAAGTAATATTTATAAAAAAAAATATAAGTAATATTCTACAAAATGTCTATTTTTAGCTTTCTATTTATAAATATTGCGCATATCTTCGCACATTGAAATCATATATGAAACCAATTCAAGCTATCTGCATAAGGCATGTTAAAGATTCAAAATACATATACATATATATATTGTTATCAGCCAATCTATAGGTACACAATTTTAATATCAAAATGATCGTTGAATAATCATACGACTAAACTAGTTGAAAAGACTGGGGGATAGCTATTCAACATTTTAAATAATCTTTGTCTGCTTATGATATTATATATGTATTTAAACGCCCAAGGCAAATTTTGCGCATCTATCAAGAATATATGTATATATTTTCTGCATGCTATAATATTTTGCATAAAGTAAATATACTATAGTCTCTGTCTCAGCTTTCGAAAGTCTCATTTCGAAAAGAATCAAAAAGACATCGTTAGCAACAATCATCCAATTGAATGTTATAAATATCCCATCAAACAAGAGTAAACTGAAAGTAATGCAGTTGAATTTCTTTATTTCTTTATTTTAAAATTGAATCGACTTCATTAAAGAGCCTTTGATCAGGCCAAATGTCAATTAGTTACGCCAATACTTGGCACCATTTGAATGTAGAATAATATTATCGGTTGTATCACCACCATTCCAGGAAGGCCCGGCACCATACCCCTTGTTGGATGAGGGGCCCCAGCTAAACAACGACGGCATGCCGTGTACAGCTAAAATATAATATTGTAGTGTATGCATTGCATATTGGAATTGCGGTTAGGGGCAATGACTTACCGCTGAGCAGCGTGACGAGCAGCAAGAGCAAGAAAATAAATTGAAGACTGTGGCCCATGGTCAAGGCAAAGAGTCAAATGAATGAGGCTTTAACAGTAACGCGCATTTATATATGTCCAGAGCTGGCGGCCAGCGGCAAACTGAGGTGCCATACAATAGCTTGGGGCAGCATACTACTTATATGTATCAGCCTATGCATAATATGTTTGCCAGCCCCTTCCCCTCCGGTCGTTGCACCGCCCGATTTGATGGGTGCGAGAAAAGTGCCAGGTTGACGTTGAACAAAGTTAGAGCGCAATGCTCTTTTGGTCTACGTCACTCATGCTCTTTTCACTCTACTACTAATTTGAAGCAATTAAGAAGTTTCGCTATATGCCTGAGCAACGTTGCTAATTATTTTCAATTGAATTGCTCTGCTCTCTAACACAGGTAAAAGTTTTTATATTGCTGCCCATTAAATATATCGGTTGTTGGAATTCATTGAGCAGTCTCGGATTAACCTCACATCGTAAGCCCGCTGGAAGCTCACACTCCTCTCCTATACACAACACAGCTACGCTCTGAGTTCTGTGATTGAATTTGTTATAGCTTCACAGTAAGTTCAATAATAAACACTTAACAGGTATTGCGTTGTTGTTGCACAGTTGCACAGATATGCATTTGTTGACTGGCATTGTGCACGGAAAACCCCAAGAGATCCAGAACGAGAGTGATAGACAATGAGCGCGAGAGAACTTGGCTCAACAACAAAACCTGTTTGGAGTAAAGAGAGCAGTGTTGCCAATCTAGCCGTTTTCCGGATAGATCTGTCCTCACTAAAAGTAGTTTAGCCAGAAAAATATTAAACATTCCCTATCCGAAAATCTATCTATTTTTAAAAGTTGTATAAATTTACATTATTTAGTTTCCCAATTCTGAAAAATAAGTGTAGTAAATAAATTTTAAAAAATAAATAATATTGCCCTTGCACAATTTGAAAACAAATAAAGAACGTGCAGAAATAAAGGTAATTTTCAACCTCTTTCAACAAATAAAACAGTCAAAATATTTTAAGATGATAGACACAAAAGCAATTTAGGAAGATACCCAAGATGTTGCTACAATAAATTATAGAAATTAATTGTTTCAATGAAAAATATTCATCCAATTTTCATACGTTTTTTTTTTATATTTTTTTCTAGTTTGTTTGTCTTGTTTTTGTGGCGAGAATTTGTCATCACTGAACGGGAGATTCAAATAATAACAAAGAGAGACAGAACAAAATAAGCGTGTGCATACATATGTGTGCTATTTACATATTCAGTGAGTGTTACTCACAGTTGATAATAAATGAATATACAATGTAGCGCTTAAAATATATTCGGTTTTTTTTTTAAACTATAAACTTTTTAGCAACGACTCGACTGCGTAATAGTATAATGAATAGCAAGTACGACGATTAAAGTAAACATATTGAATGTTATCGTATCAGACTAAACTCTACAACAAAATTTACTTTATTAAATTGTTATTATCATTCTAAAGTTTACTTGAAGAAATTCTTAATTAAAAACTTTGTAGTAACGAATATTAAGTATACGATTAACTTTTAATGCCAGCAGTTAATTCTTAGCCACTTTTCCATGACGTTATGCGATTATTTGAGTGACAAGTCTAAGAATAACGTTTAAGTAACGAATCTAAAGTAAATCAACAAATTAAGAAAGTCAGTTCCTCTCCTCAGATTAAAAGTTACGCGTATTGAAAATGACAATATTGGTTTTGTTTCATTGTTCTTGCCACAAATGGCAACTTATTTATGCCACATGGTCGTGTGAGACTAGAAAAAGCTTGAATCGAAAATTAAGGCAATACAACGATCAAAAGCCAAACATTAATGCATCGACGTAGACCCAATAAAAGGATGTAGCTGCATTCACAGCGGCAAATATATGGGCTGCGACTAACTGTTCCACGGTATATGGCCAACCTGGATGGAATGGGGATGGGACTGAGACTGGTACTGCGACTTGTCTAGCCATGGGGGCCAGAAGCAATGCATTGCGTGGACATTGCAAGGGCTGCCAATGCTTTTGTTGCGTTCGAATCGAATCAATTTGATTTTCCAATCAATTAAACTTTATATAAATTGCGTCTGCGCTGCTAAATATAACAACAACAACAACTACATAAGCAATAGCAACAATAGCCGCAAAGTAAAGCTAGAAATGTGCGGCACAGATAACAGCTAAAGGGAGAGAGGTAGAGAGACAGAGATGCGCTCATACTATCTATCTCCCTCACATTATCTCTCGGCAATGTCTCTATCAACGCCTCACTGAACAAGCACAGAATGGGAAGCAGACTATTGCATATTGTACAACTTTGACTGAATTTTCGCATCGGGAAAATGTTTTGTGCAATTTTTAGTTGCAGACGGCGTATTGGTACTGCAACTGTATATGAAAGAAAAACACACAGATATACAAAATCTAATTTATCATTCTAATTTCATATAACATTTAAGTGCACAATTCAATGTCACTTAGCACTAATCAATATTTATTATGTTAGTGTCGGCCACTCCTTTACCTTAAAGTTTCCATTACCATAAGCTCCCTGTCCCAGAAGTCCTCTGTTTTAATTGGATATTCAGTTATCTTTCCTGATACTCAAAACGGATTGCCGAATTGCCTTTCTTTTTCGAAAACTATTAGATTTCCTCCCGCTTCTTGTCTGCGCTTATCGAATTTATCCGGGTTATTGGGGGCTCCATAGGGTCCAAAGGGTCCACCTCTTTGTAAGTGACTGTAAGCCTGGTTTCCAAAACGTACGCTGCTTGGGATTTCAGGTACAAAATCTTCCTTTTCATCAAAAGTTATTATTCCGTTCTTTCCAAGTATAATAGGTGGGGGAGGTGGTACATTGTAACCCTGACTTGGAAGTCCTAAACTTTTTGGCTGCTTTCTTCCGTGCCTCCTTCCATCTAAAGTATAAAGCCCTCTTCTGTCTGCGACCATTGGTGACATACCGTAGTTTCTTTTGTTCTCTTTTGTTCTTTCGTACTCTTGCGCCTGAGTTAAGGCGATCATCAAGAACATCAAGATCCATGTATGTGTCATCTCAACGTGTTACAATTTTCAACTGACTAAGACTCATCTAAGCAAATGATATTTAAACTGTAGTTTTTGCCTATAAACACAAATTATAATAATAAGTATAAACAAACTTTGACTTCTGGCAATAGACTATGGACATGTTCAGCAGCATACTTCGTTTTGTGATCATCGTTTTGACGCTTTACGACGATTTTCATCTTGAAGTAAGTAATATCATAGAATAGTCAAAACGAAATAAGAATATCTGTGATTTGGAATTTCTCAGTGATTTTTCGTTGAACTTGCCCATTGTTAATGACAAGCTAATCACACTTTATGTGTAAAATCATCTCAATTTTCGACTGTGACGAGTTACGTGGCGTTAGGGACAAAGCTACATATTGATGATGATCACACTTTGACTCTTTCAACTAATTTACATACAGATCTTTCCATAATACACAAAACATGACTCAACAGCAAAAAAAAAGAGTTGCGCGTATTAGATTATTATAAGATTACTATTAATTATTAATTAGTCAGTTCCAATTAATCTTAAGCTTATTTGATCTCTGTCTTGTCTATCAGTATAGGGAACTTTCAGCCTTGATTATTATTCTGTTTACTGCAGCTCTAACCTCGTGTTCTGTGTTATTTGCACAATGCGCAAATTTATATTACATCTATATATTGGAATTATTAATATAAATAAAGAGCTCAACGAGCTTTTAAGGCATTGTAAGACGCAACATGGAAGCAGAGCGAATTCTACTGATACTCGGCCTTTTTTGGATCTCTATCTGCTTAATTTGTGGTAAATATCATATATTCAACTGTTTTAAACTGCAATCACGTTCTTAAACCCTCCATTTCCAGGACAAACTACTGTCAAGGATTTAGAGAGCGAAAGATATTTCGTTCTATACACAAATCCAGATAATGTTAAAGATTCTGCTTATCAACCGAATATTAAGTATATTGATTCAATTGATATATTAATAGCACTAGGAAATCAACTGCCAGAAGCAGATGATAGACAACAATCAGAGATCCTGAGGAAAATTCACCAAATTTTCAGATTTAGAAATATGGCAGAAGCTGGATGATATAGTATATATTATATATAAACTACTATACAGTTATTGTGCATACAATTCCTAGAATGAATCTGAGAATTGCTGATTTTTGTATACAATTAATTATATATTTGCACTTGCAAGATTGTAGATTGTGTGTATAGTATACAAGCGTTATCATCAAGCTTTATTATCAACCAATTTAAAATAGCGATAATTGGTATGCATATAAGTAGTATTATGAGCAGCCCTGGTTCCAATCTACAGTATGCACACGGTTGGCTCATTTTTAGCAGAAATGTTTCCATTTATTTTGCTTGCAAATAATTGATAAAAACACTTAATTAAAAGCTAAATATTTATCATAAGCAGCTCAGAAAATTATCAAAACTAAATGGTATTAATTTTAAAAAAATGTAAATATTATAAATTTTAAATAATAGAAAACACCGTGTAAAAATTCAGGAAACAGCCATGAACATTTTATTTATTCTTATTATTTAATACCATCTTTTCACAACAAAATCTGTTTACATTATGAAAAGAAAATTAATGCCTGAAACATTTCCTATTTTGAAAGATATTTAAGATACTGTAGCAGAACTAATTGAAAGTAGAACATGAATGGTACAAATATCTTTTGATTTAGTGGATAAACTCAATTTGTTAAATTTTTGATGAAATTGATTCACTTAAAAATATATTTTTGTGCTTTCCGATTGTTTCAAATGGCAACCGTGAGTATGTCACATATATTACAAAAACTATCGGTCACACTGTTCTGTCTCAGCATAGGTTAAATCTAATTTTATTTCTCACGAATGTCAAAGCTCTCTCAGCACAACGAAATCAATGAATCGCGGCAAAATGCCGCCAGATTTTCACTTACCATCTCTCAATTGGCTTCATGGCGTTCCCAGTTCTATGCCTGGCCCCTAAATCGTCTGGCGCAGAACGTTTGCACTGCAAGTGATCCCATCAGAGCCTGTTTGCGACAGAATGCGATGACATTGGCCATTCCGGGCCACGTACGTCACGAGCTGGACAATGTGATTAAGGCGACTGTTGATGGCCCAAATTGGCTATGCGCTGGTCTCGATCTGTTGCGTCTGGCCATGAAAAAGAATTGTGAACTGTCTGTCGCATATTTGATCTACTGGCATAAGTTGGAACGCTGTAATTATGTTCTTAACACGGTGGTGGAGCTGCTGGCACAATGTGAGCCACTGGATGGACGCACCTTTCAATACCTGATGAAGCACACGGTGCCCGACGGCGGCAATTGGCAAATGTTTGTGAATCTCGTCCAAAAGTATGGCATTATGCCTAAAATATGTTATCTGGCAAGCTGGTCGTCATCCCGTACACTTCATCTAAACAAGATGCTCAAAAGTAAGGTAAGTTTAGTTACCCAGCATATAATTGATACTCGCATATATAAATAGGCAAATAAATGAATGAATAAATAAACCAATAGATCCTCTTTTGTATTTCAGCTGCACGAGTTTAGCAGCCGGTTGCATGCGCAATTTACCTTCGATGGCGATGCCAGAAACTTGCCCCCAATGGTTGAGCACATGATGGAGGAGTTCTACAAGATAATTAACATTTGCTTGGGAACACCACCGTTGGAGTTTAAATGGAGCTTTAAAAATGAAGATACTACCCAGAGTTTCACACCAACGAGCTTTTATCAGCGTTTGGTAGCACCGTTCTATACTCTTGCTGATCAGATCTGTTTGGGCCACGATCCACGCGTTAGCTCCAGCTATCAAAGAAACTATTGCATTGCCTACAGCTCAAATATGATTGAGGGCTTGCAGCAAAGCTACAACAATCAATCCATGGATGTCCTGCTAGCGATCATGGGGGCTTCTCTGTCCGCTGGATCGGCCGTATGGCTCGCCTGTGATCGGCATACAATACTTAATGGCAAATCCGAAGTACTCTGCCTGGGAACACACAACTTTGAGCAAGTCTTTGGTATGACTGTGGGAGGGGAACTCGATAAGGCACAGCGTATGATCTACAAGGGAACGCGTCGTAATACTGCATTGCTGTTGACTGAGGTTACCTTGGATGCCCAGCAGCAACCGCTGCAATTTCGCACAATTGCCAGGGCAACAGAGCCTGCCAAGAAAACACAATCTCACACGAGTTTGCAATTGTCAGTTATGACTGACGATAAGACCGAAGGGGATGCGGCCAAGCGTAAGACGCCCAAAGGCAAAAGAACCGCACTGAACGTCGATTGGCTGCGGGAATATGCCTTTGAGATAGTCGTCGATTCACGCTTTGTGCCGCCAGCCGTGTTGCATGCGGTTAAAACTCAACCCAGAGTTGAACTGCCCACTTGGGATCCCATGGGTGCGCTGCTCTCTTGATGGATAACGAGTCCCTCGGGTAGTTTCATTTCAATGTCCAAGCCAAATTCAAAACCAGCCGAGTTCATCAAACACAAGCGAATCATTTTATTAAAATTACGTTGGTATTTGATGTTTTCAGATCATTAAAATGAATATATTTCTCTGTAGTATCACAATCGCAATCAAAATTATAAAATTGTAGCTTTCTAGTTATTTTTAAAACAAATTAAATATTTCCGTATATATATATTTTTAAATATGATAGCTGCCTCAAACGGAACTAGCTCACAACATTTTTGTTCACGTCGGGCTTTGTCCATTTATCGAATGGAAATTTTGCAGCGCAAGCGCCGAGGCGCGACCTTCGCTAAGTTTTTGGGAATTAGACTTACGTGTCTGGCATGCCTAATTAGGCATTAGGACAGACAGATTGATGGGGCGAAGGGGGGAGTAGGGAAATGCGACCATCGGCGCAAAGTCGACGACTGTTTTGGACTTAAGGGATTTGCGCTAAGGAATTTGACTTTGCATAATGGCAAACAAAAAGAGAAAAAGAGAAAAACAAGAAAGTTCTTTGCTTTAAAATGTTGAATTTTTTATTAAATTGTGAAAGACATTTAAATATTCGTATTATCAATATCCATGGTGTCTGTTATAGACATAGCCGCCGTGGCCACCACCATAGCCGCCATAGCCTCTTCCAGATCCAGCATACGGATTAAAGCCGTGACTGTAAGGCTGTTGTGGTTGCACCACTATCGGTTGTACCACCATCTGTGGCAGTGAATAGAGCAGCTTCTTCAGAATATGACGAGGCTGACGTAGCTGAGCAGTTTGCGATGTGGCCGAGGCAAGTCCCTTTCCACTGTTGGGAATTGCATTAGCATGCACGCCACCAGCTGACAAATCAACAACTGCATTATGGTCATCAGGAAAGGCCAGGACCAGACCAACGGTGAGGCTGCACAGCAAAAAAAGTACGATGAACTTCATCCTCGATAGAAATTGTTTAGCAACTGAATAAAGGAAGCACTCTGTAGGCTCTTAAATACTCGAAAATCATCAACAAATCAGGTAGCATCCAGTTAAAACTACCTGTTGCAGCAGCTGCTGCTGCAAGGGATCAAGAAAGATTACCAAATACTGCGAAATGATGTTCAGCCAGGTAAGGTAGTAAAAACTGTTTTGTAAATTCGTTTTTGGAATGCTTTAATCAAGTTTTATTCTTTGAAATATCATATTGTTTTGGATGTGATTCCCTTACCCTAGACAAGCGCTTTTATAGATACATATGTTATGCTTTATACTTTATCCTTAAGATGGTGGTGGTATACCATCGGGCGGTGGTGGCAAACCGTCAGGTGGCGGTGGCATCTGGCGCCGATGCTGTAGTTGGAAAATGGTAAAAGGGAGTGGGAAGTATTAATATGATGACGACACTTTGATCCTGTAAGCAGAATAATCCTAATTTCTGGAATCTTGGAATGCATATGAAATCATAGCTGTGAATGGCGGGGAAAATTCCCTTGGCTTGGAATGAGTTAACAAAATCTTGCAGTTACATTTTTGGAATGCTGTATTGAAGTTTTATTACTTGTTCTCGTGACTCTGTTTTGCTTTACTGTTTTGTTTTTTCTTTTTGATATGGTTCCCCTAACATGCACAATAATACTACAGCTATTAGTACAATATCTACAAATTGTTTCACAACGGAGGGGGTGGGATACCGTCTGGGATTTGAGGAATCGGAGGCACTTGTCGACGTTGCTGTAAATGGGAGACAACAATCGATCATTGGCAATGTATTAAATGATCTAAAAGCTAAATACAACATAAATAAAATTGTTGTGGGATTATAGTTCTGATAGCACTGCAATTTCAACAATTTAGATCCCAGTTTAAAAATGAAACCATTGATACATACTCGCAAATGTGGTGCCTCGTTCGCCACATGTGGAGCCTCATCCTCTGGATTATTGCTCATGCTCATGGCATTACGACGCGACTGTTAATGGGAGTCTTTACTGTAGCATCTGTTAAGCAAAAGTAAATTCAAAAACCTACTCTGAACTGCGGAGGCGGTGGTGGTTCCTCGTTGGCGAACGATCCTTTGGGGGCTGTCTCGTCTGTGGCATGGCGCCGTGCCTAGAATAAGGATGCAGTGAACAAATCCAGTCATTAAAAGCTTATAACCCCGATCGACTCTTATAGCTTGTGCCTCTTCGGACGTGTATATTGAACGACGGGACTTGTGACAATTATGACTAGATTAAAGCATTCATAGTTATATTATCACAACCATGGGACTTACTCTGAGATAGGTTTTCATGGACTCCTGTAATCAAAAGTTGTTCGGGGGTAAAGTTTATATATATTTTTTTTTAGATATTTTAGCTTACCTCAAAGCCATGTGGCATTCCCCCGCCGCCGCGTCCGTCCACACCGCAAGTCCAAGTGAACACGTAAATAACCAATACAATCCAAAAAAACTTCATTTTCTGGCTATCTCGTCCTGTTCAGCAGTCTACTCAACAGTGGGGAAGAGAAACTGGGTGTTCTCGCTAACTGGTCTTTAATGCAATTGAAAAGCGTCTTATATACATTTTGCCACAATGGGGCTTGTGGTTTAATTGGCTTGTTAAATGTTATCCAAAATCTTGTAAAATGCCAGCTTACCGAATAATTGTCGATAGATATCGCACAGGGACAACATTTGAATTGTTTAATAAATCATAGTTATTAGCAGCTGTAACATATTACATAACGCAAGATGTATCTTAAAGATACATACTAAACATGAATAGGGCGGCACGCCAAAAGAGTGTGTGAAAACATACTATGAATTTGTAATCTGCATGTCGGGATTATTTAAATACTTTTCTAATTATTACACTAATTGTTCAATAATATTGAGGATATGACAATTAAGAATCTTCGATCATGTGAACAATTTTTATATAATAACAGATATCTTTCTAAGATATCATTTAATTGATAATTTATTATTTTATTATAAATTCTAGTACTAATTCTAATTCTTATTCGTTGACTAAATAAATAATTACTTGCAGTTTAAGGAAAACGTTAGATCCCCCTGGAAATTTCATACTAAATCTTGAGCTAAATTCACTTTAATTTCACAGAAATTAGTAATAACATATGTTTAGCATCGTTAACTGGATAAAGGTAGAGATAAATTGCTTTAATTACATTTAAGCAATTATTTGCTTAATAAATTCTGCTAATCTCACTGTAAAATCAATAAATTTATATATGTACTATATACTTATATCTAAATCAAGTTTAACAGCATGCAATTCGTTGGTACATCATTTTTATTGTAATGGTGCGCTGTTGTTAATTTCCAGCAATTTGAAAACGTAACCCTGACACTGGAAAATGCTTTTAAGTGTTGCTCGTTTCACGCCATACTCCATAATTTCCGGCACTAAACACGCCACAATGCGTCTAAGTTCCACCTCCACATTTTGCATAATTTTAAAATTATTACACGCTTTGATGTTGCCGTGACAAAAGTCGTAGGGTGTGTGCCGCTATCTCTCTTCATCTCCACCGCTTTATCGCCCTCTCTCTCTCTCTCTCTCTCTCTCTCGGACTTTGTTGTCAGTCAACTCAAATAGAGGTGCAGGCGACAAAAATAAAATTGTTGAAAAGAGTGTAAAATAAATACGCGCACTCTTTTCTCATTTCCGTCGCTTACTTTGACGTGTTTAGTTTTTGATGTGCACATTCGCGCACACAGAAGCAGCAAACGGCAAAGGCAAAGATGATTAAATTCGTCTCCGACGTGGACAACAACGATGTTACCCAGTGGCTCCAGTTGCTCCAGCGGTTGCTCTCTGTACGGGTTGCCTGCATCTTAGAAGCACCCGCTCTTTCTCTATCTGTCACAGCAGATGAACACACACACACACATTCTGTCTCCCTCTCTTACTCCTTCAGGCTTCCTGGCTGTCTCTGTGTGTAAACTTTTCTCATTAGAAAACTTTTACTATTTCCGCTACTCAACGCCAAACGCAAACAACAAACAAACAGAAGCAATGACAAAAAAAAAATAAAGCATAAAATAAAATAAAATAAAAATATAAATAAAATAAAACAACAAATTTAAAAAAAATGAGTACGAAGAGAACGTTGAGCAGACAAAAGTAAATGTGTTGTAAATGAAATTTGGTGTGCTTAAGTGGCTGAATTGACATTGTTTCAGTTCCCAGCATCCTCGTACATAATTTCAGATGTTGTCGCACAAATGAGGCGATGTTGCACAAATTTGCAGCATGCGCTGGAGAAATGGCTCGAAGCATTGAAATTGCTTTATTTTATTTTACTAAAGACAGATCGGAAATGTCAAAGACGCTGCTTGAAAATCAATAAATCAGTGCTTAGCGTTTTACCTATACTACTTTTACCTCAGTTTCAATTCAATCAGATTTTGTTATTTGATTTCGCCAGCCTCCCGCGTTTTCCTGTTTCCTGTGACTTGCAGTGCGCATTTCCTTCAAGTGCCTCGCATTTGCTCTAATTTGATTTCGAGCGCGCAGCTTCTTATATGCGATTCCACCGCCTGTCATCCGTCAGTCTCCACCTGTCCTCCGGTGGGAATACAGATACCTGAAGATTTTGTTCCAATCTTCCCCATTGCAAGAAGCTTTTAAAATCATTCATATTTGTTTATTAAATACAGATACTTTAATATTTGATTCCGATCTGCCCCATAGCAAGAAGCTTTTATTATCATTATATTTGTTTAATAAATAAACTATCTTAATGACTTATTTTAAAATATAATTAAAGAGTACAATTTTATATTAGAGTATGTATCAATATTTGAATATAAAGCTGATCAAAACAAACTTTATCTCAAAATTTATACATTTAAAGTTAATTTGACAATAACTACAATATATTATTTACCACCCATTATTGTCGTCTAGACGCTAGACATTCAAATTCCTTGGGAATCCCCGTAACTTATCTCTGGCCATGCCACGTTGCCAATTTTCATTACGTATACGTAATATGCACTTCACATTTCTCAAATGTTTTCTGTGAACGCATGCCTTTAAATAATTACCATAGCTTATTTTTGATATATATATTTAGTAGTTTTGCAATACTGTATTGCATTTGAAATGCAGTAAAAAGCACTTTAGCCCTCGATTTCATAATGGATAGAGAAATATACGAAATGTAATTACAACACGCTCCATTAGCAGCCTATGGAGTAGCATTTAATGTGGCATAAGTATTATTGCCATGCTGCCAATTGGTAAAGTGGCTGCTGCCAGTCAGCCAGGCGAACAATTTTCAGCACTTTGGCCTAAGGTTGAACATAAACCAGGGAATACTCAATATTCTATCAATTCTCGCACTATTTGTGTCCGGCAATCGAAATGTATTTTAGGTGTCACTACTAAATACCCACTCAAAATGGTTACTGTAATAAGTAAGAGAACATCTTCTCACACTCTATCTCCATCTCTATCTCTATCTGGTGAGGCCAACAACATCACGTGTCTGGGAAACGGATTGCCAAGAAAGGCTCACGAACCGGATAATGATCAACGAACTGTATACGTTTCCGCAATCGTAGTCAAATCGACAAACATGCACACAAAATGCAACGGCTGCTGATGTTCAAGCTGATGATGATTCTGATGCTGATGCCGATGCTGATGCTGCTACTGTCGCTTGGGGAATAGGAATGAGAATGGAAATGGAAATGGGAACGGGATTGGAAATAGGTTGGGTTGGTGTCGTGGTGTGGCAATCTGTGCGCCAGGGAGTCGTAGCCGAAGCAACTTATACCGCTTGACTGACGGTCTCTCTGCTGACTCGGGTGTAAATACCCCTTGCTCGAATGTTTTGCATTATTGATAAACTGCTCGTCGTCTCCGTCGTCGTGGCGAGAAATAAAGCAGCGCCAAAGAATATTTATGACACTTGCTATGCCCCAACAAACTGTGTAAAAAATATGCAGCCAGCTGCTGGGGCACGCCCCAAAAGCGAAACGTGTCATGCATTAAGCGCCTGAACGTGTGTAGCAGCTTTTCATACCCTAACCAAAGGATATTATTACATATTTAACGAAATTCAAACACCTGCTAACTGATGTAAAGAACCAATGTCCTTGATTTTTGTCAGAGCTAAACCTATACATAAATATCAAATAGTTGAGTCATATATATAAAGAAAAGTCAATAAGTATTTTAAAGCACGCATTTATAATTTGAAGAAATACTTTTATTACGAATTCAAATAATAGCAAGTGCATTCAGTCTTCTGGTATTTAAAATAGATGAAATTATCAACTAGATTTTTCCCTGAAATTTCAAATACGTTTTTAAACAGCTTAATTAACATCGTGAACTTATAATTATATATATTTTTATACTCCCAAATATAGAAATGTTTTTAATCAATTTTCTTTCCGCTGAACAATTTGAATAAGTGAATTATGAAGCGCTGGCCAAAATATGGAATCAATTTATATAAATATTAATCAAATTTAATAAACAGACAAGCAAACAATTTAACAGTTTAAAATTTATATACTTTTAACTTATTAATTATATTATTAGTTTATTAATTTAAATGTATATGGTTGTGTCGCCAGATTATAGTTAGACAATAAGTAAATAAAAGATTAAATATGGCTTAAGATCGGCGTATAGAGTATCTACCAGTCGCGTACATTCCACCTGCCTGAACCAGCAATATTTGTTGCACTTTTGGCAATTGGCATAAGGAAAAAAACAGGTGGCAATGAAGCGTTTAACGGTGGCAGCAAATACGCATTGCCCAAAAGTACAAAAATTATAAAAGTACTGCTAGTTGTAGACTAGAGATGCCGTGCAAAAAGCATTTGCTAGACCAATTTGGGTCCGCTGCCGAATGCACAGCACAGTGAGTGCAAAAAATTTGTTCACGTTGCGTTGTAATTGCATTTGCTTTGTTGTTGCTTACAACCAAAAAACTTAACGAACGGGCACAAAGAGCCCAAAGACTGACTGACAAGAAGAGAAAAAATATAAAAGAAAAACCATGAACGAGAGCTAAACATGGGCGGTGGCTGTGGCAGTGGGCGTGGGCGTGGCCCGTTGCGTCTGTCTAGCAACGCACACGTCACGTAGTACAGTTGCCGCAGCTAAAACTTCATCAATTTGCCTTGCGAATCCTTGGCAACATTCTACTCCCCTTTTGGTGGAGTGATGGATTTCCTGAGCATGTGACCGACTGCTCCCATAAAGGAAATTATATTGGCCGAATCGATGCATCAGCTCCGTTGGTCATTCTGCGTTCTGTTCCGGCCAATTATGCACTGTGCTTTATTTATGATTAATTACAGCGTTTAAAAGCGCATAAATATGCATTGCAAATTTTATTAACAAAAAATAATTAAATTCATCAGAGAACTCGGAAAGGGGCTTATAGTAAATGCATTTCCATTAATCCATTTTCTTTATTTATATACCAGTTGACTTAATTGCATTACACACGGCATACGAGTACACTTCATACCCAGACACAGACAACAAACTATCAGAATTTGTATTTATCAAAATTCTTTTTAATTTCAATCAATATAATTTCAGGGCAACAATTTATGACAAAAAGTTTGCTTATATAATTCAGAATTATAAGAAATCTGGCCCTAATATGAAGGTTAAGAGAATACTTTGTACTGAATTCTATTAAATTAATTATATTTATTATTTTTAATGTTTGGAGTAGTTTAAAGAGAGTTTAAGTTCAGCACAGATATATTTTAAGTTGCACTATACAGAAGAATCTGTAATAGCCTTACATAGATATTATAGTAACATTCAAATTTCTTATTGCTTCCAGTGTTGCCAGACTTTCAAAGGGTACAGTATAAAATTTGATCAAAAATATTAGTTCACAAAAATTAATTGATCAATTTTAACGTGAATTGCGCTAAAAAGATCAACATTTAATATCTCTGCTTTAAATTTTCAGTTCTCTCTATATAATAATTGACAATAAACAACTTTTCCTGCATTAAAATACTCAAATGCCTCAATTATATTCCCATTGTTATCGGATATACATACATTTATTATCATTAGTATATTTAAGCTTGCTGATCATATAGAAAACTATTTCCAGCTAAAAGCATTTCATTAAATTGCCAAGCTTTTTCCAATTTTTAAAAATATGGAAGTCTAGCGACAAAATATCTAGATTATATTAAATGAAAACACCGATTGGTGCTCAAAATTGTCTATGTAGTATACCCCATAAAGCTCTTTGAAAAAGCACACCCCGTCGAAAGCTCGACAAGTTTTGAAAGCTGTCAGTATTTGAATAAGAAAATATATGTAAGTTCATTGAAAGACAGGTTTTTATTGACTTTTTTTAACCAAAATCTACAGAAACTTTAACAAAGAGATGATACACAGTTATAATTAATAGTAGAAATTCAAGTATATGTACAAATATAATGAAATATATATAACAAAAACTGTTTATTTACAATGTATTGTTGGAGTAATTGGTGATCACATAAGCTTTATCATCCTCGCGATAGCCCAGACCATTGTAGATAATATAGGTCCAGTAATACAGCGTGTCACCTAATTTGAAGACTGTCTCTCGGTCCCGGAATGTCCAGCGTCCCCGTTTGGCACTGGGTATATCTCGTGCCCATCTTCCGGCCTCTAATCCGTCGAATTCCTCGTTTAGCTTCCCATGGAAGGCAAACAATGATATGCCCTGCTCATGCGGTATGGACACCTCAAATCCCTTGGGATAAAACACTTTCACTTCGGCGTTTGGCACTTCATATGCCCAATTCAACAGCACAGCTGTCAGAATGAGAACGCTCCGCAATGCCAAGCGCATTTCCTATTCCGTTGAACACTCGTATAGAAATGTGAGGGCAGACCTTTAGCTGATTTTTGTTCAAATGATCAGACGAATCAATCTCTGCTTATCAAAGAAAAACAATATGCATAATAAGTATAAGCCAGAAAGCGACAATTGAAAGAGCGATTAATAAAACCGCTTTGAATATTGTGCAATTGTTATATATATAATTGATTTATTATCTACATTTTAATTATTATTTATTTAAAAACTTCAGACTTGTAAAACACTCTCAAACATTAGAGAATTAGTACAGAAGTTAACATTTGACCAACAGATGGCGTCGTTTTAGGTCACGAAGTGTGTTTATTTGGTTTAACAGATGGCGGTGTAAGACCTGTTAATGCGGCTTTCTAGTGGCGCACCTAGCGACAAAAATTGTAACAAGCAAAACGAATGCAGCCTTTCAAGCGATAAGAAGATATCGATAAGTCAGTAGCTATCGGATTACTCTTTGAGCAGCAGCGCGTATTTCCATTTAATACTATTAAGATAAGACAACAGCGAGTTAACAGAATGAGTGTTATGGTTAGTCATCGTTAAGTCGATAATATTAATTCAAATGAACTGTTGCTGTTAATCGTATGTTAAGTTAACATAAAAGCACATGTTAATTAAAAGAGTCGTGTTGAAATTCTAAACAACAATCATATCGATAATGCGATTAAAATCGATACTACTCTAAATTTGCTAAACAGAACATATCTATCTTTTGAATTTTGGCGCTCGTTCCTAATGAGGCAACGCAACTGGATTATTGGCTGATGTTTTGCGGAATAATGTAAGCAATTGATAAGTCTATATAACAATCTACAATGTAATGATGTTTTGGCCGTATTGATATGTTGTACTAGATGTGGAAAATATTTAAATTGATTGTACGTAACTTTTTAATTAACACTTGTTTTATACAAGGCTTATGTCAATTCCCTGTTAAATAAATTAACTCCATTTTGTTTTTAAAAATAGCCCAACTGGCTTTTTATAAATTATAGTAACTATATAAATTCGTAAACATGTCAATAACAAATACTTAAATGAGAGTCAGCAACTGCTTATAGTATGGGATAACTGCATTCGCTGGCAATGCCACAAAAGCTTCCGGCATTTCGAGGAAGTCGCATGAATCCAGACTCGCCCCAATTCTGGGAGTATGAGTTCTTGACGATCCAATAGTCGCGTCCATTTTCACTGCCATATCCGACGACAACGACCGAATGGTTGACTTCATCCTGGTTGCACTCCTCGTCCTCGTAGATGCCGCCATCGTATTGCTCGAAGGATATGCTTCCCGCATTCATGGAACACGCCAATGGTCCCAGGGTGGCAATCACTTGCTTCATCTTCTGTTCATCCCCCGGATCAATGCGTGCATAATCTCGTATTTTCACAATACTCTCACGTGGATAAACTCCAGCTGTTTCATTCTGTTTACACTGCATTTCGGACTGCTGGTAGGGATACTTGTTGGCCAGCGTGATGCCATGATCACGGATGTACTCAAAGCCGTACTCCTGGAAGCCACCGTCGCAGCCCATGTTGCCGTAGTCGTCGGCACAGTCCACCAAATTCTGTTGGGATAGCGGCACCAGGACACCAGTCCGTCGAAATAGATGTCCTTCCAGAGCACCCGTAGTGGAAAATGACCAACATGAGCCGCAACCAACGCCCTGAAATCCAGCAGCGGTTACGCCTCCCTTCTCCCGCCAATCAAACGATTCGGGCAGATTATCGTTTATTGGAATTGTGGCTGGCACAAAGTTAATGTGACGTGCAGTGAGATCTCTACAAAATAAAGCGTTAAATACACTTACCAATCGAATCTTCTGCCATTAAATACTTACTCGCCCTGAAATGAGATCTTAGAGCCGAACAACGTGGAGATCTCTTTGCGAGTCATGTCAGCGAACGAGTTTAGATTCAGACGATAACTGCTCACTCGACTATTCGATAGATCCACCAACGACTTCTTGGCCGCAAAGATGCTTTCACGAAACTCCCGTTCCCTCTCATCCGGATACACCTTTCCCGTTTTGTGCAGAAAGTCATCAAAGTTTCGCACATCGCAGAGTTTTGGGAATGTTTGCAGTGCCTGCAGTGACACAGCATTTAAACAGCCCAACAGCCATATCAACTGCAATATCTTCAATTTGCACATTCCCATCTACAAATGGAAACAATGGTAATGCAAATAATAGTTAAATAATAGTAAGTGATGTTCATGCATACATTATATCATTTTTATACGCTTCAAAGCGATGTCATAAGACGAGAGTTAAACTCTTTAATGAATATTCTCAATTTGAACCTAATTTCGTAATGTATTTCTATCTTTATCTATCTATCTATCTACCCTTACTAGTATAATGCAATGCGGTTTACGATTCATGAATTCAGTGATATATACATGTATATACCATAAAAAGCTGAATGTTTTCCCTGAATGTATTCCCAGAATTACTGCAATGTCATGTTTGCGATAAGATATGAAGAATTTGAACTTGAGCTTTACATAAGTATATACAGTTAGTGAAGTAATTGTGTGGACAAATCAAAATTATTTAATTATTTATATTTTATAACATATTCTAATAAACTACAATCAACTACAATAAATATTCTAATAAACTACAATCAACTACAATAAATTAAGAAAACAAATATAATTGAAGAAAATCTATTTTCTTTGGTAAAATAAAATGTGCGAATTTATAATTTTGTCAAAACAAATGCTGTTTTAATTGTATGATTTAAAAGCTCTGTTTCATTTTTATAAAACATCGACAATTTTTATTTAAAGATCGACTTCTTGTTGCACAAAAAAAAAATGTAATTTATAATTGATTATAATACGATAAAAACAAAGGGCATTCATAGTTCGACTCGACCATGAAAGTATAAATCTGTTGCTTGGGCTATTGCTTATTATCATCGAATTTCGATTGAATGAGTTTTTAATGAGTGTAATTAATTTTTAACTATATATTTTGATTTACATTTACATATTCAACAAAATTAACATACAAATCCGAATTTGATTGGTATGCATTTCTTTGTTTGTGAAATTTCCGTAGACAAACCATAAAAATAAACACAAATCAATTTCTCTTTCAATACGCTGAACAATCATCATCGTAGGTTTACACTCGGGTGATGGGTTCACTGGGCTTTGGATGCGGGTGAAAGGTGATTTGGCTACCAGCTGAAGATAGCCGAGTATTTAAAAGTGATGACTTGCTTGAAAGGTTCATAATTATGATGAAAATTATTATTACAAACTGTGCACATAAATGGGGGAAATTTACATAATCAAAGACACTGCATTTTGAATTGACAATTTTCGAGGGAGTCTTTAGGTTTTACAACAGGTTGTAAGTTCCCAATAAATGCATGTATCCAGTACTTTAGTTATTCCAAATTCTTTGAAGATTCACTCTTTTTGATGTAACACACACACAGAACATGAACACAATTAGTTTCTCGTTTACTCTCGTATACGTAATGTTTATTTTAAACTTTAGATTGATTTGGCAGAATGTGCAGATCGTAGCGTGTAATGGTTTTCCATTTATTTATTCATATATTTATATACATATTTGATCAGGGAATTTCCTTGTCCAACACTTTTAGCTGTTACTTTTTTAATTGAAGTTTTGACAATTTACACACGTGGTAATCACCTTTTAAACCTGTGTTTCTTTGTGTTGTCTTTGTCCCCGATGAAGACGTCCCAAAGATGCCGTTGTCTCGGAGGCTGCGACCGCTTTAAGACGCGCTGGCGATAGACGCTTCGGTTTTATAGGCCATTGCAAAAGCGTTCCACGAATCGAATGAAAAACTTGCTGATCATATAAACTCCCAGCTCTGAAAATGTTTTCATATTTAAATTCCTCACATATGTATCTTTTGCTCTTCGCTTTAAATGCAAATAAATCATTCATTTTGTATGTGGGTTTTTTAACATTTTGAATCGTTAGTTTGTCGCTGTAATATGTAGAGTATATTAGCGACGATAAGTGCTTTGTAACATTAGGAAGGAGATATAAATCTAAGATTTGTGTCTTTTATATTTGTATACAAATAATAATAACCAGTCAGTTTAACCAAAATAATACCAAAACATATGTTAATTGACTAATATATTTAGCCAACTTTGCTAGTTTGCGATCCAAAGTTTAAATCATTGTCAAGATGTAGTTCCAAATTGTTTGTAGGCTCCTGCAATGTAGTCGAAAGTTTAGGGACAAAGACGTTTCTTGAAGCCACAAATGGAATATAATTTACGTATTTGAGATATATGTAGTACTCGAGTGACAAACCAAACTGATACGATCAAAGTATATTAGTTGACATATACTCATAATATTTTCACTATTTATTATACACCTTCTCCTTCTCCTTTACTTTGTTAAATTTAATGTGAGACGCGATAATATCTTTACTGCGCCTGCAATAGATTTAAAAATTAAACTTTCAACAGAAATGGTTATCTGCCACAACATTTATGAGGTTGACAATGTGGCTACAATTGCTGCCAAATACGAATACCAAATGCAGCGACTGCAGACCGACTTTAGATATAACTAGGCCAGTGGAAATTACAAATTAACAGACACATGAGAACCCAACCAGGTAAACAAAGCACGCCCAGTTGACGAGGCATACCACAAATAGGCGATATCGACAGACGAAGTTGGGAGTACTATATAGTATGTATATATCATAATTAGGCAAGTGCGAATTAAACATTTGTGGGGCCCAAAGAACGATAGTCGTGAATTTAATGCCGCATTTACGAGTACGAGTACGAGTGTGTAGAAATCTATTTGCACTTCTCGTGGTGCGGCTTTTATCTTCTATTTACTTGTCTAATCATAAAGAAAGTGGATGGATGCGACTATATAAGTACTGGGTTAATGCTCAATTGTTAGCTAGTTTCTGATATAATTTCAAGATGTTAAAGCTGTGGCTCTGCTGTGCCTTATTTACGGGAGCATATGCTTTCAATCATGGACAGGACGCGATCGATTTTCAAAATTACGTTGTAAGTTTACTTGAAAATCTTCCAAGGGTAATCAAATAAAATATTAAATTGCTATCAACATTTGCTAGGATCTATATCAAAAGAGTTACGCCAACCCAACGGAAAGAAATAATGCCAACTATTATTTCAACTATCACACCAAGTTGGTTGCTCAGCAAAATGCCTTGGAAGATCGAAACGCCAGCACCTACAGGGTTAAAATCAATCAGTTCTCGGATATAAGACTGATAACATTTGCCGCCCGTTTGCCTCAGGCCGTATATCCAGCAAATTCTTACGCCACAGATACACCTGTTGACACAGATCCAATTGTTGCCAATGACATTAACCTACTCGAAGAATATAACATCAATGTGAAGGCCCAGGATCAGGGCACATTGTGTAGTGGCAGTTGGGCGTATGCGGTGACCAAGGCCATACAGATAATGAATGCTATACCAAATATTGTGAACCCAGTAGAATATTCTGCCCAGCAACTGATTGATTGTGTTGGCATGAGCACCAGTTGTACCACGCAGGTGCCCCAACAGGCATTTGACTATCTAACCCGAGTATCAGGCGCCAGCTTGTTAACCACACTTGACTATCCGCCTCATGTTAACTCTCTCCAGGGTATGTGTACGCCACCCGCGATGTCAACCATGTCAATTAAGCTGGATTCATATGGAAGGATATCCAATGGCGATGATGATTCAGTTAAACGCTTCGTTTCCAGCGGAATACCCGTCATTGTAGAGTACAATCCGGCCACGTTCGGGTTCATGCACTACAGCAGTGGAGTCTATGTGCCGCCAGCAAAGGCCAAGGCCAATAGTTCTCAGTTTCTGGTTGTGGTCGGTTATGGCCATGATACAGACACTAAATTGGACTATTGGCTGTGCCTCAATTCGTTTGGACCCGACTGGGGAGAAAAAGGCTTTATCAGAATAGTACGCAGTGACAAGCAACCTATTGCAAAGAGAGCAATTTTCCCAAATAGCATTGGACCCTGAACGTTGAGTTCTCGACAAGAATATATATAAATCAAGATAGTATGTTAATAAATCGTTTGTTTCCCCTTGTTAAGTATAAGCTAAAGGGTTCAATATAGTATATGTAACACTAAATCATAGTTAACATTGGTTTGTTTTGTTTTTATTGATTACATCATGTACGACTGCATAAGTTGAGAAAGTAGCAACAAGTTTTGTTGTTGTTTTGTGAAAGTTTATAACTTTTGTATCATCTTTATATTCAATTTTGTATTTAGTTTATTTATTGATTTTTCATCTACAAGCGGAGCTTTACAGACTTAAACGCTAAAAATTAACAAGTTCACATAATTTTTGTAAATTGTTGTTTGGATTTGTTCTTTTTGCTTTTTGCTTTTCGCTTTTTGCTTTTCCATTTCAATTTTATTTGTAATTCATTTTTGTTTTTGAATATATATTGGTTGGGTTTGCATAGAAACTCATAAACCAAATATAAAGTATTATAATTTTCACGACTCAGCCAGCGCAGACAAAACACATTTGATTTTTTTCTTTTTTATTAATAATTATTATGCAACTGTGTGTTCTTTTGTTTAACAATTCATATTTTTGTTTTTACCGTGTTAGACGTTTTCATTTTATACTCGTTATTAGTGTTGGTTTTTTCTTGACGTTCGAAACGAATTTTATGACTATCATGTATGTAGTATGTATTATTTATTTATTATTTTTTCTGATCATATATTATGCTAAATTATTTGTTTAAAATATTTTAGTTTGTGTTTGCATTGTAGTTAGCGTCATGTGTACTTGAATAAACATTTATGTTGTGTAGTTTCTCTTTAGTTTTACCCCAGAATCTCGTTACTCATAAAGCAAAGCTCTGTGATATGATTCACGATGCCACTTGTTTTTTATTTTTACATACATATATAGTAAGTACTTTATTTTCTTTCTTTTGTTTATTAACTTTTCCTTGTCTGCTCTTGTCTCATTGTGAAGGATGTAGTAATTTATCGGTATTAAATAATATTTTGCCTGTTATTTTATTTTATGCATACTAAACACACATTGCTTTTTTTGTTTAAATGAATTTTCATAATTTATACCATTCTCTTATTATTGTTTAAAGTGTTAACTAAATGTTATGTGAGACAATATTAATGTTCATTTACTTTTTATTTGATTTCTCAATAATTTTCGTATTAATTTAAGTTTACCTACATATTCTCACAATGTAGTTGTTTTTAGCTTTCAATAGAATCATATTTAACTAAATAAATATCATTTGTATGTGTATTTTGATATATATTTAATAAAATTTGTTGTCTACACACAGTTAATGTGTTAAAATGTATTTGGTTTTTGGTTTTTTCAATGAGTTGGCTAGTGGTTGTTGTTGTTGTTGAGTTAATAATGTTTTTTGATGACTGTACCTCCGTGTAAGTGTTTATTTATTTTGTTGTTGTTGATTTGTGCCTATCAACTTGCCAAATACATATATATGTTTACTAAAGGCAGATGCGCTTCAAGAAATTATAAATGTTTAACAAAAAATTAATAAAAATATATTCCAAAGATTATCTACACAATGTAATTAAATATTCTTGTTGTTTAGGAAGATTTTTGAGGCTTATTTATTTGTCTTTTTTTTTTTTTAATTTTTATCCTTTTTTTGTTTTTATTTTATGTTTAGTTGTACGAAGCTTAAAGTGGACAAAATATAATTTTTCGTAGTTTTATAATCTATTAATGAATATTTTATTTGTTTTGTTAAAAGTTTTCGGCTCTTTATACATTCATACATATATGCTATGTTTTCTTTTTGCTATCGCATTTAGTTGAATTATAACTTTTATTTGAATTTTTTTTGCAATGAATTATAATTGTTTTGTTTTGTATTTTTTTTATTGGATGATTTTGAGTCCTAGTTACTTTAAATACTATTCTCTATTAACGTTCTCATTTGAGTTAATTTTTAAATCTCATATACCTTTTAGGGTTCTTCTGTTATATATCTGTAAATATCGCGTCTTAGTAGTTGAAAATATATTCGCACTTTTAATTATTTCACTGTAATGAAATATTTTAAAATCATTGGAAAATGTGTTGAACATTTAATTTTCTGGACAATCAAATAATTATCATCTTCCAATTTAGGATAATAATATAAATGATGTTAAGCGTGTTTTTGTTGGTTGGACATGAATAAATTTTTATTTTTTTTTTCTAGGCGGAGATGTTTACTGGCAGTTTTTTGTTTATTTAGTTTTTTTTTTCTTGGAAAAACATGTTTTAAAAATTAATATTGAAGTAATATGATCTTATTAAATACAAACAATAGTACAATTGATTTTACCGCCCAAAATATTTGTTTTTTTTTTTCAATTTCATTATTTAAGGTACTTTTCAATATATTTCTTTTATTTTATGAGCCCAACAAACTATATGTTTTATTATTATTATTATTGTTATTATTATTAATATTCTCACTTATTACGCGCTTACGAAAAATGTGTATAAATAATTAACTTAAACTGGTCAGCTAAGTAAGTTTGCCATATTCAAAAATCTAATAAAATGTCGAAAAGTAAAACTTTATAGTTAAGAAATAAGAATAAAAAAGAAATTATAAAAACAATAGAAAGGAAATGCAATACGAGTATATTTATGAGCTGTGAACTCCTATGCTCTGTCTTGTCATGAACAGCGATAGTCCTGCGGCCAACGCAAGGATCAGCGGCATCTGCGATGTGGCACCGATAACGGCTCCGTTGCACATTTCCTTGGTGCAGGCGCAGTAGGTGGCAGACACGTCGTGGGTTCCCGAGCGCCTTATGCACTCCTTGTCGGTACGTTCATCGGGAATATAACCACAGCCACGGACGATGCGAGTTTTGCCGTAAACTGCAAGTTATATTTGATTAGTACAAGAGTAGAAATGGGAATAGTTCAAAGTGAACTACTTGAGTACAATTCTATTCCCAATTAATTTCCTGCGTATTCTCCACAGAATTTCCCTTTTTCCTTAATATAATATTTCCTATAATATATCCCTTTTGTTTCTACGAATACATACTTGCGGAAATTAAAATAGGTCATTCTAAACCAGTCGGAAAGGTTACAGTCTATGTCGACTATGAGAGACCCTTTACGTATTCTTGTAAATGGAAATAAGAGTAACACTAATAGTTCCCCATAACGCTTTGTAACGTCAATATGCTCGTCTACTTCCTTTGGCCCGACACTGAGTAATATTGAGTTTTGAATAACTTCCGAGTTTATTATCCGATCTTGATGAAATTTTCAGGTTATTTTCAGGAATTGGCTTATGGGATTTTACAAATTTTGTTTTCGATTCTTGGGGGCGAAAGGGGGCGTGGCAAAATTCTAAAATAAACTTGACCTTAGCTCTTATAGTCTCTGAGATCTAGGTGTTCATACAGCAGGACAGGCGGACAGACGGACGGACAGACGGACGGACAGACGGACGGACAGACGGACGGACGGACAGACGGACGGACGGACAGACGGACGGACGGACAGACGGACGGACGGACAGAGAGACGGACGGACAGACGGACATGGGTATATCGACTCGGCTGGTGATGCTGATCAAGAATATATATACTTTATGAGGTCTGCTGGACTTTCTTCGTCCTGCACATTTTGACAAACTTAATAGACCCTCTTTACTTTTTTAAAGTAAAGGATCTAAAAAAGTATAATAAATCAAATAAATTACTAACAATATATGTGATAATGAAACATTGCTGCCTAAACATTTATTTTTTTAATAAACTTTATGTTTTAAATAAATTTAATGTTATTACTTTGTATAAGTATGGACTAGGCAAAAATTATCGTTTCTTTAAGCTAGTGCTCAAAAATGTCATTGCAGACTAACAATTCTATTGTTTAGAGTTCGGTACAAATAAGTAAATAAATTTATCGTTTGTTGACTGAATTTCATCCGTAAAATCTTGGAAAGAGTGAAAAGGTAAATTCTGCCAAAAATAAAAGCCGGAACAGGCCTGATTTTTTAACTATAGTTATAGTTACAGTTACATTTATCAATAGATACTTGTTCCACAATTGTACATATTAATAATATTTATCAGGATGCACTTACTCTTCTGCACAGTCTTGCGGCACAGCATGGGCTTGTATTTGTCCTTGAGATGCTCCAATGGCTCCTGTTTGCTGCAGTTCACCTCACCAATGGAGTAGGGCTCGAATGGATCTCCGCAACGGGGATCGAACTCACTGTTGCAGTCGTAACACATTAGGGCAGTGGATACTATAAGCAGGAAGTGAATTATTATTCAGATTACCTTAAATGTGTGAAGACAAAATGCAACCCAGTTTTCTTTTTTTTATTGCGTAAACTTTTCCGCTTACCTTGTATGCAGCAAAGTATGCCTAGCAACAACATAACTTTTTCCATAAAAGGCGACATGTTTAAGCTTTTCCTTTTGTTGTTTTGTTTTCACTTGTATTGCTGGTGTTTATTAATATTAAATTGTCACTAAAAGCTCTTCCAATTTTTAATTATTTAGATTTTTTGTGTTAAATTAGCATGCTGAAAAAAATAAACGACAAATATGCATTAGTCAATGAATCAATGCATTTTAAATTTATTTTCTTAATAAGTATGCTTGTAGTTGTTAAATAAATATAAATATTATATATTTGGCTATTTATTTTGTGTCTATCCTAATTTTATTTATTGTCATTTAAACCTAAAATAACTTTAATAAAATATCTAGCGTTTAAAAAAAGTGAAAACCAAATAGGAAAACAAAAAATTGCAATGAGGGCAGTAAAATCTCTCAATACCATGTAAAACTGCAGTTACAAGGGAAAGGGAGTTTGAATGCAGAATAAGAGAGAGAGAGAGAGGGAGAGAGAGAGAGAAAGTTGTTGGCCCAACTGAGAGCAAGAGTAAGCTGACGAGCTGCGAGACAAAAAACACACGACCCAGTTGGAAGTCCACAATTTTGTGGATCATAAGTGTCAGAGTGAGTGTGCTGTAATTTTCACTCAATGTTTGAGTCATTGTCCACAACTCAAAAATCAGCACAAGCCAAACGGCCGCTTTATGTTGGCCACTTAATTGGATTGCAATGATTGCTGTTGGTGTTGGTAAGAGTACTTCTGCTTTTATGTATAGTATGTTGACTGTGTGTCATCCACACTGGGGCAGCCAATTGTTTGAAATTGATTTTCCCACTGAGCAGCAGTTGTACATTGTATAATATCGTTGGGGGCTAGAGGTAGTAGTAGAAGATGGTTAATGAACGAGCTCACAGCTAACATACTACAACCGGGGACGGAGTCCGTAAGAATAAGCTAAGCAGTTCATGTCAATGGGCCCTATTATGTGGCTCTAATGGCTCGTTGTAGATGATGGTATGGTAACTTGATGTAATTTATAATTATAACACTGTAGATACTGTTAACTTCTTGAAATTCGAGCCATTTTACTGACAAGCGTATCTCTGAGAGTTGTTTAACTTTTCCAGTAAGGAGGTTTTTATTTAAAAAGAAACTTTTCATATATTATCTATATTTAAAAGTGGTTATTCTTGTTTTTTTTTTTTTTTTTTTTTTTTTTTTTTTTTTAAATTAATAATAAACTAGTATTCAAATAAATTCTAAATATAAATAAAAATAATTTAAAATTAGAATAACAAAATAGTTAAAATTATGTAAAGTTTAAACAAAAATAGAAATATATAAACTAAGCATAATAATCGAAATGTGATACGGTTTAATTACATTTATTCATTGTGACTAGTGCAATATTTTTTAAGGGAATAATTGTAATAATGTAAAATTTAAATGGAATAAAATGTTATGCCTTAATTTAGCAACATTTTATATTAATATAAATGCATATAAAATGCTGGAAAGACGCTCCACTAACTCATTCCGTTGAAAGTGAAATTACAAACCGCTCTAAACGAGCTAGCCAATTATCCAACTACAAGTATGTGTGGTTTTAAGCAGAGGGTGCAAAGAGCCCTTCTGAGATCGAAGGGAAACAAAGATGTCAGTCTGAGGCAATCACCATTTAGCATGCCACAAAGCTCAATGCACCAACGGAATCCATAGGAAGCACATTCAGCATGCACTTTGTGGCAGCAACACTTGAGTCACTCACTTCAGTCCGACATTATCAGGGAGGAAGGAGAAAATGCATCGAGTGCTGCTCAGTTAAGATTTGGGTCTTTGGTACAGAGGGCTGAAGGAGATGGGCAAAATACACAAAAAAAAACTGAGGCAATCAATAAGGCAGCCAAGGGGCCGTTGTCATGTCAAGCCGTCAATCACAAAACTGTGCTACTTCCAGGGATCAGAAATAGTAGTGATGAGTTTAATAAAAAGAAACCTGAAGGGATACATCTCAGATATAAATCCTGGAAACAGGAAACCTTTTTATTTTATTATAAAAATGTAAAAATAACATTTACTTTAATGATGTTTAAATAAAGATTGACATTTATATATGATTTTATAATTTATATATCTAGATAAAGGAGTTGCTTGTTAATTGTTCGATAATAAACAGCGAATAATTTGTATTGTATAATTTAATGTTATACAAATTATAACCACTGTCTACTTCTATGAGATACTCGTTTTATTTGTACTTTTGTTTCTACTTATGACTCTTTGACATGCTCAGCATGTCGAGTGTAAATTATATATATAAATCCTTTGTATATATATTGAAATTCTTGCCAACGATGTGTCATTTTTATTTTGAACCAGTTTGCTTGCTGCATGCAACACTGTGTGTGGGCGAAAGACGTAACTCGGAGACTGGGACTGGGAAAATTCAATAACTGACCTAGTTCAGTTCCTATGTAGCTATCCATGCCATGTGTCTCCGTTTACAAACTTTTTTTGGCAGTTTCTATGTGGAAATGTCTTTCCCTTCTATTTTTTATTGTTTTATTTTCTTATCTTTCTTTTTTTTTGAAAGGCAACTTCTGCTGGGACTTATGTAATAGTAATACTAGTAACACACCCGATTAACATAGAGGAAAAGCAAATGCCAGCGAAGGTTTCAGTTTTTGTTCTTTTGGTTTTACGGCAAATATCGATTTAGCTATTAAAAAAAAAAGTAGGTAGGACTGGTAAACCAGGTGGCTAAAGACATGCAAAGGGGTGGCTGTTGTTGTTATTGTTGTTATTATGGTGACTGGGTGGGATGACTGATGGCATGGGTGTGGAAAGCGAACAGTTAGAGTAGATATTAGCAACCATGTTGTATAACATGAAAAAATGAGACTGTTTGTAATAGTTTTCCCTTTTTTTTGGTTTGGTTCATGAGTCTGTACTGTATTCCATTTTCATATTCATTGTTTTCAATTATTAAATAATAATTTATATTTAACCATCACTTTGTAAAACTTATATAAATATTTGAATAATATACATATATATATATTAAATGTATTGCTTTAATAATTTTGTACATTTATTTAATTGTTTTATTATTATTTCAGCTTTATTTTTCATTGTTTTTTCTGTTCGCTAATAGCTGAAACTGTTTTGTAATCACGTTTGCACTTTTATTTTCACGTTTCTTTTGGGCTTTGCACAGTTATATAATATAGTTCATTTTAGATCAAAATGTAGTTTATGGTCTATATATATTTAAATAAGAACCTTTTAATAAAAACTTTTCTTTTATTTTCTTTTCTATTTTTTTTTTTTTTTTTTGTATATTTACATAAGAGAGGAAAATTATTTTTCGAATCGGACAACTTGGCGTCGTTGCGAATTTCTTTCAATTGAAAAGGACCGTTGAATGAACGAGCGAATGCCGAGAAAATGCCTATTGAAGCTGATTCCAAGTGGAAATGGAAGCGAAAACGAACGAAAGCGAAAAGCAGGCGAAAAGGGCTCAGTGGGTGGCTGTTGTGGGTGGTTTTGCTTCGTTTTGAGCGTAAATTCGTGCACAAGGCAAGGACGAAGCACAAAGTCAAAGCGCAGCGAGTTAAAAATACAAGAGAGTCGCCGTAACAAAGAGCGCCAGATAGCGAGAAGAAGAGAACGCGACCCAAAAGGACATGGCAAAAAAGAAACTAGTTTAATCGATAGCAAATTCCACACGAACATTCAACGGCATTATCTAACATGAATAATTGTCAGTGGTTTATTAAGAGTTTTCTTTTTATTTTGTTAATGCAAATTTGAACATATTTAATTGTTAATATTAACTATCGACTATGGGAAACACTGGCACAATTGTTTTTGTTTTATTATATACTATTTATTCTTTACATTTGATTCACCGATTACGCGACACAAAACGTTGCAACCCCAAAAACGACAATTTTCCTTCTGAGCGGCTCTGCAAATTTTGCAGCTGTCAGAAAAGCCGTCAACGGGTAGAAACGGCCGGCGAGATTTAAGAGGTAACAATTCTCTGAGCGTGCGCACAGTGTTGTCAAAATTTCAAGGGCTAAAATAGCTAATTTCATTCAAAAGAAACTAGCTACAAATAGCTAAGGAAATTATTAAAGAAACCTTAAAAATGTTTCAGATGGTTCGCAGCCCAAAGCAAGTTTTCAACATTAAGATATATTTATATTTATATATATATTCTATATTACGAACTTCCTCAATTATACAATTTTCGTTTTTCCTTAATATATATTATCTTCAGTATATTTAAGCAAAATTATCAAGGCAAAACATTTTCTTAAATAGCCAGATTTCAAGCAAAAATCATTATTTCAATTAGAAATATGAATATATATACTTTATGGGGTTTGCCAGACTTTCGTTTACCAGTTACGCACATTTTTTGCCAAACTTAATAGACCACTGGCTACCACTGATCTAAAAAGCTAAGCCCAGCTATAAAATAGCTAACATGGCAGCACTGTTGAGCACTAAACAAAGCACAATTGTGGTAACATTTGTGCTGGACAAATTCAAATATTTAAACGGCGCTTAAAGAAGTGTTTCTTTTAAAATGGTCCCATCATTTTGAAGTGAATTCACAGCTTGCAGTCTTCAGATTTATGTAATTCCAATTTAGTCGTTGAGGGCCGACATAATCTTAGACCAAAATAGTTGCACCTGAGGATCGTGCATTAAAGCTCGCTTCTTTCTGCTTAACACGCTGTTTAGTATGTCTGCATTCTTACAGCGATCTCGGCTTAAGTTTTTCGATTCTCCGATTTCGGACGAGGCCTCGAGATCTGCGGACTCGTCGAATGTCTCCAAATCCGCCGTTTGTGCTGCAGATATACATATGAATTTGTTAGTAAGAGTTTGAGAGCAAGTGATTAAATCTCCAGTCACCTTTCTTGCATTTGTTGCTCTCCGTTTTAACTTTTTCGACTCGCTTCTGATAAGGTTTCCTTGATTTTTGGGCTTCCTTGGATTGCGATAATGTTGCCTTGCAACGTTTGTTGTTTGTGGGCGTGGCAATGTCATTGTGCGCCACTTCTGGAGTTTCCTGCTGCAGGCGTCGCTTCACGTGCAGATTAAGACGTTCCTTGATGTTGGACTTTTCCGGCGTGCCTGGAGGTTCCAATTTAATCACTTGTAGATTTTCGGGTAAATCGGCCATCGCACATATGTTTACTTGTTATTAAAAACTGCGATCTGGCAACTAGAGTTGTTATTAAATGTCAGTATATCGATATATCGATACATATTTTAAGCGATGTTCTTACTGACGATAATATTAATATCAATATTATTTTTAGTACAATAATTTTACGTTCTTTTTAACTTCGTCCACATTTTTTTTTACAATTTAATTTAATTTAGTTAATATGTTGTCAAAAATACCAAGTAAAAATAATCATTTTTTCATATCGAAGCATTATCGATATTGTTATTTTTAAAAATATCAACGCACGTATTGGCAACGCCATGTGCAGGACGTTCTGTGCCTGTGAGGTTGAGTTTATCTCGCATTTGACGTCACACATACCACGTTTCCTGACTGCTTTAACAAAAATTTAAAGCGACTTAAAAAAGTAACGGCTGGTTTCAAAAACAAGATTTGCTTAAACACTCTTTACATTAAGCCATTGTATAAACAAGATAAAGAGCACTAAATAAATAGTAATATTAAAATCTAAAACGTGCAATGGGGAATAGATGGGATTTCTTAAAGGCAATTTGTTTTTTGCTAATAGCTAAATATTCACTCAATATTTATTCATCACTTTTTGCCTTATTCAGATCCTATTAGATCTACTTTCTCTACCACACCTGCTGCAGTGATTTCATGCGCTTGACCTTGATCTGCTCATTAAATCAATAATAATATAGACAAAAGAACAATTGAAGGACATATGTTTGCTACATTAGCTACATTTTCTCGCAATATTTATTCAACACTTTTCGCCTTATTCATAGTTGTAGATCTAAACTCCGCACCACATCTGCAGGGTTTTACATCTACTTTCTGTACCACATCTGCAGGGTTTTCATGCGCTTGACCTTCTTCTGCAGCTGCAGGACGCCGTACATAAGCGCCTCCGCTGTGGGCGGGCAGCCGGGCACGTAGATGTCGACGGGGATGATACGATCGCAGCCGCGCACCACAGAGTACGAATAGTGATAGTAGCCACCGCCGTTGGCGCAGCTTCCCATGGAGATAACCCAACGAGGTTCGGGCATCTGATCGTAAACCTTGCGCAGAGCCGGCGCCATCTTATTGGTCAGCGTGCCCGCCACAATGATGACGTCCGCTTGGCGGGGAGATGCGCGGAACACAACGCCGTAGCGATCCATGTCGTATCTGAAATAAATATCGATTAATACGTGCATTTTGTGCAATTGCGTTTAATTACCGTGGAGCTGCAATGTGCATCATTTCCACGGCGCAACAGGCCAGACCGAATGTCAGCGGCCAAATGGATCCCTTGCGTCCCCAATTGAGCAGATCGTCCAATCGCGCCAGCGACCACTCAGCCATGCTCGCCTGCTTGGTGCCGAAGGGTGAGTATCCCTTCTTTGGCAGAGTATCTTTGGAGTCGACGACGGGCATCGTTTGCTGCTGGCGTGCCAGCAAAGTGCTCAGCGAGCCGCCGAAAGCGACTTTGGCGCTCGACGCACTTGCTGTGTTTCTGCTGGCATTTAGTAGTTTCGCAAACGTTGGTCCAGCAACTTGTCGCAACATTTTGTCGTTTTTTTATTTGTCGTATTCTTTTATGTAATTTGCAAAACGAACCAGGGCTGACTGAAAAGTGCTTCTTCTTTAAAAAACGTAAACAACAAGTTCAGGTCAGAGTGACCAGCTGTTATTATTTGCGGCTCATCGTGTATTAGAGTTACCGTTTATTTTTGGTATTATATCGCATTATTTCGTTATCGGTCCACCATATTGAATTTGTATGCCAAATATCTGGCAGCACTGTTCATACGTTTTCTTCTAACTGGCGACATCGACGGTTCCATGCAAAATTACTAAATAAACGTAATTAAAGTGCTTATAACCATATAAAAATGTTTAAAAAGTGCAAATAAATGAACAATCCAGCAAGTTATCAATAATTCATCGCTGTAAATACGTAAGAAGTAGGAGAAATCTGCATCTGAAAAGTAGCAGCTAACAAATATAAAATTTTCGCTTGTCTCGCGTCGTCTACAGCAAAAGTTTTTTACATTGATATTGGTATTGGTGAGCGAGCAGGCACCCCAATACAAATACTGCGTGCGTGTGAGAGAGATAAAGGTGCTCCACTGGCAGTGGGCAGAGAGAGCATAGAGTTTTGTGTGTTTTTCCAGTGTGTACATACCCATGTCAAGTCGACGCAGGCAAAGGACCCATTAACAGATTTGTATTGAGTTATGAGTGTCGCTGCAATGACTATGGACGATCAAAGACCCTTGATGAACAGTTACGATAAAATGTCTACAAAGTATGATCACAATTTGCACATGATCAGCAGCAGCGGCGGCGTGGGTGGTGGTGTTGTTGGAGGTGCTGGGGTTAATCCTGGTATCGGGGTTGGTGGTAATAGCGGCCCCTCTGGTCCGGCATCCCCGACACCTTCCGGCTCCGAGGAGCTGCCGACTTCGCAGCAACAGCATCATCATCACCATCATCATCATCATTCGACTTCATCTCAAGCGCAACAAACACAGGAAAAACAACAACAACTACAACCGCAGCATAGACACCACCATCACCAACAACAACAGCAGCAGCAGCAACAGCAACAACAACAGCAAGAACACGATGCCGCTGTTGCCGAAGCTGCCGCCGCAGCCGAACAACGACGATTGCTCGAAGGTATAAAATTATTATTTATGAAAACATGCAAAACAAATTAGAAACATATTATATATACATACTATATAATATAGTATACCTGCAAACAATCCACCACAACAACAAAAATCAGTGTATATTTGTGTAAACTTTATAATTTCCTTAGTTTCGTTTTTTTTCTTCGTACAATATGTGTCTAAGGAGTGTGAAATAAGTAAAGATTGCATTTTATGTTAGTTATTTCACAAACCTTTCGCATATAAGAAGATAGAGTAATGTCTATAGGGTTTACAGCCTACGTTTGAGTTTTTGTGCAAATATGAGTTATGAAAAACACTAAAAAGAACTCCACGTGTGCCTTGTTATTGGTTTTTACAAGATCGAACTCGAATTGAAGCGAACACTCGTTGAAACATTTAGAATTTGGCGTTTTGATTAGTTCTTAAGCTATTTTTTCAACACAGCTAATAAAAAAGAAAAGTGCATAATTAAAAATGTGAGTGTAAATTGAACTATATAAATTATAATTTAAATAATATGCAAAAAATAAATAAAAATAAATCCGATCAAAGATCATGATGATCATTCTAAGTGTTGTGCAAAGAACAGTTGTAATAATAAAATGAAAATAAAATAAATATAAATATATATAGATATAAATATCTATATATTAAAATAAACTGCATAAATAAGAAAAGTGTAACAAGTGTTAATAATAAATGCGAAAAGCCTTTAGATTAATCAAATTTCTCTACTTCGTTTCTGTGCTACGTCTTTATCGTCATCGTCATCATCTTCGCCTTGAGAGTTTCTACCGTCGTGTGTACAGTTTGCGTTTTGGCCACATTTGTTGCCAACGTTGCTCAAGTTGTCTACGTGCCCGCATTCGTAACTGAGCCCCTGAGAGAGCGCGCGCGCCTTTTCCTTTCTCATTCTGTTTTTATCTTTCTATCTGTTGGCCCCACATTCTCTTTTGTTAAGCTAAATAATGTTTATGCGTCTTCTATTGGCCCAGAGTCACAATATAAATAAATAATCACATATATAAACGTTAAAGCGAGTGCAAAATAATGTAAAATATATTTATAAAATATATATATATATATATATATAAGTTGATCAAATTATATAAATTTAATATTATACAGTTTTGGTGTTATTAAAATAAATAAATAAAAAAAGAAGCCAAGAACTTTGCCAGTGTTTATTTTAAATGCAAATCATGGCCCAAAATGAACTTAAAGTCCAATAATACAAATTATTAATATTTAAATATAAATAAATACAAATCGCGTGCTTAATTTTCTGTGTTCGTATTCGTGTGTGTGTGAATTAGGTTTTTATTGTTATCAGCATTGAGATAATTACCTAAGATAATTTTACTTAAACAAATACATTCAAAACATAATTTTATAGATATTTTAATAGCGATATTGTATAAATTATCAAATAATACTTACAACTGCTGATTGATAATAATCCTTATTAATATTTATAATTTCCCTTCTATAAATTTCCCTTCTATAAATTTCCCTTCTCTAAATTTCCCTTCTCTTAATGTTTAATATTTGAAAATACCCTAATTACGATATAGGTCAAACATTTAGATCTAAACACACACATACATATTAACAAAACTCGGTTTGTTTGCGTACACAGCATTAACAAAAAGAAATTAAAACGTAATTACCAAATTAAATTGCAAAACGCATAAATAAATACGTAAACAAGTATAATTACTTATGTATATAAATAATTTGTGTGTTTGCACAACAAGAAAGTAAGTCGATGAACTTTTGTTATGAGAGTGCGCTTATTTATGAGCGTACGAAAGAGAGAGAGAGAGAGAAAGAGTGTTCGAAAATGCCAAATAATGTTTGATGATGTTGTTGTATGAGCTTTATTTAAAAGAAGCTAAGTGCGCGCGTCGAGTTTTTTGCAAGTGTTTTTCAAAATATTTTTCAGTTTTGTCACAAAAATTTCAAATCGTTTGTTGTTTTCACAGTGTGTCTTCCATAAAAGCAAGCAAAATGAAAATGTAAATGCAAATTAAGAAAGCAAAGTTAAAGTGCAAGCCAGTGTTGAGAAAATGTTGAGGCAAAATCAAGAGAAGCAAGCAAAGATTATTGCAAGTAAAAAAAACGTGTGCGAGTGCAAGGTTCGTGACAACAACAAATCCGGCGTCGAGAGAGGCCCAACAAAATGGCAATGGCAACAACAACGCTATCAACGGTATCAGCAACAACAGCAACTACAAGCACAGCAACAAGATCGCCACAACAACGTACAAAAATGTCACGAACTAACACGAATGATTGCAACGCATTGGTATGAATTCGTATTAAGTTCATTAAAAACAAATTTAAGAAAAAAAATAAATATGTATCTACGTACAGACCACAACTACAACCCAATATATTTAGATCACACGAAAGTTGTGCAACTTTTTTGACCTTTAAGAACTTGTATATTTGAAATCGTGCTTTTGCGGCGTTGCGATGCTTTTTACTCTTCTCGATCGATTACCGATCTTGCCTTCTCCTCTGGCTGGGCCGTATATTAATACTCTTTCCTATGTCTTGTTTTACTTTACTCCTCCGACATGGTCCCGCCCCTCCAGATGAAATTGAAAATCTCAAGGTGGAGCAATCGCGTCTCGGATTGCAATGCGCCGATGCCCAGCGACGTGAGAAGATTCTCATGCGGCGTCTGGCTAACAAGGAGCAAGAGTTTCAGGATTATGTGGTAAGCAGCGGGTTTATTAGATATGTTTATTAACCTATCGTCAACTAAGAGCAGTCGTTAAAAATAATATTAACACCTAAAACTATTTGTTTTATTTAAACAAGTTTATAAATTATAATAAAGTAATCATAGAATAATCAAATATTATGTTACCAATTCTGGAGTATATTTTATATATAATTATGTTATATTTAAATATTTTATAATGTTTTTAAATTCACAAGTTTTCAAATTAATAATAAAATTTAATCAATAACATTCAAAAATGTGATTAAGAAGACTAACAAATAAATTTCTTAATTAAATATTATGATTATTATTGAATATTAAACTTAAAAGCCGAGATTAAAACTTAATAATATATTTTTTAATGTTTTTTTTACATTAAAATTAACTTAAGGAAAAAATTAGTTAATAATCCCGAAGACTGTAATATTACTTTATTTTTATATTAACTTATATTATTTTATACTAAATTATATTATCTTATATTAAAATATATTATATTTTATTTTATTATGTCATATTTTTTTTCGATTATCATATTATATTATATTATATTATATTATATTATATTATATTATATTATATTATATTATATTATATTATATTATATTATATTATATTATATTATATTATATTATATTATATTATATTATATTATATTATATTATATTTTATTATATTATATTATATTACATTGTATTACTTTATCTTATATTTTACTATAGTATATTATATTAAATTATATTACATTATAACCTCAACAGAGCCAAATTGCTGAATACAAGGCACAACAGGCACCTACAGCCTTGGCCCTTCGCACTGCTCTACTTGATCCGGCTGTCAATTTACTGTTTGAGCGTCTCAAAAAGGAACTTAAGGCCACCAAGTCCAAGCTAGAAGAGACACAAAACGAGCTATCTGCCTGGAAGTTTACACCAGATTCAAATACAGGAAAGCGTCTGATGGCAAAGTGTCGTTTGTTGTACCAGGAGAACGAAGAGTTGGGCAAAATGACATCGAATGGACGCTTGGCGAAACTGGAGTCTGAATTGGCCATGCAAAAGAGCTTCAGTGAGGAAGTAAAGAAATCGCAATCAGGTGTGTAGTTAAATGTATACTCAATATACCCTTGCAGAGGGCATTAATATATATAATGCATCAAATAAGTCATATCAAGACATCATATAAAGATGAATATATATCCATTAATAGCCATATTCGGTTGTCTGTCTGTTTCCAAGCTAATTAGTTCATTCGTTTTACGGCTATCTGGCTGAAAATTGCCACAGATCCCTCAATAAATCCCACAGTTTATAAATTTGGTTATGTCTCGTTCTGTATCTAGTATTGTTTTACATACTGTCAAAGTTTAGCTAAGATCGGTTTACTACATCACATAGCTGTCATAGGAAAGATTGGTCAAAAACTTAAGTTTAGTATGATAATGATTGTTATCTCTCCATATTTTTCAATCAAACTCACAGATTGTGTATTTGGTTTTGTTTTATGTATTCTGATCAAATTTGGTTGAAATCTGACAACCATATAATAAAGCTGTCATAGGAACGATCAGTTTAAAATTGAATACAGGACTCTGCAAGTGTGGATTTGAATGTTGCACGTGCCCCTCACTGACCGGTTTGTTTTTTTTTTCTTCTATATATGTGCAGAGCTTGATGACTTTCTGCAGGAGCTGGATGAGGATGTCGAAGGCATGCAGAGCACTATATTATTTCTACAACAAGAGTTAAAGACAACACGCGATCGGATTCAGACGCTAGAGAAGGAAAACTCTCAGCTGCGGCAAACGAACTCGACAAACAGTCCAAAGGAAACTATTGACAATGCGGCGACGACAACGACTGTGGTCACAAATGGCCAAGGTACCAGTAACAGCAACCAGTTCCAGCAACCCATTATCAGTAGTAAACTGGATACCATTGATGAGAATGCCTGTCTGGAAACAACGACAACAACAGCAACATCAGCAACAACCAGCGTTGCCGACTTTTACAACGGCAACAAGAAAGACCAACCAACTATTACCCCAGAACTCATTTTGCCCGATGAAGGCAGCAACTGCAATGGTAGCAAAAATGGAGCTGCTGCGCGATTGGCGCGAAAACGTAACTACGAGGAGGAAAATGCTGCAGGTGTATGCGTTCAGGAGACGTCGGTGGTGCCGGCAATGAGGGAAATCAGTACGCCACGTATTCTGCCGCCTAAGAAGTCTAAGCTGCGTGGCATTGCAATAAGACGCAACTCCTCACAACTTGAGGATGAGCAACATATGGGTGTTGGGGCAGCAACGCCGCTTGTGCTGGACAATGCGGTGGCAAGTATGGCCAGTGAGGAGACAACTGCCGCAGCAACATCAGTTGCAGCAAATATCCTGGATCAAACGGCACCAGTTGCAGCAGAAGATATACGGGAAGTGGCACCGACGAATGCTGCGGCAGCACCAGCTCGCATTCTGACACGACGTCGCTCCGTTCGCATGCAACAGAATGGTGCAAGTGGCATTGACTACTGAGCCAGCAGACTTTTTAAAAAAGCGTGCTAATATGTATTTATGGTATCAGACGTTTACGGAGTTTTTTTTTTTTAATTTGACACATGCATAATACTAATCGTTAATTTTTGACGTTTATTTTGTGAATTGAGATTCAAGAGAGACTTGCTGTTTTTTTATTATATAAATTTATAATAAAAACATATATATTTTTTCATTTTACACATTTGTACTGTACAATACGATTATAGTTTTGTTTATGCCACACACATACATATACATAGACTTCTATAAATGTGTAGTATACCATTTTAAAACAATTTTGAACACTTTGTAATCTTGACAGGTAATAACATTAACCTCTATCAAACTTATACAATTTATACATTTATTTTAAATGGAACTTGAAAGCTAATAACGTCGAACCCTAGCCGACGTCTAGCTGAATTATCGTTTAATTATTAGTTTAAGTCATTTTTTGTAATACAAGCAAGTTGTATCAAATATTACAACTTATGTTAAAATAAATTGTTAAGCATAAAGAAAATTGAAATGATCAACTTTTACTTGCCTACTTCTTTATTGAATGGTACAGGAGTAATTTCTGCATACATAGCTCAACCAGATCCAAATGTGGTAATTTGGCATCTACTTTTAATGAATCAGCAAAGATGTTTGTATTTTTTAAGAATAAATAAAACATGTAATATATTCACATTTAATTAAGCAATGCACACAAGTGTAGAAGGTAGAGATATAGTATAATAATATAGAGTGACATAAGTGATACATTAGTTATACAGTATACATGTTACAGTTGGCCAGAAGGCTAACTTAATAAATGTAAACTGGAAATAAATATTTATTAAGTAGAAAGAACGCAATTTGTGTCCAGGAATTCATTTAAAGTTTTATCAAAGTCCTGTAGGAATTGTAGACCATCGCTGTTCGTCTGATTAGCACTTGTCTTCAGAACATGGCACACTTCATGCGGCGACACCTTACTCATCAGATCCAGGACGGCGTTACCATAACCGTTTACAAGGGAGTGGCATGGTTCGCGAATAAAGTTGGGCAGGTAATCGCAGGCGAACAGGATGCTGTGTACGAATTGATCCCGTTTGGCTTTGGTATCCACTGTTGACTTAAACCGGGCTATCAGAAGTTCGCAGATGATGCAGAGAGGTCCTTCCTGAGGATCCATTGGTTCCTCAAGCTGATCATCGCTGACAAGTATCTCCCAAAATGCGCAGATAGACTGGACGTCATTCAAATCGGAAAGCTCCTGCTCAGGCATACTCTCTTCGACATCAACTTACGAATAAAAACAATATTGTTAATTAAAATACCATTTACTGTGCTTAATACTTACAATCCTCTAGTGAAGTGGATTTTTTACACACGCCAATCATACTGCAGATGCGCTGAACTGCTACACGATTAACCATCAGGTCGACAATCTTATTCCCGTAGCGTTGAACCATTCTATCGCACCTACGCGACAATTTTCCTAGCTTGGAACACACTTTCTGCATGGCCCTCTGTATGCTGCCCCTATCTCCTTGATGCTTTGCCATATGCTGCAAAGTTTTCACCACTTTCTTGCAGATGAAGCATTTGGGTGATGCTGTAATCTCCACGTCAACGGCAACTCGATTATCCTGCTCCTCCGGCAGAGTTTCCTCAATTTCAACTAATGATAAATAGTTAACAGGAACTTTTAAGTATATATGTAGATTATATGTTAAGTAATACTTACCATCCTCTTCTAAGACAGATCTGCGGCACACCCCGATCATCTTGCATATCACATTCGGTGGCGTATGCTTTGTGATAAGATCGACAATTTGATCGGAATGTTTGTTCACCATTTCCTCGCACGCATGATGCAGTTTTCCCACCTTTTGGCAAACGTGGCCTAGAGCATTCCTGATTTCGTCTTTGCCGCCATGGCGTATCAAATGTTGCAGGGTCTTCATCGCCGTCTTGCAAATGCTACATTTGGGAACACCTTCGAAGTCAACATCGTCGGAAAGCTGAGGCTCAATCTCAACCTCATTATCCTGTTCCTCCAGCAGAGTTTCCTCAATTTCAACTAATGATTAATAAGAAAAAGGAACTGTTTAAAATATATCTGCAATATATGTTAAGTAATACTTACCATCCTCTTCTAAGACAGATCTGCGGCACACTCCGATCATCTTGCATATCACATTCGGTGGCGTATGCTTTGTGATAAGATCGACAATCTGATCGGAATGTTTGTTCACCATTTCCTCGCACGCATGATGCAGTTTTCCCACCTTTTGGCAAACGTGGCCAAGTGCATTTCTAATTTCGTCTTTGCCTCCATGGCGTATCAAATGCTGCAGGGTTTTCATCGCTGTCTTGCAAATGCTACATTTGGGAACACCTTCGAAGTCTACTTCGTCAGAAAGCTGAGGCTCAATCTCAACCTCATTGTCCTGTTCCTCCAGCAGAGTTTCATCGATTTCAACTAATGATGAATAAGAAAAAGGAACTGTTTAAAATATATCTGCAATATATGTTAAGTAATACTTACCATCGTCTTCTACGACAGATCTGCGGCACACTCCGATCATCTTGCATATCACATTCGGTGGCGTATGCTTTGTGATAAGATCGACAATCTGATCGGAATGTCTGTTCACCATTTCCTCGCACGCATGATGCAGTTTTCCCACCTTTTGGCAAACGTGGCCCAGAGCATTCCTGATTTCGTCTTTGCCTCCATGGCGTATCAAATGCTGCAGGGCTTTCATCGCTGTCTTGCAAATGCTACATTTGGGAACGCCTGTCGTGAGTTCTTCAATGACAGGCTGAGGCATCTCCAGTTCGAATTTATTGTTGTGTAATTCAGGTAGTATTTGTTCTTCTGGGGGAACCACTTCTATAAGGGTGACATAAAGAACTGATGAAGTTAAGTATGCTGTGTATATAAGTAATTGGATACTTACCATTTATTTCTTCTAGCAATAGGCACATGTTGAGCGTCATGCAAATTTTCAGATTTGCAGTATGCCTTCCTCTATCCTTTGTTAAATAATTGATGATCAGATCTTTGTGGTTTTCTATCATTTTATAACATTTATCCTTCATCTTCTGTCCGTCTACCGTAAGACATACGAGTTGCAAAGCCTTATTGAATTTACCGTCCCTAGCCAATATATGCAAAGACTTGAAGACACTTTTGCAGAGGAAACAATTTTCTGAATCTTTGGTCAGAGCATCCGTTATCAACTGAACATCCTCGCTGTATTCCATATTGTATGCTAATTCTTTATCTTCGTCTTCAATTTGTTGTGTGTATTCTGAATCAATTGTTTCGAATTCTATTGACTCGTGGCCAATGGGAAAACACATGCCAAGCATTGAGCAAATTACTCTAGGATTCCTCACAAATCGAATTACCCCATTGCCGTGCTTGTTCACGAAGTCGTGACACTTGTTTGCAACCTTTCCCAATTTGTTGCAGGCGCGATTCATAGCATTCTTAACCTTATCGTTGCTGGCGTGTTTTGAAATTATCTTTTTTACAACCCTAAATGCGGTTTTACACAATAAACATTGTGGCATCTGCGGTTCATCGTCGGATTCTAAAGACAATTGCACATCATTGCCGGAATCAATTAGGTTTACGTCTAGTTCACTTTTCTTGTGGCAGATTCCAATTAATAAGCAGATACTGTCGGTATTCAAATCGCTCTTCAGCATATTATAAATAACATGGGAATATTGATCCACAACTCCAAGACATTCGTTTTTAAAGCGACGCGTCAATATGCAAGAATCCGTCAACTTTTTCTTAAACTGGGCCTCTGAAATGTTTTTCATCAGTGACTCATGCAGATGTTTCACGATCTTGTTGCATTCGACACAGTAAAACTCATCGTATTTCCTTTGAGTTACCAGCTCCTCGGAGCCCTCCCAGTCGTGATCAGCACAGATGCCGGAAACCGCGCAGATTTCATTCGATTGGAGTTGCTCCTCAACAAGTTCGTACATATCTTCAAAATAATTAAACACTATATTGGCGCAAGTCTCGGACAAGCTGTGACTGAGACTATAACACGTATCTAGCATTCGTTGAATCATATCCTCCCGTTTCATTGACTCAAACTTCTCCTTCATTACCAGTGAAAGCAAATTACAAGTGCTGCAGGACAGTTGATCGGGCTGTTTGACACTTTCCTCGACATCTTGCTCCAGCTCCAGCTCATCCTGGTTGCTATAAATCAGAGAATTAAGGATTTAGGATACGTGACTTGAGTTTAGATTTAAAAAGTCTTTCTTATAAAACTAATAAAATATGCAAATACTTATATATAAACATTACTCTCTAAGCTTTGTAGCTTTATTTATCAAGTTGCCAAGTGAAATATTTAATGGAACCCCATTTCGATTGTTAACTTACTCATCCTCTTACTAATAAAGTTGCAGGCTATGTTGCAAATAATATATAAACTCTAGCTGACCTAATCGCAGATTGAAGATAAGCAACAAAGCAAGTTGTGGTTAAAAACTTGATGGTAATGATTCATCTAAATGGAATTATTACAAATCACTCGAACTGTGTTGTTATTTATTAATAACTACAAAAAGTACAGTATTTACAAGGGATCTTATCGGGTATCCAATATATATTGAATGGAAATGAACTTAATTTCTGTAAGTGTAAACTTCTTTACTATATTGTAGAAAATGTGTAAAAACGCAGAATAATATATATTATTGTAGTGGAAAATGTGAAAGATGAAAGTTATGAAAGATCTTTTTTCTCGTCTTTATTATTCCCTTCTTATTTTTTTATCTTAATAATATTAATTGTGAAACGGCGTTTGTGTCTTACCTCAGATAGTTGCACAAGCTTGTAGGACTGCATTTGCTTTCATCCGAGAGTCCAGTATTTGTTGAAAAAACAGCAGTGCCTAGTAGTATTTTAAGTGCAATTAATAATTCGAAACATTATAATAACAACTATTAATTTTAAATGAGAGCTTCTTACAGCTCCATTTGACTTTGTATCATAATTGTATCTTTGGCCTTTAGCTGCCTCGCTTTTTATTTTAATTCGGCAATTTGACTTAAATATGTGCAGTCTGAGTATTAAGATCTCCATGCAATAAAGGACGTTATACTGCATTTTATTCAGTTTATATCTATTTGCAGAAAACGCATATTCGACATAGTTTCTCACATATAGAAATCGATACTTTTAACTGAATATTTGTCGCTTCGAGAACAATAATTATTTATTGATAAATTAACTAAACGAATATTGCAATATATTCGTTGTTCCATGCACTAATTGTACTTTTTTGTAATATTACTCACTGCAAATAAGCACTGCCACAATGACTAAGGGGCATGCGGCTCGCATTTTTTATTTCACACTAAAAAACACAATATTCTTTACTGAAAATTTGAAAACAAACTGCGAGTAAGTAAGGTTTCTGTTGAGCTTATATACTGGCGATCCTGATTGAAAGAGCCAGCTCAGTGACCGCATTCATGTATTTATCCATTGATAGGGGGTTGTGGTTAAACATTTTATAGTTTATGTAGTTTCTTTTCTTTTAATAGAACTTTCTTATATTATGTATATTTATTTCCAATTACTTACATTGTGGCTCTTATTTTAAGATAACCATGTAATACAAATAATGATTTAAAGTCGACTTGTTATTTTTTTGTTTTTTAATAATATTTATTAGATACATTAAAATAAAAATTTATTCTTGATTGCATTTTTTGTCAAATATAAATATATTGAGTATTCATGTCTAGTTTTCTCAAAGGCTCTTAGCCTTTTATCCACCTTAGTGAATTCCAAAGGTTTAATTCACAGATGGATTTGATACAAAGGACATAACTCCACAGGAATAGTCCAACAGAATCTCTTTGAAATGCTTAGAAGCTTATGTATTGACCCCGTCATATACAGGAAGAAAGTACATTTTGTATGTTCTAACTTTCTAAACCATTTTGAAAAGAACATGGTACGGGACCAGAGTTCCTATTATTTATTGCGAAATTGAGAAAATATTGCGTGTGTATAGTCGTACATATCCAGTTTTTGGCTTATATTTAATATTTTGTTAAGTAGTTACAACTTAATTAACATACGAAATGGGACAGTTTTATTGAGTTTCTGGAATACAGAATACAGAAATAATAGATAAATTATGCTTAGAGTAAATAGTAAATATCAAATTGTATCCATTAAACTCCAATTCTATGGAAAGGAAAAGAAAAGAAAAGAAGGGAATTAAACTTTGCGATCTAAAGCTTTATATTGAGATCGGGAGCAAAATCGTTCTGAGTGTGTTTTAATTAGTGTAAAGCTGGTATTTGAGTTTGCCTAAATGCTTTTAAAATTGATTTTATGAATATTGCACATTATTTGGTAAATTTCAACTAGTTAATTATGTTATTCTTTTGTTTTATTTATCATAATCTAAATTTTCTAGATGCTGCTTCTGCTCAGTTCTTTGGCTCGTAGCTCGTATCAAGTTAGTTAGTAGTATTTAATAAAAAGTTGTTTTTTTTGTTTTATAATAGGTACTTGTGGGTTATGCTAGGCTTTAATAAGTATTATTATTTTTGTTGTATATATGCTTTATATAAAAAACAATGAATTAGGTATCTTTAGGATTTTGCTCATGATGTATATGGTTTTTTTTAGTTTTTTTGTTTTGTTTGCTTTAACGCTAGTTATAACGAATGTTTATAAAAGAATTTGATGCTTCTTCAAGCCGAACTCTTGAATCGCCTTTAGGTTTAGGTTCTCATTTTTTATTATTATTATTACTTTTATTTTTAATATTAAATTATGTATTTTAGTTTTATCTTTAGTTGGCTAAGCTAAGCAAATATACAAAAGCTACTTAAACATACATATTTAATATACCTGGATTGAGTACACCTAATGTATGTGTATTTAAATGGTTCATTATGGTTCGCATTATCGATAGGTGTATCTTTAACATAATAATTAGCTAAGTGTTACTTACAAATGTGGCCATCTTAAATTAGGTTTTTAACACACACCACAATACTCATTCACACATACACACACACACTCTCATATTCAGTCACACACACACTTAACATGGGCAGTAGTCGGTATGAACAGTGTGTGCCGTTGTTGCCTATTTAAACAGCGAACGGCATTTACAATACTTTAATTTTTGTTTTGTTTTTTTGTTGTTTTTGTTTTGTGTGAGTTGATTAAGGCCGTTGTTGGATTTGTAGGTTATTAGCATTATAATAAACTTATATATACTCGTACGTAGATATTTAGTTTTGTCTATTGAAATGTCTACTAAGTATAAAGCGCAGTATACCTGGGTCATCATAGGCAGCACACACTGTTACATTTAATAGTTAACATAAAACACAACACACGCCTTGAAACAAATATTTGTAACTATTTAAGTACTTTCTTCACCTTATAGCTAATTTTGAACAAATTGTGGAAAAATGAACAGCGCTTAAGCGTTTATGAGTATAGTAAAAAATCGTACTCCCCTTTCAACTACCGTATAATACAAAAAACATTATCAATATATGTATATTGCCTACAATTAGCTACAAATAATGGTACCGCCGTTAAAGCAAGCGACTCAGCACATGGCTGAGCAGCAACAGCGTAAGATTTGCATAGATTGTGCAGCCCTCGCCGCACAACTTGATATTGCTCTCCTGCATGATGGGAGAACGAGAGTAATAGAGAGAGAGTGACGAGTTAGTAGAAGAGTCATTGCATAGCAGGATAAAGTATAAGATTGACTTACGTTTGCATGGCGACTGATGCAACTCTGAGGTCGCACTCGATTGAATTCGCGAGCGTTTTTGTAGCACGAGAAGGTCTCGTTGACTGCCAGTGGATAATTCACCGGTTTGGGATTTACAGTAAGCACCAGGGCTACATCACGCGGACATAGCTGATCGATGACAAGCAGTATAAGATTACTATTTGGTATTGGCAATACCACAAATGGCCGCTCGCATGCGTGCGCTGTCATATTGTAGACAACGTTATCCTTCTCATTGTATAGGGTATATAACTCGCGTTGCATATCGCAAGACTTGAGTCGCGTTCGGTGCAACGTGATGTATTTCAGCCAACTGTTCTTCGCATTGATGTTGTCATCTACTATCTCCGGCCTCAGTTCGGAGCCATTCAATCTCATATATATGGTTTCCCCCTTTAGCGTAGCGCCGGAAACAAAGGTCATCAGTTGTACAATATACCACAGCACCGTATGCAGCAGCCATTTGCCCACATGCAGCAGATGAAATAGAGGCTGCAACAAGACAGAGATTAGCATGATTTATCAGTCAGTTAGTAGGCAAATCTCTGTTCAATATTAACTTGAAAACATCATGCATTTAACTATCGAAACATAGTAAATACAAAATCCATTCCATATTAGAGTTTATTGTTTTAAGCCCTGTACTTTAAAAAAATACATTAAGTATATATATGTATGATCGATCCGCATGAACGAAAATGTCGGCATATTCTTGTTCTTCTGTTTGTCTATCCGTATGCCTGTCTGTCTGTCCGCCCGCCAGTCTGTCTGCCTGTCTGTCTGTCCGTCTGTCTGTGTGTCTATCCGCCTGTCTGTGTGTCTGTCCGTGTGTCTTTTTGTCTGTCTTTCCATCTTTATGAATACATAGAGATTTATATAAGAGCTAGATACCACAAATTTAAAATCTAGTTTCTACTATGCATATGTCAAGCATAACTTGTTTTTCTTAGAATTTCGCAACACCTCCTCAGAAAATAGATAGCTCATAGTCAGAAATCGAATTAAAAGATCAATTTTGAAGCTGATAAACATTGGGAATTTCATTGAGATCGGATAACAAACTAGGAAATTATTTATAATAGAATTTAACCCATCGCCGGACCAAAGGAAGAACAAGAAAACACTGACATTACAACCTATAAGACTAGCAGATTGTTTGTTCGCGTGTATATGAGATTTTACAGAAGAAGTACAGGGTCTCGCACAGTTGGGTTTTCTGTAACTGTAGCCTTTCCGACTAGTTGTTATTAAATTAAGTAAAAATGTTTCATATATATACTATTTATATCATATTTAAATATATTTAGTGTGAAAGTAAGTGATGAGTAAGTAAATTTTTCTGTAGAGTGTAGTTTTTATATTGTAGTGCCCTTAGAACTACTTAACTACGCATTCAAGCTAAAACCGATTGAAAAGTCTATTTAAATATGATAAAATTGACATTTAAGTATTTTTCTATTAAATCAAACTATGTTATAGTTGCATTAAATATGAATTATGCAATTTGGAAGGTTAATACTCTAATTTTTATCTATTTAACGCCTTTTAACACTTACGGAAAACAGCATATTGGATGCATTTGCGTCGGATTTCGACTCAAAGCATACCGCCTGATAGTCATAGACAATGACACGTTTGTACACTTTCTCTTCCACCAGGCGCTTCATAATCGCACCATTGATCTCACCAAAGAATCGTCCAGTTTCGTGCAATCGTGTCGATATGATCACAAATCCATTATTATCCAAAATATAGCAGTCTTTGTCATCCACAGCACACGCCTATAACGGATATATTAAAAATAAATAGAGTTATCAAAATTATCGAGATAATTTAAAAAATAATCCATGTACATTGCCCGTAATATTATGGAAGAGCTTGTAGAATGCCGAGTGTTGAAACTGGAAACCGACAACGGCAGCTGGTGCCGATTTGGAGCTCTCATTATGAAATATGGCATTACTGGCAGTCACAATGATTTCTTGGCCGCCTTATGTAAATATATAGATATATATATAGAATAGATAAGTAGGAATTCTCGATAAACACTCATAGATTGCTGGACATACCGCCTGCATCGAAGGGTACGGAATAGACAAAGCTCTCCTTGTGTACAAAATATTGATCCACAGCGCGTTTGTACCAAATCTCATCAATGGCACGCTTATTATTCTGACTGAAGCTCTCGCTGAAATAAGTAAGTAAGTATTTTTGTACTGAAAATGTTTGATTGATTACTTATAGCTTACCCCACTCCCGGCTGTTCCGCCATATTCGTGTGAAACTCATGCCAACGTGTCAGACCACTGTGCGTAGCCAGAAAGGCGACGGTGATGCCAAATCTCTGCTTAAATTCATGTCTGTTGGAACAGAAATTCATATATTAGCAAGTACTTATTTTGCTATCATTGGGATAACATATATATATATATGGAAGAATATACGCTAAGTGAATATAATAAAGTAGTTTAGACGAGAGTTTTCTGTTTACCTTGGCAACAAACCCATTAATACGGCTATTGGGCTTGATGCGCTAACGCTAGATAGGGTATATTGTATTTTTTGTATTTCGATTTAGACATTATGAAAGGCATTATGTTATGTGGTTTAAGAGTTCAAGATTGCAGTATTCAGTATTCATTTGTGGGTGCATAAAGTTATTATGAAATAGACAAACAACAACAATATACGAAAAATCGGAATAATATGCAAATAAAAGTGAGAAAAAGAAAGGCGTACACACAAATTATAATTGTTAATATGTGCTGCCTCAGTTTGAGATTTGAGTTAAGTAGTAAACGCTGGCATGACGTTGACTGTATTTGATGTCAAGTCTAGCCCTGCGTGTCGGAACATACGAGTACATACTGTACATTCAGGCAGAAGTTCTGACTTACCTCTTTTCATCTTTGTCTCTGGCATTGAAGCTGGTGTTATTGGAAAACCATTTGGTGACACGTGCATCAAAGACAAGTGATTGCATTAACTGACGATCACCTGTAATTTTAAAGAAGTTGGGCATTAGAGTTGGCTAATAAATGTCAATATATTATAAGTAGTACAATAACGAAAGTAGCACAATAAAGCAGAGTTTTGACTTGGCCTGAACACGTTTTAATTGTGTTAACTCGGTCTGATTTCGGATATAAAAACTTTGCTTTTGGTTGCACAAAAAGCTTGAAAATAATACAAAAATTATATATTAATTTAATTATTTTTTCTCATGCAATCCATTTGTTTATCTGATATTTTTTGTGCAAATTCCGCAGCTAACTTGTGGCAACATACACACACAGACAAACACACACGCACACACATACGAGTAACTACATAAAGTCAAAAAGTTTGTTACAATAAACAAAACAAAAATACATTTAAGACCATATTGATCAGGCATATCCAATCCGTTTGGCCAAAATGATTGATCTTTATACGAACGGAATGTGGGTGCAAGTGCAAAGTGCATGGCTCAAAGATTGATGTATTGATTGATTGATTGATTGATTGATTGGTGCTACTGATATGTGCACTTATTATTTGTGGGGGGGAAGGTTGAATGTTACGACTTGACTTGGCTTTGGTTTTCGTTACTCACAATAGTATCTTTCTTTTTCATTGATTGATGAATAGCGGCCAGTTGATGAGTTGTTAGCTGTGAATTTGCATGATTATTGAAATCGTATTCGAAAGTTTCTTTGGCAGTTTCTTGTTCATTTAATTCAATTATAGTATTTTTTTTATCGAGCATAAACAGAACATCAAACACAAAATGCATAACTTAGTTGAAAATCGGCGATAGCGGCAATTGCTCATCGAAGCAGAATTAAAACAAAAAAATCTATTGGCCAATTAGAATTGTGAACTACTTACAGAATATGGCCGCCGCATGCTCCGGGGGCAGCGCGCTTCGACTCGATGGCCAATGCCAACCAGGCTCAGACATACGGTCAACAAAATATAATAGCTCAGTTTCTGGAGTTCTGAATGTCTTATTGGTTTGCTTGCAAAATAGCCTGAAACAGCGAAATACAAATATTTAAATACTTATTAACGCTGTTTAATTCGATTGAAAAACATACCAATCTGGATGGATTTTCCAGCGTTTGCCATCAAAGAAGCTGCGTATATTTTTGCCCGTTATATAAGTGCGATGAATGTCCTGCTCGGTGCGCGGTTCCACGCGATTTACTCCATACCGCTCTGGGTATGTGATGACTAATGTGAATGGTGTATTCTTGATAGCAGTCCAGTAATACTGTCGCTTGACACGCGCCACACGTTTCTAAAGATCAAATTGTGATTGGCATTAAAAGATAATTCCGGAATGTTTAATAACTTACCATTTCATCGAAATGATTCTTAACCAACATCCATTTGCTGCCAGTCGATTGATTGATTATAGAATCACGTATCTAATAACAAGTAATTATTAAATTATTATTTATAATCATATTATTATTATCAAATGCCTACCGTCATCAGTACTGGATTAAAGTCTCTGGCGCCTCGATCGTCATCTAGTAGCTCCACTTCAATCATGTCAACACTATTGTAAGCTGGTTTTAATATATATCCTTGGAACTGTGCACGGGTATACAAAATCTTCAATATATAGAATGGTATTTAATACGAAAATACCTACAATTGGACGAAAATCTGGATGGAATAGTACATAACCATTGTTGGTTACTATAAACGCATAGCCATTTACGCCAAGCTGTGAAAGCATTTCGATTATTTAGTCGATAGTTTAAGGATATACTTATATATAATTTCCAACTTACCATAAACGGCGATAGCAACTTTTTTATTTCATTTATGGGTACATCAGTGCCAGCCACGCCCAGTATATTTGCGATTCTTGTCTGTGCACAAGCAAAGATTTAAAGATATATTTAACAAGATGATTTTGTTGAGAGTGATCAAGTTTGAATTTGGATATGTATTTTGGTTTTTTTATTTTGGCACAAATACAAATACAAGTACGAGTACAGATAATTTTATTTGTTGGCATGTTACTGAATACTGAAAATGAATTTATTTTGAAATTGAAATGGCATTGCTAATACAAAACAAAGAATTTTCAGTTGGCTTACACTTAATGGCGTTTAAAGAAATTGAAAAGGAAACCAGAAAATGTATAATGCAAATACGAATATGAGAAGCATTTGTTTTTACTACGCAAGAACTTACAAATACAGTAAAGAGAGCTGATTTCAAATGTATTTTATCAAACAATTTTAGCAAATTTAATTTTAAATTATGTTTGTATTTTCGTTTCGACAGTTTTAGGCTAATTACACGGCTAGCAGAGTAGTACTAAGAGCATATGAGAGCGTAAAGTGACTGTGTTACCGAAGTAGCGCAGTGTAAAAATAAGAAAAATAGTTAATTTGAAAAAAGTTTAATTTACAATTTTGTTATCATTTAGGAAAATCAACTTAAGTTGTAAAAAAAAGCAGTTTATAAAGTGTGGAGGTAGCTAAAAAAGATTGCATAAGAAGAAATTATTAATCAGCGCATTTTGAAAGTAGAGTTTGGATTTTAACTGGTATGTTTCGTATGTGTGTATTATGTATTTGAGTAGTTGGTGTTTTTTATATTTTTAGCACAGTTTTTATACCCTTCACACAGTGACTTTTGAGTGTAGTTTGTTTTGTGGTATGTGAACATAGTGAGAATTCAGTGTAAACTAGCTGAAAAGTGTAGATTAGAGGCATATATTGTTGGTTTTTTAAGTTGTTGGAATTGTTTAGCTGAGTGTTACCAGTTGCAGATATAAATATGTGTAGTTTAAGTAAATTTCAGTTCAAAAAGAGACAGCTAAGTATTCTATTTGCAGTAAAAGGTTCCTAAGAAATACATTGGATTGCCCGTTACTAGCGATTGGCGAAAGCTTTACTAAAAAGATAGAGAGAACTTGGCCTATTTAGAGGCTTAGACTTGTCATACAGTAGCTCAAAACAAAAAAAAATCCAAGTGCAGCGACAGTAAATACTAGAATAAGTGAAATGGGAGTGAATGAAGTGAGGAACAGAAATACGTCAGGAGGTGCTTAACTTGAATGCGAAACAAGTAAAATTTGTTATTTCGAAAACAAAGTATAACATGCAGCACAGACGTTGATCGAAATAAATGAAAAAAAAATAAATATAATTTAAAATTGTTAGTTAGTTGTAATTAGTTGATAATTTTGTTCTTTTTTTGTTGTTGTTGCAGTTGTTGTTGCTTAGATTTATAAACAATTTACTCACAACTTTAAGTTCTGTATTGTTTTTCGCATCCGGATTTATATTGGTCGTTAGATTAATGAGCTGTGAATTTGTAGTGGTAGTTTTTAATAAATAAATGTCTATAATCTAAAAAAAAAACAACTCAGGTGTTCCAGACCTAGGGGCGTGGCAGCAAGCAGATTATCGGGCATAATGTGTATGTATACTATAAAACTTAGCTGGAACTAAGGTGTGCCGCCTGCCTAAAACTTAACTATTAAATACCGTCCATTGGGCAGATCTTATGAAGGGTATAAAAACTTAATCATCGGTTCCTAATTCAGTGCACTTGTTGCAGTTTCAAATATAAGTGTGTAGGTTGTGTATTTGGGTTAATAAGTATATTTGTTCTGTTGTCCTTGTTGTTTTATGTGCTCTATAGGGCCTCAGCACTAGCTTTAGTTATCAATTTATAATTGTACGAGTACTTACTAATCATTAATGAGTACGGTACCCTAAGTATTGATTGGGAGATTTATATATTGGGTATTTAATCAATTGTACTTGTAAATACGTGTGTCGGTTCTACGTCACGCGTATTAGCTCAATAGTTGTTTTTGTTTTTGGATTTGTTATTGTTTTTGATTCTTACGTAAAACAACAAATGTTTAATTGAACTACACAAAATGCTAGATAAAATGTTCTATATACTTTTACGGTTTGTAAGTAACTAGGCATAAGTATCTAGTATAGTTAATGGTACGTATACGAATATAGAAAGAAAATTATATATGTATGTTATATATAATTATATATAGCATATCGGTTAATATACTTTACAAATCGAATTGAGTTATTGATCTTTAATACATTATTTTTTTTGTTATTTTAAATATATATATTGTTGATTGTACCTAGTACGAGTACGTGGTCAACTATAATGTCAAAAAAGTAGCTAATAAAATAGCATGGTCCTAGACCATGTTAGCTAGATTTATATACGAGTAGGTATAGTTAGTTACATAAGTAAGTATATCGGTTAAATATGGAATAGGTATGCATGTAATGTAGCGCAAAGTATAACAAATTGTTTACTTTAGTCTTATACAGATATACATACATATGTATAAGTATATTTGATAAGATATTGAATTCAATACGATATATGCGATTAATTGGCGTATATAAAACTTTCGCTTAAGAGCAGTAAATACTTTTACTCAAATTTTCATTTGAATTTTGTAGCTTTGTTAGAATTTGGCATTATAGTTTGTACCTCACGTGTTTGCAATTCCCAGAGTGCTTCATTTATTAAAACTTCTTCGGTGATATTCTGTGGTATAGTTGTGTATAGTTTTGATAGTAGTAGTAGTAGTAGTAGTAGTAGTAGTTGTTGTTGTTGTGTGTTATATATATATAACGCATAAAATATTAATATATTTGTATAACATAGTGAGTATTTATTTAGATAGTTTGAAATGGTTGTTTGTCTGGGTACTGTATTTATTTATATTTTTGTGTTTTCAATATATATATTTGTTATTGATGGTGAGAGAAATTGAGCATAATAATGAACACAACGTTGTCTGCGGTGCGACGTCGGAATATCGTTTATAAGATTTGCGCTAGGAATTTGTCAGTGCTAACTTTTTGTTGATATTTGATTTTGAAATTGAAATTGAAATTGTTTTGTGCCCGAGCACTTTTTTATTCGTTGGACCTAACTTACCGCATTTTCGCGTCGATCGTAAATTGGCATTGATACGGTGGTCATGAATTGGTAGACATTGGAGTCTACTGGTTGATTCCAGGTCTATAAAAGAGAAACATGTTAGCTGCAATTCAATTCAATTCAATCGAAATGTAGTTGAAGAAATATCTTAAAGGAAACGTTCGAGTTTAGCTTATTTGGAAATTTGTTTCAGACTGACCTCCTTCATGCGTCGATATTCGCGTTTATGCATTTCGTTAGCCTGCAACATGTTGAAATGAACTCGTCTATATTCAAGGACATCGGCCTTTTGTTCCTCGCACTGTTTGATGTCCCACAAATGGTCAGAGAGTTTTGTTTCCTAGATGGCATTATACACACGACATTGTAGACATTTGTTATGGTCACAGAGTGGTCCTAGAGAATTACCCACCTCAAGATCTGCATAAACCTGCGTCCATATGACCGGATGATCATGCCTACCCAATACTAGTGGTCTTGCCATTACCGGTATATAATTCAATACCATTTCGCGTACCTCAGCGGTATCGCTAAGATGTACATAATAGCCCTGATTCTCGCATGCCATCCACCGTATATCATCCCAATTTGCCACCTCTTTGCCAATCAAATAGGTGAACACACGCACCGGCCTAAAGGGCGGATCACGCCAATTGTATAACTGGAAGACCTCTTGATTATTTTCCGGTGCCCCATCACCGATTATCATGATAGCCTGATTGCATTGCGCTCCGCGCGAATTAATCTTTGTATCTTCGAGTATTTCGAATGCACTTGTCAGTGCGGCGGTATAATTGGCAATCGAAGAGGGTTTAATCGATTCAATCCCTTCTTTCAGTTCACGTATGTTGTCCAAATTTGCCTGGATAGATTTCGAAGTTGCATAACGAATTGTTTTCCAATTTTTGTTTTGTTTTGTGGGATTGTGTGTGCCGCATTGATAATATATATATTTTTTCGGTTTTTTTTGTTTTTTTGAGGGGGGTGAAAAAAAAGATTGATTTAAATTTAAATTTTAAATGATGTTCGTAGTAATTGAAATGATAATCAAATAAAATGGTATATACTTGAATCAGTGTGTCCTCGAAACATCCGACAATTGGCTTGACTTCCTTATTAAAGGTCAAGATGTTCACAAAGTCATTTGTACCCAACGTATCGAGTATCGTATTTACAACATGCTTTGCGATATCTAGCCTCTGTCCCAACATAGAACCAGATGTATCCATTAGGATAACAATATCCTTTGGGCTTGTCGCTGCCTCCATGTACCAGGAGCGTAAACGGCAATCATATAGATCAACCGGCACGTCCTTCTTCCACTTCGATGCAGGGAATTGACGCATAAAGCCTGTCGAACTGCCAAAAAATTGCCACGACAAACTTGGATCGTTTTTGTAATTATCACGAAATATTTGATCCAAATTCTCCGACCATTGAATCGCCTTTATAACATCCGATGCTGTGTATTTTTGTGTGTTGTTGTTGTTCAATATTTCAGTGTGATTTGCGATTTGGAGATTCGGCGATTCGGTTTTTATTATTTTCGTTGTCATTTTTGGTCATTATGTCAAAGAAACGGGAAGAATTTTTATATAGAATCTGATTAGTTTTGTCTATCTTATGGGGGATGCAAACTAAGACCTACATAGACTTAAGTGTCTCACAGAAAATTGTAGATTTGTGAGTGAGGCGTTATTCAAACAGAGCACAAGGCAGTGCAATTTTTGTGTTTGTGTGTGTGGTGTGTGTGTGCTTCTTAGGCAATGTGGTGGGCATGTTGATCAAGTGTTAACGTGGCTTAGTTGGGTGTTGTACGGTTTTTGGCAAAGCATTCCGTGTGTCGGATAAATCATTCACAGCGCTACGCACACATTCCCAGCAATAATTCGCAACGCAGCATCAGCGATGTGTTCAGGGAAATATCGGCTTTCGAAAAATTTATAGTAATTATAATGAGTAAAAATATTAAAAGAAAACAAAAACGACAACATTTACCTAACTAAATCATCTAGATTTTAAAAGACTACATCTTCGTAATTTGAATTAACTTTTGGCATTAACAAATTACTTGAAAATTCTAATTTTCAAAACGTAATTAATATCGATTGTAATAGAATTAATGCAATTTTAAATGTCTTTTTTCGAAAGATATTCCCTGGCGTAGCTATCAACTTATAAATCATTTATTGCTAGAAAGTAACTGTAATATTTTAAATAAGTCATTTTGGACTTTTGTCGACTATTTAATTAGGTAAAGTTTTGTGCGCAAGATGCGGCGTTGACTTGATTAATAGGACACGTATGCGGCTGTAGCAAGCGCTTGGGAATTGCAAAATGATAAAGAATGCTCAACACACGTCAAACGTTAACAATTGTAATAGTAGTAGTAGTTATCAATAACTCTGTAACTAATTAATAAGCAGTGATCAAGACAGCTAGACAGAGACATATTTTTTTTTCTGATAACGTTGTGTGTGCTCGTGTATTGAAGCTTTTACATGGAAGTCACAGATTCGAAGTGTGCTTAACAAAGAGAGAAACAGTTACAGTATGAAGAGATATATAGATATATATATATGTATATAGTAGTATATAGATAGAGAGAGAGAGAATGATAAGTAGTTGTTTGTGATTGAAATCATTGTTCAAACCTCGATCATACACATTCACTGGCACGTGAACAGAACTGACGCTGAAGTTGACAGATGCATTATGAAATTCTGGTCTAGGTTCCAGAACCAACACCTTGGGCGGAACATAGATGAGTGGCTCGCCAATCTGATCATCCATATCCGGTGGTGTTGTTGGAGGTGGTGGCGTCGGTTCACCCGGTTCCGCCATCTCTTTGGCATTGTAGTATGAAAACATCTTGTCAGCCATATCATTTTGATGTGACAGAGCTGTATTTTCAGCGGTATCCATAATTCGCTATATATAAAAGATAAGTATGCAATTAGAAAGGCATATGCAAATATAATTGTACGGCTATCTGAACGATTTACTTACACGCACGGCGCTCACTTTGAGATCCATCATCATTTCTATTTCTTTGGCCATAATTTCGACAATTGCGCCACCTTGTCGCGCCACGACTTTGGCTTCTTTGAAGCTCTGTAAATAGTATTTATTCAAGTGTTATCAATTGTTATTGTTAAGAATGTTAGGTGGTTTGTAATCCCTCTATTGATTACTATGTAAACTATTCTTTTCGAGGAGAGACATCTTGAAAATGCAGTGGTATAAAACATTTGTTTGCTTAAAAACTATATAAAAAATACTAAAATGGCATGTGGACATTGTAAATGACTGTTATAATTGTAAGTTAAAATTAGTATTTCGAAAGTAATCCCTTAGGATTGATATACAGTTAGTCATGTTATTGTTTTAGATATATATATAAGGAGAGATATCTTGAAAATGCAGTGGTATAAAACATGTGTTTGTATTCTGAATAAATAGTTTTTAGTTTGGTTGAATAGTATATTAAAAAAATAATTAAATGTTATGTTGTAATTGTAATTTCGAAAGTAATCCCTTTGAATTGATATACATGTTAGTCATGCAATTGTTTTAACAATATAAAACATATTTCACATATAAGATTTTACAAGAAATACATTTTCATTGTTCTTATTTGTTTTATTATTTTATTGCAGTAGCTTATGGTTCTTAGATATAATACAAATTATTTAAGCTTTTTTTTTGTAGATGCTACACATGTTTAACATTTAGAAGAAATTTGATCTGCGGTAAATGTGGATGCTCTAGCTCTTATAGACATTGAGATCTGTTCTTTATACAGACACACAGACGGACATGGTTATAACAAGTCGGCTGTTTATGTTAATCAAGATTATGATTATGATAGATACTTTGTAGATATCCGTGTTTTATATATATATGCAACGAATCTACGAGTTTCAAGTCTACAAATAAATAATGAGATTCATTGGGATTCATAAAACAAAAACTCTTATATGTGATTTTCTATTATGTTGTCAGTACAATAACTTGACAAACTGTATATATCATTAGGTGGAATACAAAGTTTTTTAGCCATGTAATTTGTTTGCAAGACATATGTGTAAAAGATCCAGAGTTAAATTAACTCGTTACATAAATTATTTCTGTAATTTTTCGGTTAGACTCGCATATACATATATATATTTTTTTGGGGTTCCATTATCTTGGCGTCTGTTTTGCAATTTCATTAGAAATCCAATGCAACAGCAGCTACTGACCTCATAAAAGAGACAATGACTGGACTGACCAGCAGGGGTCTGGGGGTAATGGGGGTGTTGTTCGCCATGCCGGGTGCTTCAAACATATTTGTATATATATATATATACTATAATTGCCTACTCAGTCAGCCAGCTTGTAACCCAAATACGAAGTCGCTGTGTCAGTTGCTGCTGCTGCTGCTGCTATCGCGGTCGACGTCGCCGTCACCGTCGCCGTCGACGTCGACAAACGTCAACAACAATCAATGGGAGGGAAGTGGGAAAAATCAATAAGGCAACTCACTTCTTGCACCTCCTTGCGCCTGGTGATAAAATCTCCCAGTGAAAAGAGCTCCAAGCCCAGCTTGTCCGCCCACGAGTGCACGCTGTGATGTTGATGTGGTTAGAAGAAGATCAGAATTAATGATTCGTTATATTAGCTGGAGCTGGTGTGTGGCACTCACAGATTGTAGTTGATATTTTCGCCTGGCAATAGATTGACACCAGGCGCACAGTAGATGAACACAAATAGAAGGCTCAGGCAGAGACGCCTCCAAGCCCAAATTGGTCTCGCCATAATGCTGTACAGGCAGCGTTGATTTGGGCCGCGACATAAATCTGATCCGGCCTAATTTGATTGTAGACCAATTTTCTGCACTATCACAAATTTGGACACATCGTTAGCCCATTCATAAGGTTAAGGCTTTTGCCTGTCGTTCACGCTAATCGCACAACCATATTGCATTTTTAAACACCAATTTTCCACACTTTTCTCAAACGCCGTACATTTTCTGCGTTTTTTTTCCCGAAATTTGTCTAGCTTTTAATGCTTTTCTTATGCACGTTTCGATTTGTGTGAAAATTCTGGAGGCCTGCAAAAACTTTTCTCTGTATACTGTCTTTAGCTGATTTGACAGTTCACTGACGTTTCTGTGTCAGCGATGACTTCACCGCTTGTTCCTCATGCGTGCAAGCAAGACGACTGCTGGTCACAAGCTTTTGACGTACGCTGCACTGCTCTCGCCTCGTTCTGCGACTGCGTTGACAATTGACGAGCCTGCGCAATTGCTTTGTTTACATCTGCCAAAGCTCCACAGGTGTTTGTTTACCTGCTCATGCAACTGCGCACTGGCCTTGTTGACATTTGCCAGATGTGACAGTTTGCAACAGCTGAGCGCCACCTGTTGCTCTCAACTGGTCATTTGACAGGAAACTTGCGCCCAAGGGCTGCAACTCTACTGACAAAAAGCTCTCGTTAGTCGCGCAGAGCTTTTCGAGATGGTTCTTGTGCTGAACTTGAGCTTTACTTGTGCTTTTCGGCACACAAATTTCAAAGATTTCAGAGAAGAAAGAAGAAAAATGCGTATAGTATGTACAAATTTATCAATAACTTTTACTGGTATACCATTAAGTTTAGACATTTCAAATGGAATTCACAACAAAAAATGACATCACACATAACTCAAAACGCGATGCGAGTATATACATATATCCTTAGTACTTGTAACCAGCGGCTCCGCCACGTGCTCCAGCAGCGGGTCCTTGTGGGAATTGAGCCTCGCCCTCATAACTGACGTCCGCATGGTAGCCAGTCTTCCAATCGGCCGTGTAGCGCACAACCTGAGTGCGTCCGTCGGGAAGTTGTACGCGATATTCGCCAGTTACCACATCGCCATCACTGGATGCCTTGTGTGCATAGTCGTTTGCTGTCTCTGGATCCTGAACAGCGTACTCGAAATCAAATGGCATGCCGGGCACATGCACATGATCCTGTTGGTTTCCATAAGAAAAAAATGGTGCATTCAGATTGCAATCGATCCTAGGGGTTGATCATTTACTTACATCGGCGGGTTGACCGGGAATGTTGCGTGGGGGAGATGGTGGCGGACGAGGACCATTTCCGGGAGTTCTACCTGGTGTGCCGGGTTGCTGTTAAGATTAAGCGAGTAAAAACCACAATGAGTAGCATATATATCGGCTATAATTAAGAACAAATCAAATTAATCATTCCTTTATACTTACGAATGGTTTATTGGGTTCCGGATAATCATATCCATTCTTGGTGGGCGGTAAGTACGCATTTGAGCCCGGCGCAACCTGGGCGTACACATATGCGGTAATGGCAGCAAGTGATAAACTCTGCAAATATATCAAGATAGCACAAATATTTAGTACAAACAAAAAATTAATACAAACAATACTTGGCATTTTTAACTTTTAAAATAGAAGCGCTAAAAAAGGTTAAATTAAATCAAGAAAAAATAAATAAAGTGAACGGTCGCAAAATAGAAATAGAAGCTGAGATAAGATCGCACCTGACATTCAGCAACAGCAACTGCAGCAGAAGCAGCAACAACAACAGCAGCAACAGTTGCTCTGGGGCAGGTGTACAAAACTAAAGTTGACGATGACTTGCTGCAATTTACTCGTATTTGGAATGGGACCCAAAACTAAAAGCCACTTGGACTAAAGGGCAAGAAATGGCGGAGGTTAGCTGACAATTAAGGCGGACTTGCGGACTTGCGGATTCCAAATTTATGGCTGAAACTAACTGAAAGCATCATCTTTTTTTTGCTTTATTGGTCCAAACATGGCTAATTGACATGTGCAACTCAGTCAAGTGTCCATCAGGTGAGCTAAGCGCTGACCAGATGTGAATTTATACCTGTCAGCAGGCTACTCGTTAGCTGTCTGTCGTTTGTTTTCAATTTGCATTTGAGAAATGCGACTTCAGCTGCGGATTGCGGAAATGTTCTCATCTGCAGCAACAAAAATTCTTAATGCTTTATAAAAAAAAAATAAAACAAACTGTTGTATGTTTATTTTTACATAAATATTTAGCTAATGATCATTGGCTATTGCCAATGACAGAGTCAGCTACAAAACGTCTGAAATTGTTTGCTGATTTGTTAATTGAGCATGCGACGCGTGCATTTCAAGTGATTCTAGCTTGAGGGCCAGGTGCAAATATTTAACTGAGTTTATCAGCGAATTTTACAGAGCAAATCATTTAATTGCAAAAATAAAAGTTAATAATTATTGATTTTTATATTGATTATTTTAATAATGTTATGGAATTTCTGTTAAGTATTCAAATAAATTGTGTAAACTTGTCTACATTTAATTCAATTAACTGTGCGAAGTTCTGCAATTACTTGAACATTTTCCACAAAGGGTGGTCCCAACCTTCAAGCTGCCCGAACCTCAAGAAAATAGCAAAAACAAGCCGAAAACTCGATAAACGCCATAAGCACGTCAGCGGCAATTTCGCATGTTAACCAACGCAATTACGACCAGCCGAAAAGCGGTACCAAAAATTGTCTGCTCTTTGCATCGGCTTGAATAAACTAACCAAGCAAAAAAAAAAAAAAAATTAATTTGGGTGTAAATTAAATAAAATGCATAGTCAAAGAGCGGCTAACAAATTACCGAACTGCGACGACAACCAACAAAGGTAATGGTAATGCAACAAACGATAAAGATATACGAGAGTACATACATATTCAGATGGATAAAGCCTTGCATTTAACTGCATGGCAAACAACAACAAATCGCATTGAAAATCGCGTATTCTCCGTTATTGTTTTGGCTTTGTATTAAGCAGATGAAGGGGAGAATTGAGTCGTTACTAGACTCGCACAGTGGGACGAGATATTGGCTGTGAATATTTCAATTTTTGTTGTCTTGTCCGACATAAACAATAATTTAATCAATAATAAAAGCTCAGCTTAACACTTATGGCAAAACATCTCATTATTATTATTTTAATAAGTATTATCAATATTACTAATTTATAATGCTGTTCTGTATCGAGTTTTTAATTATATTCATAAATATACATATAAATTTAATGAAATCCAGAGGTACAAGTATTGTGATAAACCTATCCATTATTAATCAGCCCAATCAGCGGAAGTAAACCTAGTCAGTCCGCCGATAAACATAATTATTTAAATGCGTGACTCTAACAACAATTGCAGCGACTCTCGTGTTTCATGTCAGCAGCGCGTCAAGTTGAAGGTTGATCAGCAAAAAAAGAAAAAAAACAATCAATGAAAATAGTTAAAAGTAATTACAAGTGGGCAGTGGGTGAGACACGATTGGTAGCTCTGCCATTAATGTTTCTCACATTTTAAGACACCGTCGAATAAAAGTGAAAACTTAAGAGATAAAAGAGTCGAAAACTTTTAATTTTGTCAAAGAAATAAATTACGAAATCAATTCAGTTGTTGTCAGTTAATCTAATAAATACCAAAGTCCATATAATACAGTTTGTGATTTTGGAAGAAATCTTTATAAGTAATAAGCATACAACAACACATTTGATCTAATGCTCTTCTCAACTAACTCGTCTGCATCCACATTTGATCACGACCGAGTTCTAGGCACGATACAAACAAAAAACTCTGCAATACTCGTATTCATATAAGGTTTGCTCAGAAAAATAACAAAAAAACGTTTATGACAATTGCATATTGAGTGCATCTAACTATAGCTAAATGTCAAGTTGGCTGGAAAATTGATTTATGCGCGGCTACTCTCAGTATTTATATATATTTGCGACTATGCGATATAAATGTGTTTTGAGCAGCGGGAATCGGAATTGGCTAGAGCTGGCTAGATTTATGGTGACAATTAAATTTTTTAGCAATAAAATGTCTTCATAAAAGTGCTTTTTGCCACGTTAGCCGGGAGGGATGTGCACAGAACGTGCATTTATGATAATTAATTTAATTGACCAGGTGACTTAAGTGAGTTAAATTCCAGTAGTTAAACAGCGATTGTTTCTCATGACATTTCCCAAGCTGACTTTATTTGATTTACAATAGATTCACTTCGATCTGCTTCGATGTTTATTAGCTACATACGATATTATTAAAATCTAAGCCGCAGTCATAGTTGCAAGTATCTTGGCTCTCATTCTTCTTGCCTCATTGCTGTGCGGCACCCAAGACAGCATTCTGCAACGCCTACGATGTCATGGTGTGCTTAACGAGCTCTTCTGGGCCAGGCCTATCTTTTGGTCTATCTGTTGTTTCTATAAATATGTAGATGCATGCGTTGTGCTGTTGTTGTTGTTGTGAGTTTATGGAATTTGCAGCGTTCCCAGCAATTAAGCAAGTTACCAAAGTATGTTTTTGTTTTTAGTGCAACCACAAAGAAAAACTCCTCTATATTGATGCTAGATAGCGTATTAGCATTGGTACAACCGCTACATCATACACTTGCAACTTGCAGCTTGCAACTTGCAACACACGATGCCGCTCGCTCGATAAAATAACAAACATTTGGCTGACCTTTTCATCGCATGTTGCATGCTGCATGCTGCAGTTGTTTTTGTTTCCCCACTTTGGGGCATTGAAATGCAAATTTGCCAAAATAAAAGTTAATGGGCCATGTGAATGGCAACCAAAAAAAAACCGCAACTACCTCTCCTTGTGAGTATGTGCAATGGAAAATGACTTAGACTGTCTTCTTTTGTGTTTTGTTTTGTTTTTGTTGTTGTTATACCCTGTGCCCATTTAAATATAGGTAATAAAATGTGTAACAGAGGCGGACAAGTTTTTCTAGACATGTTTGCCGACCTCACAGATACTTAGCCATTATTTTTGGCTTACATTTAATTTAGAATGCAGTTTTCGTCTGAATGAATGTTGTGTGTTGTATATTTGAGCATAGGTTCATATTTGTGAGCGTATTAATGAACTCGGTTACAGAGCATATTCCAGCCGAGCAAACTTGTAAAGTTTGCTGTTGAAATCTTTTGTTTTCATCAGTTTATAGCGAACTACTGATATCAACGTCAACAACTCTACACATCGCAGTCTTTAACGCCTTTACAGTAAATATTTAGTTGTCTGTTTATATAAATTTATTGATTATTTTATATTACAATAGAAACATTTAATTGAAACATTATTATGTTATTCAGACGATCAATTCGGCAGAAAAGTTAGTGTATTAATTTGTTGTTAATCTGAATAGTTGACTAAAGAAATATACGCTTTATTATCATCAATGGTCAAGTGGTTTTGGTTTGTGCATAGACCTTGAAACAGAGTATCAACTAGTCGAGTACTTCGGGTTCTTTTTATTTATATTCTTTAATGTATTGTGTCTTAATCATTGCTTAAATTCTCTTATTCAATAATTCATGCACTACATTAACCCTATTTAACCTGAATTTACTGGCCATAAGCCACAGTCCGTAAACGCGACATAAAACCACTCATAAAATTTACGCCGCCAGCGATCGTATACAGATATTAACCTTTTTTCAAATTAGCAAAACAGAAACAAAAGAAAAAAGTCAAAATAAGCGGCAGCGCATTCAAATTACTAGCAAGAGGAATAATAAAAAAAAATATATATCTTGCAAATTATATACTAGTATACTCGTAGTCATCAGGTGTTGCAAATATCTCAAGTAGTTGCTGATGGCAATTTGCCAATTATTGGGGTATCAAAACTTGTTCAAACAACAATGAGTTCTCCAAAAGAGAGGGTTTTATTTGGAAATACCCTGTATCCTGATCAAAGACAGATTTGAACTAATATCAACTTAAATACGATTTAAGTTTCAGTTACTTACACTTAATTAAAATATTAACATATTCTCGCTAGGTTAAATTGCTAAATCATCAGTTATAATAGTAGATTAGTGTCTATGTTTTGCGTTTATATTCAAAACTAATTCCTTTCTTAAAGGTTTATCACATTTTTCGAATATCCTTGGTAAGTCTCTGCATGATTTCTGCGCAGCTGTTGGCCAGGCTTAGGAATGCCAGAGAATCAAAAACAAAGCAACACTTACGGCCAACTATGCAATTAAAAATGCCTTTCGAGGGAGGCTCTCGGCTCTTACTGGGGCAGCCGCCCTCATTGTGCATACGCCCCGTTGAACGTTAGGAAATTAGCCACAACGGCCGCCGCTGCCGTTGCCGTTGTCGTTTTGCGTGATGCTCGTTCTCGAACATGTTGCATAGAAGCTCTATGCTAGATTTTGCAATCAGCTGATATTTCGATTTAATTAAATTACCGCAAATACCTAGACCCAGATGGTTTCGTTATAGCTGCCTCAAACTGGTAGAAAAAGCCAATACCGCAAGTCCATTCTGCAGAATCAACTAACGTCGTTTTTTTTTCCATCATTTTTTTCTCTTTAATTTTTTCTTTTGTTTAAACATTGCCAAAGACAATGAAACCAGGCAAACAATTGCAGCTGCCGTCCCATCGTCGTACGAGTATCTTGAAAAGACATTGTCCGAAATATTTTGTGCATATTTTCTTATGACTGCCATCAAACCACAGCATGTTTCTATGTCTGCATTATTGTTGTTATTATTATTATTGTTATTATTATTAGCACATCGTTGGTTGCAATAGGAATGCGACTAATGATGCAGATAATAAAATCCACTTAATCACTTGTATTAAAATCAGTCTTGAAAATCCAAAGAGCCTTGCGAATTTTCCTAGATAGTATCTACTACGATATTGTTAGCGTTTATCTTTCATTAGGAAATCAAGCTGCTCGCTTGTTAGGGTATTCAAATACCTGACAATCATCAGGCATACAATTGGGCAATCGTTCACACTTCAATCGTCATCAGCCTGTGGGTTGACTATGGCCAGAATCAGTCGTAATCAAAGCCAGCATTGGCTTATGTGTCTGCCGCCTGGCTGCTTTTCCATTGGAAAATTACACAGATTCTCGACAGGCCACATTTTCGCATACGTACTCGTACGTAGTAGTATGTAGTATATACAGAGTAAGCAGCCATTGGCTTCATGGCAACGATGGCGGCTCCATCAACAAAATCATCAGCCAAATATCAAACGATGCATATTTTATCTCTGTCATTTGAAATTCAAAAGCGTGCCGAGCTTCGAGCTGCGGATGCGTTTGACGTCCATCATTTTCGCGTTTTTCTTCTCGTGCGAAAATGAGCAGCTGAACTGGGAGCTGGAATATTAATACGAGTATGCCCTCCATTGCAAACTATGGCTGTGGCTGTGGCTGTGGCTTTTTCTGCATCATTGTTTTTCCCATACACCATACACCATAGACGATAGACAACAAAAATGAACATGTTAAACACGTTTGGCAGGCATTTCAACCATTTGCCTTTTGGTTCTGTCTAACAATTGCCTGTCGGCGGGAGCCTTGCCATATTGTATGATCTGTTTTATTTTTTTTTTGCATGCCTGTTCAAATCAACTGGAAAGGTTAGTACTCATAGTCTACTTTTGGGCGTGTCGAGCAAGGTTTAAAAAAAGGGCAACCAGCAAACAGAACAGTGAAAAGTCCAAAAGTTACAAGCGGCAAATTACACGCGTCTGGCAAGCGACTACCTAGACTTTTCCCATTCCTCTCTACCTCCAGCACCTCTGCTAGTTATCTACTTGGCAGCCCAGACATTAAAAAACACAAGCACACACATACACACACAAACAGACCAGACGACAGTCGACGGTATACTAGTATCCGAGTGTCACACCAACAATTTAGCACGCCTTTTTTATTCCCCTGGCTCCTATGGCAGTTAAGTCTGCTTTATTTGCAACATGCTTTGGCCCTGTCTCTTAACTGGCTATTCTCTTTTCAACCTTAAAGGGATTAATGTGTGTGTGGCTTTAAAGGAAGCAAGTGAAAGTCATAGTGTAATGCAATAAATAAACTAATTAAATGTGTTATTTCCTTGAATAACACTTTTATAATTAAGCAACCAGCTAAGCAATTGTATCAAATATAATTTAGCATTATTTACACTTTACTCTGGTACCATATCATTAACAGATTCGACACGTATCCATGCATTTTATGTAATCAGAAGCAGCTGTCATTTTGCGCACTTAAAGCTGACAATATAAAATCGGGAATTTGCGATTGTGTAAACGAGAACTAAGCAGATTGTGTCCTATTTATTGTGAAGTGGCATAGTTTTTTTTTTTGTTGCTACTGATTTAGGTGTACTTGCTGAACAGCTGTTGCCAGATGAGACCATATCTTGTGTGGTTGGGAGGGAGTTTACTTAAGTATGCCTTTCAAACATAGACACACACACACACGCACACACACACATCTCTTAAGTGTCTTTGATTATTTGCAATTTGTTCGAATTGGGACTTTTGCTTTGCTACTTCAGGCACACTGACTGACTGACACGCAGGAAGGTTTTCGATATGAAAGTTATGTAATTGTTTTTGTTACCATTGACGCCAAGTGTTGCCAAATTGTGTATTTGCCAGAGACTCGACTAAGTGGTAAGTGGTTTGCCAACCCTCTTGCCCCCCCACACAGCGTGAGGAGTATTTCAAGTCTCTAGCCAAATTTAATATTACTTATAAGGTGCTATATTCTTGATCATCTATATACTAGTAGCCATTTCAATGAAGATTTCTGTGTTTACCATAAGGAGATACAATCTATTTGAAGTATCTGGCATGTCATAAACGGCAATTCACCATACGTACACATAATCGTACTTATGCATAACTCCGAATGGAAAAGTGTACGCTAAAAATTCAGCTAAGCTGCCATTGCCCGGAAGAAAAATGACAGCATAGAGCAAAGTTCACAGAGCGTATCCATCAGTCCGAGAATTGCCAGAATGGCCAGGACATGTGCTCCACATCCTGTCCTTATAAACAAATTTGACATATAACAAGCTTAACTTGTTGTTCTTTGTGCGGGCTTTTGTTCTACTCGTAATTTGCCTTGGCCAGAAGAGGAGGGTCAAGAAGCTTAAATGATTTGTTTGCTTCTGATTTATGTAGGCTTAGGATTTGTGTGCAGAATCTAAGCCAACATTTGCTAGTTGAAGAAACTATTATAAAGTTGAAGCTGACAATAATGCTCAATAAATTAATTATACAATTATTAATTCCGCATAATGTTAGTTAACTTTATTTACGTCTTTTGATTAAATCATAATATTTATTAGAATACTCTTTTATTATGTTTTACAATTGAAATTAATGTTAAAAGGTTTTATAGTTGATACTCACAAGCAATACAAGCGATTTGAACGACATCATTTTGTTGAATTTATATTTAAATGGCGTTGAAATAGATCCACTTTGTATAAGTAATATTTATAAATTGTTGCTAAATTGATAGTAAATAAATTGTTTTATAATTATTAAAATATTTATATTTTTATAAGATATTCGTTATTTTTTTGTTCTGACTTCACTTTCGATCAAATATCAGTAGTTTTTTATTGTATTATTATTTTCTTTATATTATTCTTAGACACACGAGTTACACGCACTTAAAGTGTCCTTTTTGGAACACTAAACGCTTCTCACTTTCAATTGAACCAATTGTTTTGACTTGCCTACTATTATTGTAATGTGCAATTGTTTTTTTTTATGCCAGACAGCACAAGTACCGCGCAAAAGTACACGTTTTGAATTAGGTTAGACAATGGAGATGCGCTTGCTTTTTATAATCAACGCGCAGTCGCAGCAGCCAGCGATGCTCTCGTCAACAACGACTGCGGCAGAGGCAGCGACAGCGGCAGAGGCTGAGGCAGAGCGGCAGCAGCAGCGAGATCGCGTTGCCAACTGCATTGCAAAAGTAACAAAAGAGTTGTACAACAATTGAGGCAGGTTCATAGCGCCAAACTTCTAGATCATCTTCTTCTCCCTCTCTCTCTCTCTGAATCTCTGTTTCTCTGTATATCTCTCTGTTTATGACTCAACAGTAATTGAAACTGAGAGCATTCAGCTCTTTGCTGCTCAGCGTTGAGAGCAAAACGACGACTGTTGATGTGAAAAATGTTGCAGATCATCAGACGAAACAATTGTTGATACTAGTGATGATGATGATGATGATGACGAGTTAATAAATGAACTAACGATGATCATTGTAGCTTGGCGGATGTATAACAAGTTGCTTGGTTTTTTTTCTTCTTCTTCTTCTAGTTGTTAAATGTTTTTACTTAGGTTTTTAGCTATTTGCTGTAGGCTTGATCTGTTGCCGAGACTTGTAAAAACGCCCGCAATGACTTCATTAAATGCACAAAATTTGATATTTAAATTTTATGATGCCTTTCAATTCTGGCCCTCTAGCGGTCTTGCATCTGAAACCGCATCTATCTCGCTTCCCCTCCCCGACACTCTTGAAAATGTCATTTTGAATGTCAGACGAGCGCTTGGTCATAATCGTAGTACTAGTACATACATAGTACTATGTTGTTTTGGGCTGCCTGCCCTTTGAGAAAGCTGCAGATCCCCAGAACATTGAGAGCTCCAACAAGTTTTAACCGAAACGTGACAAAATCTGGTGAGTGAAAATTGCACAAGCTGTGTACGTGTGCACGTAGAGATTCTTGTGTATGTATGTATGTATGAACCCATGTTTGATGCCAAAATTCAATCTATGACGTGATATTCATGCTAAAAATCATAACTTATCTATTGCCAGGAACATGCTTAGTTTTGTGGGCTGACTGCCTGTTCCATTCCATTTCGTTACATTCCGCAAGCGCCGCAAAATCAAAAGCCTGCACTTCCTTGTGTCAAAAGTTCAGGTTTGTAAGTACAACATATGTACATACATAGTATATATAAATAAAAAAGCCAACTTCTTCAAATACCAATTAACCTTGAAATGTTAGGCAAAAACGATACAAGAAGAAAAAAAAAGTAAAATAAACCAAAACGAATTTGATGTACCAAAGACAAGCAAAGATTAAATAACAATTAAAAGCAATCTATTTTTGATTACTGATTTTTGTGGCTGTTATAATTTTATTGCCCACTTATGAAGCGAGAGTGTGTGTGTGTGGTTGTTTGAGATTTCAAAATAATTATGAATTGAAACAGAGTTTGACAAGCCGAGGAGCGTATACGCTTACCAAACTAATAAGTAATACAATAGAATATAAGAAAAATAAAGCTCAAGTTGGTAAGGATTATGTGGTGAACGTCTAAAGACAAAAAATAATGATATGAATATGAAATGAACCTTTGAATCCTTCAACAATGTACTTATATTGCTCAAACAATAGTACTAAGTATATTCATCACTTGGACTGCTTTGATTTCCGTGATACTTGAGTTTTGTATTGTATTGTACACGAAAACTAGCTGACTGTCAAACTGTCATAACAACATAATACCCGTAAACAAAGTAAATTGTAAATTACACACACTCAAAGCCCGGGCAGACTGGTGGCCCAAACCCAAACCCGAATCAAACCCGAGTCTCGACTCGCCAAGTGCCTAAGTAACGAAATTTCTTGGAGCATCACTTGAAGTTGGCTGGAGTGCAATTTGCGGTAGCTGCGATTACGAAAAGATTATTTAAAATGTAATTAGAGCAAATGGTATTTTATATAAGTGCGGGTAATAATAAACATTTTCGATACAAAACAAAGTACAAACTTGACATCAATTCGCACTTGGGCAACTTTTGTTACCAGAAACTTTGGACGCGACGCTGACAACACGTTGCGCTGCTGCTGTTGCAGTTTTTCAAATCCCATCATTTGTCAAGTCTCAAGACGTTGACGAAGTCAATGTGGGTGGGGATATAATGGCAAAGTCCCAAAAAACTTATCATCAACTTTAAGTGTACAATCAGAAACGTCGCGACGTCCCGTAATTAATAACGTGACGTACTTAAGGCGAAAAACGGAAGCATACAAAATAGTAGCTAAAACAGTCAAAACAGAGCAGATGTGCCAAGCGAAAATTACTTAAAAATTGGCTAAAATATGTTGCTGATGACATTTTAAATTTGACGTTCTTTATTGTTGTTATTGTTGTTGTTGCTGTTGTTATTATTGGTTATTGAATCGTTGCGGTGTTGCACAAATTAACATTTAAAAGAATAGACAAAAATTCTGCATTCGGTCACCAGTGACTGAAGCATTTAAAAATGTTTTATACCCTGTATCAACAATAAAGCAAGTAGATTGCTCACAAATAATAACTGAAACAATTGTATAATAAATTTAGCTTTAATAATTCAAAGTAAATATGTGAATTTAATGGTTTAGTTTTAAATTAAAATGGATATTGGTATACAAATAATTTTACAATTAATTCAAGTAGCTCAAAGTATTCTACAAATGATTAAATTACATCAATTAATTCATATATATATATTATTTTGGGTATTTATTAGTCGAGAACTGTATTCTTATTTAAATGCAGCAACATTTTCCATTTGCCGCGACTTTGTTTTTGCGCATTTCGTGCAACATTTAGGCGAATCACCTGTTGACTGTTGTTGTTGTTGCTGTTTTTGTTGTTGCAGTTGTTGCTGGAGATGGAATAGAAGCCCCGAATAAAATCCACATCGATGCGGGCGCACCTATTTCGGTTAAAAATGAGTGAATTAGAATAGCCCAGCTATGTAATTGACGCGTTTATTGCCAAAAGCGATAGTTACTCCTACTAGTATTGTGTTGTTTTTGCTGGTATAGTCGGGGTTTTGTGGTTTTTGGTATTGGTATTGGTTTTGGTTAGTTTGCTGTGGTGCCTGGTGCGAGAAGTGGTTGAAATCAAAGCGGGTAGAGGTCGTCGTCCAGATGCGCCAAGTGATTTGCATATTTTCGTGAGGAGTGGCAATATTGCCTTTTACAAATGGGTTAAATGCTATTTAGTAGATTTCATGCTGGAAATAAGTAGCAAGAAGTAGCATTCACTAATACTGGGAAATTCTAGAAAATGTCTTAACAATCTAAAGGTAAATCTATGAATCGATTAAATGGGGAGTTGTAGTTAATTGTTGTAGATTTTGGGTTTTAAGACTTAAGACTTTTGCTTGTGCTTGGGGAATTGAATTAACTGGTCTGGCAGAGGCAAAGCCACATAATATTTATCACTTGTACGCTCGCTTTTCTTCAGACAAATTAAGCGCTTTTCTTTTACACACTTTTTTTTTGCTTGCTTCATTGTCGTCACTGGTCTTGAGTCTTGAGTCGCTGCACTTTTGTTCATTGCACCCAAAAGTTGTGGAAAAACTTTGCACCTAACATAAATCACATTTTAGCAACGCCCAGTAAGCAGAAACGAACTGCGTCCCTCGCTGAGTGTCGACGACTACATTTGCATTTGCATATTCCAATTTTACATTTAATCAATTTAACGCACATACGCGACTGCTAGAAAACGACTCCAGTGTCCGGAGTCTAAAGGATTTGACGTGCGTCTTCTTCCCGTTTCCCGCTTTCGTCCTGTGCTGTTCCTGTGATTGCTCTCTGTTGTCTACCGCGATGAAGGCGGCGACTGCTGCCTTTCACATCATTTATCCTTGTTTGTTTTTATTTAGCAACCTAGAGGAAATCACGACATTCTCCTGCTGTTACTAAATGCGATTGCGAATACTCGTACCGGTCTTGAGTGATTGAGCCGTAACCTGCGTTGACTTGTTTACGTTGTTTATTTTGTAGTTGCATAGATACTTTGTGCTGCTCTTGTTGATCTTGATGTTGTTGTTGTTGTCAGTGGCACATGAAGTCATCCCCATCCGACTGACAACTTAAAGCGTTTCGTGAGACGGCAAACGCTTGGTGGAAAGAATAACATAACTTTATGTTGAAAGTCTCTTTTTAGACCCTTTACTTTAAAAAAGTAAATAGGGTCTATTAAGTTTGTCAAAAAAAAAATGTGCGTAACAGGTCGAAGGAAGTCCGGCAGACCCCATAAAGTATATATATTCTTGATCAGCATCACCAGCCGAGTCGATATAGCCATGTCCGTCTGTCCGTCTGTCCGTCTGTCCTGCTGTCCGTCTGTCGTGATGTATGAACGCCTAGATCTCAGAGACTATAAGAGCTAGGGTCACCAAATTTGGTGACAATACTCCTGTGACCCCCGAAAAGGTCAAGTTTGTTTTAGAATTTTGCCACGCCCCCTCCCGCCCCCAAAAATCGGAAAACCCTAATAACTCGAGTAATTTAAAAGATACAAGTTCCAAAATCGGCATACATAAAATTTACTTTCCTTTCGATGCGTACTGAAAATTTCATCAAAATCGGACAATAAACACCGGAGATTTGAAGCAAACAAATTATCGAATGTACAATGGCAGGAAATGTGCAGGAAATGTGCAGATATGTTAAGATTAACATTCGTATGTTAAGATTAACATTTGTATGCTAAGATTAACATTTGTATGTTAAGATTAACATTTGTATGTTAAGATTAACATTAGTATGTTAATAATTCAAGTGTAACATAAGCGATTATATTTAATTAATCGGAAGCTAATCTGAGCAGCGTCAAATTTATTTAGGTTTATATATAAGTCTGTAAGTTTGTTACTGTTATTTTATTTTTGAAGAATAAGTAAAGGGTCTCTCATAGTCGATTTCGACTGTAGCCTTTCCGACTGGTTAAAATTAAATTTACTTCACTAATGAACAACAGTCTCCATTTATGTTCTCATGTTTAATGGCATAACTTTAATTGTCGCGTAAATAACAGTCTTTGTTTTTTTTTGTTCTTTGGAAAGGCCCATCTGCACCCATATATCAAAAACAGACAATGACAAGCCTCTAGCTAAGTTTCCAAACCAATTGCCATTGCCCACGTCGCGATGACTCCCAGCGAATCGGCTTATCGATAGCATTTGTGCTTGGGGCCACAGTTAGCTCCATAACTTGGCAAAAGAGCTGGCTAAAATACTTGAGCAAAAGGAAATGGAAAATCTAAAGCATTTAACTTGCAATGACAGCGCGCCAAACTCACTAGCTAATGGTCACAACTTATCGTCAAACTTAAATGTGATTTTATTATCGCTGCCAAAACTTTTTATACTCACTATCCATCGATATGGCAAAGAAGAGATATTAAAACTTAGTGAAAATGTACGTTGCAGACATATTAAAGCGTCGATCGCAGACACTATAAGTAAGTACTAGAGTCTCAACTTCTCTGAGCTGAGAGCAGGATATGTTTAAGACTGCTCACAGACCGCAGAGTTCTCACTTAATATTATTTTCATATGACACGCAGAAAGCCCATAAAACTGGGCGTGGTCTGAGAGTTTTTCAAGTGCCAGCCGTGTGGGGGCGTTGCATATTTCTTCTTTTTTTTATTATGGCCACCAAGTTTTCTGTGCTGCTTTTTATAAATATATAATAACCATAATTCCGTGTGTAATTATAATGCACTTGGTTCTCATGCTTGGGTTTTTGTTTTGTTGTACTTTTTGGATCAACCTTCATAGGTATTTCGGTTGCACTCTTGATAAATATTTAATTAAGCTGAGAATTGCTTAATTATTTATGAAATACCATTGCATAACAATCGCTGCACTCAAACTTGATTGTTGCATTTGCACTGTAACTCGTTGTGTGAGCTTCTGTTGCAGATTGCTTCGATTTCTGTAATATTCCGATGTCGGTTTCAGTTTCAGTCTCAGTTTCAGTTTCAGTTTGACCTGGCAATTAATGTCAATCACTCGGCCCCCAAATGAGAAGCGCAGTCATTAACTCCGTTGAGATAGCAAAACTCAGCAGAGATAAAATTGTTTACTTATGAGTGTATCTTGCCTTTTTATTCTGTATGTGTTAAAATGTTTTTTTTTTCAGGTAAAAATAAATACAGTTGAACTTTGGCTTGTTACGTCGAACATTTGAATTTAAAATTATGTTAACCAACTAAAGCAGGCATTGAAAAGTATTTAAAACATTTTAATAATTTATGTAATGCACCTTACTTAATTTATTTATTTTTCTGCAGTGTAAAGCCTTGTAATTGACCAAAAAATGAATGGTATTGGTCCTCTTAAATAACGAAAATGATTTAGTTGGCCTTTCGACGCGTTCCAATGCTTCACAGTTGCACTGTATGCCACCTAAATTGGCTAATGAGTGCCGCAACTTGAAGCACCATAAAACCTAAAAAATAAATAACTCAAAACATTAAAAAATACAACAAATTAAAAAAAAAAAAAAAAGTAGAAGAAGAAAAAATGCCAAAGACTCCACATTGGCAATGGCAACGACATAAAGGTGCGGATGTTGTAGCCGTTGACTTTGAATGCAGTCGTAAAATAGCAAATTGGCAACGACAGCAACAAGCCAAGAGAACAACGAACAACGAACAAATCTGTTGATACAGGCACACAAATTTGTTTCTACAATTGTTGCCAACATTGAACTTTAAATGGTAGCAACAAAGCCACATGTGATTGTGATTGGCGATTTCAATTGCGCGATGCCACGACTATGACTACAATTCTTCAAATATTTTGTGTACTAGTAGATTGTGAGGATATCAGAATTGAAAGCAATTGCCACAGGCTTGGTACCGGAACAGGTATGCCAACAACACAAATGATGATTTGGCATAAAAATCGTTTAATTTTGAATTTGATTCCGATCTGATTTTTAAGCAGAAATTAATTAAAAACAAACTTGAAGTATGCATGTACAATCAAGCGGTAAATGTCGAGTGTTGGACACCTTGACTCTGCAAACCAAGTGCCTCTTTATAGCCTTCACTCGTGATGAATGATGGGCGTCTCGAATGGCAAAGAATGGCTTAGAAATTTACTTTAATGTAGATCAAAGGTTTGATTGAACGAACAAACTTTCATTGGCAATTGACTATAAATTGTATTCACTATATTCTAACTTAATAGTATCGATCTAGATTAATTTCTTTGCCTGTCTGTTCTTCGGCTTTGCAAATTACAAAACTAGAACATTTTGATTTATTTTTCACTCTCATTAATTTAAAATATATAGATAAGATCAGGCTGTCTACTATTTTCACAAATGCGATTTAAAACACTCGTGAATATTATTAAAAACTAAATAAAATCAGACGGAAAGGTCAGCGACAAGGCTTGCATATTTTTTTTTCAGATTTATTATATATTTTTGACACACGCATTTAACGCACTATATCATTAAAAAGAAGGCATTCAGCAATTATCTACAAAACATAAAAAATTAATTATGGATGCAATTGAAACGCATCTGCCGTTTGAAGGTTTCACAGTCTCCTCTCTATTGAATGTTGTTCAGTTTGACAAACAGTTAAAACAGCTACCGGATGCGATGTTCCCTTCCCCTCCTCTTTGGCCTATCAGTTGCATCGAATATTGAAAGTGCCGCTTTAAACATTTCGCATATACATATATATTTATGTATACATATATATATGGTATACAGAATGATTAACTATTTCAATGTTTGCTAATAAACTTGTTTACGCTCTTTTAAATACTAGTTAATTGATTTTATTTTTGCAACAAATAGTAGAACCTTCACAGCATTGTTGGTTTTGTATTGATTGCATCGGTGCGCTTTGTGTTAATATGAGATAATAATTCAATAAAGGAATCCAAGTATGGGAAATTGTTCGTGTCTCTTCCGTTTTATCAGTGTTTAAAATTATATAATGATGAAACAATGATTAAGTCGAACATCACGTGACATTCAGTTAAATAACACATAAGTAAATTATAATAAAAAACATTAACATTTTTATTTTAAACTATAAATACAGACTATATGTGGAGAAAACAAAGTGGTATACATGTTAATGAAGTAATTGAATATATGATAAATTAGATAATACAATGTAAATAAAGCTATAATTAATATATATTGGAAATTAATTATTCTTTACCAGTTACATAAAGGAAAATAATAACCAAATGAATAAGAACTTAATTGTGTGACAATAAAATTAAACATTTTGCTCATCTCTCGATCCGGATGATAGTACTAGAAACTAAAACTTACACATACTCGTACTCGCACTCGTACTCCATCTCATATTCGAATTCGAATTCGAATTCATTTATTGCACATATTACCAGCTGCAGCTGGGATGGTTATTTTAGAAGTTCATTTCCGGTTCCCGCTCAGTGCCTTGGTTTTCCGGTCTCGAAACTAACGTCCGCATGGAAGCCCGTATCGTCTGCATGATAAATCACGTTCTGGACGCGTCCATCTGGCAATAAAATGTGATATTGACCGCGTGTCACGCCGTGCGAGTCCCTATTCTGTTTGTGGCCAAAATCGTTGCCGGTATGGAAATCACGTATGCGATAACCAAAGGCATACTTTGAGGCATACTGCAGCTGTAATGAAGAGCACACCACAAGGCGCGTTAGGTTAGTTGAAGTCAGTTTCATGTTTGGATATATGCAATACTATTATATACATGCGACATGTCGAATATCGAAAATGTATTATGCACGCTGTCGTCTACAGTGAAGACTGGCGACTGGTGACAACTGCAGCATCAACAACAACATTAACAAAAGACCCAAATGGAAATTTAACACAGAGCTTGAACAAGTAGAAATGTATAATACCTACAAGTGAACAAGATTCTGTATAATAATATTTAATAGACTTTCTAACATTTATTAAATTAATTTGACATAAATCTATAGATAATGCATATATGATTATATGTTCAGCAATACCCTGTGGGAATTTAAAATGTTTCCTTAGGGTATAAGTACATACGAGTACAGGGTAAAAGACAATGGCACTGCAGAAGACTGCTGGGTTTGCTGATGGAGGATAACTGTCATTCAGTTGGCGCTTTGTATTGCATGTGATTGTAAATTGTATTGAGGCAGGCGCGAGCGTAATGAAATTTGCAACAATAGTATGTAAAATAGCGAATGCGCCAACATCATTTCCATCTCCGTCAGCTGCTGCCTCGCCCCCCAACCCCTTATCGTTGGCCATCAGCATCTGTCACTTAGTGTGCTGCACAGATTTGTTTTTGTTGCATACAATATGTTATCCCGAATTTCAGAGTTTGCCTTTTTATTGTACGTATTTCGCTGGTAAACATTTCAAGATGAAATAAAATATTTTGTGTAAATGTCGTATATGTATGTGTGTGCGTGTGTGTGTGTATTACCATTTCTATTCACTTTGGAGCTTGGAATCTCGATGTTGACTCGACATTGTCACAACTTTCGCTACATGTTTTGGGCTGCTTTTTGTGGTTTTTACGGCCTAGGGATGGAGGCGTGGCAAAACTTTGTGATATGTTAATGAGTTGTAAATTAAGTTTAATTAAGTTACATTGTTGTTGCCGGCATTTTTCTTGTCAACTGTGGCGAATGTACGGAAAACTCTGTATGCCCACACAAAGAATTGCGTGCTTTGGCAGATTTATGTGTTTTGTGGTTTTATGCAGGACGGGGAACTTGTCAAGTTGTTTTTGGAGTGTTAAAACATTTGAATAAGTCAGTCAAACCAACCTAAGCTAGATCACAACTCTGAGATTTGCAACAAATGAAGATGTATAAAGTCTTAAGCTTGATGGTTTGAAAACTTAGATGCACAAGAAACAAGAAATATACTTTTTTAGTTATTTCAGTTACTACTGTTTATATAATTTTAAACTGCTCATATTCTATCTGTCTGCTTACTTAGATTCTTCATTTAAATTTTATTTTAACTAAAGCTTTACTGCATCCACTTACAATTAAGAAAAATTTACGCTTCAGTAATTAGCCAACATTTTGTGTATACATTTTTATGATGATTTTCATTTAATGCTATGAAAAAAGTATTTCTATTGCAGATGTAGCAGGACTTGAAAACGGCGAGTCTTTCATCATTAATAACACTGCAAAATGTTAATAGATTTTCGCACAAGCAGTTAACAGGCAAAATTAGATTGCCGAATATGAAATACACTTGCTATGCTTATTTATTATTAACTAAACTAAAACATTAAATTAGTAAACACTAGCGAAATTTTCCCACCGCAACCAAATGACAAATAAATACAAATTTAGTTATACTAAAATTCAGAGATATATTATAAATATAAGTATTTTTTACAAACCAAAATTCGAGCGATGACAGCTTTTGTTGGTATAATGATCTGATTCAGATTCTGATCCGGAATATGACTTTATGGGTTCACATAGGCTAGGTTACTATAATAATAATACACTTTGAAAGGGTACTTGATTGCGGTAGAGCGAAGATTGCATTGTCAGCGAATATGTAAATTTACTTAGATTTTTTTCTTGTTCAGTCTGGTTTTAACAGGACAGTAATTTATTGCGGGCGCTGCAATTGCAGAATAAATTACAAATTTAATTTGATTAAATGCACATAATTACAAAACAGATAAAAATCAATGATAGCTGGTCAGAAATGGCATAGGGGAAGTCTAAGCATACTGTGAAATTGAAAACTGTACTTGCTGCATGAGCTTGATCAATGTTTGTCTATCAAAATGTGCTTTTGTTAGAGGGTGAAATAGCCAAATCACATCACGTGCCATATTAAAAATAGTTCTTACGTACACATATCTTTTTTGCCAACTCTGTAAGGCAACATTCCACTGATGATGCTGATAGCCAATTCAACAAGCTGCAAGGATGACAATCCAATTTTTCTTGACTGTAAATTGAGTTGCTATTAGATGCAGACACCCAGAAGTGTAGACAGCATAATATTCATGACGGCAGGACATTGAGCATTAACAGGCACATCCCAAGTTTTCGAAAAATATGACAAACAGTTGGTCTCTCTCTCCGACTGGTCGAACACGAAATTTGTAAGACATTGCTGGACTCGGACATTTTCAGCCACTTTTGAGCAACACATTTTGCATTTAACACGTTTCTCCAAAAGTGCTAGCGAATTGTGAGCCGAGTCGAGTGCAAAATGCAATTTGAGGCCATAATACGTGAGTTCGTTTAGTTTTGCTCAGTTGAGTGCGGGTGGACTGACGCACAAGCGAAGACCGTACAGTGGAACTTTGTCAATTTTAGTTCTAGGAAATGCTAATATTTACTGTTTACTTTCTCATATATTTAAGTTCTGCAAAATGTCTACATGTAAACAAATAATGCATTGAAGTTTCGTAAATTTGAATTAAATTTAATTTGCAAGCCATGCACAGAGACTTCTCAGTTATTTTTAAAACGCCGTCTTTTAAATATTGTATAATATGAACATTCTTATAGATACCGACTTGAAACTATTTTAAGCAGATATCAACTTCGAACTTATTCATTTACAAATGACATGTTTTAGTTTATGGAAGGTCTGCAAATATCTATTAATATATTTTTACAGCTCTGTAACTGGGCCAGCCTAAAAGTATGTGTTGGCAATTGCCAATTGTCATGCCAAGCACCTTCTGTCCGCGTGCGCGCAGAGCTCACAACTTTTTGCAAAGTGCTACACAGACGCGTTGTTTGTGGCGTAAGACTTCTCTTTCCATTCCCCATTTCCCACTCATATAATAAGTTCCACAGCAACTTTTGGTAACTGGACGCGTTTTTTGCACGTTTTTCTGTCTACTCGCTTTTTGCCAATCTTAACGGAAAAACGCGCTTTGAGTGGGCAACGGAAACAGAGGCGATGATTGCTAACGTTATATTGCAAAAAGGGGTGGAGTTGCGAATGGGGCTGAGCAATGCCTTTGACGCACTGAAAATTATATGGCACTTAGAGGCGTTTGCGCTTTTATTTCTTTTGTTTTGCATATAATCAGCATTGTTGTTGATTTTCATTATGCGCTCTGGATTTTTCCATTTCAGAAAGCTGCCTCTTTGGCCCATTAATCTGACCGTTTGTTGGCCGCAGCGTCGTCGCCCCCATAAAATCACTTGGCTTTTATTCTGTTGGCGACTTTTGATGCTGCCTTTCCACTCCGACTGCTTTGCCCTGCTTTGAGTGCTGTTTGTGGTTAACTGATTGCCGTTGGCCGGAATCTAAACCCCACTCATCGGAACTCGTTCTCATCATTAGACTGACAAGTCTGTGTAGGGCTTGATGATTTATTTTCTTTTACTGGTTAATTAAATTTGTTGTAATACTGAAAGATTTCTTCGCTTCAGGACTTGTAAGGTTTCATTCTCAGTTTTTCGATGCGGATTCAGGGAATTTAAAGTTAGACAAACATATACATATGCAAATAAGGAACACATATATTTCTTATCAATTAATAAGAAGTATCAATCTTATCTTGTTGACTAAACAAAAACGAGAGTTTAATAATGCTTTCCATAGTTTTCACTTCAACTTTTTATGTATTGCATAGTTAATAGTTTGCACCCGTAACTGGCCGAAGGAGAACTGAAAGTGCTTAATACCAAGCCATGTTGGTAACTAACGTAATGCATATTGCAATCCCAATGCTTGTTCTATTATTTACACAATTCGTTTAAGCGCAGCAAAACACTTTGAAACCGATGCCGAAAACCTTGAGGGACAGCTGGAAAGAACATGAACACACGTAGATTTAGGTAGAGATTCCATGGGAGGTGCCAGGTGTGCATCAGTGGCAATTGCAACGGCACCAAACTGAATGTTCATTTAAAATTGAACAAGTGTTGGCTTGGTTACACACACTAGCACCCAGCTACACACCACCACACACATTCGTCTGCCACAGAACACCGGTTGGTGTGGAGCGGAAAACAAGCCAAATCGCATTTAAATGGAAATAAATGTTGTGTCCAAACAATTTACAAAAACCAATTCTACAATGTAAGAGTTGGCGAATCAACCCTCGCGTGTATATGAGTGTGTGTGTGTGTGTGTGTTGGCCGCTTGCACCTGACCAGACCATATTGAAGAGTGGGTAAGGAACATTCTGATGGTCGTCCCAACGTTTGGCGTTGACGTTGGCATAATCGTTTGCGACTCTGGGCCTTTTGCCTGCCACAGTCCCTGCGTCTTGCCACAGTGCCACACGGCAGTCATTGACACAATTGTCTGCCACGTCACAGTCAGAAAGTTTTACATGCAATTATGAGGCTGTGCGATGATTCAAATTCAGTTCTAGTTGCAGATCTGTCCACAGAAAAGTGTTGTGTAATTTGGAACGAAGCATTAAGCAAAAATTTAAAATGCATATTTTCAATGGATAAAAAAGAAGATAATTCGCACACCCACACAGTTTTTATGGTTCGCTTGTTAGCAATTTCCGCCAGAATTATGATCAGAATGAGTATTCGGAGCTAAGAGGTTGAGCTGGAGTAAACCGAGCTAAAAGGTAGGGGAGGGGACATATCTCTAACCAAAATTGAGTTATCAGTTTGTTGGCTTTGCCAGCAATGTGCTTGGGCTGATTGCGTGGCAGCTGCTGCTGCTGCAGACCAAAAAAAAAAGACAGAAAAAAATGAAAAAAGTCAGATAAAATGCGTCCAAGCAAAGACATGACAGAGGAGCAGGCAAAATGACAAACTACGTGATTTTTATGCGAATGTGACTGTCAATACAAGGAGTGAACGGAGGGAACCGAGACCAGGGGGAGTGAAAATGCTATGACTTCTTTTTTTGCTCAACTTCTGTTAGTCTGAAGTTGAAAGCTGAAATTTAGCTGCGGTTTATTATGTGAGGGAGTGAACTGAAGCTAATTTAAAGTCAATGTTAGATTGGGGTTAACTTTGGTTCTGCTGAACTGGCGATAAGTTACTAATATCTGAGCTGATTTTTCTTGTTTGCATACTATTGAAGTCCAGACATATCAGCTGATATTGCAACAAAGAATACACGTTTCAATATATATAAAATATTCTATAGTTAGGGAATTATTTAATGTATTTATACTACATAGTTTATGAAGTTTCTCTGTTAGTTATTAACTGTGTAGGGAACAAGGTTAAGAGTGTAGCTGAGCTTACAAATATTTATTTCTTTCACTTAGCATTTCAGTAAGACCATTAGCCATGGCTATAAAACTCCCACACTAGAGTTGACATTAGCAACATATGCTGGCAGATTTGGAACTTAACCTTTCACCCACTCTCTTACAGAAGTAAAGGATCTCATAAAATAGCTGAACCTTTTTCAAGTCCCAAGTAAAAATCTTTTGTCGAGTACTTTTCAATCCCAAATACCAAACCGAACAATACACATATGTTTCCGTTGGCAAGCTTCATTAAATTAAAGTTGTTTACCCACGTTCCTCCCCCCCACCACCACACTACTAAGCCACCCACTACTTGACAAGCTCTTTTCAACACTTGCACGCAAAGTTAGCAAATAAAAGCAAGGAAAACAGCAAAAGGGTTCAAATAAAAATGGAATTAAAATATGTGAGTTAGCCCCCAGAAAATATTGCACCTGCAGCTGGTCACAGAAGGCTTCCATATCCCCACACTCACACTCGCAAATACACATACACACTAAGCGGCCATTACCAACCATTTCGACCACAATAAAATGACAAATGCCCGAAAAATCTGACCATGTTCGCACGCGTTACAAGCTGCCTTTAGGATCCAGGAGGTAAGTGGCAAATGGCAAGTAGCAAGCGGCAGGAGGCAGGAGGCAGGAGGCTGGCGGCAGGTTCGTTTCCGTCTCCAGCTTCTGTGGCAGCTGTTGTCAAACAAGTCCCATGACAGACATTGCAACGGCGTATTTAAGGCGGTGGGTAAGGGGGTGAGTTGATGCCCCAAAACTTGAGCCTAACAAGTGTCGTTTCGGCTGTCATTCAGGCTGGCGGCAGCAGGCATCAGCATAGGGAACTGGCAGATTCTGTTCGTCTTTTTTGGATGCCAGAATTCCAACCGAGCAACGGTGGATGTTTGTCCCAACTTGGACGACAACAGGGAGAAGGCTTTAAGCCCATTAAAAATCATGCTAAACGGCAGTAAAACAATGTGTGGACTGTGATCATTTAGCCTTCTGTCCTTAGTTTGATGGCCAAGGGTGTGTACGGCATCTGTACTTGTTTACGGCATGCTAATGCGCCAAGTTAACAGCAAAGTTATGTAAGTTCCTGCATTGCTTTGAGCTGCAAAATTTAACGAAATCAGCAATTCAAATAGCGATGGCAAAATCAAATAAAACGATGCGCAAAATGTCAATAAGTCCTTGGCTCGAAAACAATTTTAAGTCGATTTGCGACGCAACTGAAGCAACTGACAGAAATAAGTTCTATTTGTTGCACTTTCTTCGGTTAATGGCATGTTGGCAACACTCGTAATTCCGTCAATACCATCTGAAATGAAACCATCCCCTTTCAAAGTCAATTGTAAACTTTTAAGGGCAAAAGCTTCACACTGATAATACTTCTTAGTAATATTTGCAGTATTTGTTTATGTTATAAAAATGAAAAAGGTTTAAAAGCAGTGGCATAACTCTATGACTTTATATATACATTATGTCCAGTAATTGTTTTGACAAAAGAAATGAAATTCACATGTTTTATGCTGCAGAAAAATAGCTTTGCTTGGTTTTTGATTCCCGATTTTATTACAGATGTTTATGGTTCTTAGAGCAAGTCGAACAATCATATAATATCCATTGGATTTTGCCAAAAGCAATTACTTGAATATCTGCATGAATTATTGGTAATAATTTGAATATATTATTAATAAGCATCAAGAGCCGAATGACTCTCAGCTTACTTGTTTGTCATATCAAAATAATTTCATAAAAATTTTCGATCACACTATCATTGAAAATTCAACATTTGTTCGTACCTTAGGAACTATACGGTCTAGATTCTCACTAGTATTTTAGTTGCTTACCTGCGCACAACAGAGAATTTGTATAAAAGTAAAAAACCTAAATTTATTTCTGTGAAAATTGTAAATTTTTTTTATATAATTTTGATACACAAAAATAGCCCGATTATCGGTAAAGCATCGCGTCAAAATTCCAAATTAAGAGTTATTATAAATTAATCTCAAGATGAAGCATATGCGCCGTAATACCATTAGGAATATCCTCGAACTACGCCGTATCGGTAGATTGATGAGCGTGCGATTTGCCTGCGGCGCTGAAAGCTCTGGAGGCGGTGGCAAGGGTCTGGTTTTGGGCATTTACATGAAGGAGGGCGACAAGGAGCCCAAGTTTACTTCGTCCGCTGAGAAAATTAACGATCGCATCGGAGGAAAGCTGAGACATTTGGTCTGCGAGACACAGATCGATGGACGCTTGGGACGCGGCCGTGTCTTCAATAATGTTGATCCAGACTTTAGCTCTGTAGCTGTTGTGGGTGTGGGAATTGAAGGCATTGGGTTCAATGAACTCGAGATGCTTGACGAAGGAATGGAAAATGTACGTGTTGCAGCCGGAGTCGGTGCCCGATCATTGCAATTGCAGGGCTGTCACACCATTTCCGTAGATGGAATGGACTACGCTGAGCAGGCAGCCGAGGGTGCGTCTCTGGGTGTCTGGAGATTTACAGATAATTTAGCCAAACAGAATCGTCTCGTTGTACCGAGACTGGAATTGTATGATTCGGCTGATATGGATGGTTGGACACGTGGCATATTCAAAGCAGAATCGCAGAATCTGGCCAGGCGCCTCTCAGATGCTCCAGCCAACTGTATGACGCCCACAATGTTTGCTCAGGCCACAGTGGATGCACTGTGTCCTTGTGGCATCACGGTCGAGGTGCGAACCATGGATTGGATCGAAATGCAGCGAATGCATGCATTCCTCATGATCGCCAAGGGCAGCTGTGAGCCTCCCGTTCTCCTCGAAATTAGCTACTGTGGCACAGCGCCCGAGGACAAGCCCATACTGTTTGTCGGCAAGGGCATCACCTTCAACTCGGGCGGTATCAATCTGCGGCCCTGCAAGGGCATGGACGAGTACCGTGGCAGCATGTCCGCGGCGGCAGCCGTCATTGGCATGATGCGCTGCATAGCGGCTCTCTCGCTGCCAATTAACGTGACCTGTGTGATACCGCTGTGCGAGAACATGCCATCGGGTATGTCTGCGAAGCCCGGCGATGTGGTGACCCTTCTAAATGCCAGATCTATGGCAATTCGCGATGTCGACAAGGCGGGCGTAGTCGTAATGGCTGACCCACTGCTCTATGGACAGACGACATACAAACCCCGCCTTGTGGTGGATGTGGCCACCTTGGGTATAGGAGTAAAGAACGCTTATGGAGGCGGCGCCTCTGGCATCTTCTCCAATTCTCACTATATCTGGAAGCAGTTCCAGCGTGCTGGATCCCTCACGGGTGATCGTGTATGGCGCATGCCACTGTGGCAGTACTACAAAAAGCAGGTCACCGACGAAACCGGCTACGATTTGAGCAACGATGGTCGTGGTGAGGCCAGCTCCTGTTTAGCTGCTGCCATTCTCCATGAACTGGTGCCCTGCGCAGATTGGGCACACATTGATACGCGTGGAACTGGACTCCTGACAACCTACGGAATTGTTCCGTATCTGACTGCAGGCTACATGACTGGACGTCCTACACGCACTCTGGTGCAGTTTGTTTACCAGATGGCCTGCCCGGAAGTCAAGTAAAAAGATGAGTGTTGTATTGTTTTTTCTTTCGCTGTTACAGAGATGATGTACAATAAAAAAAAAATACGCATTGACGTACTTGACGTGTAAATTTCGCATGCCTTGTATTAATTACAGCTCTTTATTCATTAGAATTCTTTAAATACAATCAACAGCATTCAAATAAATATTGGCTTGGAAAACTGCAATATTATTTGTAGTAAAAGACTGACAATGCGGGCTTACATGTACAAAAAGATATATAATATCGATATTCATGAAATTGCAAATTTCTAAAAGGGTTTTACCTTTTAGCTCATGCATTTTTAAGCCAAGTTAGTCTGCGTAAAAATACTTTTGAATTAAATGCAAGTCGCCATCTTGTAAGTATCGAATAATTTAAAGTGGGTATAATTGAACAGCGAAAATGCTCGTCACGGAGATATTCTGTTTTCAGGCTCGAAGTACCGCAGTTTGCAAATGCCTCTTTTTTTTAAATAAGCGTAATTGATATAGTTTTTTCCACAATCCAGACTTAGTTGTGATACATAGACTTGGTTGTTAATGATATTTCAATATATAAGGGAATAAGACAAGTTTTCCATTTCGTAAGTTTTTAAAGGGTATAATAAAAAAAGGCGATCAGCACCTGCTCAAATGCTATCAAGTGCAAGTAAAGGAGTTGTCTTTCTTCATATACATTTGTTAAGTGTTTGAGGTGCTTCAAAGGAATATATACACATATATAGTATATATATTTGCTCGTATATCTTTTTTTATCTATTGAATTCGCTTTGTAAGACGGGGCAGACAAAGCCACAGTTGGCATTTTGCCGTTTGTGCAGTCTGAAGTCTGTAGTCTGCATTTAAACGCATAGACGAAGTTGTTTGCATTGCTTTGTGGCCTTCCAGTTGCAGGTAGCAGACGGTAACTGGTTTGAATTTGGGTTTACTCACGGGGGTAGGGTTGGGCTTGAGGGACCTAGCTAACGACATTGAAAATGCTTGTCGAACTTGAAAATTATTCGATTAAGTGCATTACCGGCGAGACATGGATCGGCAATCAAAATGAATTGCACACAATCCCAATTTCAATCCCAGCCCCAACTTCAGTTCATTCGCATCTATGAGAAGACGTTGGAGTCATGTACTAAAGGATGAGAATGAGAATAAGGATGGGAATGAGGTGAGCTGAGGGCGACAGGCGCTTTATTGTTGTGACTGCGACATTGTCGTGTCTGGGGAGTTGTTGCCATTGTTGTTGCTCACAATTGTTGCCTGGGTATATTTATGTTAAGTTGACTGTGTTTCTGCCTAAGCCAATCAATAGACCACACTTTCAGGCGTGACCCTGCCTGAAGTTCCAAGCAACTCGATTAAAATAATGTAATAACGAAATTAAAATCGATTTATTTGATGCATTTGCGTAAATACGATTCCTTTTTAAAGAGCTCTCAATTTAAAAACGACACCCTTAAAAATTAGGAACGGTAACTATAGAATAATTTGTTAGCAAACTTAGAATAGCGAATTCATATATATTCTTGGTTGTCTGACCCACGGACTATCAATGAGCCAAGACGATCAAGAATATATATTTCAATCGCTTTTATTTTTGAGTTTTTAAATATAATTAAAAATAATTGATATTTTGCAATTTGTATAGTTAAGCATAAATACTTAGCACTCACCGCTTTTTCACCATGACTTGGAAGATAGTGCAATCCGTTTGCAATCTTATCTTCCTCCAATTGAGCTGGCAAAGGGGAGGCTGCCACCTCGTGGTGATGCACCGGAGTGGGATGATGCACGATGTGCTCAACGGTGGTCAATGAATGCTCATCGCGAACTCCCTCATAACCATTGGACAGTCCATGGCCGGGTGTGAATTCTATGAAGGAATTCGGCGAGTGCAGCTTTGTTGAAGCACTGCTGGCAACTACGGGCACCTCGGCGACGTCGTTGTTGCCTGGCTCCACAATGGGCACGTACTGCTTGGTTTTGGCCATGCCAATCAGTCGACCCGGCTGAACACCCAGCGGGCCATGTTCTTGCATTTCTGGAACATTCAGTTTGGCCAACTCGGGCGCCTGCTGTGTGGGATGGAATTGAATGGGCGCGGTGTTGTCCTGCGGACGATCGTGTACTTGGGCAACCAGCAGCTGTTTTGGCTGGCGTTGCAGCTTCGCCTGCATCTCCTTGGCCAAGAGATAGGTTAGGCCATGAATTTGATCATCGGGCGACTTGCCAATCAAAGTGGATAATTCCCGAAATTCGGGCATCTGTTTGTAGTGCTCATTGATGTTATCTACCGGAGCATGGTATTCGATTTTGATCATTTGTGGTGCAGCGGAATGAACTGGCTCTGATTGTATCTCATAATTGTATTGCTCAATAGGTCTGCCATAAATGGGACTTGATTGCACAAGCTCCGTCTGCAGGGGATCTGGCTTGGATGGCCGAAACTGTGGATTGACAATACTTGATGCCAGGTGAGGATGGGGCACCTCTGCAACTGGTGCTGCCTGAGGAGCGGTCAATTCTGCACTGTATGTGTGATGTACCTCCTCGGCAATGGCAACGGGATGGGCTGCTTCCTGTACCACAATTGGCTGGTTTATTGTGGGTGAGACTGGGAACACCTTTGCATAGGCTGGCTTATAAACATAACGCAGTTGTTCAACAACGGGCACGGGTTGTATGTGAACCTGAACTGGTTCGACGGGCTGGACGGGAACGTATTTGATGCCTGGCTTGTGGCTGTAGGCAATTGCCTTCGTCTTGAAGTGCTCGTAGTTGCTATTCTGGGGCGGCAAATACTTTATGTAAGCCTTGCCTCCGTGACCATCCTTGATTAGCTGTGTGATGACCTTGTGCACTTCATGGGGTAGGCCAATTGTTGACTTCTTCGACTTGGCATATGTTGTCGAGGGTGCATCCTTATAGACATACAGGCGTTTAGTCTCAGCTGCACTTTCCCCAGACGATACCAGGTTGTCATCCATATTGGTCTCTTTTTTGGCAGCAGTTGTTTGGTTTTGATTCACTTTCGCTTGTGTTTCCATGGTCAGTAGACTGGGCATTACCATTTTCTTTCCCCTGCGTTGCAGGGAAGTCGGTAAGGATGTCTTCGCATCCGCCAACTCGAACTTCATCACATGCAGTGAAGCTGATCTCTTGGATCGCTTGGATTTGCGTCCTCGTGATTTCAAGCGTTGCTCAGCAGTTTGGGAAGGAGTTGACTCACGGATTCCCTGCTGAACCAAAGCTGGTTGCCTTTGCATATCCAAGGCTCTGGCTCGATTTATCAGCTTTGCCGTGATCGCATCCGGTTCTCGGGCATCCGTTGCCTCGAAGGGAATCATTTGCACCTTAAAGTTGGCTGGCTGACGATTTACGGCGGATCTTCTGGAGCGACGCGACTTGCCAGCTCCCTTTTTGTTAGCTGAGGGGCTTGTTGCTGCCTTTTCAGTCGAGCTACTCAGCAATTGATCATGATGCTGGCGCAGGAATTGCTTCAACTCGACACTGGGCTCCACCGCATCGCTGAGTTCGAATCGCAGCATTCGTGGAGCACTTGGCAGATGTCGCTGCTCCCGCTTGGATCGCGGATGATCCGTCTGATCTGCAGAGTGAGCTGGCTGCTCATTGTGCAGATTAAAAGCGGCCAAGTAGCTGTCTTCAGTGGGATTATCAATATGCCGCATGCTGTGAAAATTTCGCTGATCAAAGTATCGTTGCATGTCCTGAAAATAGACAAGGAATGAAAATTTTAATGCGCCTTAACAGATGGTATAAAGGTACAACAAATCGTAACAAAAATATTATTTAAATCAGAGACATAACTTTTAAATCACAAAGTCGGGTTTTAAATGCAGACATTTTACTCTTTTGATCAATAGTTTCATTTTTATTTCATGTTGTAAGTTGTTAAATGTCTTGTGCCTTACCTCATAGTTGGAAAACGTGTCCAGTGTGGGTAAACGTTGCCAGTTACCCGCGGCCTCAGTTAATACCAAGAGATTTAAAGCAAACAACAGTGGTATCTTAAAGTAGAGAGTTGCTTTATTAACATATTATGCCTATGTACATTGAACTGATAAAATGCAATAAACTTTGGTTATTTTTATGTAAGTTAAATATTTGAATTCAATAAATAAATCAATACGCTGTCCATATGCGCTTGCTCTCTGCTACTTTCACTTTCGATCAAGAGAAGTACTTGCCACATTTGGTTGGCAGTTGCCACCCGACACCTGTTAGTCGATTCAGTTCGATTAAACCCGTTGAGCACGCGTTGGAGCAGTGCACCTCTTGGCGGGTTCCCTAGTCTCGGTGCTTATTCGACTCTATGCATGTCCATTTGTCTGGCTGTTTATCTGTGTCCACTTTCTCGACAACGACGTTGAACTTGCAGCATGGCTTTGTGTTAATGGTCATTAAACTTGTGGACCAGTCTGCGGGATTAACTTATTGGCCACAATTGCGATACCTCGACTAACACATTGCTTATGTAAGGCCAATTATGGTATTGGTATTATGTCTGGTTATGCAATGTCGGCCAAGCTATAATTTTATAATATATTTTAGACATTATACACAACTTAGGACTTTACTTAAATGAGTAGATGTAGAGTTTCCAATAATTGTACCTATTAAAATAATCAATTTATAAAGATAAGACAAGATAAAACAAACAGCTTTAAAAATGTAATCTTGACTCTCGCATTCTTGAAATGTCCTGAAGAGATGGAAAGTGTAAGGGCGGAAGGGAGTTCGCTTAAAGGCCATTTAACAGAGCCCATGGATCCAAATCCAAATGAACTGTCAACGGCCGTTAAAAATTCAACCGCGTAAACATTTAACGGCCGTTAAAAGTGCGCCTGAGTGAATTTTTATGAACTTGCCAACTAGCTATACCCTTGCACCTGTCCCTCCCACATTGCCCTCTACATGTTGCATGAACCGAGCTCTACTCTAGTTATCCTTTTAGCTGACATCAGTGTCCCCGTCCCCCGTCGTATGCCTTCTCATCTTTACAAAATAAAATTTTATGTGTTTTCTATTTAACACTTTAGAGTCATGGTAGAAACTGGAATATGTACAATATACTCGCTACGTAATATTGTTGTTGCTGGCAGGGCTTGAAAAGTCTTTTCATTTCATTTTACCACGCGCGTGCATTTTAAAAATTCAATAGAAAACTCCAATAAAAAATTGTTGTTATATTTTGTTGTTTTTGCTATTTCTGGTCCTGTTATTGGTGTTCTTACTGTGGGAGTTTTATGGCTTGAAAAGCTCTGAGAAAACTAGTTAAGATTTTTTATGACCTCAAGGAAGGACAAGAGATTGTCGGTATTTTAGTTAATCGCAATCGCTTTATTGGCTTTGAGGTTTAATGTTGCTCTGAAAAATGAAGTTTCTGAATTGAAATTCAATTTCTGTCTCTGATGCTAACAGGTTTAATCTCTGAGATTGGCGCTTTGACTTTAAATGCAAATGCCATTAAATTTCTGTTAAATAGCAATATTAAAAATTTCCAAATACTTATCCCAATTTAATGAATATACTTAAAAATCGAAAAGGGCCCGAAGTTATGATCTAGTAATTAAATAAGCTAAAGTTTCATACCTACAGAACTTGTTGTGTATTTCAAAGCTTAATGCAGGGTATCTTCTTGTCTTCTTGTTCTTATTTTTCTATGAATGCGGCCAAAGAGACGGAAAATCTCTGCAACACAGTTAAAGATATTGGAGCTAGCAAACGGCAGACTTGACTAATTGTTGCTGGGCATGCAAGCGTTGGGGCAAGTGGCAAGTGGCAGAGTTCGACGCTTGTTGGCTTGTTGGCTCGTTGGCCGGCTGCATTCAGAACCAGTTTTTCTCTTATTCGTATTTGTGTTTATATTGCGATGGCCAGTATAAAAGCAAAGTCAAGTTCAATGCACATAAAAGACTGTTAGCGTGGGAGAGGCGAGAGGAGTCCTGTCTGGTGCAGGAAGCAGGAACTGCCACAGGGGGAAATGCTTGTGAGAAATTGTTCAAAAGAAATGTGAAAATTGCCGCAAAGTTTTCATCCATTTAAATTGCAAATTTCCAGTTTCGATTGCAATTGGCAAATGATTTTTATTTATATTTTTTTTTTCGAAATTTTTGTTTTCTTGTTTTGCAACTCGTTTTTGCCTGGGTACCAAGTCTGGGGTTTTTTTGGAATTGTGCATTTTGTGCTTAGATAGCCGTAAACGTATTTATAATGGGACAGAGATCATAAAATTTATCCCACCTGAAACCAAGCCTGTTTGCCATAACCAAAACCATAAAATAATGAATATAAGTAAAAATCAAAATTATTATGTTTTTGCTGTATGATTTGATGGTGTCTAATTAAACGATAAAAATCAAATGGCAGCTTAACCAAAATGTTGCCAATTAGCTTCACTTCCGGCTAATTATAGCTTAAATTATATTGCGCGAAACAAACAAAATGATATAGAATTCCATTTGCAAATCAAGCACTTAGTATAAGCGGTTAAAAATGTTTAGATTTCAGGCGGCTAATGTCACCTGTATTTTCTAGCCAACATTTAAATATCATTTGTCGCTTACACGCCTGACTCATTAGTGCAACAATGGCTTTCCCCCTTTCTCTGTTTAGTTATGCATATTATCATCTTTATCATCTTGCGTTCCAGACTTACCAGACACATGAGACCGCTGCGGATGCCACTATTAGTGTGGCCCGTTGCCATTTTTTATACCGCGATTTGCGATGCAACTTTTGTCGCTTGGCTGGCGTCGGAAGTGCCACAAATGAGGCGCCAATTGCAACGTTGTTAGGTTGTCTTCTATGCCTTTTGATGAATCTAATTAAATGATGTTTCAATTTGCATGAAAACTATTATTATCTCTTGTTGCAGGTGTAAGAAACTTTGCAGCGTCGTGGATCGTTATCTAAACCATGTTATTTATTTAGTTATGGTAGGTGTAGTATTTATTATATTGTTATTATTATTTTAGATTTTATCTCAAGTTCTTCATTTCCAGCACTTTTCACATTTACTATTACTAGTATACAATTTTCGAAATAATTTTTTCATATCCATTTGTGACCATTTGCAAAAACAAACTTTGTCTATTTAATTTAACTTTAGCTTTGAGCTTTGTTTAAACTTGGTCCGTGGCTGGCGTAGCTGTCGTCGGTGCTTCGTTCATTTCTCATTTATTTAATGCGACTTTTAATTTGAGTTGGCTTTTCTTTTGTTTATTTTTGGCGCAGCCTTTTCAAACTGAAGGAAAACCGCACGCTTGCGCGCTGTTGCTGCAACTGTGCCGCAAATTTTCGCGCCACTTCAGTTTTGTGTGTGTTTGCAGCTTCGCATTTTTCACAAAGATCCCAGCCAGTTTTTCCAAAAGTTGTTGCTGTTGCTGTTGTTGTTTTCGTTGTTGTCGTAGAGATTTGTTTTATTTGTATTCGCCTGTTCGCTTGTGTGTCTGTTGCATGTATTGGTCCGCCGTGTTCAGGAGAGGGTATCATTAAATGATGATGACGCTCAAATTGTAAAACATTTCCGAATTATAATAATAACTTACGCATAATTTATTAATAATATGTTCTATAAGCATATAAGAAGTTTAATAAATTAAATATTACAAATCTTCGATGTTTGTAAAACGTAGAAATAATCATATCAAATAATATATTTTATATAATGGAATATAAATGGGCAAATTAACATATTTCGATATAATTCCCCTTAAGATATATTATATCTGCGTAAGGGCATTGCACATTCGGATAGAGTTTGTCTATCTTATCAAATTTGTTGCTTACATTTGGAGTTGCCAATTTGTGGGCACATTTTTGGCCATGGCTTTGGACAAGTGTCTTGCAACTTTTCATAATAAACTTAATATTTTCCTTAGTGTTTGACGGAAAGATTGGAATAGTAAAATAAGTATTAATACATAAGTATGGCTTACACGGATGAGTGTTACCCTTTGCATGTCTAATGATGTGATTTATAGGAAGATTATTTACATTTTCGGGCAGACAATTGGAAAAACAATTGGCACAAGCGCGCGCTATGTGAAAGTTCAACACTTATGCAATAACAGACAGCCAACAAAAACGAGGCACAGTCAACACGTTGCAAGCTTCGCAGTCGCCGTCGCCGTCGCCGTCGCAGTCACGCACGCGCCTCGGCTGATGAAGTAGCTCACAGATTACTTTTATTGCAGGCAACCGCTGAGAGATTGGACGGGGTTTGGTCTGAGTTATCGTCTCGGTGCATCTGCGGCGATTGCAGCGATTATTGCAAGTTTTGACGCCGAAATAAAGTCAGAGACTGCGGTCATAAGAGGCTGGGAGGGATGACAGGGTGGCACTTTCACATAACTTTCGTGGAACGACGTGAAATTGAGTTATTAGCATTGGAGTTATGATCGACACAGTGGAGTGGTAGAAGAAAACCTAGATTAGCAGTATAGTATATAGTGAGAGTGATCAAAGAATTATCTTCAATATTCAAGCAAAATAAAATCTATTTCCAGCGTGGAAAGTGTAGCAGTTAAGGGCATTTTGTGATTCCGTCTCACATATACCATCTTGTTTTCTCTTATCAGTTTGGAGAACAGCTACCATAAATTTTAGCCCTGGCCGCCAGAGGACGTTGTCTGCCCGACTTTGGGTCTTATAACTGCAACAGTAGATGTGTAATCTCGTAATAAATTCACACTCACTCAGAGCTGCGCATTAATTGCAAAGGAGTTATCCACAGAGCTGTATGCCTCTAGACCTTGCCGCGCCTTGCCCCTTGCCGGTGGCAGCTGCAATAGGCGGAAATCTCATGCAGAAAGTTGCATGCGGATGCAGTCGTTGTCATCGTCGTCTTCACTCGTGGTGCGGAAGTTTAGCCAACTAACAAACTGAGGATGAGATGACAACGGAGGCGCAGTCCAAACACTTGCGTACTTTCCATCTCTTCTCTTGCCCCTTTTCCCATCGTAGCCTTGTGCATGATATCAACAATAACAATAACAATAACAAAAACAACAACAACAGTAACAGCAACAACAGAAACATTCAACAATCTATGAGGAACCGGGTACGACATTTTGTGGCCAAAATGTGTTGCTGTTGACGCTCGGGTTTAGTGCGTGCGATTTAATTGTTGGACATCTGGTTGATGAATGGTCATGGTCCAGTTTTGACAATGCCACCAGAGCTCGCAATCACTTAATGGTCGCTAAATTGTTTGCCTGCTTTTGGTATTTTTTTTTATACTTGGACAGTTGGTCATTCAGCTAGGAGGAAATGTCTGTGGTTTTGTGTCGATGCTGATGCGATCAGTTTGTAAATTTTAATTGAGCCGTCCTATGCTTCCTTCATTGCAGGCCTGGTAACTGTTACTCTGTCGGCTGTTTGGCTACTAGATATTGGATACTGGCTACTGGCTACTGGCTACTGGCAACTGGCAACTGGCTACTGGGAACAGGCAACTGGCTACTAGCCACTGAATGTTTGGCTGCTGCCTTAATTGTCTGCCACTTCCCGTTTGCGTGGTCGCCCGAGCAGCCCAAAATCTAATTACGCCAATGCCATCGCCAGTGTGACCAACGCAGCAAATTGACCACACAATAAACGTGGGCCATCGTCCATGGATGTCAAGTGGAGGGAAGTGAAGATTGCACGAGAGTTCCGCTGCACACATTGGTTTTGGGGTGTCACACATGTGCGACAGTTTCTGATTTATGAACACAATTTCCAGTTTGACAATGAGTCGTGTACTCTCGTAGATGGCCCCGTTGCCCTCCAGCTCTCATCTGAATGCCGAATACCGAATACCGAATGCCGAGGCACGGGAAGTTGCCGCAGTCCTTTGCTATCTGGCCTCCAATGCCGACAAGTTAGTTTATCGCATCGCACATTGGCCATTGGAAGGTGAGTTATGTTAATTGAGATTTTCGAACCGATATAATAAGAAATAGCAGCTGCTGACTTGGCCAATGTTTTAAGGTCCATAATAAGCAGCTGCTGCAGTGCCCAGAAAAGGACAATAGAAAATCATTGAAGAGACAAATAGACAGACAGACAGCAGAAACTGCCGGCAAATTTACTTTTTCGTTTTGCAGATACAGCTTTACACATATTGCCTACCATAATCCATTTCCAAAGACTTCCTTACGATTATAAACTATTAATTTTGTTACTTATATATTATTAATTATCCCTTATACAATCTTTTATTATTTATAAATCCTAGCGTTTTATTTTATACAGTAAATTTCTTACATTTAGGAGTAAATTCTTATGCAATGCTTTCATTAATAGCAGCGTTGTGAAGACAATTAAAGGGTTTTCAATCAAAATTCAGATAAAACCCGAAAACGAACAGAACGGTGCTTGATAAATGTGATTGCAAGAGAGTTGAAGAGTGGGTGCTCTTGCGAAGTCAACTGAAAACTCATTTAAGGCTCCATTTCACAATGCGAAATATCAACAACTGACGAAGGCATCAGGCAAAGGAGGTGCAAGTCGGGGAGACGAAGGTTCAATCGCCCACGCAAAGTCCGTGTACGATAATGGCGATGAGAATGTATGTGTGTGAGCCGATAGCCAAGTCAAAATGATAGAGTCCAAACAGAAAGAGAGAGAGAGAGAGAGAGAGAGAGAGCGAGTGAGAGGGAGATACAAAAACCTTGCAAATCTGTACGTTGCCTCTTCGAGACAATTTGCCACTTTAATTGCCGCAATTTTTTGCCCATTTTTAAGTCAAATTCACTTGATGGCTCTTGCAACATTGTGTTGTTGTTTTCAGTTCTGTTCGATTCGAACCGTCTCAGTTTGGTTTGGTTCAGTTTGTTTGATTTTACTTTATTTTTACTCTGTGTTTTTCCAATGCCGGCTGCCCTCACCAAAAGGGTGCGATTGTGAATTTATCTCTGACCCTGTCTCATGTGTCGCTGCATTGTTGATTGTCTCTGGCCCTCGCCCTTCCATCTCTCCGTCCAAGTCCCAGTGCTATAAAATGCTTTGTAATTGCAAACAATTTGATATTAAGTACGATTTCTAATTGTGCGAATGATTGCTTTTCGTTCAGGCATTGTCTGTGGCAAATGGAGGCGACAGTCGAGTCATGTGGGTGTCAAGCTACCAAGTTTCAAACAAAATGCTGCTAGAATATAAATATATTTTCGTTGCTTACTAGCAGAATAGCTGAGAAATCGATAATTTATCAACTGATCAACTTAATCAATTACAGAGAAATTTCTAAATCTCAAACGGAAGTCTGAACAACAGTTTATTGGAAAGTGCTACAAAATTTCAGGTATATGTAATGCATTAAATAACTATATAGATTCTTAATAAACTAATTCTAACTTATCCGATAGAGCCATGTCCATTTGTTCCTCTGTCCGTTCTTTTTTATGCAATACAGGAGCCTGCTTTTGTAGAAATAATAAATCTACAGCGTGGCGATTAACCTTTCATTCTATTTTATTTAGAAATGTCTGCAACTATCTAAAAATTAACTTAAGTCAATTAATTTTTAACTAATTATGATTAAACACTTTCGTCGTGTTAATCACATTTGCGTTATATTTTTCTCCCATACGTTTCCTTAATCTACGACTAATATTAAAAGACAAACAACAAAATTGGAAAGAAAGCTAATGAATATTATTTAAATGGTTTATCTGTGTATAACTAAAAGCCAAGATGACAGATAAATCCGCCTCAAAGTTTGGGTAAATTAATTCAGCAAATAAACCAGCATCACAGTGTCCATATAATTAATTAAACTTTTATCGTTTTTGCTAATGTATGCCATTCTTTTACTCCGAACTGCCAAACTATCAGGGGGTGGTATTTAATTTGCTTTAATAATAAATCCTTTATATATATGCGTGCCCAACGGAAGCATCTAAAATCCGAAATCTTTTAATGCCGCAAACGACATCCGCAAACGACAAACTAAAATATCACTCATACGCCAAGTGGTCCCATGCTCTTTGGGTTTCTGACCCGCCCAAAATGTATGCGCGTGTTGTGTGCGCTCCGATGGCACTGCCACTAAATTTTCTGGCTGCGTTTTTGGCAATTTCTAGAGATGTCCTTCGCTCTTAATCTAAATCTGCATGTCAACTCGAAGACCGCATAAATCACAAAATAATCCTAAAGTAAAATAGCAATGGCAACCGCATGGCCAGCAGCTGTCCCCAATGGGCGGGCACGGTGGTACGATGGTACGATGGTACGGTGGAACGGTGGTGTGTGGGCGAATTTCGCCCTGGGCGCGCATTAACTTCAATTGTCTTTGTCTGTAGCCACGCCCACTCCCCACTCTCCACACTGTACACCATACACCCTCTTTCCCTTCCTCTTAGCCCGACACTGATTACACTCCCATTCAGATTCCACGACTCCTTTTACATTTTGCCTTGTCTATTTCGTGTCGTGGAGCGAATGGTGAGAATAGGATGAGAACTGTCATTTAGCTTGTTAGGCAAGCCCCCGTAGAATATTTGGATCTCAATTGAGCCGTCGCTGCAACTCACATGCCGCCCTTTTTCAGGACCTGACTATTGTCTGGGCCTAAGCTACTTCATTTTTATTGAGACATTGCGACTACAGCCGCAAATGTAATTCAGCGTAATCTCATTGAATTTTATTTAAAATTGTTAAATGGTTTTCAAAGCAAATGGTCCATTCGGGAAGCCAGACCGTATCTTTTTCTCACACACTGTCCCGTTAGGTGTCTGTTGAATATACCATTAACTTTGTCACTTTAATGGAAAATTCTACCCAAGATATTATATAAAAAATTATTGTATTATTAAAATAATAATTGCTAGTTACCATGTCCATCTATTTTAATCTCTTTAATCTCATGAAAGTAGCATGTATATTTAATAATTCAAGAATAAGATCATTTGTATTTATATAGATCATTCAAGTTTCGGCATTATCACATTTCTGACCCTTTTGGCATAAGTGCGGGAGTCGCTAAAATAATTCGCTGCCCTTTTTGTGGTTCTTTTGCGAATGTTGCGCATTGTCCCCTTTTATTTCATTTAATTCAAACCTCAGTTGTAGCTGCAACTGCTGATTACATTTGGTGAATATACTGTTGTTTGGACCAGGAAGACAAACATTGTAAATGAGACAATAGCGTTGTGAGACTCGTCGGGTTACAAAAGTCATTAAAATAAATTTCTGTTTATTTATGCATATATTTATTGCAAAAAGTTGTTAACGATATACTTTAACACATAGAGAATGTACAGTGAAAATGGTACTTACGTGCAAAAATATTGTATATTGTAAAAATACGAAAAAAAATATAAAGAGATTGCTTGAATTTCCAAATTATATAAACGGTGGTAAACGAGAGCTGGCCGCGATTGCAGGTCATAAACAACTGCTTATTGTTTCAGCATTACTTTACATATAATTATATTCAATCTTAAGATTAATTTGTACCTTTACTTGCATTTTGTATGTTTTGTTTTGGCTTTAGTTAAGACACACAATTATATTGTTAAGACCGTTAATAAGGGTACATTTAAAAGCAGAATCAATTAAGGCGATATATCCTAAACACAAAAATTTAATTTTGACTTTGAGAGACAGTGTCTTTCATCTTCCAGCTGGTCTCAGTATTTGAATCGTGACGATTATATTTATTAAATTCCATTAATTTCTTTTTTCTGATTATCTCTACACGTTGTAATACTTGGCTGCATAAGAAAACCTCTTGACATCGTGCTACTTACTGGTATTTTGTTGTTGCCTCTCAGATTTTCCAATTTGAATAATTTACCACACTAACAAGCAAACAGTCAAGGATCAGATATTTCCTAAGCCCCCCGCAACATGCAAACACCCTGCTGGAATTCTCCCCAAAATAAACACTTGGTTGCTACCGCAGCGAGCATACATGCAACTTTGAGCCCTGAGCTGAGCCACCGTGCCACACTTGAAAGTCGAACATGAAAAGTTTGCCAATATACTGGATGCAGTTCCAGCTTCAGTGCACTCATCTCTCGGTTTCCTGTGCTGGAGACCATGACAATCCTCAGTCTATTGTCGACCTGCTGACCGCGCTGCAGAAAACCACACGCATGATAAAAGTGTGGAGAGTGCTGTAGCTGCGGTTGCGGTTGCTAACTTGATGTTGAGCTTAAAGTGCCGCAAAGTGGTTGTTGTTTTTGACAGAAAACTGTTGGCAAACGGTTGGCGAAGATGCTCAGTTCAATGCACACAAAGAATGTTTGCCTGTTGACGGGAAGTAGAGCTGCTGCTGCTGCTGCTACCTGAGTATCTCTACCACCCGCTGGGGCAGACAGCGGCAACGCAGGCCGCAGCCCAGTTATGCAATCACAAAGTTGGCCCGGCCAAGTCTTTTGGCCACTGATTGAAATTCTTAACCTGGCTACTGGTAGCATCTAATCATTTTCATAATCATCTCCTGCGTTGACTAGCCTGATACGACGGCATAGCCAGTTTTCATTATACGAGAAGTTGTTATTATTGTTATTATTATTAAAATCATCTATATCGATGCTCTACCTGCTCGCCCAACAGCACTGCACTTCTTACCGGACTTCATCGTCTGCCTTCATTGTCAGTTGCAAGTTGCGAAGAATTCATCATAATTTTTTCAGCTTCTGTAATATTGTTGCTTATTTTTGTTGTGGTCGGAATACAAAAGGATTGGTTGTGTTGCAATTTCTTATTGGTTTGCTAATATTTTCATTTTTGTTCGTTGCTGCATTTTTTTCCTTTTATTTATTTGTGCATTGCTGTTGAGGGTTTTGATTAGTTTTCTATAGGAAGGTAGATTCTCACTATAATGGAAAATAAGTAAATTGATTACTTTAAGAGTTAGCAAGATATTTAAATTTGAATTTATTTGGTTTTTATACCCTGTGCCCATTGAAAATGGGCAAAAGTGGTATAATGAATTTGTGTGAATGTATGTAACAGGCAGAAGGAGGCATCTCCGACCCTATAAAGTATATATATTCTGAATCAGTATCAATAGCCGAGTCGATTGACACCTGTCCGTCTGTCTGTCCGTCTGTCCGTCCGTCTGTATGAACGCGTGGATCTCAGCAACTATAAGAGCTAGAGACTTCAAATTTGGAATGTAGGTTCCTGAATACCATACGCAGATCAAGTTTATTTTCATTTTGCGATATCTCACCCCCCGCCCACGCAAATAGAAGAAGACCTCAAATTCCAAGATAATTCAGCCTCACATGACTGATAGTTGAAGTATAACTCACGCTGAGCAATTTGCTGCAAGTTTCATCGCGATCGACCCATAAATAAGGGAGATATTAAGGAATTTGTTTTAATTCCATTTTTTGGCAAAAGCGAGAGAGCATATGAAAATTCCATTTGCACAAACGAGAAAGCATATGATAATCTGATGATTTGCGGTGTCGCCCGCTGTGTGGCGCATTGTGTCATGTGACATGTGGCGCCATCCATCGGCTGCACTCAGAACTATACATTGTAAAGTAAATTAATATTAGCGATTGTTAACACGCATGTTTGTTAAGATAATACATAAACAAATGAACAGAATAACCACGCTAAGCAATTTGCTAAAAGTTTCATAGCGATAGACCCACAAATAAAGGAGATATTAAAGAATTTCTATTACTAACATTATTTCATAGTTGTTGGCAAGAGCGAGAGCACATATGACAATCTTCTTTGCACTATCGCTCGCCTTGTCTTCCTCCCGTGAATGTAAAATTAATATTTGCGGATGTTTACACTCATCTTCGTTGAGATAACACAGCTTAAATTGACAGTACGACAACGCTAAGCAATTTGATGCAAGTTTCATAGCGATCGACCCACACATAAAAGAGATATTAGGGAATTTCTTTTCTTGCCATTATTTCATTATAATTGGCCAGTTGTCCAACACTATCCTACAACAGTCTGGGAGCTGTCCAGCACTGACAAACAGAATAATTACTATTATTATATTAATTTATATTTGCGATTGCTAAAACGTATGGTTGACAATTCTACGTTTCTATCATAGTATTGAAATAACTTAAATTTTCTGAATTACCAAAAACCATATATAGACATTGCCTTATATTTCAAAAATAAATGGTTTGGCGCGCAATATAATAACAGCTGTGTGTAAGAGAAAGAAACATGGCGTGTTGCCAGACTACATTCCTAAGGGAATTCCTAGGGGAATTCCTAGGGGAATCCCTAGGGAATTCCTAAGCGAATTCCTAGGGGAATCCCTAGGGAATTCCTAGGGGAATCCCTAGGGAATTCCTAAGGGAATTCCCCTAGGAATTCCCTAGGGATTCCCCTAGGAATTCCCTAGGGATTCCCTTAGGGATTCCCTTAGGAATTCCCTAGGGATTCCCTTAGGGATTCCCTTAGGAATTCCCTAGGGATTCCCTTAGGAATTCCCTAGGGATTCCCTTAGGAATTCCCTAGGGATTCCCTTAGGAATTCCCTAGGGATTCCCTTAGGAATTCCCTAGGGATTCCCTTAGGAATTCCCTAGGGATTCCCTTAGGAATTCCCTAGGGATTCCCTTAGGAATTCCCTAGGGATTCCCTTAGGAATTCCCTAGGGATTCCCCTAGGAATTCCCTTAGGAATTCCCTAGGGATTCCCTTAGGGATTCCAATAGGAATTCCCTAGGGATTCCCCTAGGGATTCCCTTAGGGATTCCCTTAGGAATTTCCTAGGGATTCCCCTAGGAATTCGCTTAGGAATTCCCTAGGGATTCCCCTAGGAATTCCCTATGGATTCCCCTAGGAATTCGCTTAGGAACTCCCTAGGGATTCCCTTAGTAATTCCCTAGGGATTCCCTAGGGATTCCCCTAGGAATTCCCTATGGATTCCCCTAGGAATTCGCTTAGGAATTCCCAAGGGATTCCCCTAGGAATTCGCTTAGGAATTCCCCTAGGAATTCCCTTAGGAATTCCCTAGGGATTCCCTTAGGAATTCCCTAGGGATTCCCTTAGGAATTCCCTAGGGATTCCCCTAGGAATTCCCTTAGGAATTCCCTAGGGATTCCCTAGGGATTCCCTTAGGAATTCCCTAGGGATTCCCCTAGGAATTCGCTTAGGAATTCCCTAGGGATTCCCCTAGGAATTCCCTATGGATTCCCCGCTTAGGAATTCCCGAGGGATTCCCCTAGGAATTCCCTTAGGAATTCCCCTAAGGGAATTCCCCTAGGAATTCCCTAGGGATTCCCCTAGGAATTCCCTAGGGATTCCCCTAGGAATTCCCTAGGGATTCCCTTAGGGATTCCCTTAGGAATTCCCTAGGGATTCCCTTAGGAATTCCCTAGGGATTCCCTAGGGATTCCCCTAGGAATTCCCTTAGGAATTCCCTAGGGATTCCCTTAGGGATTCCAATAGGAATTCCCTAGGGATTCCCCTAGGGATTCCCCAAGGGATTCCCTTAGGGATTCCCTTAGGAATTCCCTAGGGATTCCCCTAGGGATTCCCTTAGGGATTCCCTTAGGAATTCCTTAGGGATTCCCCTAGGAATTCGCTTAGGAATTCCCTAGGGATTCCCCTAGGAATTCCCTATGGATTCCCCTAGGAATTCGCTTAGGAACTCCCTAGGGATTCCCTTAGTAATTCCCTAGGGATTCCCCTAGGAATTCCCTATGGATTCCCCTAGGAATTCGCTTAGGAATTCCCTAGGGATTCCCCTAGAAATTCCCTTAGGAATTCCCCTAGGAATTCGCTTAGGAATTCCCCTAGGAATTCCCTTAGGAATTCCCTAGGGATTCCCTTAGGAATTCCCCTAGGGATTCCCCTAGGGATTCCCTTAGGAATTCCCTAGGGATTCGCTTAGGAATTCCCTAGGGATTCCCCTAGGAATTCTCTTAGGAATTCCCTAGGGATTCCCTTAGTAATTCCCTAGGGATTCCCCTAGGAATTCCCTTAGGAATTTGAAGAGGATTCCCTATGGAATTTGGCGAGTAAAGAGTAAGGGAGTCCCTAAGGAATTTGATGAGGATTCCCTATGGAATTTGGCGAGGAAAGAGTAAGGGAATCCTTAAGGAATTTGAAGAGGATTCCCTATGGAATTTGCCGAGGAAAGAGTAAGGGAATCCCTAAGGAATTTGATGAGGATTCCTATGGAATTTGGCGAGGAAAGAGTAAGGGAATCCTTAAGGAATTTGAAGAGGATTCCCTATAGAATTTGGCGAGGAAAGAGTAATGGAATCCCTAAGGAATTTGAAGAGGATTCCCTATGGAATTTGGCGAGGAAAGAGTAAGGGAATCCTAAGGAATTTGAAGAGGATTCCCTATGGAATTTGGCGAGGGAAGAGTAAGGGAATCCCTAAGGAATTTGAAGAGGATTCCCTATGGAATTTGGCGAGGTAAGTACAGCAATTCTTAAGGACACAACTAGGAATGTTGGCAGGCCCAGAAGAGAAAGTAGATTTTAAAGACATAATAGAAGAGAAGAGGGTGTTGTAAGAAATATGGGGAGCAAATATACTATTAGAGGATATTAAGTTATAAGGATAAGAAGAAAAGTTAGGGAGGGAAATAGGAGAATAGGTTGATTGGAAAAATTTAGCAAAAAGTTCAGCAGCTGCAGAATCGTCGCTGGCTTTATCAGTCCCAGGAAAAAAAGAGGAAAGTAAATTCGGAGATTTACGCTTCAAGTTAACAAATTTATAAAATTGTTTAGGGTCACGGGTAAACTGTCTCTTGCAACGAGCAAGATAGTTCTCGTAGCAACTAGAGTTCAGTAGAGCGAAGTTCGACTTGGTCACAGAATATTTAGACCAGTCAAAACTTGATCCCGACTTTTTAAACTTTTTAAAATATTTGGATTTCAAATGTTTTAAATAAGATAGTCTTGGTGTAAACCAAGGAGGCTTTGATGAACACAACAACGGTATAAAGTTGGGGATACACACATCAAGGAGTGTGTTCAAGGTCATATAGAATGTGTTAAGGACAGTATTAGTGTCCACCGCTTTTTCTAAAAAGGACGATTGCTAAAACGTATGGTTGACAATTCTACGTTTCTATCATAGTATTGAAATAACTTAAATTTTCTGAATTACCAAAAACCATATATAGACATTGCCTTATATTTCAAAAATAAATGGTTTGGCGCGCAATATAATAACAGCTGTGTGTAAGAGAAAGAAACATGGCGTGTTGCCAGACTACATTCCTAAGGGAATTCCTAGGGGAATTCCTAGGGGAATCCCTAGGGAATTCCTAAGCGAATTCCTAGGGGAATCCCTAGGGAATTCCTAAGGGAATTCCCCTAGGAATTCCCTAGGGATTCCCCTAGGAATTCCCTAGGGATTCCCTTAGGGATTCCCTTAGGAATTCCCTAGGGATTCCCTTAGGGATTCCCTTAGGAATTCCCTAGGGATTCCCTTAGGAATTCCCTAGGGATTCCCTTAGGAATTCCCTAGGGATTCCCTTAGGAATTCCCTAGGGATTCCCTTAGGAATTCCCTAGGGATTCCCTTAGGAATTCCCTAGGGATTCCCCTAGGAATTCCCTTAGGAATTCCCTAGGAATTCCCTTAGGAATTCCCTAGGGATTCCCTTAGGGATTCCAATAGGAATTCCCTAGGGATTCCCCTAGGGATTCCCTTAGGGATTCCCTTAGGAATTTCCTAGGGATTCCCCTAGGAATTCGCTTAGGAATTCCCTAGGGATTCCCCTAGGAATTCCCTAGGGATTCCCCTAGGAATTCCCTAGGGATTCCCCTAGGAATTCCCTATGGATTCCCCTAGGAATTCGCTTAGGAACTCCCTAGGGATTCCCTTAGGGATTCCAATAGGAATTCCCTAGGGATTCCCCTAGGGATTCCCTTAGGGATTCCCTAGGGATTCCCCTAGGGATTCCCTTAGGGATTCCCTAGGGATTCCCTAGGGATTCCCCTAGGAATTCCCTATGGATTCCCATAGGAATTCGCTTAGGAATTCCCAAGGGATTCCCCTAGGAATTCGCTTAGGAATTCCCCTAGGAATTCCCTTAGGAATTCCCTAGGGATTCCCTTAGGAATTCCCTAGGGATTCCCTTAGGAATTCCCTAGGGATTCCCTTAGGAATTCCCTAGGGATTCCCTAGGGATTCCCTTAGGAATTCCCTAGGGATTCCCTTAGGATTTCCCTAGGGATTCCCTAGGGATTCCCCTAGGAATTCGCTTAGGAATTCCCTAGGGATTCCCCTAGGAATTCCCTATGGATTCCCCGCTTAGGAATTCCCGAGGGATTCCCCTAGGAATTCCCTTAGGAATTCCCCTAAGGGAATTCCCCTAGGAATTCCCTAGGGATTCCCCTAGGAATTCCCTAGGAATTCCCTAGGGATTCCCTTAGGAATTCCCTAGGGATTCCCCTAGGAATTCCCTAGGGATTCCCCTAGGAATTCCCTAGGAATTCCCTAGGGATTCCCTTAGGAATTCCCTAGGGATTCCCTAGGGATTCCCCTAGGAATTCCCTTAGGAATTCCCTAGGGATTCCCTTAGGGATTCCCATAGGAATTCCCTAGGGATTCCCCTAGGGATTCCCCAAGGGATTCCCTTAGGGATTCCCTTAAGAATTCCCTAGGGATTCCCCTAGGGATTCCCTTAGGGATTCCCTTAGGAATTCCCTAGGGATTCCCCTAGGAATTCGCTTAGGAATTCCCTAGGGATTCCCCTAGGAATTCCCTATGGATTCCCCTAGGAATTCGCTTAGGAACTCCCTAGGGATTCCCTTAGTAATTCCCTAGGGATTCCCCTAGGAATTCCCTATGGATTCCCCTAGGAATTCGCTTAGGAATTCCCTAGGGATTCCCCTAGAAATTCCCTTAGGAATTCCCCTAGGAATTCGCTTAGGAATTCCCCTAGGAATTCCCTTAGGAATTCCCTAGGGATTCCCTTAGGAATTCCCCTAGGGATTCCCCTAGGGATTCCCTTAGGAATTCCCTAGGGATTCCCTAGGGATTCGCTTAGGAATTCCCTAGGGATTCCCCTAGGAATTCCCTTAGGAATTCCCTAGGGATTCCCTTAGTAATTCCCTAGGGATTCCCCTAGGAATTCCCTTAGGAATTTGAAGAGGATTCCCTATGGAATTTGGCGAGTAAAGAGTAAGGGAGTCCCTAAGGAATTTGATGAGGATTCCCTATGGAATTTGGCGAGGAAAGAGTAAGGGAATCCTTAAGGAATTTGAAGAGGATTCCCTATGGAATTTGCCGAGGAAAGAGTAAGGGAATCCCTAAGGAATTTGATGAGGATTCCTATGGAATTTGGCGAGGAAAGAGTAAGGGAATCCTTAAGGAATTTGAAGAGGATTCCCTATGGAATTTGGCGAGGAAAGAGTAATGGAATCCCTAAGGAATTTGAAGAGGATTCCCTATGGAATTTGGCGAGGAAAGAGTAAGGGAATCCTAAGGAATTTGAAGAGGATTCCCTATGGAATTTGGCGAGGGAAGAGTAAGGGAATCCCTAAGGAATTTGAAGAGGATTCCCTATGGAATTTGGCGAGGTAAGTACAGCAATTCTTAAGGACACAACTAGGAATGTTGGCAGGCCCAGAAGAGAAAGTAGATTTTAAAGACATAATAGAAGAGAAGAGGGTGTTGTAAGAAATATGGGGAGCAAATATACTATTAGAGGATATTAAGTTATAAGGATAAGAAGAAAAGTTAGGGAGGGAAATAGGAGAATAGGTTGATTGGAAAAATTTAGCAAAAAGTTCAGCAGCTGCAGAATCGTCGCTGGCTTTATCAGTCCCAGGAAAAAAAGAGGAAAGTAAATTCGGAGATTTACGCTTCAAGTTAACAAATTTATAAAATTGTTTAGGGTCACGGGTAAACTGTCTCTTGCAACGAGCAAGATAGTTCTCGTAGCAACTAGAGTTCAGTAGAGCGAAGTTCGACTTGGTCACAGAATATTTAGACCAGTCAAAACTTGATCCCGACTTTTTAAACTTTTTAAAATATTTGGATTTCAAATGTTTTAAATAAGATAGTCTTGGTGTAAACCAAGGAGGCTTTGATGAACACAACAACGGTATAAAGTTGGGGATACACACATCAAGGAGTGTGTTCAAGGTCATATAGAATGTGTTAAGGACAGTATTAGTGTCCACCGCTTTTTCTAAAAAGGACCAGTCGGTTGCAAGAATAAGTTCATTAAGCAATGAATAATTACCTTTGCGAAAACAGCGACGCGGTACTTGTTTGCATAAAAAAAGCGGATTAAGGGGTTTAGAAATTGAAATAGAAATATTAGGCAAATTAAAATCGCCAGCACAACAAACAGGTCCTTGTCACTCACTTGAAGGAAGATTTCTTTTAAACAAGCAATATGTTGCATATAAACTTGAATATCAGAAGATGGTGGAATATAGGAGCAAGTAACATAAATTGATTGATATGGAAACGTTACTTTAACGGCAACAATTTCAACATCAATAGGAATAGTCAAGGAAATACGTTCAGATTGAAAAATTGCTTTAATGACAATCAATACGCCACCACCTCGACGAATCAATCGATCATATCTATAGATGGAATAGTTGTTTGACAAAATTTCGCTATCAGATACTGTTGGCGTTAGCCAAGTGTCAGATAGACCGATAATGTCAGACTCAAAGGAAAAGCTGCTCAAAAATAGGGGTTTAAGTTTAGATAAAAGGCCTCTGACATTCTGGTATTTAATCAGGATTAGATCTTCAGAAGGCTCTAGTTTTTTGGGACATTCCTGGTGAATGAGGCAGAATTAGTAGTTGGAAGGGAAATATGCAAAGGTTCAGATCGTCAGTAAAGGAATCCCTAAGGAATTTGAAGAGGATTCCCGATGGAATTTGGCGAGGAAAGAGTAAGGGAGTCCCTAAGGAATTTGATGAGGATTCCCTATGGAATTTGGCGAGGAAAGAGTAAGGGAATCCTTAAGGAATTTGAAGAGGATTCCCTATGGAATTTGGCAAGGAAAGAGTAAGGGAATCCCTAAGGAATTTGAAGAGGATTCCCTATGGAATTTGCCGAGGAAAGAGTAAGGGAATCCCTAAGGAATTTGATGAGGATTCCTATGGAATTTGGCGAGAAAAGAGTAAGGGAATCCTTAAGGAATTTGAAGAGGATTCCCTATGGAATTTGGCGAGGAAAGAGTAAGGGAATCCCTAAGGAATTTGAAGAGGATTCCCTATGGAATTTGCCGAGGAAAGAGTAAGGGAATCAGTAAGGAATTTGAAGAGGATTCCCTATGGAATTTGGCGAGGAATTACTAAATTACTTTTCCCAAAATACTTTTAATTCAAGACCTGCGCAGGGTATCCTACTGTCGCGCCCGCTCGACTGATCGGCTTGTTTATTATGATTAATATTCAACAACATTTACTGCTATTATAGCAGTGCCATTTTGTCACTTCTTAGTATTTAATTCAGAGCATACTTTTAGGCAGTTATTTTTAATCAAAACTTTAGCAGCACTGCATATTTAACAGTTGTCAACGACTTTACATAGTTGATCACATCTGTTAACCTCTTTGCGACTGTTAGAGTTAACTACACAGCCGGCAACCTTCTTGTCATCATGATTCAATTGAGCCAGTTTCTCTATATGCAAATGTTTGGCTAATCGTTGACCATTAAACGAATTATTGACTTGATATACTAGTATGTGTACACTTTCTAGGATGCTTCCATTAGCAGACATATTACACATATTATGCATTAGCACACAGTATCATAAGTCCGTTTTACATTCAGCATTATATATGAATCTTTTATATTAGGTTAGGATTTCGCATTCCATTTCTGGCAACGCATATAAAGATTATTACCGTGAGTAAATAGTGAAATCAAACGTTAGTTATTTATGTGGGGAGGTTTCTTAGATGGCAATGTAAGAGACATTTGTGCTTTTGACATTTTTGCGTTCATTTTGTGTGACAGGTTTTTTGTGGTTTACTGAGGCCACTTTACGGCATGTCAGGGTCTCTTTGGCAGACAGCCGGCCTATTTCACACTTTATAGAAAATTTTTGCCAATTGTCTGGCGACGTGGCGGCTCGTGCAATGCACTCGTGCCTAGATTTTTTTTGTGTGCGGAAGTTTGCGCAATTTTCAAAGCGGAAATGCAATTTTCGGTTCAGCTGCATTTGTCTCGCAGTCGCCTCCCAACTACCAAACTACCCTACTATCCAAAAGCCCGATCACTCGAGAGCCTGACCGTACAACCTCCCGCCCGCCGGACAACTGGGCGGTTTGCCAACACATCCAAATCGTATATCAAACGCAGAGTTGGCAGTCCCTGACAATGACATGCAGCGGCGGCAGCCAAACCGAAAAGGCCGACGAGAGCGACAAGGATAGGGACAGGAAGCGTTCGGAGGATGCCGCCATATACCCATATACCCAAAAAAAAAGAAGAAGAAAGGAACAAGTTTAAACCGTCAGCGTCGCCAATAGCACCAGGAGCTATTTACTGTTGTTGTTGTTGGTGTTGTTATGCCTTTTGTGGCGTGGTCTGAAAATATATTTCACACGCTTTTTTTTATGCAACGAGAGAATTTCTCGACAACTTGGAAAATTTGTGGTGTGTGCTTTTGCATTGCTTTTGCATACACAATGAATTGTTGAAATACTTTTATTTATTTGCATATAAATTATTCAATTGTTCCTTGCCTTATCTTTCTTGCTGGCTACTCCCAATCCAAGGACCCGCCCACAATCGTGCCGCCCCCCTGCGGTGTCTATCAAAACAGCCGATTGCGAATGCCGAATGCATTGCAACTGCAATTGATTTCTGATATCTTATATCTGACTCTTAAAAATGGGTGTGGCATTGTGATAAATTTTTGATTTATGTGTGCATATTTGGCACAACTTGAATAAAATTGCATTTGCATGCAACAACAAAGTTAGATGAGATGCCTTGGCAACAATTGTAAACTATTTTTCATTAGAATAACACACCAACTAATGTGGAATAATTAATAAATATGTATTTAGTTTACTCTTTCATATTGCGCATATGAACATGATGAATCAAGGGTATTTAAGGTTTATTGTCATAACTTAACAAACATCGCGTTGCTCTTTTCGACAGCCTAGTTGCCACTTTGCCATTTGACGTGTTGCCGCAGTGCTTCCGTTTTCACCAACACGTGCACTAAACGGTTTGTTAGCTTGCCTCTCCTTGCCGGCTCCTCCTCCTCCGCCTCCGCGTGTCCCTTAACTATCGACACTTTTTGCCGTCAGATGTCAGCTACAGCCCTCATTCGACGTGCCTTTCGAGTCGTTGCACAAATGCTGCGAGTTTGTTTTTATTTTGTTTGCCCGCCTGGGAGCTGGCTTCAATAACATTCAACATTTAGAACTTGTCGCAAACGAGGGGAAAACGTTTGTCACTAAATATTTCTAATATCTTGAGATACATGTGTTGTAAATTTATTAGCTGTCATATAAATCTTTGCCAGAGTTCCCTCTTCAGTCTGCAGAAGTGTCGCTTTAAACAACGTTGGGAAATGTCTGTTCTCTGGCATATAAAGATAAGATATTGGGGCAGCACAACCCTTCATCTTAATGTGCAGAATTTTTCATTTACATAAATGCTACTCAAGAAAATTAATATTTCTTTGCCTTTTTTGCAGAGTCCGCTTCTGGGCTTACCTTTAATTGGGCCTACACCACACACAACACATGAGGCAGACACTCGGAGTCTCAAAAGCCCTCTCGTGTCGTTGTCATTTGTTTAATTAAACTTGCGCCTAATTCTTCCCTAAATGCATAAATGCTGCGTACCATATATTTATGATGATGGATACATTTGCTCGTCTCAGTAAGAATTAAAGCCTGACATTGAACTGGGAGTATGGTGACTAGTTAAGATTGATTTTTCAGTAATTTCCAGCTAAAACTGAAGGCATGTTGCTGTTCTGAGAGAGAGAAAAGAAAAAGGATAAAAAGCATATAAAGCAGAGAGAGACAGAGTCAGAGAGAGGGAGAGAGAAGAGTAAGATAGACAGTAAGAAATATAATCTATTAAAGAATTTTAGTTTAATTAGTTGTAGAGTTATAATTTTCTAAAGAACAAAATTGTGTTTTCTACAATAGAAATAAATAAATAAATATGTTTTGGTTTTTTTTATATTAAAATATAATATAAATTTAATAAATGTGCAATATTTTACATAAATAATTAAAACTATAATTATATATTTTGGCACGCTTTTCCACTTTCCACTTCTTGACACTCGGTAACGCTTTATCATTGTACTTCTGTATCTGGCTGTTTCAGGGGCATGCCCTTGTCGTCGATCTCGACTGAAGGCACCAGCGGCGGCTTAAATCCGTACTCCACGTGCAGATTACGGCCAAAGTCGGGACTACGCTTCAGAGAGTGTCCGCTTCGCCAGCGTTGAAATTCATCAAAGTCGTTGCCATTGTTCTCGTTGCTTGAGCTGGTCGTCGGTACTGGGCCAATATATGATTTGACCATGTGTACAGGTTCCGAGGCAGCTGCTGTGGCCAAATCTTGTGGCAGAGTGTTGTAAATGTAGCGGGCGCCTTGTAGCCAAGCGGATCCCTGAGGGGGAGGCGGTGGGCGCAGATCGAAACGCATGTCGGCCAGACTGAAGGTTGCAACCTTGGGCGCCTCACCGTGAACAGGTTTAGTTGGGGGCTTCAAGAGAGTTGCTTTCGCTGACTTCGCTGGTATTTTGTGCGAAATGATTTGGGGCAACAGCTTTTTCAACATGCGTGTGTAATAATTCTGTAGCACCTTGGGCGGAATATGGGCAATTGAGGCTTGATGTGACCACGGTTGCAAGGCATTGGGATGATGGGAGGCAAAACTGTATCCGGGAGAATGATTGGGTGGCATTGGCATATGAATAGCGACGGGGACATGAATTGGTATGGCCATGGGACGATCTACATATTTTTCTACAATCTTCTCAACTTCCACAGGCTTCTCTACGATGCGTTCCACTTCGACGGGCACTTGCTTTTCGACAATCTTCTCGACGATTGTTTCTACGGGATAGGGAACAGGATGTTCGACGATAGTTTCAACGGGATAGGGACGATCTACATAGTGCTCAACGTGAACTGGGACAGCAATCGGTTGGGGAACTGCATAAGGTATGGGAATGTGTTTCTCCACAACTTCTTGAACTGGCCGATCGATGATTTTTTCAATTTCAACCGTATAGGGTTGATGTGAATGCTGTTCTTCAACTTCAACTGGCAGAGCATGTGGAACCGCATGCTGGGAAATGGTAGAAGCCGGAGCAGTATCATGATTAACTGTTCCGTGTGAAGATGCCGCCTCTTGCTGTGTATTCTCATACTCCAAGTGCTCAACATGAATGGGATTTGCGGCCAGGGAATCATAGTTTTTAGAAGATGAATGGGACGATGGCGGTGACGCTTCTGGTGATGAAGCAGAAACATAATCCTTGGGGCTGTAACCAAGAGAGAACTGATTCTGCTGATAGGGCGGTGGATGGTAGATGGTCTCATGCATTTCAACCAAATGTCCGTCTTTCTCCGTGATGAGTTTGTTGTGTATGTTCACAGATTTTTGAACCTCCACGAAGGTGTATCCATTGGGCTTAACCAGGAGCTGTGTTTCGGGTTGAGAGTATGAATTAGGATGGGCTTTCGGCGAAGGAACGTGCTGCAGATGATGCTGAGAGGGCTCGGCAGCTGCCTCTGAAACGTAATCATGCGGACTAGGTAGCTGCGGTTTCTCGGCCTCGTGGGGGGCAGGTGAGGTTTTCGGAGGATTGGGTGAATTGATCGTAACGTAAAGCAGACTGTTTGGCGTGGGACCACCATAGTTAAAGTCAATAGTTGGTTTTGTGGGAGGAGCACCAGCATCTTTAGATGGAGAGGCAATTGCCTGTGTATTTAACTTGGAGTTTATACTCTCCTGCTTAGGCTGCAATTGATTTTGCTGCCGTTGATAGGTTAATTGAGCGGCAGGTCTTTCAAAAGAATCAGGGAAGTCGACTTCCTTTGGTTGTTTCCAGTTCGGTCGCTGCGGTGAATTGTTGGACTCGTAATGAAAGACACCCTTAGATATGGGTCCTTCGGCACTGCCGGAAACCATGGGTTTAAAGGTTTTCAGAAACTGTCTCGAGGGTGCCTCCTGGCCTTGTTGATTCTCCCGGAAATACTGTTCATTGAGATCTTGATGTTGATCTAGAACCTTAAGTGACTGTGACTTTGACACATCCTCTGTTTTGGCCGGAGTCTCATTATGGGCAATGCGCACATTGATGTGCTGATTCTCGGCAGGACCTTGTTGTTGACTGTAGCTCTCGACTTTATGAGAGGAAGGCTCTAACTCTGTAGCCGGTGGTGGCAATCGAAGCTGATAAAGGTGCTGTCCCATATGACGTGTCTCTGCTATTTGATTATCCTCAATGCTTTGTCCATCGTCCAGGTCGATTTCCTGTTCGCCCAGAATGACAATGGGTGCACTCTCGGCAGCGACGAGAGTCTCATTGTCCTCATTTTCTGGTTGCAACAACAAACTTGGCAGCACTGGAGATGTCACTGCGGCGCGATTGATGCGCAGCAGCTCATCCCTTGATATGTGATTACTGCCATCCCTGACGGGAATTCCTTCAGCACTTCTAATTTTCTCAACCACAATTTGTGTATGTCCCGGTCGAACCTCTCTCCTAATTTCTTTTGTGACTGTGGTTTGGTAGCTGTAATATGTGTCATTTTTGGGCGTCACAGCCGGTGACTTTGTTGTGGAACTTGGCTGCTCAGCGATTGTGGCATGTACCACCGCTTTATTTGTAGTGGTTGATGTGGTTCTGGGCGCTTCTGAGGTTGTTTCTATGTTTGGCTCGCTACCAAAGCGAAAGATGTTCGAGAAACCATCGGGAAACAGACTGGAGAGTACCTCATTTACAGTGTTTTTCTTGGAATTGATTTCCTCATCCTTGCTGGGCTGTTCATCATCTATTTCGAATTGTATATAACCATGACCATTCGTGGGCGGATCGGTGATACCACTTGCTTCATCAATGGGATTCCCAAGATTCCTGTTTGACAGAAAATAAGGGAAGTAAATTAAATAAATCTTGCTTTAAGCCATCATAAAAACATTGGGTAACACAATTGCTTTTTGTTTTTTTAACCTTTACCATACTAGATTAGAAAAAAAACACATTTGAAATTGTTCTATGGTATAACATCAATTCATTTAATGATGCCATACATGCATGGACAAATTTATTAAGTGTTTATTTTTCTCATCCGGATCCGAAATGTATCAGATGATGTAAGCTTGGTAAAGGTTACAAATGGGTTGTTACCCAGTGTAATTAGTGCTTCAGCAATTAAAGCTTTCAACAACGTACCCCAGCTGCTCATCTTCGCCAAGTACTTCGATGCCGAAGAGCTGATCATCGTTGACCTCCAACTGGCTGGTTGCCTGCTTATTAAGCTGTCAAAAACAACTCTCATTACCTGTCAAAAACATTCCCTAAACTCGGACATGGACTCACCTCCTTGCCGCTGTCACTCAAGACGTCATCATCGTTGCTGTCGTTGCTCTTTGACGTCGTCACATTCTGTGGCACTGTTGGCAGTGGCAAGAGTTGTGGCAAAATGCCGGTGCTGACTGCTTCGGATGCGTTGGTAACTTCTGCTTTAACCAATAGGCAGACGGCAATGACAGCGACTGTCGCTGCTAGCAATTGTAGTTTAGGCCACATAGCAGCGGCGCTGTACGGAAATGTCCAAAAGAGCATTAAGTTACGGTGTGAATAGCCCCAAGCAATTTATATATATACAACAAATAATAAAAACACTAAACGATTGTTGGCATTTGCCAAGCTGCCAAGCCGCCAAGCCAATGAGCTAAGAGACTGAGAGACTGAGTTGAGTAGACACATTTGGCGGGTCTGTTTGATTTTAGCGATAAGTTTGATGATGTTTTTTTTATTTTTAAGTCGCTTCGTTCGTCTTGAGCATTTTGGCGGTTTTCTTTCTCTTTCGCTTTTCCCTAAAGATTCATCGCTTGCCATTTGCCATTTACCGCTTTCATTGCAACTTGCTTTCGTTTGCCTTGGACTTATGTCATTGACAATTGCCACAACGTAATGAATTATTAATTATCTTCAGTCGTTGGCCACTATCTCTGGCTATGTCTTCGTTTTAGCCCTGGCATCAGCCGTTAAAAATGTAAAATTGAAGTTGATGATAAAGAGGTTAAAGAGGTTCATTTGGGTTTTTTCACATTGATTTTTAAACTCTGAACTTTTCTCGTCGTTGTCGATGTCGATTTTAATCCATCAAATAACTAATACGCTTAATATACATTGCCAATTGAAAATATAATGAATTTCAGTGACAATAACTACTCTTGCTGACTGTTATTTATGTATATCTATAAAACCACTAGTTGTGAATATAGTTTTTCAAATTACACTATTATAAAGTTTTCACATAAATTGAAAATGTCTTAAATAAATATTTTCCATGCAAATAAACACTTCCTTAATTTGATATTTTAGTATGCGCTTTCAACATAATTTAATTAAAAAGTATTTTCATTTAATTTTCCCACACATAAATTGCTGTTAAACTGTTGCACTTGAAGATTAATTTACCTGCATCCATTAAATATTAGGAGCTATTGGGTAAGGGGAAGCCGGGAAATTAAAACACTTAATTATTTATATTAAATGCCGCACAATTAAATCACACTTTGAATCACTTTCCGAATCGTTAAAAATAACTATAATTTTGTGTACTATTACGAATCGCAGAGTCCGCAGTTTTTATAGGGAGTGCAAATAAAAAATTTGTCGTCTTTTGAGTTAGGCTTAATCTCCAGCCACTTTCTACGAGCTCATTCTGGGGGAGGACTCAGCGATTGGCGACCCTGACAGCTCCGCGTGCACGTTGCGAATGAAAGTGAAACCGCTGTGGATCGCGCATTTCGTTTTCTTTTCGATCGGCGTCAGCTTTGGACCTGAAGTCGATGTTGAAGTTGAAGTTGAAGTTGTCGTTATCGTTGTTGTCGCAGCAACTGCCGCTGTCGATCCTTAAACTGTAGCACCAAACTTGTCCATCCAGCGATTGCGCAAGCGCAGCTTGCATCCCACTCACTCACTCACTCACTCTCGCTCTCGCTCTGCTGCACTGCTGCAGTGACATTTTTTTATGGCTTTCTACGGCAGCATTGACCCTGCCAAAAACACATGCGGGAAAACTCTGCAACTGGTTTTTTAGTTTTTTTTGTTTTTTTGTTTTTTGGCCAAGACGTCGTCGTTTCAGCCAATTGTGTGCAAAACACAAAGACCGCTTCAAGTGAAAGCCCTTGTCGTAGCCGTTCGTTATCTCGATTCGCCCTTGACTACTGTGACTTTATATTTGTATTTTTTGTTTACCAGCTGCATTTCTCTGTTGTTGTTGCTGTTGTTGTTTTTATTACAGGTACTTACGATTATCGCATACATTACACTTGTGCTGGGGGCATTGTTGACGCGGTTGTCTTCGATCACAGCCCGTTTTTCTGCTCTTATTGTTTGTTTCAGTATTGTAAATTTAATTTTAATGAGCGACACTTTGACAGTCATTTGACATCTGTGCTTGATTGATAAAACTAAATATTAACGTTTGTCAAGTAACTATTAAAAAAATATACACCAGACATTAAGATAGATCTTGGAACACAAACATATCTAAATATATATGTTAATACAGATATATTAATATAAATATTTCTATATTAACCATTATATTTATATTTTCAATCGTATTTCTATTTTTTAATATTACTTAATCCACGAGTGCATATTTTGTATTTAAATGGTAATTTAAAGCAAAATGACTTCAAACTTAGCTGAGCGTTAACTTTGATCTTTTTGAAGATTATGGAGATCTGGTAATAGCATCTCATAAATTCCAGCTCATTGTATGATATTGTTGCTGGCAATAGTTATTAGACATGGTATATGGTCAATATGGCTTTCACCACGCCGCTCTGCTTGGTGTCATTTTGATGGCATTTCCTCTGCTTTTCCGCAAAGCCCAAATTCGTTTAGCTTAAAACATTCAAAGAGTGTCTGTGTGCGCCAGACAATTATGATTACAGAGTGAGAGTCTGGGATTATGTAACTAAGCCAAGCCAGTCGGGCAACCAGTCGAGTTTCAAATAAGTTTGTCAAAGGAAGTGCAATTCATAAATTACCCTGGTCACTTTCTGCTTCACTTACTCAAACTGACTTATTAGCCAGCTTTCCTATTGATGGCTAATTTACGCCGTCTCAGTATTTGGAAAGACTGTAAACAAACTCAGCGTTCATTGTTATTAGACGTTATTGTTGTTGGCTCGCAAACTTGCGCTTCGAGAAACTTGTTGCTGGGAAACCGAAAACCAAATCCGCAAAAATTGTCGAGGAAATCATTGTAACTCCCTGGAATATCGTAATGTGAAGCCCCAGTGAAATGTCTGGCAAATTTATTAAAAGAAATTATTATTTAATTCCATTTCTGTTATTAATTTATTGTATTTTCAAAATGTTCAACGAATCGTAATAGTCGATCAGCCTCCAGGACAAATGAGTCCCCACAAAGTCGCCCGGTCTCCCAGTTCGGCCTCTTCCGCCATTGAACGTGCTAATTAAGTGCGCAGGGCAAATAAAATGAGTCAAAAGGTAATTACAATGAATGGGCGGTGGCCAGACTCAAACCAAAAGCCAATTTCATGCAACAATCAATCAAAAACCATTTTTAATTTTGCGTTAACAATTATTGTACTCGCATTTCACTGCCGTTGCGTTTTATTTCATATTTTTAATTTTTTTTTATTGGTCCGTTGTCGGTGATTTTGCGCGTGGCTCGTTAAAGTGTGTGAAGTAAATTGGAAAATAAAGTTAAAATTAAAATGCATTAATTGAACTGTGAAATTTCATAAAAGTGTATGAAAAATTATTTGAGCGTGCGCCAATGAGCACAACGTCAACGGACAAGAAGAAGAACAAGTCCAATGAATTAATTGTCAGCGTTTTAAACTCATTTTAAGCCGACCGTGCGAGTTGCGAGTCCAATTTAATAATATATTCTTCATGGAAATATATTCTCAAATACTATAAAGTTAAAATAATCCTATTGAGTGGAACGTAGCAATCATATTGATATCAAGCAATTTTATAAGTCACATTATTATATTTTATTTAAATTTGTATTTCATTATAGCATACAATTTATTATTTCCCTATACACACCGTTCAACTGATCGTTTTAACACTCAAGACGATGTGGGATCACTTATATACCGAAGACTTTCTTTCTGTAAATGTAATTATACTAATAAATTTAGCATTTTACACCGATATTACCCGCTGCGTTGACTGTTAGCCTTTTATTGTACATATAAATCATTCCAATAATGATAAGGTAATTATGAACTTACTTTTCATCTGCAACACATGTCGAAAATGTACATACTAGTTAATTCAATAATCACAAACCGCTTCCCTTATGTCCAAATTGAACAATTTCAATCGAAACCAACTAATTTCGATAACTTCATCAAGATAAGACCGCAAAATCTGTGACCGGAAAATGTGTGTGTTGCAATCTCCTGCTTAGGCGTGGCAACAGCCACGCCCAAATGTGGCAAACTATTTTCAAATCCATTCATAAGTCCATGTCCAAAGCAAGCAGTTGATTCACTCGCTGCATAACGTGTGGAATTGTTGTTTTTGCATTTGTTTTGGACTGTTTGTTCCTCAAAAGACCCCAAACCGAGCCGATAATCAATTGAAATATGTGAGCAGAGGGGGGTCAATTGGACAGCCGGTTTCTGGCTATGGTTGTGTCAACAATTAAAAAGAAATGCGCACAGCAAATGCAATTGCGGATACTTGTGGCTCCCAATCCCCAGATCCCCTTTCCATTGGTGGTGCACTGCACCTTTCGCTGAGTCAGTCGCGTCATTGTCGCGTGCGTCGGCATTCACATAAGTTGGTTTGTCTTGCCAGGGCCATTAGGAGTTTGTTACTCTCAAAAAGGAATTTCGATTAGTTGTTGCCAAGAGTGTTGATGAACTATCCATGTAATATGGACAAGAGAGGGGGCGGGTGGCAAGTACGCCCCCGCTGCAATTGCTCACGGACAAGTCGTGTAATCTGGCGCCTTAACTATTTGGCCGTCATTAGCGACGTAAAGTGGCAAACCGGCTGCCCGCCTGCTAACTTTCGAGGCAGCTTACCAGGCGTTGTTATCATTGGCGTTGATGTTGATTTTGTCAGCAAACAACAAACAGGTTGCATGGCCAACTCTTCAGACCAAAATATGTAGCAGAAGTTGCAGTACGTACCCGATGTCGTATAGCCATGGTCAGATTGCCATTGGCCATGCGGTCTTGCGGAGTCGTTGTACTCTTGATTTCCAACTAATACACCTGATCTCAGAGCTGGCAGTTGCCGAGTCAAAAACCGAAGTTAACATCGCATTGGGCCAATGTACGACACGATAACCGGAATCTCTCGTATTGCCCAGAGCGTCCTCAATGCCTATAAACTGCATTGCCCGATCGTCTGCTCTGTCTGATATGATTGCGGCCTTTCCCCTTTCTTTGGCCACGTCGAACAGATCAGTCTTCTTATTGATATTGCAGTAATGCTTATGCTTATGCAATTTTTGCCTGACAATACTACCATTTCACATAAAAGGAGAATTCTATTTAATTATGTATATACGATAATACAATATTCTATTTCATTGGGAAAACCATATATATCTAGATCAGAATAAACTGAAGTTACTGGCATGATTTCCATTTCTTAAAGCCTTCATATTGCTTTAGAAGAATATCATTATAACCATAGTCCATTAGAATACTTGATTTACTATAAACCATTTAGATTAATCATGTTAGTGTTCATGTTCGTTCTGATTTTGAATAATTGAAAAGAGTACTATCGGATGGCATTCATGTAATTCAGAAAATCGAGAATTGCAATTGATTATTAATTCATACCAAGAGTTTAAAATTAGATGCTCTGCTTGCAAATAATTTAAATTGGTAGAAAACTAAAGAGGGCTGCTAATGAATTGTGAAAATAGGCTTACGAGTATAGATTCTGTCATTTGCTTTGTCAAAATACCGATATATAACCCAGTTTTAAAACAGTTAAAATATGTGTATTTTGCAATTTTATTTTTAAATTTTATTTCATGTTCATTTTGTGTTTTGTTGTTAGTTTGCTTTGCTTCACTTTATGCTAAATTGGCTATTTTGTCTGTTGCTTTGTCTCTTAAACTTGTAGATTTGTTCGGGCCTTTTTGCAAATTTTTCTGGCTTAAATATAACAGTTTTTGTTTTGTTGCTTGCCCAAATGTTGAACTTCTCAATTCTATTAATTTATAGGGCAGGCTTTGAATTTTATTATTGTTTTCAGATTTGTTTTTCTTTTTCTTTGTTGGTGCGCCTTTTGATTTTATTTTCTGCTCTTTTTGGGTAAGTTCTCGCCCAGTTATTTTTTTTATAACTACAAATTTGTTGGTGGTTGTTACTTTTTATTGGGCCTATGACTTAAACCTTTGCTTATTGTATTCCCGTATTCTTGTCTGTATATATTTCTGTTTATTTTCAAAACAGTTTGCACTTTGCGCTACAAATGAATTGAGGGACTTTGTTTCATAATATGTATGTTTAAAAATTAATTTGCCACATTTTCTTTCGGGTTTTAGTTTTCTCTTATGTACTAAGAATTATGGTAGTATTCGTATGTTCGTTTTATTTCCTTGCTTTAATTATAAATAATATTTTTCAAATATTATCATAATAATTATTCATATAATAAATACAATATGCATTTGACCACCCTTTGTAATATGTTTTTAATGTATATATACATAAATATATAATACCATAATATGTTAATAATTAATTTTGTTAGTTAACATGACGACGTGTTTGTTTTTGCTTTGTTAATACAATTTGCAATTTTTTTTAATAATAATAAAAACAAAAAAACTCTTAACTCAACTTTACATGGCACACACACAGTTAGGCTATCCATTAATCCATACTTATTAAATGCTTATTGGCATATTTAATTCAATTAAAATTATAATTTCTCAATGCTTCAAAAAACCATTTATGTGTTGTTGTTGTTTTTTATTTTGATTTTTTATTGTGCTGCTGAATTCTTGGAACTCTGCGTAAACCTCCTGCATATGCATTCTGAATTTTGTTTAAATTGGCGTTTCGTTCTTCTAAGTAATTTGTATTGATTTTTACATTTATGTTTTATACTCGTACAGCTAATGCCTTATTTGGTATGTAATTATATGGCGCATACATATACGATATATATTACTATATTCTAAGCTAAGATGCTCTATGAAATAAATTACAAAAGCTGTGGATTTATACATGAAAACAGCGCGCAAACTTTCTGTTCTTTTTGTTTTTTAGCTCTACTTGGAGTTTATATTAATTATTTTACAATAGCGCATAATAAGATTTGGTTATATGTTGTTACATTCATATGTGTGATGGTTTTTTTTTCAATATTATATTAGTTGATTTTTTAATGACATTTAAATTTGGCATGCCTTCTTTCGAGTTCTTAGTTCTGGGATATTTGTTGGTCTTCCCTTTTTTATTTTCTAAACAACTGTTAACACTTGATATAACATATGTTATTTATAATATATTTCTGCTTTTTCTTTTTGCTTCGAAAACATTTATGTACATTTTGTATTTGTGGAGGGTTTTTTTTTTTGGAGCTAATACTATGCTACTTTATGTTTATGTTCTTGTGTGTTAATTAACTTGTTTCATATTGCGATATATCAAGTGTTCTTTGATTTGTTACAAAAAATGTAATTTTAATAATATTTCAAGAGTTTTTGGTCCTTGTAAATTATGTTAAATTAATTACTGACAAACAATATTAGTTAAAACCGTTAATTAGACTTTCGGTTGACAATATGTAAACTAAAAAAAATTATTTTAAGGTTAAAAAATGCATATAATTTAAGCATTCATATATTAATCTTTATCAATTATGTACTTACAGCTTGTTCAATTTTTGCCTGTTCAAATGCGCAAAAATTTAAATGGAAGGAATTTGTTCGTACCTGGTAGGTTTTTTTTTTGCCTTTCATTTACATTAAAGTATATTTCAACTCTCTCATTATCTCTCTAGCTCTAATTGCCTCAAAATATTTAACAAAATCAGTCACTTCGCTTATTTTTCAAAAGGAACTTAAAGTACAATAATTATGGCTCAACTTTTAACAATATGTAAACGCATTTTCATTTATTATTATTATTATTCTTTTGAATTTTCATTTGGCATTTAAGTTAAGCGCTTTTACTAGTACTACAAGTACATACACACACACACTGATACAGTCACAGTTACAGTTACGAGTACACGCTACAGTATAAATATTGAGTATTCATTATAAAGGGGGCTGGTGGTGGGGTTAGGAGCATACATGTTTGGTTTTGAATAAGAGGGTTAAGGTGACAACTTAGACGCCTACAAAGTGTGTGCAGTGTCGTTAGTGAATTTTAGCTTAGGGCTTCAAGATGCTAATCTCATTTTGATACTTTTGCTAATCGGTTACACATACACATACAAATAGCTTTAGAATAATAGTAGTTGTGGGCAGCAGCATATAGTAATACAGTAATACGTATATATGTAAGATATAGTAGATACATGTATACGAGTATGTGCTTAGACATAGTGGGTAGTTAATAGTATGCTAGATAGCTTTATGAATGACATGCAATAGTTCGCATTCTCTCGCACTCTCTCTTTATTCTGTTTCTTCTTTCTCTCTCACACACACACTTACACACACACACACATGTAAATAGACTCACACATACTATCGCATTGGCTATGTTTTCCTCTATCACGCTAAAAAGCTTAAAGCTAATGGCATTGCAGCAGTGTAATACCAAAAAGAGTTAACGCTAGGGCCAGCTCAAGTCCCTGCTCGCTTGCAGTATTATTGCTAAAGACTGGGAAATGTATTTGTTCGGGTCGATTGAGCTCCTCTTCCTCGTCATCATCGATAGCATTTGACATTTGCCGATGGCGTTTCGTGAAGTTCACGTTGAAGACGGCCTCAGCAACGCCCGTTGGGGTCGAAACTATAAAGTAGAAAGTTCTTGGCACACGCTCGTGCATGCTGACATATGTCAGGCGAGCCTCCTTGCAGTAGGGCGTTGGTAGGTCCTATAAAAAATAACATTATATTAAATAAAGATCAAACAATCTCTTGAATATGTGTAATTCAGCATACCTTAACAGAGTAGGCCAATACGGTGCTTCCGTATTGATTTCCCGGCGTGAATACGCGATCGCCATGCAACCAACGTGCTGCATGTGCTGGAGGATTTGCACAAAACTCCACATTGAGGTGCAGGGGGGAGCCTGGATAAGCAACGGGTGTGGCATTCAAGGCAACAACTGTGGGTGCACCTGGAAAATAAGAAAGTTTTAAATTATACATTGCACAATACACATTTCTAAATCTTGGGTCATTATCTCGTTTGCAACTTCTTGGATTTATGTACAGTCTTTAGCTGTTTGCAGATCGCAAAAGTTTGCGCTTTAGCCGCTAATGGCTGACATACATCGCAGTTGCTAAGTCAACTTGTACACAACTGTACTTTAGCTAATCCACCTTGAGACACATCTGTACCAACGCATCAGCTGCAATTAAAAGTACTGCGAAAGTTTAATGCCAACACTATCGCCACTAATTAAAAACGTATCACCAACTAAGTGGGCCACAAGGCGCTCTGTCGGAGTTGGGCCAGTGTTGTGCAATATTCAGGGAAATCAAAATAAATAGTGAACAACATGTCGTCGAGCGAAAAGTTTTTAAGAACGTCGAAACTTCATTAAAAAGTTTTTGGCAGAAGCAAACGAACGAAATTGTGCAACTTTTGTGGGTCACATGTTGAGGCCTTGGTTTCTGTTCGAATGTCACAACGTTAGCCAACACTGTGACAATCCAATTAGACACATGTGCGCCCCTGCCGCAGTCGTTGAGCATATTTAATTATCGAGAGGCACGAGAATTTTGCGATTTTCCTCATCAGACGGGGGGCAAGGGCAAGGGACCTTGGCAGCCGGGAATCCACCAAATAAACTTGAGGAACGGGCAACAATGGCGGCTCGAAAAACAAAATGGCTGAAAGTGTTAAGTAGAAATCTGTGTACGTCAGGGTTGCCACAGCTAAATCTCATACCCAAATAAAAAGAAATCGAAGCGCCCATCGAAATTTCGCAAATTGACAACTCCCATCCCTAAAGGACAAACTGTAAAATCAATTAAAGCAAGTGAATTCTCTGTGCTAGGGCTGTGTTTGTGTGTGTGTGTGTGTGTGAAGAACGATGCGAATTCCAAATTATGCGTTCGCCGCCATTTTCAGAATATTCGGGGGCAGCTGGTAAATCCACCCAGAAAAAAGCAACAAATGCAATTTATTTCACAGCTTAAACTGATTTCAGAGAAGCCCTAAACACACCCATCACTCAAAGAGGTTTTTTACCTTATATTGATTCGCATTGACTAAACTGTGTTGCAGAATTTTACCCTCCGCTCAGGTGGCATTTTCATTACGGTTAAGAGTGTAGCCCAAGGGTCAGCGGCTGGTCATTGGTGCGATTTTTAATTTGATTTAGGCACTAGCCTCTAAATTAAATGAGTTTTGAGCTTATAATCGAATTATAAGCTATCTAAATGATGGAGAAGAGTATCAAAATGTTCAAGGAAAACCTAAAAAACAAATGGGCGGGATATATTTCCATTATGCCATAAAAACGGTATTCCTAGGCAAATCTTTTAATTATACTTTACCTATTAAAAATTATTGATAACTTTGCAAAAGCAAATGTACAATTAGGAGGCAGAAGTGAGCAAAAGAAGAATTGGTAGTATGAGAATGTCTTTTGTTTAGACTTACAGTTAGTCAAGTAATTGTTTTGATAGTATTAAATATAGTTAAACTTAATGTGTCTTGTTATTTCTTTTAACTTGAGCTAAGAATTAATAGCAATTATAATAAAATATGAAGTGTAGTAAAAACCAAGAAATAATTTGTTTTTAAATAAGATAATTGCATTTTAAGCTAACTGTATAGACTGTCCATTTCCCAATCATTTCCTATGCTAACAAATAATTTCATAGGCCACTACTTAGGATATTTAAAATATAAATATAGGTAAGTAAAAGCGCGCTTTAGTTACTGTCCAAAGTTACTGTCTGAGGTCCCTTAAAAGACATCCTTTCGTTTTCGCAAATTAAATTTGCATGTTTAGCCTACTTTTCAGTTACATTGTTACATTGAAATATAACGTTAAATTAACATTTAAACAATAACACTAAGATTGCATGTACTACAATTGTTGCAACTCAGCAAAAATAACAATAACAGTGAGCGGCAACCCTGGTCAAAAATAATAAAGTTTAACAGCTGAAAATTACTCAATTCCCGTTGCTCAGAAAAGTTAACTTAATTTTTGTAGTTGCCTTTTGTCAGAAAAGTTTCCAAAGAAGTGCAGCAGCAACAGCAGCAGCAGCAGCAACAACAATAACAACAACAAGATAAAGAGAAACAGAAACGTTTTGAAACACTTTGGCGGCCCGTCGACCAAGTGGGCAGACAAGGGACAATACGAGTACAGCGCAAAATGACAGGGTTGCAAATATTTCCCGGGGATGGGCACTGGCGAGTGGAGGGGCTGGCGGATGTTGGCAAACTGCGCGCCCCATTGATTGCACGTTACTGAAAGTTTTTACTCTTTTTATACCCTGTAGTTAATGGCACAAGGGTATAATAAATTTGAGTTAATTTAACGTAGATTATAAATATTTTTAAATTTTTAAAATGATTTGTCTCCCAGTCACAATCAAAAAATTCACACTCACAGAGATAGAACTATGCCTAAGATGTACTACCTGCTTGTCTAAATTGAAAGAGTACTGCAGTCCTAACAAAGTAATTTGGAACCGATTTAAGGGTATCTCCTAGTCGAACAACAATCGCACGTCGGACGCACTGGAGTCGGTTGGGTGTAGAAAAAACAATAATGACCGAAAATAATTGAATTTTCGCATTCATTCGCGTGTTGCAATTACTTTGTTAGCCGCGCCCGCATTCCAACATCTCTCTCCTATCTCTCTCCCTCTCTCTGTCTCTCTGTTTTTGTCTCCACTGTCACTTTGTTGATTTGTTGTTTTCCCATCTTATTGCATCACTGATGTCTTTTATTGCAATTTCTCTATGATTATTGTCCATGGAAATGGGTCAAAACAAGGTAAACTGTTTACATTTTCAGTTAATATTAAAATGCGAATATTTCAAAGTAAAAATAATAATTAATAACTAATAGCTTTAAAGAAATAATTATATATTGTAACTTACATATATACTCATTATTAAGTACACAAAGTTTGCTGCAAACATTGCTTAACTACTACGTGCTCAGATTAACAATGTCCTTTGCTTAAGCATATACAAATCAAATCTTGAACCAGGTAAGTTAACTACATAAATATTTAAGTACTTGGGGCTTAGATGGCAAAAAGTTGGCAAACTTCAAATAAATTTCAAATGCTTTGAAAGCCGTTAACTGTTTTGGATGCTTGTCAACAAAATAATCTAAAATTCAATGCCAACGACAAATACGATTAATTCAATTAAAAGCGCCCCGAGGTAGGCAATATAAATGAAAATTCGTTAAGAGGCAAACCGAAATTTCTTCTTTAATTGCCAGGGCACGTATTTGAATACCCTGTTCCAATTAAAAACGGATACTATTCGTATAGCAAGGTAGCATCTTCTTTTCAATTACAAATGAATTATTGACTGTCAATAATTGAACTCAAATAATTACAAGAATACTTTTAAAGATACAAATCAATAATATCAAACTACAAAACAATTATGGTAATAGAAAACCTGTTTAATAAATATAAAAATTTTTACCAAGAAAAAAAAAAAAATAATAATTATGAATGCTATTTGTCAGAGTGAGGAACGGGGAACTAATTACTTAATTTAGCTAGCTTGCAATGCATTTTTTGATACATACGTGTAAATTCTAGTTAGGCATCTCAGAACAGGAAACAGGATATCATACAGTCGAATACACTCAGCTCCAATGATTATACTTGTGTATTTGCAAATAGAGACCAATGAAAGTGGATTTTTGTTTATTACGAGCTGCCAGCATTGTTGGTAATTTTATTTGCTGCTTTGCCATTAAGTGCACACAATGTTTATTAATTATTCAAGGGCCAACACTAAGAAGGGGAACGAGGCAGAAGGCAGGGTGTAAGACGAATGCCCTTGGTCAGCCAGCTGCCTCAGATGCCTTCCGGGCAAATAAAGTTTAGCAGTTGAATATTATGATTGTTATTTTCATTTGCTGCCTGTCGGATTGCATGTTATTTTCGTATTTTTCTATGTTTATATACACACTTATACATTATATATACTATACATAGATTTGTGTGATATGTGTACTTTTCATTTCTACCGCATAGCAACTCGGTATTTTCATGGGTTTAACTGTTGCCCCAGGAGCATGTTATGCACTTGCTTGTATCTTTAAGTCAGTAAATGTCGGATTTGTTTGGATTATTCTTCAGGGTCCCTAATCTGTCTCCCACGGATACTGAAGTTGAATAGCGACTTCTGTATACAAGCAATTTTTAGATTACATAGAATAAATTGATCATTAAAGAGCGTAAACAAGTGAAATTATTATTCACTTTACAACTGGAGAATTGTCTAACCTATTCTATAAAAAAAATGTTAAAATAACTCTTCATTTCTTAGGGTACTGTTTATCTTCTTAGTTTGATTAATACCAATAAATAATTACTTTGATTACTAGATTGTAGTATTCAGTTCAACAACACTTGTACGCTTTGAAGTTTCACTTACGTGTTATTAAATGGAAGTAAATAAATAAAGAGAAAGGAATTTATTAAATTTTCAAGTGATAGCAGAGCAAAAACTTGCAACTTGTAAATTACACGACACACAACACAGCCAGCAAAACTTTAAGTGGCACATGTGAAGCGATTTTTGGCAACTTGTGCAATTTGTATTGCCTCAATTGCAGGGGGGCGGTGTTGGGGATAGTGTTAGGGTTGGTTCATTCAAAGTTTCATGTTGCTGTATGATGCAAACACAAACTTTGTGGTACGACAAGTCAAGACAAGTTCTACTAGAGATGGGCACGTGTATATTTTCTAGTCCACACGAGCACGCGTGACTTTCATTTATAGGTACTACTTTTAATATTAAGGAAATTTCTAATAAACATTATTTGGTTCTATTAATTTTGGCAAGAGGTGTTGTTTGTCATCAAGCGATTATTCCAATGGCATTAAGTTTTAGCTGATACTTCTATCGTAAGAAGAATACACACGACAGACGTCCTACTCTATGGACAGCGACGAATACTATGTACAATATCTACAAGAAGAAATCTTGACTGCTCGCTGCCAGGCAAAAGTTGCTTGCAACTCATTTGATATTGAAAGCGAAAGAGCATAGTTAAATATACTTGTGCGGCAGAATGGCTACGAGTAACTGTTACTATTCACTGCTACATGCTGGCTTAATTTGTGTTGACAACGCCAAATGAGGCCAGTGATGGTTGTGGCAAGGGTTAAAGGGATGGGCGAAGTGAACTGTTGGTTCAGCAGTTGGTTCTTCTATAGAGAAATACGCTTTGTAAATTTTTAAGATTTGGGTTAGAGATATTTGCACAAATAAACATGGACACATACGCAGAGTTCTAAAATATGTTCTAATCTTGTCACTGACGGCACTTCACCTTAGATATTACTCTCTCTCTTGGTTTCTTGGCTTCGCTGGGATATGCAGTGAATATTTACAACTGTTTGCAAAATTAGATGCATTTCTTTTGCTTATGAATATGCATTCTTCTGCTACTACAAAGTGTTTTAAATAATGTTAAATCGAATATTTAATATAACTTATCCTGTTAAGGCAATGATAAAGGCAGGTTTGTTAACACAATTGGTTGCAAAGTAAATATAAACAAAATCTACATTTTTCCCAGTAAAAGCGTGTCAGCATCGTGCAATCAACTGACCACAGCAACGCCCAATGCTGCAAAGTGGGGATTGTATCTCTAAAATGCACTACATGGCGCCTCATAAAATGTGTTGCGAATGACTGTGGGTGTGAACACTGCGGCTGCCTGGCTACCAGTCAGTCACACATACAACCACACACACACACACACACGCCCACACCCACACAAAATAACACAGCTCTTTATGTGTATGTCAGGCCTATGCTTTATAGTCTGACTTTTGACATTTTTATTAGCTTTGCGGCGGCGACGTTTAATTACTTTACGCGCAACAGCAACAACAGCAATGGCAACGGCATTTTAATGCATTATCTGCACAGGGTTCGTTGTGCCTGTCATGGCAATGGCAGTGACATTAACAACGGCACTCGACTGCAGTGAAATACAATTAAAATTTGCATTTGAATTTTATTGCATAGCCTTAGGCGTAATGAAAAATGCAAATTATATGCGTGAACAGCTTATTAAACGGCAATGTCGAAAGGATAGTGGGTCAGCGGTTGCTAAACAAATCTGCAGCTGGGTATATACATAATTATAGACTTTCCGTAACGCTTTATTTATATTTATAGCTCAACTGCTGTCTATGATCACTTTATTTCATTGAACATTTAACAGGTTATCTTCGTTAAACTGTCTGTGAAAATAACAGATCAACGGAGAAGGTTACTGCACCAAAATCTCAGATTGTGTATTGGCTATTGTTTTCTACATACTAAGCAGATTTGGTTAAGATGAAACTACTTAAGCATGTAGATCTGTACCTGTTTACTTGACGTGGCTTTATATTTGAACTTATTAATAATTCGAATGATTTATGTGCATGCATCGAATGATATGAATTGAATTCAAGAATTCCCTTGACTTTTTTTAACTATATTAAGTTGGGAAACATATTGAAGACATTATCTCTTTTAAAGTAGGACGGATATATATGCATATTCTGCAAAGAATTCCGTATTCTTGCACTTACACACACACGAAGGTAGTATGCTGCAATTCTGTAAGCATAAAAGAGTAGAGTATGCATCTTATATCTTTATTTGCCTTACAATCGCCTATTCGCCTGATAATCACGCAATCTTCATAACCATCATCAGTGTCGTCAAGCGACAAATTGCATTATTAATGCGCTTCACTTACCCCTTTCCAATATCTCCACTGTGCGCTGTGGACACCCCGCTAAACTTTTGTGTTCGGCGAAAAAATAGCTTTAGCAATTTCACGTAATCCACTTGAGACTACTAGTGGGGGGGCTGCAATTCCTGCTGTGGAACCGTGGTTGTCATCATTATAAAGCGATTCAGTTGAAGTAGTGCCGCTTATTAGTTGGTGCAACCAGCGCATGTGGCAGCCGCGGGGCACAATTGTTGGCCTGGCAAGGGGCTCGAAAATAGCCAATGGCTGGAAGCTGTTTAAAGCTCACAACCCTTAAGTAAAAGCTCTGCCCAACAGCGATGTCTTGTGGTGCAAATTTGCATGCTCGAGTGTCAATTTCAGCTGCATGGCTATTGCTTTGTTAGATCATTCAATAAGTTATTCGTTTTTGCCCTTTAAGCTCAGCTAACGACACAATTCGAGCATAAGGAGTGGAAAGGGGATGGCTTTGAGGGGTTGGATCAAGTACTCGGGAATTAGTTTTCATATGTTTACGCATACAACTGCGACCAAGTGACAGACGCTGCTCGAGGGCGAGTTGAACTGTCAGCTTGTTTTACTGCTTATATCCGGTCACGAAGATGTCCTGAGACGAGTTGGGAGTTGGTAGTTGGAAGCTTGAAGATGGGAGCTGGGAGCTGGGAGCTGGAAGCTGGGTATGGCATGGTGAGCAAGCGACTGGGTTTGATGTTGCTTTCGGCGACATTGCGACGTCTCTTGGCGTCTATTTGCGCAACTTTTGCAACTCATTTCCGCTGCAGTTGCAGACAGTCACCCACATAGTCAGAAGCACAATGCGACTATTCCACTATATATATACATATATATATGTCTGTCTATCTCTCTTACGCAACATGGCTATCCCTCAAAATGATTTCTGTAACTGTCTGAAAAGTTTTTACATTGGGCATTTCGGGTCGGACGGCCATTTGCCTTTCAGATGACAACTTCTCTGTTCAGATTTTAACTAACGACTGGCGATGTTCACGACACACACACACACACATACGCACAAGTTTCGCGACACATATGGAAAATTATAATTTAGTCAACTTGGCAAAAGATGCCTTTTTTAGTTGCCCTAGCTCTCGGTTTCTCTCCATTTCTCTTATTCTCTGTCGCTTGCTCGCTGTGCATGTTTTGTTTGAAAATTGAAGCGTAAAAATTAATGCTTGGGTGAACTTGTGAAAACGACAACATATAAACACACACACACATGTACACAAAACTAACGTCAACAAGTGCTAAGGAACCAAACTGTGGAATAGTGAGAATTGAGTATAAACTATTCTGGCAATTTTTTAATAACTATACTAAATGTTAAAAAAAATGTTTTCATGCATTTCAAACAATGTGAACAAATATTTCGCATGCTTGTCCTGCAGCAACGGAAATTGGTTGTAAATGGAAAATTAAGCTAACCATTATTACAAGTTTAAAGGCATTGAGAACGATTAAACTTTGTTTCTTTTATCAAAATTGCAATCAATTGCCACAACTGACAACTATTCAAAGACAAAGTTCTGTTTGATATGAAGTTAATTCAGCATTTGAACTATTCAACATTTATTGTAAATTCCCTAGGGGTCGACTTGTTTTATTAGATTTTCTATTTCTTGGGGATTGATGAAAAACGGCGCTTTGAAGATTTTTCGGCGGCTTTCAGTTTAATTTTTTTCATTTCGTTTGCTGAGTCAGCAACCCTCGCAAAAATCCATTCAGAAAACGTTTATCTAATGCTTAAGATCGCGACTGAGGGATAGAAATGAGGTGGTGTGTGATGGGATGTGAGAGAGGTGAGGGGTTTATGCCGTAAACATTTAACATGCAATTTGGCGCAGCTGCTGTAAAAATTGAAAAGAACTCATAAATTGCTATTTAAATGAGGCACAAACGAAAAACGCCAAAGGAGGTAACGCAGTTACACACGTTTATACGTATATATGTACATACTCGTCAATATACGCACACACACACACACACACACATATCGTACCAGAGTACTTTCCGCTTTTAGCCATGTTAGTATCCCCGTCAAAGCGTTAGCTAATGAGTAGAAACAATGCAATATTCGCCAGCAATGCGCCAAATTTCACAGCAACAATTTGACAAGAAGAAAAATAACGCGTGGAAAATGAAAAAACGGAAATGAAAATATTTACGAGCTGCGTTGCGGGAGGTAGAAGGTCGTTTCGGCCTCATATATGTTGATCAAAAGGCATGCGGCAGAAAGGAACTTGCACATAACAAATTAGCATGCATAAAACAACGCCACCGCTTCTTCCCTCCCCAGCTCCACACTCTCAGATTGGGGGTGTGTATGAGTGTGTGTGTGTGCATAAAGCAATATTTATGCTCATGTACGCATATTTTTGAAGTTGGCGATGAGTCCATCTCATTCTATGCCCTCCTCTCAAAATTAAGCATGGAATATGTGTGGCGCTTTTATTAGAAATCAGCCAAGAAACAGTGAAAACGCTGAGAATCGAGAACTGAGAGGGATGTTTGGAATTGGTGAATTATATTGCTCTTGCTTTGTAATGAAAATTCCGTAAGAAAACATTTGAATGTCATGGTCGACAGCTAGCAGTCATTGTCATTGTCTTCTTGGATTAAAATTAACAAATTAATATAATAAAATATTTTGTATAAACAGTGCACACAATTTTTAAAAGCTTTCTGAGTATATGTTAATTAATTGCACTGTTTATTTGCAAATTTATGTATTTAATTCGCATCACATTTTACTGCCAAAAAATATTATATGCGTAATAAATTGACCACCACTTTTATTTAACAAATGAATAAATATAAAACAAATTAATACACAAATTTACCAATTGCAAATTGATTATATTTTATTTAGCGTACATAAGTCTACCTAAATTACAAGAAACACAGATTTATTTATTACTTTGAAAGTAGTAAGGATTAGATTACCACAGCATTGTAATAAGAATTATGAGATTTATGAATTATTTCTGTAATTTAAGATCCGTTCATCGTTTCAACTTATTAAACGACAAACCGCAAAAGGACTTTGAAATTCTTCTGGCTCAGTGAGATAACAATCAAGGAGCAAAACCAAAAGTAGGCAACTCCTAATTACAAAATGTCGACCTAAATTGCCTGACAAAAAAAATGCAACCTGTGCAAATGAATTTTCAGTTCAATGACTTTGTTCAGTAGCAGATATTAGTGCGGTGAAAAAGGCGCAGTCAAGAAAACTGAGAGAACAAAGATTAACACAGACTTTCACAGACCACAATATAAATATGGAAGTTGTTTTATTTTTTTTTTCTTTTGGGGGGCGTCGCCACATAATATAGTCCGCAGTGTTGTTTTGTTGACTGAAACGCTTCGCTTAAGCGCCTCGATTTATGCAACAAATACGTAAGCATCAACTACTTATATATACAGTATGTTTCAGAGAAAAAGAAAAGTGTTGCAGAAAGAAAAGGGAACAGAAGAGAAGGAGGTGGAATAAAATAAATGTGCATATGAATTTTGAAGAAACGGCAAATTCTTCGCGGCTGCTTCCAATGCAAAAGTGCACTTACTTACCAACACACACATACTCACACACACACTCCCACATATTTGCTAGCTAAATTTATGCTTGTGTTAAAGTTTCTAGTGCGTGTGTTGGCCAAAAAGTTTGTGCACAAAAACTTGAGCAACAGCAGCTGCAAAAATTTTCAGCACTCACACAAATTAAATAACAATTTTCTCTCACAATTTCGCAACGTTTTCGCTTTAGCTTCGGCTTCGGCTTTGGCTTTCGTTGAGTTTCCTTTACTTTTCTTTTTCCAGCTTCTTTTTTTTTGCCAAACGCTGTCGTTAACTTTATGTGGGCGTCCTTGTTGACAATGTATGCGGGAAAGGGTGCGGGGGCAGCGGTGGAGGCGTGGCTAAGTCTGCATATGTTAAGTGGCTGGTTGCAGTGTCTCAGTAGACTTTTTCGCTACTTTTTTGGCCCACAATTGGCCCCCCGTGGGCTGGCAGTTGGCTCCCATTTGGCCGCCATGCGGTTAGTGTTTTGCTTACATTTTATTTTAAGTAATTTAAACAAATTTCAACTCGAACTTGTTTTTGTTTTATATGTGTTCAAGAAGAAGTCGAATTTTTTATTAGCTCTTAAGTGCTTTTTAATGAAGATATTTCCGGTTACTCTCAGAATAATGTGTAGGAAAATAACTATTTGAAAGGCTCAGTAAGTAAATATATGTTTTTTGCAATTTAACTGAAGGCATTTGGAGAAAAGGAATGAAATAATACAAACAACTACAAAAGTTCTTAAAATAAATATACATAACTGTGGTCTCTATAGGTTTAAATATCTGTTGGACAAAAGTTCCACATTTTTCTCTATCAATTTCTTAAGAAAATCTGCTTAACTTAAGTTTAATTTACCTTTTATCACTTGGGTAAATTAATAAATATTTTTTATATTCCCTTGAACTAGAACTCTTAGCAATTGTAGAGCTTCTTGCTTGAAATAGTATATTATGAAAGAACCGGAAACTTTGAAGACTGAGAAACGTGCTCGCTTTTCACTCTGTAGTTTTGAGTTTGTGCCATTTTCTTTTTGAATTTTGTTTAATTTTAGAAGTAAACACAAATACAAAACGGATCCGAGTACAACAACAATGAAGCCATTTTTCCCAGAGGGTTAATACACACAATTTCTGACTTGTCTGACTATCTCTCTTCCACGCTCTGTCTTTGTTCTGGCGTGTAGTAAATTTAATCTCTTGTGAGCCAGTTGTATGTCTATTAGTGTGTGTGTGTGTGTGCGTGTCCGTGTGTGCTTTCCACGTTTGCAGCATTTTCATGCAGCTTGTTTCGTACCTTTTCACCTGCTATACCTGCTGTATCTGCTGTCTCTCGCATATCCCATATCCTGTCGTCTTTGACTCCACATCTTGTTACCAGGCAATCCTTTCTGGCTCCCACTTGATAAATATGACTATTTTACGCTGCCAGAAAGCGACTTATCAACCCACCTCATCCCGTTTCCCTTTAAACTTGTTTATTCGCGTTAAGCGTTAGCAGCAACGCCTCAGTCATATTTTACTTGCTCTCCACGTTGGTCTTCCTTGGAACCATGACTACGCCATGTCCTGTTCTTAGCCCTGGCCCTGACTGCGTATTTTGTTTATACAGCACTCAATTTCGCAGTTTTAATGACAAAATGTCTTACCTTCAAAATTGTATGCGGGAGAACACTATATATATGTAAGTATTCTGTTCATGTCTTTGGGTCTGTGCATATGTTGTTCAGTTGTTCAGTTGTTCACATCCCCCCTTCATCCGCTGGCCGCTCACTTGAGCGACTTTGTTTGATTGCTATGGCCACAGCTTTGGAGCAACTGTGAGCTGACATGTTTGTATTGCACTCGAGGGTTCTAAGTCAGGCTGGACTGACTGTCAGCTGCCATTCGCTTAACCCACCAGGAGACGCAGCAGAAGCACTTGCCAAGTTTTATTGTCTCAGTGTCCACTTAGATTTCGCCTCAAGACAACTTAATGCTCGCCGCGTTTTGACGAGAAAACGAACAAGAAGAGCAGAAGAGTGTGAGAGAGTTAGAAGTGTCAATATGAAATCAAAGCTTTGGGTATTTTCTCTAATTTCCGGTCGCATGATTTTTCCATTTTTCTTTAAAGTTTCAACACGTTGGCATTGTCAACTCAACATTTTATTCATGGCGTATGCGTAATTTTGCCATGCCTGAGCGAGAACTGATTGGAATTGGCTCCGTCTTCGCCGAGTCATCAATCATGCTTCGTTTTTACACACACACACAAGCACACACAGACACAGGCAAAGATTTGACAAGTGTCAATGTGACAAGATAAAACTGCGGACAGAAAGAGAGAAAGAAAGAAGGAAAGAAAGAGAAGTCTTTTGGGCAAGTTCCGACAGTCAAATGCTAAGTAAATGTTCAAGTTTAGACAGGAAACATAAGGAAAAAAAATTATAAGAAGCTGAGACGCAAAAGTTGTTCCTTTGTTTTGCAACGTGCTGAAAACTGCTGTCAAAGTTTTTAATGTTTTCAACTCGATTCTGTCACCTGTGAAAACCGAAAAGTAGGCTACACAAACTGTGCGAATTACTTGACGCTTTAACAGTTGTGCGTAAGAATACTTGAAGAACTATTTCCAATAGAAGTCCAATAAAGTCTTAGATATTGCTAGATATTAACAGATTTTTTAAACCAGCTTCAAGTCGTAGCTATACTAAATATCATTTTAAAATTCAAATACTAGGAAGCAGAAAGTCCACAGATTTCTGCTCTCTTTTCCAATTCCATTTTATTTTGTATACTAACTGAACCCATTTCACAAATTGGTATTTAAAAAACAAGTTCAAATTTGACTTACCCTTAACTGCAACGATGACACTTTGAAGCACATCGAGCTTCTTTTTGTTGGCCAGAGATTGGCCCACACACTTGTAGGTGCCCGCATCCTGGTACATGACATCTTTCAGCGAGAATTGACCCGTTGGCTGGGAGCTGCCATAGCCAAGACCACGCAGTCTGGCCGAAACAGGATCCAAGTGCGACCAACATCCAAGGGAGCCTATGAAACAGCGAGACAGACAGAGCAGAAAGAACATTAAAGTCATTGCATAAATTGAGTGGGCGCCATTTCTAATTTAATTAATTGACTTTGGGCTGGCACACAAGTTCTAATTTCTTTAATTGATGCGTTCCGAGTCGTAAACAACAAAACGCTTTCACTTCCATTTCAAAAGGAAGCCACCCCCCTCTTCTCACGACCTTGTGGTGGCCTCCCAACTGCCATTTCTGACCATTTGTCTTGGCGTATTTGTAGACGGCCTAAAAGTGAGCAAAGTAAATTGCACGCATAATTAATTTTCAATTGTGCTAATTAATGAATAGACCTCCATTCTTCGACTCTCGGACTCTTCGATCTCCGCCTCAATTAGTGTAAGAAATATATAAAATGTAATTAGATACCAGACGCATTTTTCAGTGTTCATTTGCCCAGTCCAATATCAGCAGTCTTTTGAATTGCTTTGATCTATTTCTTGCCGCAAGCATTTTAAGTTTGGCTTTTCGAGAATGTACTTACCTTGTGGACATTGCAACGTTACGGCACCGCCAAGTTGCACCTCCAGCTGCCCCTTGTTGGGATTATGCGAGGCAGCTGCCACAGAGACGTCCTGATCATCGGGCTCTGATGTAACATCCACAGAGTCATCTGCAATGGAGAGGAAATGTGTGCAAATTTATGAATATTTGAGTTTAACTCGGGCGTCACATCTGCCAGAGCATAAAATATGATAAGCTTTTCAACAATTGTCAATTGTGACAATATTTCAATGACAAAACTGAGTTCAGAGGTCGGCAGTTCCTCACCAGCCAGCTTTAAGCAATACAAATTGCGCTGCCTTCACAGGATACGGGTGACACTTAGGATGCTGGCAAAGCACCTGAGTCGTGCCTGGGCATGCTTGAAGGCAACACAATGAGTTGGCACTTCCGATTTGCGTGATTTGACTGGCTATTGAAGTTCAACGGCAACTTAAAGTGAACATCGCTGCTCAGGCAGCTGGAAAAATGAAAATTGACATAACTTCGACTTTCACTCATAACTTTATGATTATATTCATAAACATATATGCAGATGAACACATCTCTGATCATAGATCTCAGGAACTATAAGAGCAAGACACAAATGCACATATGTTTACAATGTCGGATAAATCAATCCTCCCCATTTTCAGCTGTTAACATATACATATATGGTGTCTTTCCTCTACCGACTAGAATTCTCTCCTTCTTTAATAAGAACAAGGATGAAAAGCAAAGACATTACGATGCTTCATTCTAATTTCGTGGCCTGAAGAAAATGACATCAAATTTATGCGAACAGGGAGAAGTTCGTAGCTGGGAACTCTCTACGGTGTGTGTGTGTGTGTGTGTTTCTGTGTGTGTAGGGATGTGGTTATGTGCTGTGCTTTAAATTTCAAGCTGCTTTTGTGTCACATACTTTATGGCGCTGTTCATATTACGTATAAATTACAATTAACGTTGACATGCGCCTAAAAGTATTCATTGTGTGGCTTTTGTTTGAGACCGGATATCATAACAGTATGTTGCCAAGTGGATACTTGGACAAAAATCTTTACAAAGGTCTCCTGCAAATTGTCTCAATGTGTGTGAGTATTCGAGGCAAGAACTTGGGCCACATACATCCATTTACTCTCTAGCATTTGACGTTGTACCTTAAAAAGCTCATCAAATTAACCTCACACCTCAAAGGTTAACTGCCTCGTAGTTAACATAAATAGGAAAAAGAAAAATAAATCGTTAATGTCGTCTATATAATCCTATCAGATCGAGGTGCTCGCATAAGAAGAACTCTGATAATAAATAGTAAGTATAATTTAATTACAACCCAATCGCTTTGTTGGCGTTGAATTGAAGAGACGGTTATGTTAGACAGTCATAAGTGCCAATGTAACAATTAATTGTGATCTCATTTTGAACCAGAAACCTTTGTTTGATGTCAGTAACTTGGCTCTGAACAGTGTAAAACAACCCCCGACGAAGTAAGCAACCCTTGCGAATCTTATTGCTGACAATAGCGCAATATATTGTCTGCAGGCTGTCTTGGAAAAATGCACAAAGTTATAAACATTTTTATTGTTGAACATAAATAGACAATACGACGCTGCTTATATTGACAAATTGAGGGATTGCAGGTATTGCTTACTCTCTCTCTCTCTCTCTGTCCCCGTCTCTGCCTACTGTCTCTTTTAACAAACAGTTGTCGATACTTGCGGGCAATTTGCAAGCAACCGATAAGACACTGGCAGATATTATAAGGGAATAGAGAAAATTTCAATAACGAAATTTCGAAAAAAAAATAATATTAAATTGATAATAGTTAAAAGAAGTCAAAGAAAATTGAACCCTTCACCAAGCATATCCTTGAGGTCAACAAGGGTCGCCAGATATTATATTAATAATACAAAAAAAACCTTATAACTAAATCATCGGCTGTGATACAGCAATAGACAATTTCTATAGTACTTTGGGAAGAAGTTAGCCATCATTTACTCCAAGCACTTGAAGCTACAAGTATTCCAGACAATTCTATTCTGCGATTTCCCCCTTAAATTACTCATCCACTCAAGCGGCAGAGAGAATAACATAATTCCCGGCACTTACTTCATGCATATGTATATTTAGTTCAATGGCCACTCATAAATACGTACGTACTATCCTCCCTCAACAACCAACAAACAGCGCAACAAAGCAAAAACGGAAAGCATCAAAGGCAACAAATAACTCCAAGTAATGTTCATATGTATGTTGTTCGAGATTGATAGAAGGCGTATGAAAAACGAGGAGATGAAGATATCCCCTCGAAAGCAGAACAACAACGGAAACAAATATAAAGAGCAAACAATAAACACTAATGCAAACAGGAGAAATCAATATGCCACTCATGCAGGGAGAATAAAAGCGAGAAAGGGAGATAGATAGCCAGACAAAGGCAGCAATTTCTGGACGACAGGCTGTTAGGAAGGAGGAGGGTATATTAAGTCTCACTATATTCTCGCCGCCAATAATTAATCATACAGCATCAACATCAGCATGTTGACGTTGGCTTTAAGAACAGTCCGTACTCCCGGACAGCTTGAAGGACTGTTAACTGTGCTGGATTGAGTTGACTTGGGTCTGTGTTCGGGTTGTTATGCCTGCCAAATGCAGCTCGGCATCGAATTAACACCCTGTTTGAGCAGTCACAAAAGTGTTCAGCAATCTGTTCACACACACCATGTGAGTTTCTGTCTCTGTATGCATAAGTACTTCAATATGACAAAGTGACGCCGTGTACAGATTAAAAACTTCTTAACACACTTAAATATACTATGTGCACGTTTTATTATGAACCACAAGTAACTACAATATTTACTTATATAGTAATTAACTAGTTTTCCGTTTTCATTACCAACAAGTCTTCTTTTTTTATGCACGAGGATACAAAAATGCATCATCATATTTATTCATGAAGCAGCATCTTCAGCATCAGCAGAGGCAACAATCAGCTTAACTTACAAGCTTCATAAACAGCAAGCGGAAGCGGAAAGGGTCGAAAGGGGAGGCTGGGAAAGTGGGAAAGTGAGGAAGCTGGAGACAGTTTCTTGCCTCTCCAAGTGGAACTGGTTGGGTGCATTTGATTGTGGTTGTGTCTTGGTTATACATTTTAATTTTTTGTGCAGTCTCAACTTGTATAGAACGTACTCGTAAATTTAGCAGCAATTTTTGCATTTGCCTGCTGCTTTTGTTGCTTGTCTAGCAGAGCTTATGATAGGGCTAAAACAGGGGGATTGGTAGTGTGTTGGTTGGTTGGATGGTTTTCGCATTCAGTATACGATTAATTTGCAATGAGCAGAAATTGAAGATGATTGCAGTGTGCAGCGTGATGTGCACAAGAACGAGTTCAGGGAAAACAGAAGGAAAAGGTACAAGGATGAACTTAGAATTTAAAGGTAATGTTATAATTGAAATGAAGATTATGCAGAAAATACAGAAAACTGAAGTAACTAAAGTACTTTAAGCTCAATTTTCTGGGAATATAATCAGAAATATTTGTAGGCTTTAACATTTAACATTTTAGATATAAAGTTAACAAATTATATGAATTATACATGCTCTTCTTTAAGAACACAAATAATACGACATTAATGTCTATAATGAGTTTTTAATATATCTTTAAGCGGCCTGGCCGTCATGTTAAAGAAACAAGAAACATAAACGAAATGAGTTTTGTGTTTTATTTGAAGTAACAAAGAAAAAACAAGTCAAATAAAATTTTATTGCAAATCTTCCTGTGCTGCCTTCAGAACCAATTTCTTGAGAACCCCAGCCCCAAAACTCTACCAAGCTAAAGGACAAACACATAGTGAAATGTAATCGCCGGCTATAAAAACAAAAGCAGCAAACAGAAAACTAATAATCATGCGCTCCGATAAACACAAAAATTTGAAGCGGACACAAGGAGTCCAATATATGTAGGGGTAATGGGACTGAAGGGATGAACGTGGAAGGGCGGCCAGAAAAATGCCTCATATCGCATTGAATGAGGCGAACTTAACGATAAAGTAAAACCGCGATAACAAGTATGACAAACGATTATATATATAGTATTTTCAAGGATATTGCCGATTAACCGTAGCCGTCAGTTAAGTCGTAAGAAATAAGTGTAAAATCCCTTAATCGCAATAAACTAAGGGAAAATGCTTGCGATAACGTGCAAAATTAAGTATAATTATAATTTTAGATTACAGCAAACATGTGTTTTATATTCTATCTATCTATTTATTTATATCTATCTGTCAATTTACTTTTTATATAATATATTTATTTATACATGTTATACTTTCTCCTTTAAGCATATCGATTTTACTTTCGGCTTTACTTTTCTTCCATTTTTGTAAGCCGAGGCTTTTACTAATTGCACTTTATTAGCCCAACAGCGCAAGCATGGTCCAAACCACTCAACATTAATTAGCCTCAAATTGAACTTTAACTCATTAATGAGGACGGCAAACAAACTGGCAATCGCCATTGCCGTGGCCATCACATACTTGGGACTAATCATGGCTACATATCGATAACTTTAGTCTATTACAGATGCGTCTCATTCACTGTCACTTTTTACTTCCCCGATTCTCTTCACGTACGTGTCAAATTAGCGACGTTTTAACAAGCTCACTGCGTCCGTAAACCGTCGGCTTGGCCCTCGCCCTTCAATATCCGTCTGGCACCCCACATAGCCGGCAAATCAATCACGTGAAAGTGGCTAGCGAAAAAGTTAGAGAAACTACCTCGAATTGCCTACTTTTGTAACCGACGACGTCGCATCGCGCTATTGACTTTAGCCTTTAGTCCGCTGTATCCCTAAGCATGTCTTGTACTTTTTTTTGTCGATGTTCCGTATAGGACACTGATTGCTTTTTCATTGCATTTCACCGCCAAGTCCGCCATGTTGTGGAAATCAAAGTTTTCTTTTGCTTTCGCTACCTGCGCGGTTTTGCAGCTCCATGGCTGAAAGATTTTACAGTTTAGGTAGAAAACATATCGTCAGCAATTAAACGCGCATTCAAACGTCTGACTGGGTTTCAGTCTTTTCGTTGGCCTGAGCTTCGGGATTTTTTTTTTGTATACCAACGGATGTTAAAATCAAAATGCTATTTCTTCGTATTCTATTTTTCTTTCTTCTTTTATTTTGTGCAGCCATTCTTTTCGGTTTGAGGGATTACATTTTAAAATTTGTTCAGTTTTATATGTTGCGCAATTTATCAAAGCTCTGCAGCTGTTTGCTAGTTTATGACAGCCAATTCTCACATACTAAATCTTATAGATATTGTTTTAAACTGTATCCGCACTCGCACATACTCGTATACAAATACATAAAGACTGTCATAAATTGACTGAATCTGCAGGGTACTTTAATCGTACTATACTTTCCGACTGTTGCCTGAGTTTGATTTGCCATTTGGCAGTTTCGTAAACGTTTTACAAATTGATTTACGTGCTTAACATGTTGCCAGTTTCGTTGGCAGCCCCTCTAAACATTTCTCACAATTAGATTTCACTGCAAAATCAACAGCAAAAGTTTTTTACAGAGCCTTATCGGCCTCCGTCCTGGAAAAGGCAAGGGAAACGAGAACAGGAACGGAATCCAAGCCGTGGCTGAGACATCAATCATCGATAAATGCCGATATGTCGGGCCATCAGTCGACGCGAGGGTTGATGCGTATTTTCCTATGCTCCGATGCTCTGACTTCACTTCTTGGCCTCTTTGGGCGATTTTATTTTTATTAATAAAGCATTTGTTTTCCCATAATGAGCAACGACAGCCGCCTGTCAGGATTCTTTTTGGTTTCACGCCATTCTCTTGCTAAAAGAAAAAATCTAGAAAATGGACGAAAAATCTCTCCCTAGGGTCTCCTTCTAAGTATTGTGGAATTGTGGGTGTGTGCCTTTCGTTTCAACAGTGAATGTGGAGGCTTTATCGATGAGATTCGCGAAAAAAAAGTGGAAACACTTTGTCAAGTTGTTATTACCAATAATATTTTTTGTGCTTTTCTTTCGTTGCCTGGTCGAAACTGCTGCCGTTTGCTATTGTTGTTGCATCTTCTGCCTCGGGAGGCGTCTGCCAGTCATTTTCTGTTTGTCGTGATTGATGAGCGCTTATTTTACGAGCTTTGTGAGTTGCTCTTGGGAGGGCGCATTAAATGGCATATTTGTGTAGGTGCGAAGAGAAGATGATCTTTTTGTTTTCACCTAGGTCATTCTAAAAATACCTTTTATAAATATACTTTAATTAATAAATTTTCTTATTGCCTTTTTGCTAGAATATCCAATATTTATATTCTTTAAAGCCTTTATTTTCTAAGCCTGCACGGATTTAGAACCGCGTAATGAGGCTGAAAATTACTTTTAGGCCTCATACACACACGAATGCACGAATTGGGCTTACAGGAAAGAGAAAAAAAGGAGAAGGGAAACATTTTTGCTGCCTGCTTTTAGGCAAAATAGCAACAATATTTGCAAACAAAGTGGCGTCTGTCAGCGACATAAATTCAATAAAAATATTTACAAGCATTAACACGCGTTCAGCGCATAAAATGTGTATTAAACTCAGAGCACACTTCTCAAACTCAAATCTTCACCCACAAAAAAAAGAGAGAGAATATTGACAGCAAAATGGCGCGTAAGCATAAATAGTGAGTTTTGGCGGGGATTGGGTGGGGAAGATGATGTTGGGACAGAGGGTTGACAGTGTCGCTGCCTTTCAGCACCCACTCAATGCCAATGCCAATGAAATTTGCCACATTTTGCATATGGAGGGTAGCGAAACGACTCAAAGTACGCAATAGCAGCGGCATCATCATCACCGCAACCCTCAACAAGGACGAAATCAAGAATGAGAGCAAGGACAGGCATTGAGACTAGGAGGAGGACCACGACATTAACGATGGGACGCACCATGTGCGACTGTCGTAAAACCCACTTAGCATTTTTGGCAATTTTTTGACAGAGCCACCATTTTTATTATATGAGAACTAATGGCGAAAATATTATCACGCTCCATTTTAAAGGCAATTTCACGCATACGAGGTCTAATTTATTTCAAGTACAAGTACTCATACTTACAGCGCACACTGAGGTAATAACCAATCGACGAATATTGAAAGTTCAGATGCCGTGATGTGCACTTGTACCAGCCGGAATGCTCTCGTCTAATGGATGTAAAATTGAGAAACCCATCGCCAGTTTGAGGCACCTGTAAATAGCAAAGATATAGAATGAGATAGAGAAAGAGATAGAGATAGAGATACACGAAAAGAGATAAAGGAGAGAAAAATAAGATAAATTCATTTGGAGTAGAGCAAATTAGTTTCGGACTTATGCGTAAACAATTTTTGGTAATTAAGGCAAGGCAAATAGTTGGTCCAAGCACTTTTTCGCGATAACTACACGAAAATCCATTTAAAACTTGCTCCTTGCCGAAAAATCACAAAGCGACCAAGAACATTCAGAGCAAGCTGCAGTCTGGGGAAAGAATGGGCTTGCGTATGCATAAGTTTTATAAGACTCACCGGTGTGTCACCATCGTCCTTCTGCCAACGCGGAGTGCTCGGGGGGTTTGAGTCTACGTCGCACTTAAGGCTAACTTCGATGCCTTCGCGCAGCGGATATCCAAAGCCAGGTGTGCGCGAGATTGCAAACGAGGGTGTATCTGCAATGGGAAGGATAGCGAATAAGAATGGAATAACACACACAGATACGATGAGATTTTCGGTTAGTAAATTTGGGATTTCTGTCTGCGGTCTGTCGTCTACTGTCGTCTGGCGACCGGAGACCGAAGACCGGCGACTGTGGAAACATCTACAAAATAGTTTTTTAATTAAAAAATTACGACATAAAAATAAACGCCAGTCGAAAGAAACTTTTATAATTAAACTGAATGCAAATGAGTGTTGGCTATTTGATGTTCATCAGCACCGCAAAACGAACGACAATAGACACATTTTGTTCTCTTGGGATACGTCTTTGCCAAAATCATGTGCAATAAAAGAATGTCAAAGAGAAAAGATTTAAACAAAGATCTTAAAAATAATTGTATCTGATAAGATTGCTTAGGTGTCTAAGAAACCAAAACTAACAGAACTGAATGCAATAATTTATTGTATATACTTATTATATATAAATTTGCATTTATATACGGCATTTATACATGTCGTAGTTATATATATATGAGTACTCAGGATATCGATAAAAGTCGGGCTTATATATCTGTTATATTATTGATATTGTTTTTATACCCTGATTTACATAGTCGTCTTTTGTTAGATTAAGCGTTTTATTTCCCTTACAGAATTATTTGCATATTTCACAGAATATGAATATCTAAATTTGTATTTAATCGGATACGTTATTGAATATCAATATATTTTAGTGTCAAATATGAAACTAGGAAATATATCACAAAAAGTGACTCACAAAACGTAAATGTCTAGTCTAGTTGTATTCAATACATTTGAATAGCCATAAATAAAATGGTTTTAATCAGTGTTAGCTACAAAGTCAGACTGCATTGAATTTCAATATTTTCGATTCGGCAATGTTTCTCTCGTCGTTGTCTTTCTAGTTAATACAATTTGATTGAACAGAGTACATAGAATTTGTTTGTCGGTTGTTTACCAAACTATTAAACATATGCACATTCGTCTGATTGAGCCTTGCTGTATGTGGTTGTGAATGCTGAATGCCGACAGTAGTCAAACATGATACATATGTATAAAGGTCGCAGGTCTGGGGACAGTCAACAACGCCGGTTCGATCTTTGGAGGGAGACGGGGTACAGGAACTTGTCTGTCTGCCATTTTGTCTGGCTTCGGCCATCAATTTGGAAGGCATAAAAGAACACAAAAATTGTTGTAGTTGTTGAACCACGAGCTGTTAAAGACTTGTGAAAATCAATTCCCGCTCGATTCTCATATAAAATGTGAAAATGTCTACGAATAAAATAATTTAAATGAAGTCTGCTTATGTGATATTTGCATTTAAAATGTATTTAATTTTCATTAAAGTATAACAATGTGAACGATTGTTGTCCTTGATTTGTCTGTCAACTGTCGGCATAAAGTTGTAAAATTAAAAGCGGTAACAACGGGAACTATGAACACAATCCTCCGACTGTCCGAGCAAGTGTTCTCTCATGTATGTGCATTTTAATTTATACAACCCTAACAAACAATAACAATGAATGGAATGGGAATTTGAATGGAATGGAAACCAGGAACTGTTCTCAGTTGTTCTTTGTTGTAAAACGTTGTGGTTGGGCAACATTTGTTGTTGTTGTTGTTGTTATCGTTGTTGTTATTGTTTCAGCTGCCGTTTTTGTTATTGTTGCCGGTCTTTTGCTGTTGTTCTTGCGGTTTTTGCAATTTTCATGCCTGGATAAAGCCCTCACATATCCATTGGATGGATGCGAATACACAGTCGCACTTCTAGTCACAGATACAGTCACAGTTAAATTCCACATTTCCATGCCAGGACGTATTCATGCACATCTCGCTTGGCTTTTCTATATTTGTACATCAATTTCATGGTCCCCTATATGGTTTTCTACCTTGGCATTTGTCATGGCATTATGCGGCTTGACGTGCATTAATAAAGCCAATAGCTATGTCACTTTGTTCCCTGCCCTGATCCTGTCCAGCCTCAGCTACCAATTTCAGCACGTGTCTGCGGCTTTGTTACTGCCAATTAGTGCGAGGCCTTCTAATTGCCGTTGGGTACCTGCCATTGATTTTGATTTGAAGCTGCCTGTCGACAGTTGCAGGTTGCCAGTTGCGAGTTGCCGTCAACCTGAGTTGTTGGTGACATTTTTGTTTCGATTTTTGCCGCAGTAAAAAAGTCACGTGTCTGCCGAGAGGAATAAACAATTAGTGCTGTGAATACCACTCTTTTTATTCTGACTTATTAATGTTTGTGTAATACAACCAACTATAATCCATCAAAAGGACTAAACGTCTGCTGAACCATTCTTTGCTTCAGCCAGACAATGTTATGTAAAGCTTTGACGACAACTTTGTGTAGTAGGACAGAGTTTGGTTTGTGCCAATTAGATTCGAATTATTTTTACCAAATGATTATTAAATTGTCTAGAATATTCAATATATTAGTTAAATATTTCAGATTGCAATCTTGTGCTTCACCCAAAGATAATTGATTAGAAAATAAAATCAATTTAAAGGCTAATATTTCTATTTTTAGAATTTTGATGTTTATTACTAATTGCCTTTTGCTTTTCGCTATTTTTTCACATAAAGCTAAGGCTTAACACAATTAAATTGTGTATGGTTAAAGAAATAAAGACCAATTATTATGTATTTATAGGCACAATTAAAATATAACTAAATTTCTGAGCTTGTATTTTAAATACAGTATCTGCTACTTGATCAAGCCCGACTAGAGAACTCTCACTTGCTGCGTTTATATTTTTTCCTGTTGCACTTTCCATTTATATAATATCACCCTTGTTTCCTTTTATTTCTGCAGCTGCATAATAATTATAAATTTTCCTTTGCCACTGCCCCCCAGCATCCCTTGGCCACTGTGTGCCTTGTAGCGTGTGTTAACTTTTGCAATTTAACTTTTTAATCAACATTTGCCTTTTGGTTTTCACTTTTACTTGCTGCTCACTCTTACTTGCCCTAGCTGCACAATTCCCGCCTTCGTCCTCGCCCTCCCTCGGTCTATTAATTAAGCCAGGTGCGAATTTCGTTGTGTTTGGCTTTTATTACAAACTTTTTTACATTTAAATATGATGTCAAATGAGTGAATGACTTAAGAAACTGCCTAATTGACTGTTTAACTACGCAAATGCGAAATTTACATTTGGCGTATGATATTTTACGAAAATATTGAATGGTTTAATAAAAATTATAATAATAACTAAATAATAAGATTGAAAATTTCATTAAAATATTAAATACACAATAAAAAGTGTAATAATGATAAGAAAAACCAATTTTATGCTTGTTAACATTATTCAATTTAATTCAAATAATAATTATAAAATATTCCAATGTTGTAATTAAAAATATCACATATATAATATTAACGCTCAACGATATTTAATAAATCAACGAATTTTTTACTTTTTAGACCCTTTACTTTTTGAAAAAAAAGTAAAAAAGGGTCTATTAAGTTTGTCAAAATGTGCGTAACAGGTCGAAGGAAGTCCGGCAGACCCCATAAAGTATATATATTCTTGATCAGCATCACCAGCCGAGTCGATATAGCCATGTCCGTCTGTCCGTCTGTCCGTCTGTCCGTCTGTCCGTCTGTCTGTATGAACACCTAGATCTCAGAGACTATAAGAGCTAGAGTCACCAAATTTGGTATGGTGATTCGTCTATGGGCTAAGCAGATCAAGTTTATCTTAAAATTTTGACACGCCCCCTTCCGCCTCCGTAAATCGAGAACAAAATTTTTGAAATCCCATAAAATGAAAAATATTAAAGCTAGAGTCCTGAATTTTGGCACACAGGACGGGTATCCGGGTCCTAACGTATCCTGAAAATTTCATCGTGATCGGATGGTTATCTCGGAAGATATTCAAAAAAATCTTAAAATCCCATTTAATGGTCAATTTTAAAACTGGAGCCTTGAATTTTGGCACACTGGACAAGCATCGGGGTCCTAATGTATCCTGAAAGTTTCATCACGATCGGACAATAAACTCGGGAGTTATTCAAAACCCAATATTACTGAGTGTCGGACCAAAGGAAGAAGAAGAGCATGTTGACGTAACAACGCGCTATGGGGTACTATCTATTAGTGTCACTCTTATTTCCGTTTAGAAGAATAAGTAAAGGGTCTCTCATAGTCGACTTCGACTGTAGCCTTTCCGACTGGTTTTAAATATTATTATTGTTTAAACTGTAATCAAATACATCAGTTAGCATTAATCGTAGTTACGTGTACATTACATCTACTAAATCAAGGAATAACAAATAGTTTCGTGTAGCACTCACATTGCACATCCAGCAGTAAGGAAGCATTTTGCCGTATCTTCAGCGTGGGATGCTCCATGACACATAATATCCGGGCATTGTGATGGGCCCTGTAGACGGCGGGCAGACGAGACTCGCTCTTGGCACCACTGTTGATTTTGTAGCCGTTCTTATCCTGCAGAAATAGAGTGAGGACGGAGGTGATAAAAATTCCATTTCAATTTAAGGCTTAGCCAGGACAAATTGGGCGAAATGACGGGCAATTAGTCGGGCTTGTTATCAACGCGACATCATTAATTTAAATTAAAGCACAAGAGCAAGGGCAATGCCAATGGCATTGGCAATGGCATTGCCTTCGCTTCCTTCACCTTCACCTCCAGACACCAGACGCCGCGACCCACCTCCCACCTCCTGCCTCCCACCTTGACATGCAAATTTGTTGGCACAGTTTTCAATCAATCATCCGGCCTGACTGTAGATGGAGCGGACCAGACCAAGCACGCAAATTTGTGGCATTTAGGGTCTACGACAAACAAATACATATACAAACAGACACACACCGAGATACATAAACTAAACACTCAAGTGGACAACTTCGATGTGTTTGACAGGTCGTTGCATGTGGTTGGGTGGTTTGGTTCTTCGGTGGTTGGGCGGTTTATACAAAGCTTAACCAAAATGTCTGCTTTTCATTATGCTCGAGTGCAAGACAAACAAATTTGGCGCAACCGCAACTGTTCGGGCAGTTGCCCGAAAAGCCTCCGTTATCCGCACTTAATGTGTTTGCTGTCTGTCTCCGTGTTTGCCTTTCTGTCTCTCTATTCCTCTTCTACTCCCTCTCTCCCTCTGTATTGCTTGTGGTTTTTCAAAGTTTTCATTAAGATGACGATACAATATGTCAAAGTGTCAGCTAAACTCTTCGCCACTTGCCACTTTGCTTAATAGATGGCCAAGAAAATCAGTTTCAGACTGACCTTCTCGTTCTTGATTTCCTCCAGTTCCAGCACCTCAGCGGATACCTTCTGTGCATGCCGGTCAACACCTGGACTAAGCAGCACTTCCCAGGTGAGTGTGGGCCGTGGATTGCCGCCCTCGCTTACACATGCCAAGTTCAGCTCCGAGTTCTCCTTGACAGGCACAAAAATATTACCAGCATCCAGACGACGTGAATCAATTAACAGATATGGCGACTTTGGACGATCTATGGAAGGTAAATTTGAAATAAATATAATATATATAGAATTAATTAACTTGTCTCACTCTACAAGGAAGAGCAGATGCGGTCTAACTCTGTTAGCTGTTTGTACTACTCTTAAACTTATAAGTACAACTATCTATTGCCTTTAATATAACTAGCACGTAATATTTGCCAGCTAGCTTATCGCATACACAACTATTCCTAATAAAAGTCTAGTTTAAAAAGTTGGATGACGCAGTCATCTGCACTATCTAGAGCTTAACTAATTCCACAAATATAACGACCTCTTTAAGATTGTCAAAACTTTTATTTTTGCATTATCTATTGTTTTTTTTGTTGTTACTTGGGTACTCACCAAGCACGACCAGCTTGACGGGCCGAGCATTCTCGGTGTAACGTCGGGTATTCTCCGCCTCGCATTGCCATTTGCCATCATCCTCGAGCATTACATTGGTGATAGTTAGCGCCCCATTAGCCTCCTTGATAAAGCGATAGTCGGTGACTCGCGACGTGCGGTCCATGGCATGCACCACCTGAGGGTAAAGACAAGAGAAGGGAAGGGTTATTGCAAAGGCATCTCACATTAGCCGTCTGCCAACTTGCAGCTTAAAATGTAATGCCACTTGAGTTGCTCCAGCCACCAGCATTGGCGAAGTTATTATGCAAACACTGCCTCCTCAACTTTTAATGTCATGCATTAAATGCTCGTAAATTTCACGGTAAATGCAATGAACCCTGCATTACCTGCTTCTATCTTCATCGCATGAAACAATTGCTTTTATTCGCTTATTTTAATATACAGACATTTATTTGCATTATCCATTGTCCTTTATTCACTTGACGCAGAGTTTACTGCATTTCATTTCAACAATTAAAATTTTTATTAATTTAAAGGCTTTGATGTGCTGTTGTTCTTCGAAAGCCCACTGAGAACTTTTTCTGTATCTTTTCTACGGCATATTGACAGTTGTATATGAGGAGGCTAGTTTAAACATTATATCAATATAAATAAATTATATGATTTGTATCACAATTATTGATAAACTCTTGTGATGGCATTTAAACTAGGAGATATCGCTTCTATCAAGACTAAGTATATTAAAGTTTCAGTGTGTTTATAAAGTGTTAATACACATTTGCAGAGTATATAAACAATGTCGCCGATAGACTTTGGTCAGCTTTCTGAACTGCAGTTGTTGTTTCTGTGTGTAGATTAATGCATTCTGAAATGTATGAGTACAATGAAATAACAGAGAATAAGCCACGTATTTAATGGTAGTTGTGGCGGCGCCTACTTTTATAAATCATTAATAATATTACCATGAGAATGGAGGGTTACCCTGTAACTTTGTGAAAATGTCTCAGACAACGGGAAATACAAAATACATTACGAAATCAACAGCCAAATATATACAATTACGATTATCTATACAAGGCCTACTTGATCTTATTATTGATATTAATTACACTTTTAAAAGTGCTCGCAATACCTTTACTTTATTTTACAACACAGGCAATCATACTAAATTTCAGAGATAGGACTTACTTAATGCAATATAACATATTATACAATATTAGCATACAACAGTCTTCAGTTTGTTAAAAGATTCTCTACATGTGTCTATTATTGATATGCAATAGTTTAATATATATATATATGAATTTGTATTCTTCTTCCATTCATATATATATACATATATATATATATATACATATATTCACATATATTTAACATAAAATATATATATTTATATATATACTTAGTTAATATACTTAGTTAAACATGTTATTTAACAACACTTGTGAATATGTTATTTTTATTAATTTACTATCATTGCCTACTAAATTAAACAGCAAACAAAGTGCGAAAAACAAAGAGAATTCGTGTAAACAATATTTGTATGTTACGCTTCCGTTTCCGTTGCGTGCCAGTTACCAATTTTAGTTAGCCCCGTTCTTGATTGTCGTCTGCATTTTTGAAATGCAACGCATATACTATTTGTACGTATATGAAGTTTTAAATATTTTTTGTTGACTCATGTTTGTATGTGTCTTTACTTCCGTTGAGAATTTGCCACATTTGCCGAAACGGCTATTGCAGAAATTTATTAACATGCGCCGAACGGTGGACAATACAAGGATGCATTGCAACTGGCCACTGGCCACTGGCAACTGGCAACTGGCGACTGGCAACTGGCGACCGGCGACTGGATTTGCAGGCTGTGCAACGGCGCATTCAGTTGGAAATTTATGAGGTAACATGACACAGAGAGTTTTGCGACTGCAGCACACCTGCTGCTCTGTGTGAGTGTGTGTGTGTGTGTGCGATTTTGGTTTGGCAACATGGTTGCTAGACAAAAGCGTTAAATGAGCGTGGCAAATCCTTGTTTACAGCGTCGAGTGGCTAGCGGATTACACGCTCTATTGTTTTGGGGCCCAGTTTTATGGTATGAAAATGGCAGTCTGCAAGCCAGTTGTTGTCCAAGTTGGCCAACCATCGTTGGGCATTAAATCTCACGCATGCTTCATCCCGACTGCGATCTGTTGTCTGGTAATAATGATTTTTTGCCTTTTTGCCAGTGCTTTTGTTTTATTTTGCTTTTTTCCGTTTTTCCTTTTTGTCCTGCAGCTGCGTCAATTCGCATAAATTGTTGCATATTTGAAGGCGCATTTGAGTTTTACATGCGCATAACTCTGCATAATTTGTGGCGCCGTTATCTGGCGCTGCTATTTGGGATTGGTTACAGACGTGTATCCTGGGCTGTGACATGGCCACAACTATGTATTTTCGGTGTTATTATGGAAATGTATTTTCTAATTGCATTGTTTCAATTTTTATTTTTACATTTAATTTGACCCTGGGAGTTGCATATTTTATATGCGCATTTATTTGATAATATGTATTTAAGTGGAAAATAATAGAAATTTTCGGATAGGTAGTTAGATGATTTAATTATTTTCCGGGAGAATTGAAAACTACATACTTTACAAATTTTTCTCATACAGACAGAATTTATATCATTTATAATTGCAGATATTCGCTGCAATTGGTTAAATTGTAATAGAGATATTTCAAAAATCTATGGCAGAGCAAAATACATAAATTCCTGTATGAAGTATAACTGGTATTGATGACCAAATTAAAACCTAGCAATCTGACTGTGTATCTTAAAGACGTTTATATGTCATATAAGCCTTAAATTGAAGTATTCCTTAATTTTTTAGAGCATGAGAAATTGTCTACATATTTATATTTGGATTACGAGTATTTTAAAGATGAAACCATATTTTCTCTCTCTTCGAATTAGCGGATAGAACGTGGGTGAAAGAATTACTCACTGCCTGCCGTTGCTCCTTGTGTTGTTACTTTCGGGTTGTTGTTGGCCCAAAGCTACTAACTTCAAATTGCTTTCGGCAAATATATTAGCCTCTTGATAATTTTCAACAATAAATTCTTTGGCACACACATACCAAGTGCGGGGGCTTGGCAGCCACTCAAAGAAGCTGGGGCCAGCATCATGGCTGGGGACTCGAATGCATTGTGCAGCACTTCAGAAAGTACAACAAAAGTCGCTCATGTTGCAAGCTGTCACTGGAACACTTGTCGCTTGTCATTGCGCAGTTGCAGTTGCAATGAGGGATCGAAAGAGAAGAAAGAGTAGAGTAGACACTGCTCAAGGCAAAAGAAGCTAGGATGCAATTGCAAATTTAAATTGTGGCAAATTGCGTAGAGGTGAGGAGCAGCTGAGATAACGATAGTTTATTTGTTAGCCAAGTTCTACATGGAACCCAACAAAGGGAATTCAAATGCTTAACTTAATAATATTTGCTTAAGCAATCAATTGCGGTGATATCGTCAAAGACAAGAATTTACCAGAATTGAAAATATTGAAAATAAAATGAAGTAGTTGTTAATTAAATATTTTAATTGCAGAATATAAACTTGATTTCGCATATAAACTGTAAGAGTATATTTATTGCGGTGTTCTACTCGATGTTTCCTCTTTTGATTGCAGCTGGCACCGACTTCTCTTGCATTTATTTAGACATCGCCTCACATTGTTGCCGCGTCATTGTTGTAATTGCCATTGCGGAACCCCTCCCCCCTCCTTAATCTGTTCCATAAGCTCTGTTCATGTCTTCGCTTTCACATGGCTGGCTTTTGTTTTAACACAACTAATACAATTGCACCGTGGGGAAATGCTGCTGATGTTGCGATGTTACGATGTTGCCAACGTCAGCGGCGTTGATTTTATTTGCCATCAGACACAGGAGGCACCAGATTCCTTCCCGACCAGGGCAACATTGCTTCTAACTTAATAAACTCATCAAAGGTACAAAGTGAGCGGCGTGTTAGAAACTTCCTACTCTGGGCTGGAGACAGACGATCTGACGCTGCATTGTTGCTGATTTTCATTTAGGAATTTTCCCTTTTCTAATCTGAGTGATTAATTTCTTGGCTTGATGTGATTTACTTGCAGCTGCAGCAGCAGCAGCAGCCACAGCTGTCGTTGCACCACTGAGCCACCAAAACCCCACAACAGCACCACTCTGCTAATGTCGTCTATTAAGTTTCACCCTGCGTCTCCTATTTGACTAATGGCGGCTTGTCGCGACTTTTGACAGGCAAACCCCGTGAGATTAATATGATCCGTGTAGACTGTGGGCATAGATAAAATAAAAGGCGCCTCTGCCAAGAAAGTAGTAAAAAGCGTATTAACAACAGGCCAATAAATATGTTGCAGTCTGTGGCAACAAAAGCAGCAAATAGCCAACTAACAATAGGGCCATAAATATGTTGTAGGCCACTTGTATCAAGCCACACAAAGTATGCAACAATGGCCAAAGTCCGACGATGTGAGCATCAAAACTGTCCTGAGTTTTGCTACGAATATACCAACTAGTCAGAGTGTGTTGTTAAACCTTACAAATTTCCTAAACATTTTGAGTACCACTTTTATATTCAACGGAAATGTTTGACATTAGACTTTCTTTGTATTTGACAGCTCCCTTGGAATTTATTAAACTGCAATTTGTATCTATCAATATTAAAATAAATTTAAAATGGAATTTCATGATAATTTTTAAAGACAATGATATTTAATTATATCCTCATATATTATATTATTATTATAACATTATGTTATGTTAGCAAAATAAGAAAGTATAAGTATATATAAAGTATGCACTTTAGTTTTGCCGATATCCTAATGTACAGAGAAACTTACAACTTACGTCTGGAAATTGTCATCTTTACCATATTGTCCAATAAAGTTTACAATATCTGAGAAATTTCAAAAGACGAGAACAACAGAGCTGGGCGTACAATTTGATAAGCTGCAACAAATGCAACGCTGCGATTGCAACGTATGCCTTCAACTTCGGAGTGTGACAAATTTTGATGGTAAATACCAGCAATCGCAATCGATAGATGTGAATAGACGCAAAGATTGCAAGTAGTGTGATTTGATGGCACAAACAAGTGCAGCAATCAGCCAGCAGATAGGAGACAATGCTCAACACCCAACACACAACACACAACAGAGAACATATAGGAGACGTGTCTGGTATTCGGGATTCGCTTCATGGCAGCTGTTGACAGCCAATTTGGGTGATTTTTCGGTGGCATTTCTTGCTTACACGTTTCGACAGCGCGATATTGAATTTAGTTTTCGTATAGAATAAACACCAGCCACGGACAACACAAAACAACAATTGAACAACAACAACAACAACAATAAGCGAGGAGTTGCGGCTACATTGTTTGTTGTTTGCTTTTTGCCAAACCAACGTATACAATCATACACACATAAGTATGTATGTATATACTTGTAGATACTCTGACACCTACACCTGTACCAGGTGCTCTTTGGAGCGTTAGTTAACATCCCAGCCAAGCCAAGCCAAGCCGCAGACCAACAGCCGAGGCACGTAGCCAGAGTGGTGTTGTTGTTGCTGTTGTTGTATTAGTTTCAACTATTATTTGCCCATCAACAACTTGGCCTGTCCACTCATTGCTGTTGTTGCTCCTGCTGCAATTTACACAGACCAACAACAGCAACTGATAAATAAACAAGAAGAGCAAAGTACAACGAGTTGAACACCGCACAGATGTTTTGTTGTTTATGTAGAACTTGGGACCAGTTCAACTTGTGTACTATAATGACTTTGTGATGAAGTTTGTGTGGCCGAGACGAAGTCTAACCAATTATGATGGAGTTTTTGAAAATGTAAGTTATACACAAATCAAATTGCTTTCAAAAATGTTAAACAATCGTTATTTTAAAGGCATATTTTTACTCAAAGTAACCTCTATAAATATATAAAGTTGAGCCAAAACAATCTAAGAGCGTTATATTTCTGAAATACTGTAATTACTCGAATACATAATGCAGTATTTCTATCTGCAAATAGTCTAAAACTCAGCACACGCTCTTTTTATGTGTTGGGCTTTTTCACACATTTATTTGTACAGTTTTCAACCAGAATAACTCTTCTTTTTGGCTGTCTGGAATGCTTGTCTGTGTGTGTGTGTGTGTGTGTGTGTGTGTGCCAGCAGGAAAGCGGTTATAATTGCATTACACGAAAAGGTAGCTTACGCTTTTTACCCGACGCAACGTCGACTGGTTGCACTTGCAATTACAACTCAATAACTTTTGCCGGATGGTAGTTAACTTTTTCGCCTTGTTTGTTTAATTTGTTGCCAGCTTTTTGGCACTTCTACCGCCAGTTGCGTTTTTCTGCGTTTTCAATTTAACTTGTTAGTTAAAGCACGGCAGCAGACCAAAAAATAAAAGGAATACTCAACACTAATTTAAATTTGTGTGGTTGAAGCAGTACGTACTCGTACTTTCACAAAGTTGTAATTAGAAGATACGCGCCAACATATAACATAATGAGAAAAAATAGCGTCCAGTTAAGCGTCAAGTTGAAATGGGCGAGCACAGAGGGTCGTTTGACAGATGAACTTTTAAAAGCTTTTGAGCATCACAAACTATCAAATAATAACGATTATCCTATTTGCATAATGCGGCATTTAAGCGACAAATAAGCAAGTAGCACAAAAGCCAGACTCCAAATGGAAATGAGAGTAAAAAAAGCGAGAAGAAAGAAAAGACTGCCACTCGAGACGTCTGTCAGGAATATAGAGGACAGCGTCCGAGGGGAAAGGCAGACACAAAGGACAAACGTAGTGCAGGCGACAATAAAAAACAAGTAAGAATGCGACAGAGTCAAGTATTATGCTGCACAATGAAATACCCTATAAAAGCCGATTTAAAGGATTGTTCATATTGTGTCATATGGACAATAATCCTGGGTTCTCACTTGGTCACACTGTGAGGCAGTTGTCTGTGACTCTTTATGACGCTTTGTGACACAAGTCAGCTTGTTATGACATAGAAACTATTATTGTTCTCTGGTAAACTTTAAATGTTTTAGCTTGCTTTCTGATTTTAGTTTTTACCATAGATATAGAATCTCAAACTGAAATACCCAGCCTGTTATTGCCACAGGGTACAAATATTAAAATGCGAAAACTGCGAGACAGCTTAAGAGACCAAACGGAGGCAATAGAGGCTAACGGGCCACACAAGAATGCAATTAAAGTCAAAAGCTGTGAGCAAGCTGGCAGCTCGGACAGCTGAAGTTATGCTGGGGCAACATGCAGATAAAGTACTGTTCCAATTGTTGTCACTTACCTGGCCATTCTTGTACCACATGCTGGAGGAAATGTCCAGATCCACCTCGCACATCAGTCTAATCTCCGAGTGTTGCTCTGCATAAACGACAGACATTTCCTCGTCCTCATAAGGATTGGGCGGCACTGGGCGCAGGGGCAAAACTCGCGGCTCCAGGGGACCATCGTCGTCCATAAGATCCCCATCATCGCCACTCTTGGGAAACAAATCGCGCGTTGCGGTTCCACTGTCAAACTCCTCCACATCGTCAATGATAATCACGGGCTCCTTCGGCTTGGGCAACATATCCTCTGGCGCCAGATGCACGGTGGAGCGAGCTCGCTTCGCCTTAACCGTGCTCACCAGACCGGAGAGTGACTTATTTGCATAAGCAGTGACTGCGGCACTGGTGGCCAATGTGGTGGCACTGGGGACGGCTGTGGGCAGTTGCAGCTCCAGTTCATCTTCCTCTGTCTCCCGACGCAAGCGTCGCTTGGCCTCCTTGTGGGACGCTGCCCGATGCGCCTGATGAACATGTCGGTTCTTCAGTTGCGCCTTCCATTTGGCAACCTTTAATTTGGCTTTCGCACAGTTTTTGGCACACTTCACATTATCCTGCCTATGGTCAACTGGCGCATGATGTATTCTCTGTACATCTGTTCTGAAAACAAATGGATTCTCCAGCGGCGTCTGCTCTGATATGCTGCGCCATTTGTTGTTGGATGCGTGTTCGGCGGGTGTCGTCTTTAATTGCGACTTGGCATTGATATTTTGTGGTTGTGTGTAGGTGGTACCTGTAAACAAATAAAGAATGGATACATTTCATTAGATTTAGACTTGCAGCTCAATCAAAATTAAAATACTAATGTCAGGCTTTAAATGTTATTGATAAAAACAAAAAATATCTAATAGAAAAATGTTTTATCAACAGCAATTATTTATAAATATCAATTAGTCATTCTGTCATTTAAAAAGTGACTGAGCTAATCCCTTTTCAGGCTCACACACAGCTTAAGTAATTCAACTATGTTTTCAAATAGATAACATGCTCATTATAAAATAAGCTTATCACATATCCATTCATTAACTCTTCCCTGTCTGTCGAATAATTTTGCAGTTAGCAGTAACAAGGCATCGACCCAAATTGTGATGCATGAACAATTCAATTTACACGGAATTACCCGTTACCCGGCAACAATTCACTCTCAAATCTCAAAGGATTTTCACCTGAAATGATGTAAAACTACCAGCAGCTGCAGGAAAATAAAAATAACCGGGGATGGGGATATCAATTACACTGCAATATTACGTGTAAACATTTCACATAGTACACACGCTTACAAGGCTCATGCATTTATTTATGACAATGGGTGCGAGTTGCAGTTGTATTTAGTCAGTTACTACAGTCGATAGAGACCGAGATTTACACTGGTAGCCCCAAGGCAAAACGATTTGGCATGCATGCAAATCTTTTGCCTTGCCAAACTATTTTCATGCTCAACTCTTGTTTAACTGCAGCCACAATATTCTGTCCCTGCTCGATTGCAGCTTCTGCCTTTCTGTCGATGTCACTTTGGCAACTCTGCATATTGTCTCTTGTTGATAAATTTGCACAAGTGTATGACAAGCTTTCAAATGGTAATTAATACTCATCTTAGACGCAAAACGTCTCTCAGTCTCAGAGTCTGTCTGAGTATTAGCACACCATAGTCTCCGTCTAGTCTCCCTTATCTCGCTCTTTGATAAGCATACGGTATCTGGGAGTCAACTGCTGCCATTAGCTTGGCTCAGTGGCAACCTCTGTGGCAAGTTATTAAGAGCAGAGGCAGACGCATCAACTGCAGGCTGAATACAATGTTAGGCCATTTTCCTACATTTTGCTTTGTCTCAGTAATTATCTGGTGTGGGAAGGTTTACCTTTATTTAGGAGAGGAACTCATTGTTTCTTGTGTCTTTCCTTGTTTCTGTCTGTGTTTGCAGCTAAATTAAAATTGTAATTTTTCGAGTGAACGCACAAAAGTATGCAATGCGACTAATAATAAATTTGCACTCGCAGCCGTGACAACCCATGGAACTCTCGTCTAGGCATAACTTTCGAGCTCTGGCGAATCCCTTGCACAGCAGGATACACTTATGAGTGAGTGAGTGTACATGTATGTACATATATGGGGAGACTCCTTTCTAAAGACAACCAGCGTTGAAATGTTTTCACAACAGCTTAAAGGCCTGCTACACTTCTTCACATCTTGCATAGGCAGCCAGGCGAGCGACGTTGATGCTGCATGTGCAGGCGTATGTGTATCTTTTTTGTTTACCCACAGTTGTAGTTGTTTGCGCTGTAACTTAAGTTGTAAATGAAGATTGCGTCGGAAATTGCACAGAACTGACAGCGTCTTCGTTGTGCCAGCCAGGCCAAGAGAAGCCAAGCCAATCCATGCCGTTGCATCATCTCCGCCCAAGTGCATGTAAATTTAATGAAGCTGCCACCTACACTAGCATGCATTGCATTGTTGCCTAAAGAAAAAGGGGCGCGGCCCATGCATTTTGGGCGTGCAAATTCTCTAGCATACACGAAATGTGTTGCATACGTTGCGGCGCATAAATTGCTTGTGGTGCTCCGCTAAGAACCCCCTCGTGCCGCCTACCCCTTTCTCCGCTACTCCTGTTCCTGCTCCTCATTGTGATTTGCCAGTTAATAAAATTGTTAGTTTTGATGCTAAGCTTGTTGGCTGCGTGCTCCTTGTTAGTCAGACAAAGTTATGCTACGAGTTGTAAAAAATAAAAACAACTTAGAGCGAGCGAGCTCGACAGCGAGATACTCTCTAATCGCAACAAGTGAAATAATTAAATTAAGAATATTAATATTAAGACAAATACAAATAAGAAAATTAATCTTCGGAATGCTAAAAATTGAATAGCCTCGCATAGTCCTGCAATCTTCATTTGATTCATCGTTTATTTTAAAGTTAACCAAATTATTTCAGTATAAGATAATACCAGTCTGTGAAATCTGAGTTATCTCCAAAAGTAGCAAGATTTTTCTAATTATATCCAACTCCGATTGCTCCGCCGATCTTTCCTATGCCAGCTGGTTGGTCCTGACATTTTTACTCCCTGCAGCAAAAAGACTGAAAACTGTCTAGTTTAATCAAATTAGCTTAAAAGCTAAAACACTAGTTTGCATAGAAACAAACTTACATTAATATCTAAATACTAATGTAGATTAAACAGAAATACATTACTCATTTTTAATTTGATTTGCTCAAATGTTTTGAAAATTCAGAGTTGATACTGCTACTACGCATTATTTATAAGACTTTTATGCAGTAACTTAAGTTGTAAATGAAGATTGCGTCGGAAATTGCACAGAACTGACAGCGTCTTCGTTGTGCCAGCCAGGCCAAGAGAAGCCAAGCCAATCCATGCCGTTGCATCATCTCCGCCCAAGTGCATGTAAATTTAATGAAGCTGCCACCTACACTAGCATGCATTGCATTGTTGCCTAAAGAAAAAGGGGCGCGGCCCATGCATTTTGGGCGTGCAAATTCTCTAGCATACACGAAATGTGTTGCATACGTTGCGGCGCATAAATTGCTTGTGGTGCTCCGCTAAGAACCCCCTCGTGCCGCCTACCCCTTTCTCCGCTACTCCTGTTCCTGCTCCTCATTGTGATTTGCCAGTTAATAAAATTGTTAGTTTTGATGCTAAGCTTGTTGGCTGCGTGCTCCTTGTTAGTCAGACAAAGTTATGCTACGAGTTGTAAAAAATAAAAACAACTTAGAGCGAGCGAGCTCGACAGCGAGATACTCTCTAATCGCAACAAGTGAAATAATTAAATTAAGAATATTAATATTAAGACAAATACAAATAAGAAAATTAATCTTCGGAATGCTAAAAATTGAATAGCCTCGCATAGTCCTGCAATCTTCATTTGATTCATCGTTTATTTTAAAGTTAACCAAATTATTTCAGTATAAGATAATACCAGTCTGTGAAATCTGAGTTATCTCCAAAAGTAGCAAGATTTTTCTAATTATATCCAACTCCGATTGCTCCGCCGATCTTTCCTATGCCAGCTGGTTGGTCCTGACATTTTTACTCCCTGCAGCAAAAAGACTGAAAACTGTCTAGTTTAATCAAATTAGCTTAAAAGCTAAAACACTAGTTTGCATAGAAACAAACTTACATTAATATCTAAATACTAATGTAGATTAAACAGAAATACATTACTCATTTTTAATTTGATTTGCTCAAATGTTTTGAAAATTCAGAGTTGATACTGCTACTACGCATTATTTATAAGACTTTTATGCAGTAAATAAAGTCAATATAATATTATTTCACCTTGTACTGTGTATGCCACGCTTCATATATTTATATATAACATATTACTTTTCATTCCTACAGTTTTTATGGGACTACGCACTTTAAAGTCTCTGAATAAATTCAGTTTTGCAATTATTGCAATCAGTTTTCCTGAAATTTTATTCCACAACCTTTCTCGCAACTTTACTAAATGATATTTACGAGCAGTGGACCAGTTTGTCGATTTTATAGATTTATATTTACACACAGTTTTCACTTTATGCATACAGTTTTCACTTTATTTTATCCAGCTTAAACTTTATCAATGTGCAGTGCAAATTGCGATTGCATTTTCATAAACTGGCAAAAGACGGGCACTTGCGGGGGGCGTATTGGGCAATCAAGCGCTGACATAATTACATGCTCGTCTGCGAATATGTCAGCCTGATTATAGGCTGGCCAATCGATTCCCTATCGCGGGGGTGACGGTGTCGGTGACGGTGTCGGTAACGGAAAGGGGGGCAGCAGTTACGAATATGCCTCTGGCACATTTAACAAGCACATTTTATTGATTTTTTTTTTTTCGCATTTTCATTTATTTTTTGCCATGCAAATATACAAGCGACATGCAGAGTTACATTTTATGTATTTTTATTCGTTCGCATTACATTCGAAATGTCGCCTGCCAGTGTTGCCTACACACTTCACTTATTTTTTAATTATGTCAACAGTAATTTAATGCACTCGTATTCAATGTGTCTGTACGGGGGTAAGGACCTCGATGTGCTGCCAGTAATAATATTATTTTATGCAAATTCCGGGTGCTCACTAAAAAACCGTTGAATCGGAAAAAAATGCTGCATATTTATCAGCATAAAATTGTAATGCTCATAAATTTGCCCAATTAAAATCCATGATCTATGAATATGTAAATTGACCCTTTTCTTTCTCTGTAGATAACATTTGAATTAAATTGTTGATTGTATTAGAAATAATATCATTCTATTAAACATATTTTATATCATTGAGGAATTTACTCAATATTCATATTTAAGCCCAAAATAAAAGACTTGCCATTAAGCAGTCTCCAGTTATCAGCATGCCAAGCTCTACTGTACGTTAAGTGGTATGAACACACAGCTGCTGTTTTCACATTTGTAAGACTTGTGCACTGAGCATTGATTAGGTTAATGTCCTTAACGTATAATACCAACTGGCTTTCCGTTCTTTCCCTTCTACCCTTTATTCCCTTTGTCAACAGTCAAAGGCAGTACTTTAGGCCTTTCCTTGTCACGACTCCGTACGTTGACTGAACCGCTTAGCGGTGCTCACATGTGTGGGGCATTCGTTGCAGTTACACCTGCATCTGCACCTGCAACCTGCACTTGCTGTACTTGCAGTTCCCGGGCTTCTGGCTTCTGTGCATTGTTTAAGTTCCATGACGTCGACAACTTTTCCAACCGCCACTTAATGCAAACGAAGCGAATAGGTTTGAGGTTGAAGCGTGGCACTGTCTCTGTCTCTGCCTCTATCTCTGTCTGTGCATGTGCCTGCACTTTGCCTGGCATGCTGTGCGGCTTTTGTGGCAATGGCTGCGTGGTAAACCAGCAAATACTTAACATTAACAACAACAACAACAAGAACAACAACAACAACTGTGTAACTGCAAGATGTGCGCGGTATGGTATTTTTGCAACTTCTCTGCACGTTGCTTGTCTTGCCCAATTTTCCTTAATTTGATCCCCTCCCGCTCATTTGGTATTTAGACTAAAAGCCTTTTAATCGATTTTAAATGGTCTGCAAAATAATTTGGCATTTTGCATTTATCGCAACGAAAATAAACCGTGGAAATGTCTAGCAATTCATTTGTTGCCGATGACACATGGAAATTGAATAATTAATTTGTTTTGGGTGTGCATGATGATGTTGTCTATTGATTTGTTAATTAATAAACTCACTTCGACTGAACTTAATAATGATCCAAATCGGATAAGTATCATCCAATAACGTTTGTAGTGAAAAAATGTATCGTTTATGGCCGCTGCTGTGTTGTCTTGTGTTCCATAAATACGTCAACAAGATTGACACAATGACAACTATAGGGTTGACATAACATGGACAGAGTCGAAACTGGGGCAGAGTTCAAGGTAACTGCAATTGGGCAATTTTTGGACATACTGCTGCTCTCCAATTGTGTAAAATTAATTGTCAACTGTTTTCGCCCGTTCTACTATCTCTCTTTCCCCTGTTATGTGTGTGTTTTTCTGTGTCTGCCTGCCGTCAGTTTGATAAATTGCATGTAATGGCTGACGCCAATTAAAACCATTTTTGCCAGCACTACACCTTTTGCAGCCATTTCCCAGATTCCGGTTACCAATTTTGTTGACCATCTTCTTTTTCTTTTCTTCGTGTATTTGCCAGTTTGGTTTAATCTGGGTAGAGTTTTAAAGTGGAATGAAGTAGCTTGCTAGTCAGCGGCCTAATAGAAATGAATGCTTTCAGTTGCCAGCAACTACATTCCTTCATCTCTCTGCCTCTTTCGCACTCTCTCGTTCCTTCTCGCTTCAAATTTCTCTCTGTCTCTCATCCCCATGACTGGCCATGTGCCTTTCTCATATTTCTCACTTCAGCACGCGCACATTACCAGCAAAAAAATAGATAAAACATCATATTTTATGGTGAAAGTTGCTTGGGTCGTTTGCTCTATATAATACTCTTAGATATAATGGTTCCATATCTCAAGGTAGCTCTTATCTCTCACATTATTTATGTGGCCTTGTGATGCTGCCAAAAAGGTCAGCAGTTTGTTTTACCAACAGCTAAGTTATACGTGAATAAATCAGTCACAGAGGTTTACATCGCCTTGTTATTGGATTTGCAATACAGGAATTTAAAAATATGGGATCTTTTATTATATATGTAACAGAGATAACCATTTGAGTCTTGTAACAAGTTCTCTATATGTTGATCAGTTTATTCATTAAACTTTTGATCAGCAGATGTGGATGCCTCTTCTTTGCTGCTAATGTCTGCAGAGTTCTTGGGATAGGTCATTTAAGGAGGTTCTACGTGTTGTGCCTCGTGCCAACCACAATTAACCACATGCCCCTAAAAGTATTCTGCCATTTTCTGCTGAGACAACAAACAAACCGGACAGTCCTTGTGTGTGTCTGCAGCTTATGCTTCAGCATGAAATAAACGCCAAAAATGAACGAGGCACGTAAATAACTTCAGTCTAACGTTCGAGGGGCACGTGACCAAATTTCGATGGCAACTTTGTTGCCTGCCTGCTACTTCCGCTTCTTATTTTATTTGTTGTATTTTTATTTTATTTAATTTTTTTTTCGAGTAGACTGCAGACGATGGCACTCGACTTTATCATGTTTTCATTTTAGACGCCATTGCCTTTTTAATTTGTGCACATTTAACATGCAGAAGAGCGGGGAGAAGCAGATACGGAATACCATTTTTTTTTGCATTCATTTTGTTGTTCTTGTTTTTTGATGGTTTAGGCTCCGAATTAATGCAAATAAAACGAAGTGAAGCACAATAAAAGTCGCTGCAGCAATTTGTTGTTGTTGTTGCTTTTGCCTTCACTGTCTGCAGCATAATTTATTTATTTTGGCTGAAAGTCAGTCGAGTTAAATATACCCTGCATAAGGGAGATACACGAATAAAAGACAATTTATAAAATTATAATTAACATTGTGCTTGTCATCATTAAAATTCAATCAATAATGACTTGAGCACTGTTATTGTCATATCTTTTAATAATTTAACAAATCATTATATGAATTTTCCAGGGCATCTCGAAGTCTATTTTGGTTGTTAGTTTCTCACTACTCCGCTGCGGGAAGAGCGCAATTAAAATGATAATTTCACAGTATCGTGTCACGCCCCAAACATGCTGCACTTCTTCTCTACTGCAGACCCACTGCTTTCTCTCTCTCTCTCTATCTCTATCTTTTCCTCTCTGACGTACTGCATTGTAGAAGCACTTGCGGGACAATTGCATTTCGCACGTACTGTGAATTATAACCTGCCGCATAAAAGTATGCTATAATTTTGCGCTTAAATGATGCGTGCTCAGTGCCTGTGGCCTGTTGCCCAGTTGCCCAGTCCATCTGCCTTCATTCCGGACTCGGTCCGTGTCGCCGGTTCACTGGCCATTTGGCTGGAATAGTTTTTTTTGTGTGGCTGCCTCGTATCATCTATTTTACCAAGCACTCCTCCCACTATCCCTCACGGTCCTCTTCAGCATTTTTTTATTGCATTCCTAGCAGTCGACCATTTTTTATGTGCTTTAATTAATTCGCTTGACCGATAAAAAGAAAAAAAACCGAAAATATAGGAAAAACACAAAGCAAATCTTATTAATTTTGGCTTCCCATGATTAGACTCTTCTGAATGCACACAAATCCAATAAGACAAGCGCTTCAATTAAAATCAATAATCAAAGTGGAAGGGTCCCCGGAATAAATGAAGAAGTAGCCGTAAGGCTTTTCATATTACCTTCCAATTCATTAAACGTGCCATCAACCCGACCAAACACAAGCCCATCCTTCCCATCACTCCCTCATTTCTCCATCACTTCAATTCCCCTTGCGCTGTGTGGACTTTAAGAGTGTACATTGTGTGTGTTTGTGGCAGTGCATGAATTTATTGGTGCGTTGACTGATTCAACGGCTTAGAAAATATTTCTTCTTGGTATTACCAACTGGTGGCTATGCGCCTAAGAAATGGGTACACATAATTGAAGGAAACTGTGAGGTAGCTAATCAATTTAATAATCTACTAATAAGTATAATATACTTTATAGAATTTGATTTCCATATTATTTAGCGGCAAATCAATGAACCTAACTTTACAGAACCGTTTCGGCCTTTTAACTCAGGAATTGAAACTCGATTCGGTTTGAGGAAGTACACATTACATCAATTCCTTACATTGTTATATTTTGACATATATATTTATATTTTAGCTTAATATTAAATCAGTTAAATTCATTAAATGCTTAAGAAGCATTTTATTTTATTTAAAACCATTAAAAATAAAATTATAATAAAATAACAATAACATATAATAATAATAATAATGGAATCGCGAACTTATAGCGAACAATATTGCTCTTTGGTTTGAATTTATAAAAAATATTAGAGGTTTGCAGCCTTAGATATTTATCCCAATTGTTATCTCAATTGGTAAGTAATTATTTAAATATTTGATATTGAAACATTTTCGTAGTCTGTTATTTTTATACATATTGTCTTTCTTCTTCGTATGCTTGCACACATAGAATTTCATTTTATTTCAATTTCATTTAATAAATCACTCGACTGAGTCATTGTCTAAGCAGAATATGCATACACACATGCACTCACACACAGAAATGTGTATAAATACAATGCCCCATTTGATGCTTCGATCCACGTACAGTCTGGGATACTCAATCATTTTTACACTCAGGCAAGCAGGCAGGCAGGATGACGGGGGGCGTTGTGCCGGCAGGCAGCCCTCGTCCTCGTCCTCGTCCTTATCAAGCGTAAATAATCACAAACGTTGGCTAAATATTAAATACATATAAGAGAGAATGCTTTATAGGCTCGGATCGTTCGCTCGGCCCAATCAGTTGGCATTAATAGGCCGGCACATTCAGTGTGGGTTCAGAAGACCCTTTCCTGATGGGATAAAAAATGTGGCAACTGCCCAAGGGCCAAACGGCCGCAATCTCAAGAAATACAAAAATAACAATAATAGAAATAATAAGAATACGGATATATAATCATTTCGTTTTGAAGTCAAGTTTTAGTTTCTCATACATGTTTACACAGCAAAATTGGTCTCTTTAATGAAATGAAACCATTTCCAACCATAGATATTACACGCTCATGGCAAAGATTCTTCACCCGCTCCCAGACACCAAACATTCAGGAATTCTAACACAAGTCCTTTGGAAATGTATGTTAAATATTACGCAAAAGTTGCAAATTACGTGCAAAAAGGCAACACAAAGTTGCAGGTCCTAAAACATTTTAATAAACTGTTCTCATACATTAAGCGGTGGGCAACTCACACACACCTAAGCATGCGATACGAGTTCATGCCGACACACGCACTTGCGCACGTAATTGGCGGCAAAACAATTAGTAACGTTTTACAGTTGGGAGTCAAGAGGGTGTATCTGTGTGTGTGTGTGTGTTACCTGCAGCTTAAAATGTTTTACACAAAACTGCTCAGTGAAGAGAGTATGCAGCAAAAACAAAAATTGACGAGCTAAGTGCCAATGTGAGGAGCAAGTGACGATGCACAACTGAGGAGACGAGAAGTGTAGGTCCAACAGTTGTCAGGTGAGTCTGCTTGCGACTGAGGAAACATTCAAGAGCCACAGCCACAGCCATCGCCAGAGTCAGAGTCAGAGTCAAAGCCAGAAACAGAACATTGCAACACATTTTAGCAATTGAAATTGCAATTGCAATTGCACTTGCAACTGCAGTTTTATGCCATTTTGGGCTTTCAGCCAGCAAAAACATTTTACTCGCTTCAAGCCTGTAATAAATTACCGTAATTTCAAAAGCACTTAGCTAGTGTGCTTGAACGATTGCCTTCGTGTGTGTGTGAGAGAGGGTGTGTGTTGTGTGTGTAAATGTGGCAATGTGAAAAATTTGCATACGTGTATATTTTTTAAAAACAACAAAAGCAACAACTCTCTAGCATGACAAGTGTAAAAAGCAAAGGAATGTCGTAATTTCCGTTTGAAACGCAGCAGCTGGCAAGTTGCAAATGTCAAGCATTTACCTGCACACACACACACACACACACGGACACACACACCTGTCTGTCAAGGTTTGCTCCTTGATTGGCTGCCTACACTGCGGAGACAGAGACGGAGTCGCGAGTCCACAGAATCGGAGCTTCCTTAATGGAAAAGTCATGCTGCTGTTGCCACTAGCACGTTGTCGGTGGACAACAGATGAGAGACACGCTCAAGAGCTGTCGAATTTGGCCTACTTATGGGTGACATGACAGCTTAAATTAAATTAGCAGTGATCAATATAATAAAGTAAAGATAATCATTTTATTTTTGATAACTCTTTAACACTACAATATAAGCATCGATAATATGTGATAAATTCTATATTTAATTAATTATTCTTAGTTTGTTCATATTTGCAGCTGGTTAATAAAACTGCAGAGTCGGCAACAGCAGCAAAAAAGTCAAGTTACTGCATAGCCTACATGACGTATGTTTGATATTTGCGGATGACATCCTGCGCGACGTTGACAACTGCTTCAAGTGCAACTGTTGCACATCAAACAGACATCAAAATGTGTAAAGATGTTGCAAGTAGCGCACCCTAAGGAGTCAGCAAGTCAGCAAGTGGACGCGACAAGAATTTCAAGATACGAATGAACTTTCCGAGTTGTTTGAACAACTTGAAAAGGTTAGCAAAATCGTCGACTACTCGTACATATATATCCATCGTGTCCACATTCACCTTCAAACTGTACTCGTTACAACAAGCATTCCTCGTTGTTGTTGCTGCTGCTGCTGCACACTATGCAGTGTGTGGACACTCGAAAACAAGCTCATCAACTGTGACAACAACAAACGTCGGCATGACGATGATGTAGCCTCATTGTCATTCCTACTGCCAGTCAGCGCTTCTCCAGTTCATATCCGTTTGTCCAGATTCCCCTACTTCCCCCCACATCTCCTCATCTTCACCTCTATGACTCAGTTTGTGCCAGTCGCTGCCCATTGTCCTTGTCATTTCCAATTGAAGACGTTTCGATGTCACACTCTGATTTGATGTCCACTCAAAAGGGCGCTGCAAATCGCCCTCGAATTGAACTCGATGATAATTTAAAGCTTTTCAATTCGCATAGAGGTGAATTTACAATGCTGAATTTCATTAATATATTTTAAAAATTTATTAAATTTTATTAGCATTTAGTTACACTGAATATGTCATTTGTTTTGCGTATGTTTTAAAGAAGAAAGGAAGTTAGCTGAAAATGGAGGGACAGTAGACATTTTAAATAATAAAAGTAATTCAACCGCTTTGTATCTATGGGTATTTATGTATTTTTGGGTATTGATGTGACTCTGTGTAAGTTTTTTACACCCACAGTCTTTTTCTATATCCTAAATTTGTTAAGTAATTGGTTTATTAATTTACTATGTATAAATATTTGTATATGTATTAAAATCATTTTTTTATTATCTAATGGGTATATCTTGGTATAGTTTGTCATTTTATTTTAGTTTTAGTATCTCTCTCATATAAATTTCGGTTTAAACAAAAAATACAAAAATATTTACCCAAAAACTCCAATATTCAAATGGCCAACTCTGGCACGCCCAGGGCAGCTTCAACTGATGCTAACGGCTTGGAACTGCAACAGCTGATATTACGCAGCTATAAGTCGATGAGCAGATTGGTTAACTTCTACAATGGACAACTGCACGAAGAGCTGGATAATCTAATGATATCAGTACAGCAGAAACAACACCAAACTCGTTGCATCAGTGAACACACCTCCCAGCTAACGGAAGCACTCGATTTGAAATGGTAACTTCATGTCGATATTTGAAACAAAATGTCTCAATTTATTGACTATCAACAGTTTGGCAGGATTCAATAAACTCAGCCAGAACCTCGTGATGCGGCCAAGTTGCAGCAGTTTGGAACTCAATGGCAGCTCGAAATTCAGGCATCTTTAGGCCATCATTGATGATAGACGGTAGTTCAATCAATGATAATAAATTAAATTAGGGCGATTTGCCATTACACAATGAATTGAGCACATTTACCGATTGTTCTTTTTCCCAAAAGCTGCTGAGTAAATGATTTTATCAATTATATAAGGTGAAATAAACATTTTTTTTAATTATTTATTAAATATAAGAAACGTTTATGACCATTTAAATATTCAGGCGGATTAACAATGAATATACTTTAAAATATGTTAAATATATTATTATACTATGACCTTAATGCGCTCCAACTGATTTTAATTACTAACCACTAATGTAAGTGCTACATCTACTTCTCTAATTGGGACTATGTAACTGCTACTTTTAGATTGTGCTGATGCAGATCATATTAAAATATCCTTAAAAGTGCTCTGACAAAATGACAGACGACTGGGCGAAAATTAAATTTCGAAGAGTTCTAATCAAATTTATCACATTCCTGCCTCGGCTATGACAGCGGTTTGTCTGAGTCGATGCTGTCCTTGCTGTTGGTAATTAAATTTCGTTTTAGTAATTATAGGAACCCCGGGAAATTCAAGCTTTCGTCAGGGGTTTTAGGGCTTATATTGACAACTGAGCATATTTTAGGGGTAACTGCGAATACGACTAATATCTTTTATCAGTCTCGTCATTGTAATGCTTTTCATTCCTTCTATTCATATTCTCTATCTCCTCGTCATCCAGTGGCAAATCAATTTTATTGAGCGCCATCGATAAGCGGCAAAACAAAGAGCCGAAAATTCATAATATACTTGGACTCGTAAAGTATATTGTCAAAAAAAACCATTTTAAGAAAATGCTCATGGCTCGCAGCAATATTATTATTAAAGTCAAGAACATGAAGTAAAGGGCATTGTCTGCTGGAGGTTGTTGGTTAAGAAAGGCTAAAGACACTCTGAAAATAAATCAAGCCGGAGAGTTGAGAGCGTGCGGCAGACGAACTCGACTGTGAGAAACCCTGTCCTTATTCTGTAAATCCCATACACTCATGCAAGCTTTGTTCACCTCAGAATCCGGCGTTCGTCATATGTGCTAAAATTTAAGGTGATAGTTTAAAGAGTATTCTTTTAATTAGATTAATACAAATTCGCTTACGATTTTCGGGAGCGAAAGCGGCTTCACATACAGAGAGTCGTTGATCTTAAGAATGAACATTCTTGATGTACATTTTTACTTCAAATAGGCAGTTGTAAAACAAAAGCAAGCTTTAAACAGACATTCCGTGGAAAATCTTACTAAATACTTGGCCAGACAAAATTTGTAAGCTGTCTGGTAAATGTTGTATAAAAAATCTAGACATTCAATGTCAATTGTCATTGTCAAAAGAGATGACATGTCATTGGCAAGTTATTTTATTAAAGTTGTCATCTCCAAAGTGTCAGACAGCAACTGTTTACTGAAGCAAAAAAAAAGAAGAAAAGCAGCCGGTAATATCTAATAATTTATAGAATGAAACATAAGAAAAATAAGAAATCAAAAGGAAAAGAAGATGAGGCTACTAACCCTTCTAATTTGAAGCGGATGAAGTTGCAAGGTAAACCTGAGAACTACTTTAAACTCTGTCAGCAGCAGGCCGACGCCGTTTTCGATGATGCGGAGGCAGAAGAGCGGTATAAAACCGGCGAGCATAGCGGTTCCGGTGAACAGTCCGAAATGGACTACAAGAACATCATTGCCATGAAGGCGATGGAACGCGAGCGTCAAAGTCGATCGCTGCCGCAGCAATTACTGGGCGAGAAGGAACTGCCGTGTGTTCTCCGTGGTTTAGCAAGAGTTTATGATTTTCAAAAGTGTTGCATGCTAGATAATCCGAGGGAAGCGGCTGTTAAGCCATTGGTTACAATGCCACAGACGGAGCCACAGAAACTGCGAGAGGTGCCAGTTGTGCCGCCAGAGCTGGAGCCAATGATAGTGGACAAACAGCAACAGCCATTTCAACATCCTCGTCCAGCTTCTCAGGCAATCACATTGTCAGAGTACAATCGTCGCGGACAGGAACAGCATACCAAATCATCTGGAACTTCAGGAAGCGGCCAGGAGGTCGAGATTAACCTACAGGGTAGCAACGTGATACAATCTAATCAAATAGGATCGCCTGCTCAACAACTATCGCTTGACAATTCTATGGATGGTGATCGACAGATACGCGAGTGGATTATTGTGGTGCCCTCGGATATTCTTAGCCCTCTGACCCTGCACAATGTCCAGATTCTGTTGCAGGATGGCTATTTTGTACCGGCAAGTGTAATGAGACGTTCGAATCTCAAACTTATGGATAAAGTCCACGTTCGTCACACTCATTGCGGCGAGCAGCAGCGTTATCGAGTTATCGATGATGTTACGGGACTGACCACTGGGGACTGGGGTCAAGTTGTGGCTGTATTCGTGTCGAATCCCCATGATCAGTTCATTGACTGGCCCTACAATGGTGATCCTGTTGCCATCTGCCGTCATGTGTGCGCCTTCTACATTCAATTCGATGAGAATCCCATACACCGGGAACTGGAGGTCCTCAATCTCAATATTCTGCCTTTTTACGAGACCGACCGGAGTCTGGACAAAGTAACAGTCATGCATTTCTGGCGTATACTGAACGAGCACTTGGCCAATATGAATCGCTAGTTGGATTTCAAAGTAGGCACAGTTTGTGCTAACCGAAGAAAACTGAAAACTGACACATTTCACGTTTATTCCGATAACACAAAAAGATATAAAAATCAATATATAAAATTGAATAAACTGCCCCAATTGAAAACAGAGAAATGACAAGCACTCACACACATACACACACAGACACCCATTTACCCCAGCACACACCCACACACACATGCACACACTCACATAAGGGGTGGGGGTAGCTGGAAAGATTGCCTGACGTTAAAGCTGATAATAAAAAGTGTGGCAGCAGTGAAGGCTATGACGGCGCATCAGAAAAATATATCACGTAAGTATAAAAATCATATAAAAACGTTGCGAAACTGCAAAGTTGGCAAAAAAAATTAAGAGCACAAACAAGTCATTGGCAAAAGAGTGGAGCGGAGCGGAGTGAGGAAGTGTGGTCGGAATGCGAGTGGTAATCAGCAGGGTAGGATTCGACAAACAGGGTAGCGAAATGAAACGCACGCGTGAGGCAACAACTAAATGACCCACAAAGGAGCAGTTGTCTTATGTATTCCACATCTGTATTTATGTAAGTCCCTCTACGTTCCACAGTACAGAACAGCAATATGCAGTGGGATTGCTATTTAGACAGGCCAAGTAGTTGTGTCAGCGTATACATAAATTTATATAAATGAGTGTGTGGCAAGTAGTTTAGCTTAACAGCATCGCATAAAAATCACTGGAAAACCGACAATTTTTATATTTAAATAAAATGGAGGCATGGCAAGACATAAAAGTTAACTTGAGCAAGGAGAAAAGCAATAAAAATGGTGAAGCTTGTAATAACTTGAAACATGTCTAAAAGTACAATTTCAGATAAGTTGTGCTAGGAATGCATTTCGATACTGTGACATCTCGAAATTATCGATAAAGAAATGCGATTCTTCTGATATGTATCGGCATAAATTCTCTAAAATTTTTCATTTCAATTGATAACATATTGTTTGTAGATAGATGGATGAACTATTTTCAGCTCTTTTATTAGAGTAACTTCTTTGATATCATCCATAATGCGATACCTGATACTGATTTAGTAAATAAATTACCCCCTGAATATCCCCAATATACTGATATACTATAATTGCTGAGATATTATATTTAAGTATTCGAGATTTGTGAATTTTCCACATTTGAAATCATAATCAATGCGAAGTTTTTAAACAATATTTTAAAAGATTATCCCACTGTACGCTGTGAGTAGCAGCTAGTTAGTTAGTAGGGAGTAGCACTCACTTTCTTGTGCTTGCCAATCGGCTTATTGTCTTACAGATAACTCGACGACTTACACAACGTGTGTGAGACAAAGGCAGGCCGATTGGAATGTGGCGGTGATGCGCTGGTGGTGGTGGTGGTGCTGCTGTGCCTGTCCGTGTCTCCATGTGTGAGTAAATCGAGTTTGTCGCCAATATTCAATTTTGTAAATTGAAGCAAAGTAGAAATAAAAAAAAAAGAAAGTAAAATGAAATCGAATTCGTGCCAGCTAAGATAAAAATTTACGCACATGGGAGATTACGAGTTAGTTGACTGAATTTCATTCAACCCGCTAGAAATTGAATAAACTGACAAGGACAACGTTGCACTTTATTGGCAATACTCAAGAAATATATTTTCAAAGCGAATTGCGCTTTCCAAGCGGCTAATCAAGATTTCTCACTAAGTAAAATTCTTAAAGTAAAATTAAATTCATAAAAAAATGGTAACAGATTTCGGCAAACGCGACCAACAACTGCAATATATTTTCAATCAGAATGGCAGTTTTTTGCAAAGCATCTGATTTGTTTTTTTACGGTCTGGTTTCTCATATTCTCTGCTCACTTTATTTTATAACTCAACTAACGCCCACTTATCGAAGAACGTTAGTCAGCTTACTGGCAAACTAATGGCAGCAAATAAAATGGTATATGATAGAGCGAAAATGCATATCCATTTAAGTACTTATCGAGTTCAACTGGATTTTGGTGAATCATTGGTGAATCCAGTATATTTACACTACGCAAATAAATAATTTCTTGAATATAATTTATAAATGCGGATTGGCTGCTACTGCAAAGGAATTTTATACCACCATAAAGTTATTTTACTTAAAATTTAAACTCAAAATGGTATAAGTTGAGAGCTTTCAGCATTTTAAGGTATTTGTGTTTCCACTTATACTAAGTTGGTATCATTTGCTGGTATTACTTGTGATTTAACACTGATCACACACGCTTCAAAACATTTTCTCACTTTTATGCGAAAGTTTCACTTTATATCCAAGCTGGAGCTCCAAGCTAAAAAGCGGAGAAGCAGTTTTAGCTCTTTTAAATCCCTATGCAACGAGAAACTTAAAAAGAGTGACTTAAGTTTTTAGTTTGTAAAAAGAAGAAGAAAATAAACAAACAATTTCAAAAGGTTCAAGCAAAGGCAAACCTACAAAGAGCTCTCGCTGTACTATTTCTCATTTACAGTATTTAAGCTATACGCTCCAGGACATAAATAAAATTAACAACCTCGAAGGTTTTCTTTCATAAGTAACAGCTCCAATAACACGTAGATATTAAAGTGAAGTCGTTAAATGGGATGACACTTGTAGCTTTCGTATTTGATACTTATTACTCTTATTTAATAAAGTTTTAAGCAGTTCCAAAGCTGCATTTTAGATATAATCATTTACTCGATGAATTTCATTTGGACTTCATTCCAAATAATTTATGTAGAGTTCGCTACTTATTAATCACCGATTGCAATGAATGTCTCAAGTCTGTGGCTTTTAAATTGCACTTGAAATCGATACGGACAGACAGACGAATAACGACTCGACTGTGGCACATTTTTACTTACAAGCCTTAGTACCCTTTGAGCACAGGGCTAAAAATGCGATTATGACATGTGAGTATAACAGGACTTCAGTTATCACAGTGCAGATTGGATAGAGACAATATCTGCAACACTTTGATGACTGTAACAACGACAACAACAACATGAGAAAGAAGCACATAAGCTAGCTCAAACAGCATAGCCACGTCTTTTGTATTGCTCGGGTATTGTTTAGTGTTTTAGCCTATTTTGGCCAGCTCCTGCCAATTGTTGAAACTTGGCACACGTGCTGAGAAGGAATAGAGGAAAGGAACTGTCGATGTGAATTATGTATAAATTATGTATGAAGCCTGAGCACAGGCACTCGACATATGCCGAGAATGAATGCAGTCACTTGCAGTCCGTTTCACTCCCTTTGAGCGATGCAATTTAATACAATTATCGAAGTGGTAAGCACAGTAGTACAAAGGTGGCCAACTGCCGAATGCCAAAGGTAGGTACTGTAAATGAATAAACTTGTGTAAATGCAGTGCAAACAACTCGACGCTTAATTGCAGTTCAGCATCAGTTCTATAAGCTGGCAATGGAAATCGTTAGTGAGCTGCCAAACATACATGAATCGTATTTACTTTACAAGTGCTACGTTGCACGCAACCTGTGGCACTCACAGCTCTCGGCTCGCAACTACGAGTATGAGTATGAGTGTGCGGTCAGCATGGTAACTTTTCAACTTGCGCCAATCAAACAAGTTCAATAACGGTAATTAACAGTACAACGGCAGCGAACTGAAGCCATTTGGCCTGTAATTTGTGAAAAGTTCAAAGCTATTAGCATGTTCCCTGTGATAGTCCTAGTTCAAGTCCTGCTCTATAGTCCTGTTCTCCTGTTGTCGTTTGCCGTTTGCCGTTTGTCGGCGGCGGCGGCGGCGGCAGCTTTAACGGAAGTTCACGAGCCCTTGCCCTGGGCTAATGACAGCAAGTCCATTAGGAGGGGGACTAAGGGAGACTCGACATTTTTGTTGGCTGCCCTATCGTTTAGGCCCATGCACTTGGCCATTTGGCAGTTGGCATGTCAGTTTTGATTGAACCTGATGGACGCGCCTAATGTGGTTTAATTGTGAATGATGTGCAGCAGTCACAGCGGATGCCCTTAATGGTTATTAATGTCCACTTATAAACCGTCCCGTCATTCAGTTATAGTCAGAACACAAGAAAGTGCAGCAAAATGACAGTAACGTTGAGTTCATTAATATTATGTACATTGCGAAAGGCGTAAGCCGAGTTAACACAAATCAAGTAAAAGACTTGAGTGCAGAAATGAATGACTTAATATAAGTATATTTGATTTATATGGGAAATAGTTTCTATTTATTGATAAGCCCCTTAATTCATATTTATTATTTGGCCCCAGACAAAATGGAGTTTGTTGCTTTGACTTTCAATGTGCTAGCAGATCTATCAATTTTAAGCATTTTCAAGCTCATATAAGCTCATATATGAGTACTCACATACCCTCAACGACACTCACATCGAAATCCGGCTACGGCAACAGCCGGAGGAATTGAGAACACGCAACCTGACGGGGCCGGAAGCATGGCAACTAACCCGGGGCAGAAACGGGTCAGAAAATATTTTGTTGTTGGTAGAAGGAGGGGGTGGAGGAGGTGAGGAGGAGGTTGATAGTGTAGATGGCGGTTGCATGGTCTGGCATCCGATTCACTTTATTCTTTCGTCGAGGCAGCCACTTTAGAAACAGAACTTGAACATGAGTGCAATCAAATGTATTACATTTTGTGCAACTTAAGCGGAGACTGAAGTGCCGAAGACAGCTGAAAGAAAGCGAACGATGTAGTAACAGAGTGTGAGTGATTCACTGAAAAATAAAAAGTTAGAGAGAGAGAGAGAGAGAAAGTTGAGGGAAAGAGAAAGAAATAGAGTGATTCATATATCCGCCATTGGGTGCAATGATTTCCTGGGGAAAACTCGAGTCAAGGCTGCGGTTACAAAAACTAAGCAGATGAAGTACTTGCCAAGATGATGCACAGGCGCCGTAAAGTATGCACCATGTGGCATAAAAATGGGCCAACGGCAAACAACTCGGATAAAGGAAATTGCTAGAAATGCATTTTGTGGCTTATGAGCCATGAAGCAACAACGCAGAGCCAAAGCCAAAGCCAAAGCCAAATCTGAGTCACCTTGAGCTAGATGAGAAGCATCGTATGGCAATGTCTGGAAAATCAATTGAGTTTGCTTGACAAATATCCGCTTGAATGTTGAATACACTGCAGTGACTCAGTGGTTTACTCATGAACAATGGATAGTCGGTTCTCATTGCAGCTCATCTATACTAAACAGGCAGACAGGCAATTAAATTTGATCGAATTAATATTATGCAAAATAAAGGAATTTAAGCCTTGACAAATTTGTAGTGTTTGCCAAATTGGCTGTAATGTCTTGATTGATGACACAGAGGGGCCAAGGGAGAATCGAAGTTGACCAGATAACATGCCGTAATATGATTATCAAACAAATTTCAACATTGCTGCAGTATATGCAACTAATCAAAGTCAGTCGAAGAAGAACTTGGAATGAACAGGATGAGCTTTGCGCACAGTCCTTGGCCTTTTCAATGGCGGATGATGGCAAACAAAGCAAAATTCCTGGCCAAACAACTTAAGCGTACAGAAATTTAAAGAATGATGGAGAAGAGCAGGACTGAAAAAGGGGCGCTCAGCCAAAAGGAGTGAGTAAAGAACTTTATACTACCTAAAAGGGATTTATTTGATGACTTGTCTAACTCGTGCCTTTGACTCACACGATAACACACACACACACTGACACTCACACGCACACGCCTCCTTGCCCCCAAACTTACGATGCAGCACTTTTGCAAATTAAGTTTCGCAACTTTTCCCGACTATTTGACAGTCGGAAAGAGAGAAATAGACGAGAGCACTAAAATGCGACAAAATGGAACGAAATTAAATGCATTTTGAAAAATGATAAAGCTGTTGCCAGCATTGCCCTAACATCTCTATAAGTGCTCGACGAGCCAAAAGGAATGGAATCAAGAGGTGCTCCAATTGAAAGGTACACGGCATAGACACATTTCTACGTGTTAGAGTTACAAATGCTGTGAGTGTAAAACACATACGATTTAGTTGGTTTTAACTGAACGAAAGACTGCTCAACAATTAGATACTCTGTAAATAGAAGTATGACTTCATTGCTATAAATAAACTCAATCAATAGAGGGACAGTCTATCATTGATATAAACTAATGCCAGTAGTAAATATCTTGGCTGTTTAAAGTGTTTGCATCTATGCAACGGAATTAACTTAAATGAGTTTCATGTTTTTAATTAAAAAGGCTATTTTTTATTTTGCAGGAAAAACCAGTAAAGACACAATGCGATAACATATTAAAGGAGACAGGGAAACTGACAACGACAACGACAACAACAATGGCAATTGCAATTAGCAAAATTCGGGAAGTTAGCTACACAACACTCTCTCTCACACACTCACACACACACATGCACACGTGTTAATAAGTGCACTGTAGTGTCATTTTGTTGTTGTTGTTGTCACTGTTGTTGTTGCAAGTTGCTGAAGTGGCTGCTGCCGCCACTTAAGTCACTGACTTGTCCAATTACTACAACAACAACGCATTTAAATGGTGCGCCGCAGGCCACGCATACAAACAGACTAACACACGCACACATATATAGACATCGTCTGTTGCAGGTTGCCGGTTGCCGGTTGCCGGTCCGAGAAAACAACGGAAGCACCAACAACAAAGTTTTTTCATATCCTGTGAAAATTATTATACGCTTTTCGTAAAATATTTGAACCCAGAGGCAAATACACACACACTTCCACACACACACTCTACCACACACACTCACACACACACACACGCACACATTTATAGGTTCTGTGGCTGCACTTTTGACCAGGAGAAGCACACGACCATGTGCAACGTCACAAATTGGCAGCCTGGCGAGAACGACTCCAACATTTCGAACGAGTTGTTCGACAGTCAAGCGAACCCTGCACTTCCTGTCGACTAGTCTGCCATCTAAAACCCGCTGGAAAAAAGAACTTTTGTCAAATTGCTTTACTGCAACAGCTTGTGACCAACGTCAGCTTCAGTTTTAACAATTTTTCCCAGTCCTCTATTGTCTATGCCACGCACTGAAGTCAAGTGTTTCTCATATTTACGTTAATAAAATAAATATCTTCAAATTGAATGCAGCCAAATCCACGAACTTTGTTTTGGCAAACTAACAAAGCATTTCAAGTGGTTTCTGTAGATGAAAATCTCTTCATAATTTGCAAAGTTAGATCGTTTTCTATTACAAGGATAAGCTTTAAGCTTCTTTGCAACCTTTGTTTAAACTTTGCTGCATAACTAAAAGAATACTGTTAAATTGAAGCATCGTTGATAAATCAATTGATTGATTGATAAACTAATGCAATTCATTTTTAGAAGTATTTAAGATGATTTTTAGGACTATCCAGGTTATGTATATTTATTTCAAAGCCAACAATTTAATTTGATTTATGTAGAAACTTTATGAGTTCACATTTTCTTAAATTCTAAAGCCTTGTTAAGCCCACAGTTCACAGATGCACTTCGTACATTTCAACAGGAAAAGGAAACGCAGAAAAGAGCCAACACTTCTCTACTTCTGTCTGTATCTTCAGTCTGTTTCTTTATATCTGGACTCATCTCATCTCAGTGCAATTCTGGCCACATAACTCACGCTTTTCACCATCAGAATGCACTAAGTGCACGGCTTTTGCCACGCCCACCACCAGCTTTGAGTATGCCACGCTTAAGCCAATAATAAATTTCTTAAGTAATTTTGGGCAAAATCTGCACTGCATCAGCATTAGCAAAGATATCAGCAGTTTCTATCCAAAGTATTGCTGAAATCTGAAAAATTACCCATTGTACTGAAACTAACCAATACATTAAAGAACTTCTAACGTTAATTCAACCCCTTCCAGAAATATTAAGATGAAAGGTTGGTTTTAAATTTAACGCCGAAAAGATAAAAAAGCGGTAATTTACTTTGAGCTTACGTAGTTTTATAAGGGTGCGTATATGTAAGTTCGCCATTAGGGGCTGACTGCCTGCTTGACAAAGTTAATATAATCAAAGCGTAGCATGTTAACTTTTGCCAACTTTAACAAATTGCGAAAAGTTACAAATCTTTGGTATAGCTCTGAGGAAAAGCAATGAAAATAAAGTTCAAGCGTGATATTAAGTAGGTTAGATAATCGTAGCTGTAGTTGCAATCATTATATAATTTTTGTGAATTAAACTATAATGAAATGGAAACATTATAAAAATTATTATTTAAATTGAGAATTAATAAGATTTCAAAACCCTTTTAAATCCGTTTACATTCTTAAATTTCCATCAACGCTTTTACTTCAAGTTTTATGTAAATATACTGAGAAAATTTCACTTTCAGTTTGTCTTCTTTTCGTCAGAGTTAACCTTGATGAGTAAAGACGTGCTCATTAGCGAGATGTCTTACATGCTTGAAAATCAGTTGAAGGTTATGAAATCAGTACTGATTTCATTAGCATATTCCCGACAACGTGCCTTACAGCTATTTAATCTGAACTTTGCACAAAACCAACACGTTTCGTTTCTATCATTGCCATAATTTCCCTTTATCCACTTTTCACTTTCCACCGCACACGCACTTACATATACGAAAAGTACGTTTATTTTATAAAGGTAGTTACACATGTTGTATAACTTAGTCAGCTACACGAGTGGGAGTTCATAATCCTTGAAATTAAGGTCACACATCGGATAATTATCATCAGCAGATAATTACTGACTTTTTTTTAAGGACAGAGCATAGTTTCGAATCTACGCCTGTCAACACAAATATCAGATATTAATGACATGTCGCTGTTTGCTATTGTTGTGTGTCTTGACGCTGACTAAATACAATTTTGACATTGCCTGCCAAAGACAAATTACCATAGCGTCTCCTGTTTCTGTCCCTGTCCCCGTGTCTGTTTGTTTGTCGCTCTGTCAGTTCCTGCACAACTGTTTGCCCTGACGAGTGTCAAATTAATTGACAGTTGCGTGGCTTTTCATTGTCCACCCACGCACCACTAAACGGACAGCAGCAGCAGCAGCAGTTACAAGGACATGGATCAAGTTATGTCGCTTTCGAGGTGACGTCCTGACAAGTGGGAGTCGCGTCTATATTGCAGGCGAAGGATTTGCACATAAACATAAACAAAGCATTCGGCACGTTTTCCATATTCGCGTAAGGACATGTCGTTGAATGTGAGCAAGTGAAAGGATATTTGCTGCATTAATTAATGAACACATACACTCATAGAGAGTGAATGATAAAGAGTGGCAGGAGGGGGAGTTGCAGTTTTAGGACCTTGCTTGAAAGCGTTTTAATGAACTCAAATATGTTGAATGACTTGATTTTGGCGCTTAAGCGTTTTCGTGTCTGTGAGTAATATTAATAGTAGTTTACGATCTTTATTAAATAATTATTATAATGACATGCAATTTGACATTATGTGTACTTATAAAAATGTATAGCAATACTTTTATTCCCTAAACATATATCATATGCATTTATTCTTATTTAAAAGTATTTCTACAAATGGACATAAGATCTAATGTTGAGAGGTTTTTAAATCAATACATATCTTGCCATATGTTTCAATTGTTTTGGTTATTTTTATCAAGCACACGATGTTTTATTGGTATATTGAAACTATCGTAACAATTAACAGCTGTTTTATCAAAATTAAGATTGTTTACAAGTCAATAACGGTTATGGCAATGTTATATACTTATTTAGAGCTTCACATTTAATAGTGAAAAGCGAAAGAATAGATAAATTGATAGTTGAAATAATGCAGAAAAACGTATGACTTGATTTGTTCGAATCTAAATTTATTAAGAGCACAGACCATATCAGATAACAATTGGTATTATAACTCAGCACTAGTAACTCAATTATGGTGTTCTATTAATTCTGCAGACTTATGGGAATAGGGGCAGAAGGAGTTCTCTCTGCAGGCAACTGCAAACTCTTTCCAATCAACTTTAATCTCTTTTTTATTATCTCGACTCATAGAATTGTCTAACAGTCTGTTTTTTTTTTATTTGGCTAGCCACCGGTAACTAACCTAAAAAAAACAACGAGAATTTCAGATAAATGGAAATAGACTCTTCCATAGTCTAACTCCCCACACTCCATCATTCACTTATCCACTCAGACCGAACAGATCAGCAGTTGGTGCATTCGCTTGCCAGAATTTTGAAATTCCTGTCTGGACGGGATTTCCTACAGGAACGCATAAATGCATCGCACTGGGAACCATCCAGCCGATTATACATGTCCCATGTTTCATATTGATGATGTGCCTAGGCACTAGGCCCAACACAGCGGGCGTTGTCTGAAAAATAAAACGAAAAATAGTTTGGTTTTTGGCCGAGAACCAGAGCAAGCTTTGCGGCCCCTACTGCAATTGAGTTGAATAGTTTTGGATTTGGTTTTTGGTTTTGGTTTCGGTTTAGATGAGTTTATTTGGCTTGTATTCCCAGAGTCCTTTTATTTCCCGAATGCGATGCAGTAAACGACGTAAAAGACACAGATGAGAAAGAGAGAGAGAGAGAGAGACTGTGCTATAATAGCAACCATTTTGTCAATTGGCTGCACTTGTACCTAGTTGAAAATATGTACAGAAACCGTTGATGGTCCCTGGCTCCTGGGTCCAAACCACCAATTGCCATTTCGGCTTTAATCAATTTCGTTGATTGCAATATGTAAAGTTTATGCAACAAGCTCTTCCGTTTGTAGTAAAGGCACAGCCCCAAAAATGTAGAGCTTAGAAGCTGTGATTTTACAAAATTTTTAATTTAAGATATAAGTCAGCGTTGTGACGATATTTCGGTAGTTTCTTATCGGAAGAAGAGAGAAATTTAGTGTAAAGTGATTAACATATATCGGAAATTAAGTAGTGCAGACTTAAACTATAGGAAAATTCAATTCTGGAAATTATAAAGATCCATTTTACTTGACTGTATGGATAATAAATGTTCCAGCGACCTTTAACTTTTTTATAAACTCTCCATGAGATGATATTTTACATCAACACGAGCAATATTTGGTTAAACCAGCTTGTTGTTTATATTTTATATATTATATTTTCTGTTTTCTTTTTTTTTTCAATTAATTATACGCCCAAGGTTCTGCGGTTCTTTGATTATTTATAGTCTTTATTTGTAACAAATTTTTACTATTTTCCTTTGTTTATATTTGTCATTATTTTTTCTGAAAGTTTGTGTTATTTTGTTGTTGCTCAATAGTTATGTGTGTTTAATTGCAACTCATTAAGCATATTAATTAAATCACCACATTTATGCAATAAAGTTGCGCAAGTGCCGGAGGGGAAGGAGTTGAAGGATGCAAGGGTTGTTGTGTTTTCCAATTCGAGCCACATAAAATATTCACAAAATAAAGAACGATGGCAAAATTGATATAAAAAACAGGAAAAATGTTAACAAATTTTTTAAATTTGTATAAATTTGCATACACAGTGGAAAATGGGAAATAAAAGAAGTAACTGTGTAATCATAACATTTAAATAGCTGCGAAAATTTTCATTTATGTTGGCAAAACGGAATTTTTGTTAAGTTTTTGCAACGTTGGAATTATTTTTAAAATGACATCTGCAGTTGCATAATTTACATTAAAAATTACACTAATAATGACAAGCTGATTAAAAAAATGCATATACATGATTAACATAGAAATACCACACAATATATATATATACAAAAAAAGGAAGACTTTTCTAGTGGGGAGTTAAAGACTAGGAGAGATACTCTGCATACCAAATAAAATAAACAAATCAACTATTATATATTTATAAAAATGGTGAGAAATAAATTGAATTGTAAGTTAATGCTGACCCGTAATACACTCATATAGAATTTGAAGGGTAAGCCTTTTGTTTATTCGATTTCAAGGGTTTGGTGTGTTCGAATGTTGCAGAGAAACTAAACTTACCTATCCCCAAACAAAAATTACATAATTGATTTAAGAGTTACGCAAATAGAAAACTCTGGTATAGTTGAGGACACGCTTTGTTTGCATTCATTAATAAATGATAATATGACGTTTATTTGATGGTAAAACACACGAACAGCATAAAAAGGAGACAACGATGAATGAACACAATTACATGTGCTGCTTTGATAGACAGTTCGCTTTTAATGAAGCGACACGTGTTCTCGAAGGCACGTGCTTGTTTTCCTGTATGTGCACATGCATTTATACACAAAAATTTAAAGCCAACAAAGGCAAACCGGCTAACACGCCATGCAAATCACGCCCACATACTTGACAGTCATGTGACATTGAAGTTGAGCGGGGAGGAGATTTCTCTAAAATTACCTTTATTAGCGTGCTTTCCGGCAAGAGGAAGGGAGAGTGAAAGCTGGTTGTAGCCATGGGTTGCTTGAGTTATGCACGAATTGATTAACGGACGTGTTGGGGGTTAGGGGAAAGGACTTTCACAACATGAAATTTCAACATCGTATTCAGGAGGCGAACTTTATGCTTGTACACAGAATGGACAGAGTAATTCGCTCTCTCTTTCTCTTATGCTCCTTGTTGTTGTTGTTGTGGTTGTTGTTGTTGATAATGTATAAACTTAGGATTAGTTTTCACTCTGCGCTTTGCCGTTAACCATAAAATTGAGTTGTGTCTCCCATGTGAAGACACGCTGATGGGAAAAGCATTTAATATGCAGGATTTTCCAGCTTATGACAGAGCTCTGACTCCTGCTGTCCTCATCAAGAGCTCAAAAACGGAACTGTAAAGCGTTATGAAAGCGCGGATAATGTATGAATGAGTGTGTGTGTATGAGGAAATATATTGGAAAGACGGCGACGATATAACAAACGTGTTTCTTCATATATGCATTGGCAGCGAATTTAAGAGGGGCCCTTTACTAACACAGGGTATATGACCGTCGGTGTCCCGACTGTTCGGCTTGTGTTTAATTTAATATTGTAATGGGATAGTTTTTAAATTTTTCTTAGCAGGCAGACAATGATTCGTTTCTAAAAATATGCAAAAACTGAGACTGACTCATTTAATTTGCCTACAGACAGATCAACAAACAGAAAAGAAAACAATACAGAGCCGGTAACGAACGTCTGCATATGTCACTGGATGTACTGACTGACCATACAATATTTAAATTTTCTACAAATATATATATATATAAATATTTACATATATATCGTATTGTTGGAAAAACATATATGTATGTATGCATTTTATGCAGTTACCCCACATCAGAAAGAAAGTAAATATGTCTTACTTACATATCGTATATGACAATGCAATAAGGACAATCACAGAATACGCGGACACCCGTATTTTTGGGTGACGGGGAATACAGAAAAGAAGGACACAGAAGAAGTAAAAGAGAGATTTACAATGGACGACTGATAGATACTATTTAGTAATTCATTCAAAACGTTATAGAAATCGTAGGGATTGCTTTGATGAATAAGCAAGCTCAACAATTCAGTTAGACTGTGACTTAATCACATGAGTCATATTCTACCCTCTTCGGCAATTTTATGATAACAGGGTATAAAAGAACACGAGAACGAAATATAATGAAACAGTGTCTGGCTGAAATTTGCGTGTGTGTACACAAATTAAACAAGATGCAACACTCAGGCTGTAAACTGCCTGGATGCCAGTCGCCATGCTAGCGGCCATTTTGTCTGGCCATCTGCAGCGGCCTCTGTCTAGCGTTTTGTGTCCCTTCCCTTTCCGTTCTGTATTTCGCGCCGTTGTTGTGGCGCCGCGGACCCTCTTCCCCGTTTTTGTGGACGTAACGCGTGACGCCAGTTGCAGCCGCCATTAAAAATTGCCAACGTATCGCAAAAAGTCGCAATAATAATGCCAACAGCATTGACAAAAATGCAGCGACAACTGCAGGCCAAGTAAACAAGAAGCAAATAAATTGCGTTTACTTTGTATATACAGAAGATTCATCACACAAATTGAACCTTGATTAATTACAAATTATATTAATATTTAATTCTTTAAGAACATTTAGGGGGATAATCGAACGGTGTTTGATCCACCACTATGATTTATAAAATCCAATTTTATTTATTACTTCAATTAATTTTTTTCAACCTTCGCGAGATAGTTTGCAGTGTCACAGCAATTTGTATTGAAATTAATTTATGTGTTTGGGAAAAATTAATAAAATATTGTAGGGTATATTAGAAGTAATATTTTCTAAAGCAAAGAAATATATTCCTGATTATAATTATAAACAATAATTGGAGTAGTCGTAGATATTAAAAGGTCAATCACAGAATTGGGAACAATATGCCGTCTACACAAAGTTATCAGTATCCTGCATATGTATGTTTAAGACAATTAATTATAAATTAAGTGCTTGATACTGTGCGGAATAGAACAGAGTTGAGCATAAGAGTTAAAATTGGAGGTGTACACTAATATAGTTGCTCTTAAACATACATTAACTTATAAAAGATAAGTTAATCATTCATCAACTGACAAGAGCTTAACAAATTTCCAATACTGGGTATGTTTTAGCTTGTCAATTTTCATTTATGTGTGCTCTGCTTTTGTCACATTTATTGCTCTTGCATTGTTGACATTTTACAAATTAAACGGATTTCCGCCAAAGGCCATTTCCGCTGGCCATGACCACGCCCACTGTATGATAAGCTATTGAAAGCCGCTGCGCTTTTTACCAATTTCCCAATACCATTTTAGTTTTTTATATGTTTTATATTGTACTTGTATTGACAAATGTATTCTCTTGTTTTTCACTGTCAACTGCCTGCACTATTTTGATTTCAGTATCGCTTTGTGTGAGAGGGAGACAACTAGCGAGAGCAAGTGAGAGAGCTACAGTCTATATGTACTGAAAGAGAGAGAGAAAGATGTGTGGTTTTTTTTTGTTTTGTTTTTTGCAATGCAGCTTATAACAGTTGACTGCCTGCGGTGCTGCTTTGAATTCTGTTGTCACAAAAGAAACTTTAATAGAATTTTGCTGGCTATTTGCATAGGACGCAGCAATTGACAAGTGCTATCGTTATTTGTTTGTGTACGTTTGCTTCTTTTTATTCGAAACGGCACCAAAAAATTGAATACTCTATTATGGGATGCATTGTATATTGCAGTTGTTGTTTTTACCGGTCACGTATAAATGTATGTTGCCTGTTAATTAAACGCGTTAGGCTCCAATGAACTGGATATGCATACCAATTATCCAATAAGCAATTGCATAGTAAATTCAAAACAAATAATAGCAAAATCAAAATAAAATAATATGCTTAATAAGGCAACAAAAAGTGCATGATATTAAAATATTTCAAATCAAAAATACAAGCTAGCAAATAATTAAATTAAATTATTTAATATAAAATGGGAAATATCAGCAAAGTATGTGCAAGTAAGCAAGAAAATTTGGTTTATTATAAATCCAATAAAATGAAATTCTTTGCCCATCTACATATATCAATTGCAATTAAAATTCCACTCAAATTGACGTGAACAAATTCTGATTGACCTTCAGCGGGCACCGCAACGTTATCAGTATAAGATACCTGACAATTCCGAATAGCTGCTTTCTCATTAACATATTGAATTTAAATGCCTTGTAGACAGACAGAAACCACAGGGCACGGCAGACTTTGGAACATCCCCAAACGTCGCAAAAATGCTAAACTTAATATTTTCTCCCTGTTTTTTTGCCTTTTAGCATTTGCATTCCCAAACTCAAAGACAAAAGAAATTGCTGCGTAAAAATTATGATGAAGCGACTCATCTGCATATTTTGTCGTTGAATTGAGAGCATGATTAAATGCCCAGTCATGCCGATGCGCAAAAAATGACGTCGTTGTTGTTCTTGTATTTGCATTCAAATTACAATACCAATGTAAAAAAGACAGCAAAAGCTCCCTTGTCGACAAATACCCGACTGAAAGATACTCATTATTCAGCCTACTGTATGCCTATCCCATTTTAATAGGCTTTAAAATATATATACATACTAAGGTATGATCTTAAAATGTATCGCGATATTTACAACTAGTCAGACGTTTTTCTCGGGACTCCCCCAAGCAATTTCCTAAATCGAAACACTGTCATATACACTCCCCAAGCTCCTTGACCCCCTGCTGGTCATCATTTGTGTTACTTTCATTTAGTAAAAAAGGGCTGCAGGCAACGTGCGCTTTGTGCTGCACGGAGAAAACTCGCCAAAATGTGGCCAAAAGTCCCGCAGGATATGCACACACTCACACACACTCACACACACATACACACAGAGACACACAGACACGGTCTAACGAACAAAATGGCGACGACAGACCCACAAAGGAGTGTATACAGCAAAAGCGCGAAGCTCATTTGCTTTAAATTTCGCTGGCGACACGCGAAACTTCCTGAATCAAATTAGTCAACAAGGACAAGCACAAAGTGGCCAAGACTTTAAGGTGTCCTTTAATCCAAGCGAGTTAATTAGCGCGTCCCAAGGCATTAATGTAAATTTGCAACAGTAAATTTATGATTCTAAGAAGCCAACAGCAAATACTGTTTCAATAATTTATCGATGCTTGAACTGCGGAAGTGTTCTGGATGCCACGCCCTCGCGCCTGTGCGCAAACATAAATCAGACCCAGTGCACATATAAATTCTAGGCGACAAGAGTCCGGTTAAACAGGTCACAGTTTATGGCATTCAAGTATGTTACATATATATATTCTTTTTATGTCTCTTGTAATACCCTTTCTTTTTGTAGTAAAGTGTACATGATATGAGCACTGTCTATCTTTTCAATACAATTTCTACGTTTTAAATTAAGTATTTTAATCAACTTATATTTAATTCTTTGTCGGTAGAACCTTTAATTCTTAAAAGAACATTCAACCATATATTTGTGTAAGGGTATTTAATATACGGAATACCGTTGACTTGTTCTATTTGGCTTTAAACTTTTTAAAAGAAGCAAGTACGCAAACAAAGAAATCACACAAAGACTTATGTGTACAATTTTTCTGGGTCATATTTTACAGTAGACAGAAAATAGTTTATGAGGATGATTAAGGAATATGAGTTCTGCCAAATGTGCCAAAACTTAAATCGAAGTTCACAAGTAAGTAGAAAGAAATAGTACATCGAAGAAACCTAATAATAATAACGAGTATCTATAACTGCAAAAGGCTCAGAATCACTCTAAGGAACTGCACTCAGACACGTTTATAATCATAAATTGAGAATCAATTCAAGTGATAGAATTCTTTAAAAATTACAATATTTGAAAATTAATGAATGTATGCGGAGTTTGAACAGAAATCTAGAGCAAGTGGCATAACAACCGCAAACACACACACCAATCACACATGAACGTAATTATGATCACAATTAAATTTCCATTAATTGCACAGCTTGATGGTGCTGCCCACAGTTTCAACATGTTCCCCACTCCCCTCACAATACTCTTCAGCATCCTAACTATTCCCTGTTTTCCGAGCACTGCTCGTCAGCATAATTATGTTATTTTGGCTTTTGTATGCAACCAGAGTCTAGTATCTCTGCAGGACGTTCACTTGTGGAAATTGAATTTCAGGTAATTTAGTTGCATGACATTAGGTGCAATTACGTAATATAAGATACTCGTACAACACGGAAAGTGTTGGCCAGTTACCACACTTCAACACCAAATGACTCTCTCTTTTTGCCTGTTTCTGCCTTGTTAAGTGTAATAAATTTGGCTAATTGCTTTGCGTCCCTTGTTTAAACATGTATATATGCTTACAATTTGTGCGTATAAACTAATGAAATATATATAATGTCTACATTACAATATCTTTGTAGATTCTGTGAATGCCCAACTATTCATTTCAGTTAGTTGTTACTTGATTCTTATACAGTTAAAACCTTTCACCAGTGGCTGCTAACTAGATTTTCCTATCTAAGAAATCTCCAAACACAATTATTTACAGTTTTTGTGTCCTTTTCATATTCAATTCAAGTCAAGACAAAATTATCAACACGTTCGGTTTTTTATTAGGCTCATCCTGTGCATTTTAATAAATAAATCAAATGTCAGGGACACGAATCCTTTCGACTTGTGGGACGCATTACAAAATGATAAGGGAAGCTCTGTGAAATATGTAAAATGTTATTGACAACGTCCGGACACCATTAAGAGTCAAAAACATTTGTTTTGGGAGACTATCTGATGCGTAAACTTTATGCTTGCCTTAACTTACCAACTGTTTACGAAAGCCGAAGACCAATGGATTCACATGAAACGTGCAATTTTCATTATGTATTATCATGTTAATGATGAAAATGACTTTGATTTTCGTAAGAATTTCTTCATTCGTTGCTCTGATTCCGAATTATGTATGCTGATATACTTTAAAACGGATGCCATAACATACGAGGACATACACACACATGGAATAAATATATATATATATGTATGTGTGCATATGTATGCTTGTACAAATAACGAGAGCAAGGATAGTCCTAGCTCTAACTGATACGAGTATCCTTGGCTGGATTGGGGTCCTGGGCCAACATTTGCCGGCGCATAATGCTTTCAAAGCTGCTGTCAGCCAGCTGCGCCACTTGAAGCAATTTATGAAGCATTTTACTTACTTAGCTGCTGATTTACTCCACCCAACCCCACCGCGCTCTGTTTGCACTTGTGTGTGTTTGTGTGTGTGTGCGAAGCAAGAGTGAGAGTTGGAGTATAACAGCTGGCAAGAACCTTTACGGCACATGTGTCTGCGATTTTTCCATGAATATGAAATAAGTTTTTGCCTCGCATGTGCGTAAATAAACAAACAGCAGAAAACAGCAACGACTACGACTAGAAGCCTGTCGGTCGGCATGGCAAGAAACACGGCTCTACTGCTGCTCCGTATTCTGAGTCGTGTAGTCATGTCCTGACTGGCGATCAAGTGCGTTTGTGCGAACGATGTAGCATACTTTCAGGCAGCTGGTTGCTTTCAATGTTTGCTCAAGGCGTTGGCCAAGCTCAAAATGAGTAGCAAAGCTATAAATTGTAGATCTATACTTTATTTTACCCTATATATATGGAGAATCGAAAAACTTTCAAAAAATAATAAAGACTAAACAATTGTATATCAGGTCTCAAATTAATAATCATAGCTTTCAATTGATTAATTATATTTTCTTCGTGTTATTTGGTCCAGGGTATATCATTACTGATAACTATACTATACTACAATGTTGCCAGTTGAAGACATTAAAATAAAATGTATGCAGGTTATCAATAAGAAAATACAAACTTACTTACAACTCCAGAGTTAACTATATAACCGATACTAGAAAATATGTTTTTCGGAAATTGGCATTTCTCTGTACACAAAAAAGTGGACAAATACAAGTGGACAGATTTTCACGCAAGGTCAGATCTCAGAAAACTTTCGTAAGTTGAAATGAAATGTTTATCAACAGTGACAATCGATAGTCAGACAACAATGACGCGACATTTTATACTAGATGTTCTTTCATTTCAAAGAAATAGCAAAGAAAAGGGTGAAGAGGGAAGTGCCCATAGTATTACTAGTTGAGAGGTGGATAAATTGCCATAATTGCACAAAGCAAATGAAAGAAGCAATGGAATCGCTTCGTTAGGACTCCCTCTTCTGTATATTTGATGATTCTCCAATTTTGTCTGGTGGTTGTGAGTTTTTTGAGTTTGTCAGTTTGCCAGTTTGTCTGTTTGTTGCTTGTTTACATAAAAATATTGCCAGCGACAGCGGACGACTGAAAGAAAAACATAATGAGGCAGACAACGGCCCACATCCATATCCACATCCAGCGAGTTGATGGCAGACGCGAGTGACAGGGCAGACATTGTGGAGACGAGAACGCCTGTCTGCCCAAATGCAGGGAAAAAAAATAGAAAAAACAAAAGAAAAAGGAAAAGGAAAAACGTGGAAAAATCTACCAGACAAAGTGGTAAATAGACGTAAAACGCGTGACTTTCACTTTGATGTTGCGGGTGACGATGCCGTTGATTTGACCGTAGTGCAAAAGCCAAGCTAAGCGAAGTTGGCTCTGAAGTAAACTACGGGAAACTCTGCAAGTTCTCTGTTCTTCTACTGATGTTTGCATAGACAACACGTGCAGACAGCTGCGGTGATTCCCTCAGAGAACTTAAGCTCGACTGAGCAAAATACCAGCATCAGCTGTACTTCAGTCAATGACGTTGTTTTTAACCCGGCTTATACCGGGCAGTAAGCAGCCAGTTACAAGGACTGCAAGAAATTAAATTCATAAATGATAGTCTGAAATGAAATTCAATATTATCGACAGCTTTAAATGAAATTGGAAGAAACTTTAAATAGTATTTTCGATAAAAACATTGATTACAATGAAATCTGACTAATTAGTAATTCATTTTGTGAATTAACCACAATTTACATCCTAGCAATTTCTAATTATTAAAGAAAAGAATAAATTATTTCCAAAAATTGATTTAAAGATCCGTAAATAATAGTTTCAGGCTACATTTTAATAGTCTACAAATTTAATGAATATAATTTAAGATGCACTACATAGCGTGGCATAAATATTGTATAGCACAGCATATTATTGCTCGCTTCAAACTGAAAACAAAACTGAACTATTTTCCAAGTCTTTACAACTGATAAAAGCAAACACAAATTTCACAGCTGCCTGGAGCTAGGCTTGTGACAAGAGTCAACACATAACCACAGAGACAGGCTGACAGATCTGGCCAAGCAAAGTTACGACTACAAACAAGGACTAAACTTAAAAAAAAACTAAGACAGAAGGAAATACAAGGACAAGTAAAACATAGAAGTCAAGCTGCATGTGGCACACCTTGAGGCGTGTTGCAACTTGCAACTAGAACAAGATTTGGTTGATGTCTACTGCAGCGGCGTCGGGGATATCAGCAGGTGCCATAGTAGCACTGTCCCATTGAGAATCTGACTGTCGGAGCGAGTGGCAGTGCCTCAAGCTAGGTGCATTTAAAAGTGCTGCAGTTCATAGTTATAAATACTTCAAGCCGATAGCGTGGTAGTTGCAATTTTCCTAAGACAAACAAAACTGAAAAACTGTGAGATAATGAAGCGTAAACTTTTCGACACAAATAAATAAAATGGACAAGAAAAATTATGCGGCGACCGTGCCTTAAAGCAATTCAAGTGTCGGCCAAGAAGCCATTTGCTTGTAGAAGCAAAATCAAATCATAGTCGTTGCATACTTTGCGGTTGTCTGTGATAAAAGTTTGCCAGAGCGAACGCCAAATTGTGTGTAAATACTTAAAAAGTCGTTAGTGTCGGCAAAGAGAAAAAAAGATGCCTATAAGCAGCGGACAAAGTCCAAGAAAGAGAACGAGATCTAGGCAAAAGATGTTAAGTCAAGGGAGAAGGAGTCAGGAGGAAGGAAGGGTGCAAGCTATGAGCATATTCAAGTTGCAAGTGCTGCAAATTTTTAATGAGCATCGCCTACTAAAGTCGTCATTATTAAAAATATGCAAGCATCAACTTTGATGGTTGATTGAGTTCAGTTAAGTTGGAGTTCGAACGTTGCACGATGTGTGCATTGGGGCGTGGCACTGGGGCGTAGGTAGTGACTGCAATTAATTGTGCCTTAAAGCGTGCCACAATAAATTTGCCTAATCAAACTATTTAGACGCTGTGTCTGTCACACTGCGGAAGTAAAGCTGCCGTCGTGGCCATTAGAAGCCGTTAACAGGCAACGTTGATGGTAACGAGAAGCAACGTTGAAACGGTTCACATGTTTTGCATGCTTTTAGGCTCTCTGGCCAGACGACACACATAATCCTAATTAATTGCCAGTATCGGGCATCAACAGCATGAAAAGCTGCATTCACTTGTGCTGTAATTTGAATGCATACCCAGCATCCTGGTATCCAAGCATTCTACATCTGCCTCTTTCCATACTCTGCTTTGTCAGCCAGACCGCCTGCCTGCCCGACCAACTGACTGACTGACTGTTTGGCAGGTGCACGTGAGCACTTCGTGTGCGCCATTTAGTCGTCGTGTCGCCTGACGATGGCTTCCTCAGGTGGCACCGCTCACTGCATCTCATGTCACTCTACCATTATTTCCTTTTGATTTGCTTTGCCTGCAAAAGTCGTGGGCGTGATGTGTTGAATGGCGCCCAAGCGTCGTCAGCAGCGACTGCAACGCATTTCATGCACTTGGTTGAGCTTTGAAGTTGCTTAGCGCGTTTGATGTTTGCAGCCGCTGCGCCACTGCTCATTTCAAATGTGTGTGCGAGTGTGTGCACTTGTATGTATGTGATGCTATAAAATTTAATGCATGCAGTGAGTGTGACAGATGGTAAAATGGAATGGACGGGTACGTATCGTTTAATGGGTAACCACAAGGAGTATTTCGATAAAATGAAGTGACAAATGAAACTAAAGTTGCTTTCAACCTTACAACTGTTCAATATTTTAAAAAATGCAAGAACCAAACTTTCTATCCCTTTACCAGAATGGTACAGCGTTACCCTAAAGACCAAACAAATGGTAGACACAAGAGTAAAATGGTAAAAGTTAAGCCCAAGCAGCAGAAAGAGACCAACAATTAAGGCGAGCAAGCGATAGAAGAAGAGTTCGGTTGAAATACGCCACAATAATCGAAGTTGATGTCGAACTTCAATGGTTGAAAGTTGGCAGTCTTAAAGGAAAAAGCGTAGAAGCAATAATGCCAGCGGCCAGTCGGCTCCGAAAAGTATGCAACACAATTTTAATTAGTTTTGAAAAGTATTTTAATTTTTGCAATTTGTGTGTGCCACACGGCGTCAGTAGAAATCCCGAAGGATATCTTATACAAAGGCAATTGTTTTCAACTCCAGACACCCAACGTCGAACCGATGTTACAAGCTCAAAGCTCGTTTAATGCGGCACATTAATGATTATTAACATTATTAGTTGTAATGAGCGTCATCAGCGTGCTTTAAAGTTTTCTAGCAAAATTTGCCAGTTATTCAAAGAATGAGTGCGTAAAACAAAAGCGGGCAAAACACTGGAAAAAAATAAAAATAAAAAAGAAACCCGACCAACACAAAAATTGAAAAACCCAAGCGAAAGTTGAAAAAGTTTTCAGAAATATTTGCAATTATTTTTCTGTTTAAATGTAATAGTGGCGTTTCCAGTTTTTCTCTTTTTTCACTCTGCTTTGAAACAAAAAGTTTGTTTAAACTATGCGGCTGGGTTGAACGGCTTGCAATGTTGGTCTGTCTATCCGTCTATCCGTCCATCGTCCTAGTCAGTACTACTGTCCGTCCGGTCCATAGGTCTGTCTGTCAGGACGGGGAATGGTGTTGGGGTGTGAGGTTCTGGCTGCCCAGTTTAGCGGTTGCGTAGAGCATGTTCAAAAGTATGCTTTGATTTTGTGGCCGTCGTTTGACGTTTGGTCATTACGTGGAATTCGGCGTTCGAATTGTTTGTACTACTATGGTTTTTCAGCCAGCTATGACTATATATTATTTAGGCTTTGGTTTTTATTTTATTTTATTTATTTTCATGTTTTAGTTCGCAACTAAAGTTCGAAAGTTTTCAAATTAAATGCAAGAGTTCTGGGAAAAAGTTTAGCTAGAAATTAAATTTTGCAAGACAGACGCATTTTTAGGGTTCTGAAAATAACTGGTTGAACTTACGATAGAACATTGCACTTACCTAAAACGAGAAAGAATAACAAAAGAGTATATTAGTTATATTCATTAATGTTTTATAAAATATCTCTATATCTACAATTAACAAATAATCCCAAAGCAGAAAGTTCTTAAGAATTTATTAAAAAAATATATTTTTTATACTATTAATTAATGTACCATCTAAGCTAATCAATTTTTGAAATTATTTTGCTTGCTTGTAAGTTAGCTAATTTGAGGCTTGAATTCCGACGGTGCCATTGGCATGTACGTAACATTGGAGTAAGATATTTTCAACGTCGTCGTGCATCAGAAGATAATTACTCACGAGTCATTTGTCGCACACAAAAACAAACCCTGTTGACGTAGAACCCATGGGCCACATGGGAACTCAGCTTGACAACAATGTCGTGAAATAGAAAACCCAAAAACAGGATAGACAACGTTGCAGACATACATACATGCCTGACACGTATGACAAAACCCAGAAGCAGAAGCAACGGCAGACGCAGGGCTGAGGCTGGGAATTGGGTTGAGGTTAGTTGAGGAGTTGGCGTTGGCGTTGCGAAGTAACCACAAGCAGTGAACCGTGCAACTAACACAGACTTTTGTTTATATGTCATACAAATTACTCAAACGTTAATAATTTAAACCGAAGGCTGTTGATGACGGCCAGTCGAGGCGTGTCGTGTTAAGGCGTCTGCAAATTTACTTTGCCAATATCCACACACTGTCCAATCAAATCGAAATGAAAACCAAATAGGCATTGCCTGTCTGTCTTTCTATCTGCCTGATGGGCTAGCTGTCTAGCCATGAAAGCGGCACCTCCAGCTTCTTTACTTTGTACAGGATAACTTTCATTATCATGCCCTGAAATTCATAACCTAAGGCATCGAAAGACATAAATATGGCATGCAATTTATATGATTGTCAATGTGTGTATTTGTGCGCAAGAAAATTCATTATTTCATCAATAAAACAATGCGGCAATCAATATTTTAACATGTATTTTTGTTTACTTTGGCATGCCTGCCATATTGTGTGGACATTCGTACATTCGTATGAATATTTGTTTATTTGCTTTGGGCAGATTTCATAACCAGATTCCAATAAAACTCTGAGTTGTATTTACTCCAAGCTCTTGGTGACGGGCTCAAAGCAAAGCAGTTTCACATAAACTCATAAGGCAATTGGATTGAAATTCCGATTAACCAATACAAAAATCTGTAAATGCAGCTATCGAATGCTACAATCTTTTTTTTCATTTAGAAATTATTTAAAGCAGAAACACTAATAAATATAAAACAATTCCCTTCAATTCTATTATGATTCTTTTATACACAGATATCCATTTAAATAGATAAAAGTCGCATTAACTCATTATTATGAAAAACCACTTTAATTTTCTTTGGTATTAGGTATAAAATAATTTAAGATTCGGACTCATCATATCCGTACATTTGATCCTCTTTAAGGTCGAGCAACTTAATCGACGATTGCGTATCGCCAATTAAGTATCCGCCCTTAAAGTGGTGCAAAGGAAACAAGATATTTGAGCTCGTTCTTAAATGCTGAGGCATTTGGGCTAATTTCTGTATCCATTGAAAAATCCACCATTTACTTTTAAAGTATGAATCCAAATTGAATTGTGCATTTCTATCAGCTTTCTCGAGTCGATAACCAGGTTGTTGAATGTGAGTTTCATCGAGAGTCCACCGATTTGGCAAATTGCAACTACAGTTCTTCAAAATATCCTTTAGAGAATCCAATTCCAAGATTTTACATAAAACAGATGATGGCCAGGCGGTCAATGTAGCGTATTTATTTAGTCCATCATCAGTTCTATGTATTTTCTCGTCTTTATGCTGCCTCGTATTTTTACTCTCGTTCTTCACAAACTTCCTACTCTTCCTTGCCCTGGGACTTCTTTTTTTGAATTTCTTTTTAAGGTCAAAAATTCGTTTTCTCGATAGTTTGAACATGTCTTGCATTTTGGATGTACTTATTTTATTACCAGGTTCTTTACAATTATGCGGCCTAGTCTTACAATTTCTTCTTTGAGTTTTAAGATGTTTTCTACCTTCGGCCTCTTGACACCTTTTCAAAAACTCTCCTTCCTTAATGTTCATCTGGATACCCGAGATTCTGGTTTTTATCACCGCATCCCAACACTGCTTCGATAATTCTGCTTCTACTTTGAGCTTCCTATCTGATTTTTTGACCTTTCTAGAATTTTGACACAACTTTTGAAATTCGTTAGATCTTTTTTCCGTCAAATCTGGATACTGCTTCAGTTCTCCCAGCCTTCCTTTTAATTTATTTTGAACCATTTTATATGCTGGCGCTTTACAATTATTAAGATTATTATTATTTTTCGTTTGACCGTCATTTGAATCCAAACCCCTTCTCTGAAGCTTTGATCGCGTAAAATGTATTTCCCTTGTATTTTTTCTTTGGCATTTTTCTTGAGCTTTTTGCATGGAACGTTTATATTGTTGGCGAATATTATAAATTCGCTTTAGGTTATCGCAATGCTTAATAATACAGTCGATCTCTTTTACTTCCGGACTGCTATGGATATTGCATTGTTGTTGGTCGTCGACAATTTGGGTTTGTTTTGAACCTATGCTATTACTTATCTTCTTGCGCCAAGTTTCATTCAAGGATTTCGCAATTTTATTACCCAGTTCCTTTAATTTTAACTCTCCGTCATTGTTACTTTTGTCAATTGGTATTGTTAAATGATTACTATAATTAGATATTTCCATCGGCTTCACCTTTTGTATGTTTTTCTGAGTATCAATCTCTTGAGTTTGTAATTTCGCATATGCACCGTTTGTCGTTTTAGAAGGATTCTTCAACTGAACATTTCTTATTCGCTCAATGTGTTTAGATTCTGAACGTTTCCCTGACGAATCGGTACATTCTTTAACTTTTCGTGCCTTATTCGGTTTGTCTGGCATTCCAGCATCCTTATTTGTATGATCAACGCCTAAGTTTCTTCTCTGATTGCGTATATTGTTTTTCGTTTGCGTATCGATGGCATAATTTCTTATTTTGTTCAGCTCTTTTTCCGTATAGGCAAAAGTCTGCCCAATGACAGCGTTTTGTGAATACCAACCCATTTCGTTTTCCCATTTTCGCAGACTTGTGAGAATCTCTTCTAATTTCTTGCTTGGCGGTTGGCCGCACAATATCTCGGCTGAGTTCCTGTCGATAAACTGAGATGCATTTAATCTTCCTTTGCAACGTAGCGTATTTTCCTCCCTACAACATATTATTCCGTTAGTCAAATTGGATTTAAGTGAATCTTTTGTTTTGAACCGTAAAGAATTCATATTTTTAGAGTAAATAATACCAGAAATTCCATATACAGACCTCGGAATGTTCGACCTCTGGGTAAATTTGGAGGACGGGTAAGTTTTAGGGTCTGTTACAGTCTCGTGCTTGCTTCGGGATGGCAAAGAATGCTTAGAGTCTTGCTCAGATATCCCTACTGGTTTTAATAAGGATTTCGAATAGGTAGACAAGCTTACTTTGCTTGTTAGAGAATTCTGTGCGCCTATTTTATCGTTCACCTTTTCTACCACTGCAAAAAGTCCACCTCCAGTAGAAGACTGTTTGCCGTCGTAGAATCGATCGCACATAAGATCTCTAAATCGGGTTATAAGCCTCTTTGAACCTCCATACCACGCTGTATGTTTCCGCGACATCCCTTTCTTCAAGAAGACTTCCAGATTTTCTAACGCTAATCGTCGCTTACTCAAAACTGTTTCTGTTAAATTTTCATTCGGGATCCCCTGTTGAGACTAAGGAATATTACTTTACTTGTAAGTTTAAATATCGTTTTTACTGCTCTCACCTTGAGGGTTCCAAAGAGTGTTTCTGGTTTTGACGAATTTTTACTAGAGTCAATGATCAGAGGCGGATTAGAAGGCGAAGAACTATTACTTCCAAGATTGCGGCATATCATTGGCTGTAGTTGAACAATGTTATAAATGCGCCACATTATGACAGCATTTAACTTAATAATACCCAGAGGTTGTCTAATAACGCCAGTCAATTTTGTATTAAGTTAAAAACCAAATATTTATTTTCATGCTTATAAAAGTGCCCAAATTTCAAATATTTCAAGATACTTATACATATTGATTACAAAATCAAAACGACTCATTCATTGCAGCTATAACTTCAGGTTGCACTGAGCCTTGAGTAACTGCTCTGCAGATTTCTTCATTGCGCATTTTTCCCAGTCGGATAACTGTGGACGGACAATGCCGCTCAGACCCCATTTATTGACAATACATGGCAGAGAAAGAAATATCTCATCTTCGATTCCACACATTCCCTTTGCATTTGTAGACAAAGACAATATACGATTGCTGTCTTGAAACATGGCTGATATAACGTCTGCAATAGTAAGGCCAACAGCCCAGTTTGTATAGCCCTTAATGGATATGACTTTATAAGCTGCGTTCACCACCTCTTTGTGTACCCCCGACCACTGCATGGAGTCATCCTCAGTGCCTATGGTCGGATGTAGCGTCTTGAGTCGTACACCTCCCACGGAAACTGTAGACCACATAGGCACGGATGTTTCCCCATGCTCGCCGAGTACAAAGCCGTGTACAGATTTTGGGGATACCCCTAAAATGTGAGAAATAAACATTCGAAACCGCGCAGTATCCAAGTGACAGCCAGTACTGAAGCATCGCTCATATGGTAGATTGGTTACTTTTCGAGCAACCCATGTCATAACGTCCGCGGGGTTTGCTACAATTATATACACAGCCTTGGGACTCCGTTTTACCAGTTCGGGCATAAGTTTTTTAAGGATATCCGCTGACTTCTGCGATACTTGCAGTCGTGTCTCCTCTGGCTTTACCCGTGCTCCTGTTGTGACCACAACAACTCTCGAGTTTTTTGTGGCTTCAATGTTGCAGCTGTGATCAAGATGACAGTTATGCAGAAACATGGATCCATGCAACAGGTCCAATCGCTCTGCACAGCACAATTCCTCATTAACATCGAATAAAGCTAAATTGTTCGTTATGCCCTTGGTGAGCAAGGAAATGGAACATGCCATACCGACAGCTCCAGTTCCGACCACTGATACTTTGTTGCCATCTTCGATATCTTGTTTCTTCAGATTTTTGTATAGACAGGCTCGAAAAGCATTCAGAAGTTGCGTGCTCTTGCAACTCTCATCCGAGTTTCTTCTAATAAAAGTTTTTAGGGCTTTGACATTTAATGCAGTATTTGGGTTACTTCTTCGATAACACTCCTTTAAAATACATTTCAGTGACTGGGTAAATCTGCAACGGTTCAGCAACATGTTAAATATCGTATTTTGGGACTTTTTGAGAATCTTTAGTAGGATTCAGAATTTTGATTATGTTCAATACAAACATACAAAAATAGTAAGCCTGACAATAACAAACCGGGTTACTTTCCAAGAACCACACAGCCTTCCGTAATTGTTTATTGTAATCAAACAAATAATCTAATCACAGAAATATCTTTTAAGTATACGATTCTGTATTTTAAAATTAAATAATGTAATCGCCCCACGTTTTCATAACGAAAACGGGAAAGACTAGCACATCAAAGTTTATTGAGATAGAATGACTTCGTTTTATTTAACAATTGTCAAGCGTCCTACTAAACTAAATCCAAATCAAATATATAGAACAGTAGTTATACTAAATGCAATCACTTTTTAAGAAAATCATATAAATAATGTTGTTGAATTTATTAAACAAAAGTGATTAAATAACGCCCAGAACGCCAGTTATATTTGTATTCAATAAAAATCAGAAAAATAAGCCAAAATCATACTTGTATAAACAAGGCCCACGACTAAAAATTTTTAAATATCTAACTATACCATTGCTTAAGTATAAAGTCAAAACATTCCATTCATTGTAGCTACAATTTCAGGTTACACTGAGCCTTGAATAGCCCCTCAGCAGATTTCTTCATTGCGCATTTTTCCCATTCCGATAAATGCGGACGGACAACTCCGCTCAGACCCCATTTATTGACAATACATGGCAAAGAGAGAAATATCTCATCCTTGATTCCACATATCCCCTTTGCATTTGTGGTCAAAGACAAGATACGATTGCTGTTTTGAAACATAGCCGATATAACGTCTGCGACAGTAAGGCCAATAGCCCAGTTTGTATAGCCTTTCATGGATTTCACTTTAAAAGCCGCGTTTACTACCTCTTTGTGTACCCTCGACCACTGCATGGGGTCATCCTCAGTGCCTATGGCCGGATGTAGCGTCTTAAGTTGTACACCTCCTACGGAAACTGTAGACCACATAGGCACGGATGTTTCCCCATGCTCGCCGAGTACAAAGCCGTGCACAGATTTGGGGGATACCCCTAAAATGTGAGAAATAAACATTCGAAACCGCGCAGTATCCAAGTGACAGCCAGTACTGAAGCATCGCTCATATGGTAGATTGGTTACTTTTCGAGCAACCCATGTCATAACGTCCGCGGGGTTAGCTACAATGATAAACACAGCCTTGGGGCTCAGTTTAACCAGTTCGGGCATAAGCTGTTTAAGGATATCCGCTGACTTTTGCGATACTTGCAGTCGTGTCTCCTCGGGCTTTACCCGTGCTCCTGCTGTGACCACAACAACTCTCGAGTTTTTTGTGGCTTCAACGCTGCAGCTCTGGGCAATATAACAATTATGAAGAAACATCGATCCATGCAACAGGTCCAATCTCTCTCCACAGCACAATTCCTCATTAATATCGGATAATGCTATGTTGTTCGTTATACCCTTAGTGAGCAAAGCAATGGCACATGCCATGCCCACAGATCCAGTTCCGACTACAGATACTTTATTGCCATCTTCGATATCTTGTTTCTGCAGGTTTTTGTAAAGACAAGCTCGAAATGAATTCAGGAGTTGCGTGCTCTTGCAACTCTCATCCGATTTACTTCTAATTGGAGCTTTTACATCTTTGACATTTAATGCAGTATTTCGATAACTTCGATAGCACTCCTTTGAAATGCAACGGTTCAGTAACATGTTAAACATCATATTTTGGGACTTTTTGAGAATCTTTAGTAGGATTCAGAATTTTGATTATGATCAATACAAACATACAAAAATAGTAAGCCTGGCAACAACAAACCGGGTTACTCGAATCTAGGGTTCAAATTTGCTTTTATTTTAATGCCTCACTTCATATTTATTCCTCTCACATTGAGAGTATTCCGGTTGTGAAGATCTCCTGCTACTAACAAGACTGCGGTATAACTTTGGCTGTAAATAAACAATGTTTTAAATGCATTTAAATGTACAGTACCCAGAGGTGATCAAAAAACGCTTCAATAAATAAACCAAGCCAAAAATAATACTTATGTAAATAAGCCCCGCGATTAACAAATTTTAAATATTTAATGATACTATTGTTTATAAAGTCAAGACATTCCATTCATTGCATCTACAATTTCAGGTTACACTGAGCCTCTAGTAATACATCTGCGGATTTCTTCATTGCACTGTTTTCCCATTCGGATAAATGCGGACGGACAATGCCGCTCAGACCCCACTTATTGACAATACATGGCAAAGAGAGAAATATTTCATCCTTGATTCCACATATTCCCTTTGCATTTGTGGTTAAAGACAAGATACGATTGCTGTCTTGAAACATTGCCGATATAACGTCTGCGACAGTAAGGCCAATAGCCCAGTTTGTATAGCCTTTCATGGATTTGACTTTATAGGCCGCTTTCACCACCTCTTTGTGTACCCTCGACCACTGCATGGGGTCATCCTCAGTGCCTATGGTCGGGTGTAGCGTCTTGAGTCGTACACCTCCTACGGAAACTGTAGACCACATAGGCACTGAAGTGTTCCCATGCTCGCCGATTACAAAGCCGTGTACTGAGTTTGGGGACACGCCTAAAATGTGAGAAATAAACATTCGAAACCGCGCAGTATCCAAGTGACAGCCAGTACTGAAGCAACGCTCATATGGTAGATTGGTTACTTTTCGAGCAACCCAGGTCATAACGTCCGCGGGGTTAGCTACAATGATAAACGCAGCTTTGGGGCTCAGTTTAACCAGTTCTGGCATTAGCTGTTTCATGATATCCGCTGACTTTTGTGATACTTGCAGTCGTGTCTCCTCGGGCTTTACCCGTGCTCCTGCTGTGACTACAACAACTCTCGAGTTTCTTGTTGCTTCAACACTGCAGCTGTGGTCAATATGACAATTATGAAGAAACATCGATCCATGCAGTAGGTCCAATCGCTCTCCACAGCACCGTTCCTCATTAAGATCGGATAGAGCTATGTTGTTTGTTATGCCCTTAGTGAGCAAGGCAATGGCACATGCCATGCCCACAGATCCAGTTCCGACTACAGATACTTTATTGCCATTTTCGATATCTTGTTTCTTCAGATTATTATATAGACAGGCTCGAAATGCATCCAGGAGTTGCGAGCTCTTATCCGATTTACTTCTAACAAAAGCATTTACATTAAATGCTATCCTTGGATAATTTTGTAGATTACGCTGATTTAGAATGCAAGTAAATAGTTTATTTGAGGTGCACCGGTTCTTCAACATTTTAATTAACCTGTTTGGGGACTATTTGAAAATGTACAATATAATTTGGAATTTTGATTAATCTGTTGAAACTTTAATAAACATAAATAGTATGCCTGACAAATTCAAGCTGGGTTACTTTCCAATAATTACAAATCTTGTTCATTATTTTAAGGTTTATCTCAATCTTTCTTTAGTCTAAGGAATGTCTTAAACTTATTCGATTCGATTTATTAATATATTTATCTTATTCTGGCGTTCATTACAAAATTAAATTTGTCAAATCAATATTATTTATCAATTTCAACTAATTAAGTTCTAAAAGAACTGATATAATTGTAATTTCAGTGATATAATTTTATTTTCTATTTAATATATTCGCATTAAGGTTACATTAAGAAACTCCTGAAAATCTTCAAGTCTTACCTTAACTAGAAAAGGAAATTATGGCACCGTTCGAACACATTGACATTTTTATGGTACAGGATAATTTAATTACGTTCTATTACATACATTCGAAAGAATTTTTAAAAGGGCAGAATATTATATGAGAAAAATTAAGAGCAGTGATTTCACAAATTGAAGAATTAACTTGGACTACAGTTTGATGTTACACTGAGCTTTGATTAATACATCAGCGGATTTTTGCAACATTTTGATCTCCCATTCTGATATCTGGGGATGAATGACACCATGCAATCCCCACTTATTAACAATACACGGCAGGGAAAGGAATACCTCGTCTTCGATGCCGCACATACCTTCTACATTAGTGGATAAAGACATAATGCGATTGCTGTCTTCGAATATCGCGGATACAATGTCTGTGACAGTCAGGCCAACCGCCCAGTTTGTATAACCCTTAACCTTGGACACGTTTCTAGCTGCTTTCACTACTTCCTTGTGCACATTCGACCAACGCATTGGATCTTTCTCGGTGCCTATATCGGGTAGTATAGTGTTAAGTGGTGTACTTCCTAGCGTGACAGTAGACCACAATGGCACCGAGCTGTCCCCATGTTCCCCGACTATATAGCCACCTACCGACTGCGTTGATACCCTTAAAATCTGTGCAATTAACATACGGAAACGAGCGGTATCCAAATGACAGCCAGGACTGAAACATCTTTCGTATGGTAGATTGGTTATTTTGCGGGCCAACCAAGTCATCACGTCCGCGGGATTAGCGACAATCAGAAATATAGCTTTGGGACTCTGTTTAACAAGCTCGGGCATAATTTGTTTCATGATGTCCGCTGTCTTTTGGGCTACGTGCAGACGAGTCTCATTAGCCTTAGGTCGGGCTCCAGCAGTAACTATAACTACTTTTGAATTTTTGGTAGATGTAAGGCTCGTGGTCTTGCCAATATTCAAGCTGTCTATAAATAAGGAGCCATGCTTCAAGTCCAAGCGTTCGGCGTCGCATAATTCTTTGTTGGCGTCATAGAGAGTTATATTATTAGTTATGCCTTTGGAGAGTAGCGTAATGGCGCACGCCATGCCCACCATTCCGGTACCAACAATGGAAACTTTGGAACCATGTTGAAAGTCAGTTTTCTTAAGAGTTTTGAAAAGACGGCATCGGAATTTAGCATTCTGCTCTTTAAGAGCCTCCTCAAGTTTTTTTTGCTTAAGTTCCTCCTTCTTGCGTTTTTCCTTCTCCTCACACTCTTTTTTCAGAGCTTTCTCCTCGCACATTTTCTTGAGATTCTCCTCTTCCAATTTTTTCTTGCTGACTTCCTCCACCCATTTTTTCATACGCTGCTCTTGTTCACACTTATTCAGAAGAGCCCTTTCTTTGCGCATCTTTTCTTGCTCACGTCTCTTCTTAATGGTGTCATCCTTCCGTTTTTTCTTCAGCTCTTCGCACTTTTTCTTAAGCTCCAGTTTCTCTCGCTTTTTCTTTAAGGTATCCTCCCTTTTCTTTTTCTTAAGAGCCTCTTCTCCAGACATTTCCTTCGTAGCCTCTCCATCGCACTTTTTCTTTAGAGATTTCTTTCTATACTTCGTCTTAATAGCCTCCTTTTCTTCGCACTTCTTTTTTAGAGCAGCGTGTTTTTCTTTTTTCTTTAGAGCTTCTTCTTGTTGTTTCTTTTTAAGAGCCTCTTCTTTTTTCTTTTTAAGAACCTCTTCTTGTTTCTTTCTAAGAGCTTTTGCCTTTTTCTTTTCAAGAGCCTCTTCTTGTTTCTTTCTAAGAGCTTCTGCTTTTTTCTTTTTCAGAGCTTCTGCCTTTTTCTTTTCAAGAGACTCTTCTTGTTTCTTTTTAAGAGCTTCTGCTTTTTTCTTTTTCTTAAGTGCTTCTTTTTCCTGCATCTTTTTCAAAGCTTCCTTCTGTTTCTTTTTCTTAAGAGCCGCTTCCTTTTGTTTCTTTTCTAGAGCCTCTTCTTTTTGCTTTTTAAGAGCTTCTTCTTCACATTTCTTCCGTTGAGCCTCTTCTTTGCGCTTTTTCTCAAGAGCCTTTTCTTTGCACCGTTTTTCAAGGGCTTCTTCTTCACACTTTTTCTTAAGATCCTCGTCACGTTTTCTCTTAAGATCCTCGTCACGTTTTTTCTTAAGAACCATCGCCTCCCATTTTTTTTTACGGGTTTCTTCTTCGCATTGCTTCTTCAATTCATTGAGTTCCTGTATCTGTGACTGTTCACATTTTCTTTTGAGAGCTTCTTCCTCGCGCTGTTCCTTCTTTTCTTGGCACATTTTTCGGAGAGCCTCTTCATCACGTTTTTTCATGACTCCCGCTTCTTTGCACATTCTTCTAAGGCATTCTTTCTTAACATTATCCACCTCATCCTTTATAAGAGCCTCCTCTTCACTGTTTGTCTTCTGCACCTCCTCTTCTAAGTTCTTCCTTTGATTCTCGACTTCTAGCGTATGACTACTATCTTTTTCCGTTGAATCCAATCGATACTTGCTCCCAGATTCTTTGCACATTTGCTCTAATACTTTCCTTTTGCACACTATCCGAAATTGAGCAGCCAGACAATTGTAAGCACGTGAAAGTCTTTCCCTTTCACTTTTTGTAAATGATTGCCTAATCGTACAGACATCCTTCCATTCCTTATCAATGCACTTCTCTAGTTCTAATAGATACGAATTTTTAGCATTACTCTGCTCATCACTCTGCTTATTTCTATTATTTTCTTTTCTATTTTTATTATCAGAACTGTTAGAAATCTGATCTTTTATCTTCTTCTTCACCGATTTCTTATCTTTTTGAGATTTCTTCTTCTGCTCTTTTGATGGAAAGTCCATTTTCTCACATTTTCCCTCCTTTTCGCACTTTTGTATTAAATTTTTGATCTGTGCCCCCTTAGCCATCAATGTACATTTCTTTTGAAGTTCCTTCTCATTGCAGAATTTTCTTTTAGCTGACCTTCTACAAGCTTTTCTAATGCCCCGTGACACGCAATGCATCAATCCTTCCATTAATTCTTTATTGCTCATACTGAATGATTTAACTTCTTCTTTCCAAATGTTGATTTCATCGTTAATACATTTTCTCTCGAGTCCCTTAATAAGATCCTCATCTTTCTTTTTTCGGATTTCTTCCTGTTGCCGCTCTTTCTCTTTTCTACGTTTATCTAGTAATTTTTTGTATTCATCACATGGATTCCTTTTCTTTTTGTCAGAAGAACTGGAGTCAGATTTTTGACAGAATGAAGCTTGCTGCGAACGTTTAAGCCATGTGTGCGGTGGATACAATCGGTGCATAGAATCGGCCAGAACGGAAAATCCTCTTAGCAGGGACTTGCGGAGAAAAGTGCTAGCAATTCGACTTAAAGACATGCTGAATGGCCAAACTAAAATTTTGAATCTACAAAAAACACTGAAATATTGTCAAATTTGGTATATATTTATTAATAGTTTGTATAAAATTTTGACATGCTGTGCTCGAATATAAAGCTAAATGTATTTAAATATATATTTGACTATTATTGACTGCGTTGCTACTAATTTATTCAAATTATTTATGCTCGAAGAGTGTAGATATTAACAATATAAAGTACATCATTATATAATTGACCCACCTATTAACAGGACTATTAGAAATAGTAAATAAAAATACGAAACAAAATAGAAGCAATTTTCTTAACTTAGTTTCATTATGCACAAAATCACATACTTGATTGTTTGACTTTAAGAAATTTAATTCGGTGAAGAATGCATTGATGCTACTAAGTGGATTTCCTTTTTAAATAAGAAACATTCAATTATTTAAATCTAGTATTCATACGTAAACTTCAAAGCTTAGGGTTGCCTATTCAAAAAATTTCTTAGTTAGAAGTAGGAAGGCATATACTAAACATCTAATATGTCAAAATTTTAGTTAAAATTATAAAACTTAAACAAAATTTAGCAGTATTTTGGAATTTTTTTTTGTCTCAAAATTTAAAACAACTTCTTCAGTATGTCTCTAAGTAGAATCATTTTAATGTTTCATCGCGGCCCCTTACTCAGGGGTCTGTCTATCTTTACCGAATGTGTGGACCGAATGCATCTACCAACATCAATTAGCAGCTTTCAAAAACTTCAGTATAGTAAAAAGTCTGACTCCGACTCTTCTGAGAAGAAGAATAATCCGTGTGAAGAATATAGTAAAATCCTTGACAAGCGTATAGAAGAGAAAGTGAAGGAAGAGGCTGCTAACAAGAAGAAGCTGGACGAAGAACAAGTTAAGGCACACGAACAGCAATGTATTGAAAAACACCAGAAAGCTTGGGCTAAAGAAATGGAGGGCATGAATAAGAAGGATAAGAAGTTAATGGAAAGCATGATGGAGTGTTTGTCAAAAGGAATGAAAATGGTATGCCAAAAAATAGCCCAAAAGAAATTTTGTAATGAGAAGGACCTTGAACTGAAGTGCAGCGATATTGCCAAAGGTGCAAAGATCAGAAACTTATTAGATCAGTGCGATAAGAAAATTGCCGAGAATAAAAAGAAAGAGAAGGAGAAACAGAAGGAAAAGAAATCAAAATCGGGAAAGGAAAAGACTGAAAGTAAAAACTCTAAGAAAGCAGAAGAGTCTAGTAAAAAGAAAAAAGAGAAGAAAAGTACAAAGCAAAATAAGGAATGTCAGGCTGATAAAATTAAGTCAAGGAAAAAGGGAAAGTTAAGTAAAAGTAAGAAAGAAAAGTCTCAGAAAGAAAAGAAAACACCCAGTAAAAAGGGAAAAGAAATAAAAAATAAGGTTCAGAAAGAGCAAAAGTCGAGTAAAAAGGGAAAAGGGAAGAAAAGTAATAAACAGAAAGATGTCTGCAAAGAAAATAAAATGAAGTCTAGTAAGAAGGGAAAAGAAAGTAATAGTAAGCTACAGAAAGAAAGGAAAAAGCCAGGTAAAAAGGTAAAAGAAATGAAAAATAAGATCAAGAAAGAAAAGTCTCAGAAAGATCCAAAGAAGTCAAGCAAAAAGGGAAAAGGAAAGAAAAGTAAGGTACAGAAAGAAAAGTCTCGGATAGATAAGAAAAGAACGTGTAAAAATATAAGAGAAATGAAAAGTAAGACTAAGAAAAAGAACTCTCAGAAAGATAAGAAGAAATCAAATAAGGGAAGTGAAAAGAAAAGTAAGCTTCAGAAAAAGGACAGTCAGAAAGATAAGAAGAAGTCGAAAAAGGGTAAAAAGTCACTGAAAAAGAAGGTTAAAGAACAGACTCAGAAAAGTAAAAGTCTAAAAAACAAATCGAAAAAAGCAAAGTCAGATAGTAAGAAATCAAAATCGGTAACTCCAGATAAATGTAAGGGTAAAAAAAATGAGAAAGGGAGCCACAAGAAGGGAAAGCAGGACAGGCAAAATAAGAAGGGAAATAAATCGAGATTGGAAAAAGAAAAGTCTGAGAAAAAAGGCCTTAAGGCAGAAAAGAAAGTAAAGAAAGATAAGGCGAGTAAAAAGGGAAGTAAAAATAAAAGTAAGATGCAGAAAGAAGTCTGTCAGAAAGATCAAAAGAAGTCAAGTAAAAAGGGAAAAGACAGGAAAAGTAAGGTTAAGAAAGGAACATCTCAGAAAGATAAGAAAAGCCCGAGTAAAAATGTAAAAGAAATGAAAAGTAAGACTAAGAAAGAAAATTCTCAGAAGGATAAGAAGAAATCAAGTAAAAAGGGAAATGAAAAGAAAGGTAAGGTTCAGAAAGCAGATTGTCGGGAAGATCAGAAGAAGTCGAAAAAAGGTAAAAAGCCTCTGAAAAAGAAGGTTAAAGAAAGTGTTAAGAACAAATCAAAAAAAGAAAAACGAGTCAAAAAGACATCGAAATCAGAAACTGCAGACAAAAGTGATAAGAAAGCAGCGAAGCAGCGTAAGGGAAAAAAGGGAAAATCCGCTAAGAAGAGTGCTACAAAATCAGAAGGAGAAAATGGAAAAAAATGTGATAAATCCAAAAAGGGAAAGAAATCTGACCCAATTGACAAAATATGTAAATCGTTAAAAGATAATAAGAATGGAGAGTCTACGGAAAAGCCTAAAAACCGATATCTTATAAAATTAGAGAAATGCATTAACAGTCAATGGTCTGATGTGTGTAGGATTCGCAAAAAGTTCTCTAAAGAAGAGCAAGAAAGACTTTCCCGTGCCCACGAATGCCTTGCCGCTCAATTTAAGGAATTGTGCAAACAGAAAGTATTAAAAGATATGTGTGGTGAATCTGGACAGGATAAACTTAACGAAAGGTATGACAGTAGAGGAGGAAAATCTCCACAAAAAAGTAAGAAAGGGAAAAAATCCTCAGAGAAAAAATCATCGAAGAAACCGAGCGGTGAAATAGAAAAGCAGTGGGATAATTTAGTAGATGAAGTGCAGAAGGTAAAGAGCGAAGAAGAAGCCTTTATTAAAGGTCAACTTGAGGGTCTCGAAAAGAAATGCTTTACAGAGTTATGTGAAGAAGAGGCTAAAAAGAAAAAGGCCAAGGAAGAGGCCTTAAAAAAGAAAAAGGCCAAGGAAGAGGCTTTGAAAAAGAAAAAAGAAGAGGCTCTGAAGAAAAAATGCGCAGAGGAGGCTCTAAAAAGGAAAAAGAAAGCGGAGGCTCTAAAAAAGAAAAAGAAAGAGGAGGCTCTTAAAAAGCAAAAAGAAGATGAGGCTTTTGTAAAGCAATGTGAAGAAGCTGCTAAGAAATGTCAAAAGAAAGAGGAAGAGGGGAAAGAAAAGGAGGCGGCTCAGACGAATAAGAAACGGGGAAAGACTCTCAAGAAAAAGCAAAAAGAACAAATCCAAAAGAAAAGGCAAAAGAAAGACGTCCAAAATAAAAAGAAATATGGGGCCCAAAAGAAGAAGCAGACGAAAGAGACACAAAAGAAAAGGCTAAAGAAGGAATCGTCTAAAAAAAGGCAATCAAAAGAGTCGTCTAAACCGAAGCGTAAAGAAAAGTACCCAAAGAAGCAAAAGTCCTCGAAGAAACAAACAGAAAAATCATCGAAGAAGCAAAAAGAAAAGAAATCTGATGATAATTTTGAGATGAGTGCAGAGGAGAAAGCTTTCCTAAAAGAGTGTGAAAAAGCTATAAGGCAGCAATGCGAAGAGGGTCTTAAAAATGAACAACAGAAAGATGATCTGAAGAAAAAACATAAGAAACGCCAGCTTAAGAAGAATCGCAAAGATAGTGAAGAGGGGACTTGTAAAACTAAGGGTAAGGGCAAGAAAAATAAGCAAAGGAAGTCTTTCAAGAAAAGGCAAAACAAGAAAAGGCATAACAAGAACAAGAAAAAGCAAAACATGGAGGCTCTTAAGAAAAAGCGAAAGGCAAAGAATCTTAAGAAAAAACAGAAAACCAAGGATCTCAAGAAAAGGTGTAAGGACGAGACTGAAGAAGAGTGAAGTAATAGTATAAATATTAAATGTCCAATAGTAAATCAATTCAAATAAATTCAACTTATTAAATTTCGCTTTGTAAGCTGAAGAAGTCGTAATTTTGTGAAGTAAGTTGTGTGTTAAAGAGGAATTGTGGACTTTATGCCACTTCCGCTGCCATTACTAGCATAAACACAATACAGCAATTAAAGTTGAACGTCGGAAACAGCAGAGGGTGCCTGAAAATTAAAAGGCTGTAAAGAGCTGGAAGGGCGACCCTCAAGTCGCAATTTTATATACACGTAACAATAAAAATAAACACGAAACATATATGTATATGTGCATAATTACAATATACGCGTAAACGTGTCAAACCCACAACAGATTTCGGCTCAAATGCAGATTCAGATTCAAAAATTAACAGCAAGAACGGCAAAACAAGTTGCAGAAATTAATGACAACATAAAAGAATTTAAACATAACGTGTTGCCAGCGTAATTGCGGCAAAAGTTTTGAGTGTGTGTGGGTGTGTGTGTATGTGTATGTGGCAAAATGTTAAGCATACTTATGTGCGCCACTGTCAGCTACCGCGATGGGTGTAGTCAACTTGGCTCGACGTTGTCTGCTGTTGTCTGCTTGGCGGCGCATGAAGTGAAAATTAATTTCTAAATGCGGGAAATTAACAAATTACAAACAACTCAACGGGCGAAGAGCAACAGGGCAGCAGGTGGCAGTTGCCAGGTGGCAGGGTGAAGGTGGTAGGTGGCAGGTAGCATGTGGCATGTGGCAGGAAGGCGGAAGTAGACATGCCATAATTTACACACACACACACATATATATATACACACCAGCCCACTTGGCGCATTCATGCGCATCTGAGAAATTCGTTGGGCAAGTTCCATAGAGGACTCAAGGTGTTGAAGCACAGGTGAGACACACATTGTCTTACCTTTGCCTGCCAGCCATGAAGTTGTAGACATATTTCTACACTCACACATCCAAAAACGCACCACTCATGCACTCAATCTGCTGACAGTTGACAGCTTTGCTAATTTCCAGCAGCCACCCACCGAAAATTAAGACAGGGATCTGTCTTGGGCTGTCAGCGTTACAGCCCCGGGAAATGTCCCCCCTTTGAAGGTGTCTCTGCTTTTGGCACCTGCCACCGTATAAACCCCCACTTTTTCACACCGCACCACAACTGCTGATGTGGTCGCGCTTTTAGCATTTAATTAAGTTGTGCCCCATTTTATGTTCGACAAAATTGTTTGTCTGCCGCCTGCACTTACTGTTACCTATTTTAAGACTGAAGAGTCAACGATGTGGTGGGCAGGCAACCGTGTGTGCATTAGTGTGAAGGGGGCATGGGCGTGGCGTTTGGTAATCATGTTGTGGTTGTGGCTGCTACTAAGAGGGATGTGCTTGTGTCGTCTGTTGACACTTTTCGGGGTTAACGCAGATTTAACAAATAAGAGTGCTACACTTGGGTATGCTCGACTACATTTAAAACAAAAGCTTATTCCTAACTCATGCTTTCTCTTATGCACAGATTCATCTTCAAACTGAGTCCATTCGTTCGCCATATTTGATTAATCTTTATTTTCTGCTACACATTGTTAACAGCTCGTCTGCAGTTCGCTCAATTATTTGGTAGCTGCTGCTGCTCTTGATTATTGCATAAGGACTTGTCAAGGATACAGCTCTGAAGGCCATTCAGTTGTTCAGCCGTCGTTGTCGACGATTATGATGATTATGATGACGTTCTTCCTATTGCTGTTGTTACGAGCATTTCAATTCAATATTAAACTTGAGACTGAAGCGTTACAAGGACAGTGTCATTGTTGTTGTTGTTGCTGTTGTTGTCCATCTCAACGTTTTTCATTATTATTGATTTTAGAAAACGATATGGCATCTAAAGTGCAGACTAACGGCCTTGAGATATTGTATGAAAGTTTAGCGCAACTCTTAAATGCGCAATGATACTGCAACTTTAATAGAAATAATGATAGCAATTCAGCAATTCCCATCAAATTAAATCTATATGAATTTTGTAAAATATATCTAGCGTCTTTCCCTTGATTCATGTTTAAATATGCAACTCTTTAGTCCATCAAATATGAAGATATTTGAATTAAGTCAAGCAAATATCTTCCTTGTGAGTGCTGGTATTAAGAGAAGCAGAACTACTAAAATAAACTACATGATTCTCTGACTTGATCCTTAATCGACCCACTCCCGCTGCGCCATTTTGTTTTACAAATTCGCTTGGCAAATAATTCGCTACAAATTGAGAAGCAGCAACTGCAAATGGAAATAGACCGAGCACGAGACCGCAGTCAGCACGGCGACACAGACACCGACACAGCTGCGGTTGCCAAATTATTTGCGACTCTATATATACATATGGGTGTGTGTGTGTGTGTTTTTGTGTTGATGTTGGCGGGTGTGGCATGTGGTTAGTTAAACAAAAATGATGCGGCTGCAACACACAGAGATACACATGCTAGGGAAATAACTGGGTCATTAGGAGAAATGTCGCTGCCCTCGACATATTAAAGTCAAAATGACCTAATATAAAATACAACGTTCACATCTCATCGACATAAACTAAACAAACAGCAAAGGCAGTTTCTAACAAGCAAGTAAAAGATCAAGTTCCCAATCCATGGGATGGCTGTTTGCCAGAATTCTCTCAGGCAGCCCATAGGCTGACACCTGTTCCGCTTGATTGTGCCCGGTACGCTGCTTCCACATGAAAGGTTAATGACGGCTGCTGTCAGCAGCGAAGGTCAACCCCCCAAACATCCTTCCTCATTCCAAGCCAACGATTCTGCTTTCTTATTTCTTGCCCCGCAGCTTCCAGTATTTTATTCCCCAACAAACATTGTCCTCATTGGGGTTTCTGTCCTTTGTCGTGTGGAATCATCCAGCAGGCCAAAGTTTTGTTTCATGGGCCCAAAGTGTAACAAAAATACAAAAATGGGAGGTGCTCTGTATGCCGTGGGACGGGGCGGGAGCGGGGAGGCTTGTAAGCGGTAAAAGCTACTGCGGACTCGTGCTAAATAGCAGCGTTGAGCTACTCCTTCGGGGAGGCTGGGGACAACGCCGAGCGTAAAAGTTAAATGAAACGAAACACGTTAATGGCTTCTGAAACCGTAGTGTGCGCGGTAAGGGCTGAGGCATTGACAGGTTGCTGTGTGGCAAGTGGCAAGTAGCAACTGGCGAATGGCGAATGGCAGGTGGCAGGTAGCAGGTGGCAGGTTAAAGCTCAGCCTTGTTTCTGCTGTGACCGTATCAGCCCATTGAAAGTGAAATTTTTCAACTAGTTAGCAGTAAAGTCCTTGTCTGTAAATTTCTGTACCTTTTTCAAGAGGGGCGGGTGTCATTATGCCGCCATTGAGCTCTGTGATAAAATGATATCGCTGGCTTAGTTAAATAGCAATAAGCAGAAAGGAAACCCGAAGTTGTTGCCAGCTTTAGGGTGCTGTATCTCAATCGCAGCGTCGCCTTTCGCTTGATATTAAGTTATTTAGCCTATTTAAGAGGCGAAATGAGTAGACGCCTTTGTTGTCGCTCGCAGTCTCTCTCTCTCTCTCTCTCTCTTTCTGTCTTTCTCTTTCATTCACTTTCTGGTCATTAAAGCCAAATTACAGGATATTAGGTTACTCTTATCCTGCGACGCATATTTCCTTGCCTTCGGGTCAAAAGTTGCGTTTTGTATTTTGATTTGCTTTCATGGCATTCCAGGTATTAAAATGACTAAAAGCCATATTAAAGTTGTCTCTCATTAATGGAAGAAACGGAAAATGAAAACTCATTTGCCAGAAAAGACACTGCAGGGCATATTTAAAACAAGGACTAAATTTTTGTATATTCATACTTATTACGTAAGAACATTAAAGCGAAACAGTTTTTTTTTTGACTGCTTTGTGGCACAAACTTGCACTCAATTGTTCACCACAATAAACTCAAACGAAATGAAGTAAAAATTCAAGAAATGAGGGGTCCAACTGACAGCGAACCACACAAAATAAAAAGAATTATGTATCACTTCGTTACGACTTACTTCCACCTAATTTATTTTCACTTGCTTTTACTCTCTGAGGAAAGCGGCGACTTTGTGTGTCTGTGTGCTGCAGAAAAACAAACTGAAATAAGTACGAATGGAACAGAAGTTAAGAGAGTGAAGAAAAAAGGCAACAAAATAAGAGTCATTTTAACAGTCGATTCCCACACTCTGATACAGTTCAGTGGTGATTTTTACAGTAAAGGTTTTACACAGTTTGTAACTTAAACTTTTGATTCCAACCACACAAATAAATATACAACAAATAAGTATTTTATTTTTTGCATTCGTACACGGACTTTCAGACCTTTTCGCTTAGTTTTTTTCCCCTAAGAATGCCAAAGGTGTGAGCCACCAACTACTATAAGGAGATAAACACAGCAACTGCAAATGCTGAATAAAATTTTGGCTTTGTCGGAAGATTGCATTCAACTGCAACGGGAAGTGCAAATGCTTTCGACCTTCTCACCTTATGTTTGACTCATTTCCCCTGGCGGGCAATGCCTCAAAATGCCTTTCAAATGCCGTCGTTTTAATCTCAGGTGTGCAATTTAGTGTGTGGCCAATTTTTGCCAGTCTAGCCGAGCCGGAAGCCAACAACCCACCAACCGAGAGCTGAGAGCTGAGAGCCCAGAGCCGGGGTCTGAAAGCTTCCAGCGTCAATTTCGTGTTGACCACACGGTGTTGCACGGTTTTGTGGATACTCGTAGTGTTTGTGTTGTGCTGCATAGCACACAGAAACTGAAGCGTTTTGGAAATTTAAAACGGAAGTACACGTTTTATGCCCCTTTGGGCTTTTATTGTTAGCTGCGTTTCCGCTTCTGGCATTTTTAAAGACCTGAGCGAGCGTCAGTTTCTTTCATATTTCCGGTTCGAGTCGCTTGTAAGTTTTTAAATTTCTTGAAATGTAATTTCTTTAAAAATATCTCCCAATTTCTACGTCTTAGCCTCAACTTTTGTTCTACATTTTCTACGCTATATTAAACAGCAACGAGCAGAGCCAACAAAAAGAGAAACAGCGACAAGATAAATGTGGGGAGATCACGAACCGAGGACACAAAATGGCGCCAACTATAATTTTCAACATACGACAAAGGCGAAGCGAAGAAAGCACGATGGAAAACTTTTAATAATTGCATTTTGCAAGCAGCTTCAACTTCAACTGGCCAGCATAATAAACTTCGCGACGAAACGGACGCGCCGAGGTAATAGTAGTAGAATAGTAGTGGAAGTGTATATCTAAAGAAAGCCCTAACCCAAAAGTATCTTCTACTGTCTGTGGAGCCTTTGGACGCTGCATCAACACCAGACAACAAGACAATCAGCGGCGTCTGTGGGCCACATAAATTAACCGAAAAGTAATTCGCCACAAAAGTAAACTTGAGCACACAAAAGTTGAGTTTTAAAATAAACTTGCTGCAAACTGTGTTTTTCTTAAGTGCGACGAGGGCGGCGGGGGGAAGCAGCTGCAGTCGGGGCACTCGAGGCACAAAAGGCGCATGTTATATAAAAGAAAGTGGCTAACTAAGTCGACGACGACGAGTTGCAGCAGCTCAGTTCAGCTCTGGTCTTCTATCTGCTGCCTCAAGAGTCATCCATGAGCTGCTGCAATTGTCTCTCCCCTCGACCCACGCGTATCGAGGCGCGTGCTGCGGTCTTCGGGTCGATTCTACTAACCTAACAGAATGCGCCAAGAGGAAACCAAATTGACTAGAGAAGTTCGCTTAAGAACTCAAATTTAAGCGTATTTCAGTGAGCATTTTGTATTTGTTTCAATGCTATGTAAGTTGATAAAACTATAGCCTACTTTTGAGATGAAGTAGAATCTCTATTTAAATAATACTCGAAAGAATAATACATATTTATTCATATATATATAACTATATATGTGTTTAAATAATAATATACTATATGCAATTTCATTTTCATATTCTTTGATGATTCAGGTCAACGTGAATGCGCACAAAGAGGCCGCATAATGATATCACTAAGCACACCCAACGCGCCACTTTATTAGAACTGGAATATGCTTCATCGCCGTTGTTGCTGTCACAATTGAGTATTCAACACATTTCGCTTAGCCCGGCATCAAGATGGTATTGAGGGTCCTTAGCATGGCGAACACGTAGCCGACTCGCATTCAGCTTAAATACATGGATAAAATGTTGGACATTAAGCTCAAGGGAGTATGCAAAAGATAAAGATATTCTATGATGAAGCGACAGTAAAACCAAAAAAATAAAGGTAAATTGTCAAAGAGAAAATTTCACAAAAATGTGCTGACAAATTTCACACTCAACCTGTGTGTCTTTCCAAAAAAGAAAGAAGACCAATATTGAAATGCTTTAAAATTTAAAATTGTGCACATAACAAACGGGATTGCTTACGAGTACGAGTACGAGGACAGTGCAGCTGAAGCTAAAGCTGAAGCTGAAGCTGACTCGAGAACTTGCTCGGAGTGTGGCGTTGGCCAAACATTTTTATGCAAAAATATTTTGCATGTCACTACCGAACGGGCTCGGGGCCTGAGCGGTATGTGCTTGTGTGTGTATGAGTTCCCTGGCTGTGCATTTGCCACAGACTTTTGCATGCATAACAAGTCAGCGAGATGGTCGAACGGGCGGACGAACGGCCAAACAAACAGTACAAAAAAATGAAAGAAAAAAACTGGCAGACAACTGAAACGACAAGGGCAGACAAGAGCGCAGGGAGGTGGCAAGGGTAAAGAAAAGGCAACGCCACGACGTCAGCACACAGGAAACGCATACAAAACTTTAGCGGGCGGCGCATTTCGTAATCTTTGCAAATAAACGCGTGAAATTCCAAGGCGCACCGCAGTGGAACATGTGCCGCAGCAAAGGGCGGACGCCGCGGGGCGACATGGGATATGGCAACGATGCCGCCATTTGGTCGACATGTGCTGCACCATTTTGGCACACAGCTCACACGCCAAATTGCGCATTCAGATTAAAATTCTTGAACGCGTATTTCCGTTTCCGTTCACTGTGTGTGCCGAGTAGTCGGATATGCCGGGCATTTTCTTTGCCGCTTTGCAACGCCGCTCGTTACACGCATCTGACTTTAACTCTTACAAGCTTGCTGTGTGGCAACTGTAACTATGGCCGTTTGGCTTTTTGGGTGTGTTTTGTATGTGGCATATGTGGATGAGTGCAACCTTCAAGTGACCCTGTATGTGGAATACATTTCAAGGATTCTATGAATACAAAACTTTTTTATGGTAGCTATATGATTTTTTAGTCATTTATTAAGTAGATTTGGAAATTTTAATGCTAATCGCATAAAACACTTCATTTTATAGAATACACTTTCTATAGAAAAGCATCTACATTTTTGGAGAATAATTACTATAATTTTGAATTATTTTAGTATGACTAAAGACTATAATATGTCTATTAAAGCATAGACTATTTTCAGACCGCGCAACTGTTATGACAAAGGAAAAATTACAGTTTCACACTTATCTGTAATATGTTAATAATATGATGCTCATTTATGATCCAATTATTATTTTAATATTTTAAACAGTCGCACAGAAATGCATTAATAGTGTTTAGGTCAAAAGGTCTAAGGTTAAAAGAGCAATTGCAGAACAAAGAGTTTTCTAAACTGGCAAATGAGTAATATGGGTTGCTCAGTAAATGACATATCACTCATACGCCTTATTGCCTTGGCAGCCAAAGCTTATTATGCAGAACCAGACTTGATGTCCTATTGGAGAACAGACCTTAAGGCCAGTAGCACACATTATTTGTCCAACATACGCTGTGGATTAACCGTTGTCCGTTTGGTTTGCTCCACGAGAAACCCCCAAAAACGTTCAGCAAATAAAAGAAGCGACTTTGTTTGTTGCTTGTGGCATGGAATATCAAGCTGATAAGGGCCAGCAGCATCAGAGTCTAAGGCAGATACTGTAAACCGAAGACCTCACTTCCACTCGCCCTCCAAATTTTGTGGCATCAGCTTAGGCAGATGCGTCTTGTGGGTGCTGGCACATAAATAATGTGACCTGCCTGACTCCGATTATCTGCGAACTATTTTTCACACGTTGCCGACGTACAAAGTGGAGCATTCATTTTCAACAATGCATTGCCCGGAAATATATATGAGCTGGATGACTCAGAGGGTCCACTTGGCGAATAAATTTGGCGAGAACATCTTTAATGGGGGCGCAAGGGAGATAGGGAGATACTACTTACATTGTACTAAAATAATGAACAATAATATCCAGAGGCGTCGATCGAATGTCGGTCTCATGACTTCATCACTTCTTCCAATGATGTTGTGTGTATTTTGCTTGCTGATTTCTCCAAAGTCGCTCAACGGCACATGAGTAGAAATCTGAAAGAAAATTCATTATATCAGTAATTTAAAAGGAATTGAGACATTTCTAAGATTAAATTAAACACTAGTGGGGTTAAGGCGATAAGCATAGAAAAAAAGGGTAAAAACTATTTGCACATCAAACTAATTAGATTTCCAAAAACTGTTTTTCCTTTTCTCTCATATTTAACGAAGAAGGGACAGCACGACAGAAGGATAGATACGTATGTAGAGACATTACACATCAGTGAATTTTCGACAGCATTTTGTCTGCAGTGTTTGAAGTGCATTGCAAACAAAACGTTACCGTTACAAGCCGAAATGTGTGCATACTTTTCTCAAACACTATGGGTATATGTGTGTGTGTCATAAAAGACAAACAAAATTAGCAGCAAGGGTAAAGTAAATTTTAACAAATAGGCGAGTCTCATGATCCCATAACGACGACCAAGTTGCCTGATTATGTCTGTTTATGAATTAATTTTGCACGTATCTCAGTTAGAAACATAAAGTCAGAGAATAATCAAAAATTCTGTTTAAGGTGTAATTAATCTATAGTAATTTACATTATATTTTAATTCATGGCATATATAGTCAGTTATACTTCCATTTTCAGCACTATACTAATTCCATTTTATATATTTAATATTTCAGTTATTATTCTATTTATTCGTTTCTATCTATCAACTCCATTTGAAATATTTGCCTACTTTAAATTAAGTTTGTTATCTTAGAAACGAAATTCCAGCGGTTATTGTATTAGAAATAACTTAATGATAACAGATGGCGGAAACTTGCCTACTTTAGAACCATGTAACACGTTTAGTTGAAGTTATCCAACTGTGATAAATATACATGGCAGCTACAGGAACTATAACAATGTCAGCATTGGGCAAACATATCACGTGATCAATTTGTCACACTGGCAGCAACAACAGCAACAACAACACAATATAAATGAAGTAGCCACTGCATTGACGAACGCACTGACAAACTGTACAAACAAACGCAGGACAGAGGACATTCAACCATCTTCTCAATACCAGGTTCATCTGCCAGCTCAACATTGTGGCCAACAAAATTGACAGAAGCAGCGACGGGATTTGACGCACATCATCAATTTGTGAATGTGTATGTGTGTTGTTGTTGTTGTTGTTGTTATTGTTGAGCTTATGACATGTCACACAGCTGTCATTATGCAAGACAAACCGTCGAAAAGAAGGCCAGTGACAGACTTTTACATGGGAATTGTTTGTTATATGAACAGTAGCTACAATCAAATTGGGTTGGACTTTGCAGTCAGTCAGTTGATTGTCTGGTTGGTTGGGTTATTCAATGAGAGAAGCATAAACAAATCTGGCTTAAAATCGAATCTCAGTCAGTTTACTGTGTGTGCTAAATAAAATGTGAGAAAAATATAGATATTTTACGTTTTAAAGATATAAACGCTTATAAATCAAACTTATGACCTAGGCCAGGCCATTAACGGCAGGTGTTCTCAAAGGGAAATACTGAATCTCAGCCACATTTTTCTCACGTCTCCCGGCAAGCTGATGCCAAATACTAAAAACCGTCTGGTCTTTATTTATTGCTAAAATGTTAAGTAAAGTTTATGGATTTTAAAATAGCTGCACAAATTGTCAAAAGTATTCACTGAATTAACGAGGTACAAAGAATGAAAAATATGGAAAACTCTTGTCTGATTTCCAAAACATTTTATAACTATAATCTTAGTTATGCAACATAAATTCCAAAAATCCCATCAACTATTTCAAGTGTGATAAAATGGGAAATCGCACACACACACACACACATACATGTGCAGAGTTGAATATGTTATAAAACAAAGCACTTATGGTAGCTTACGAGCCTCGGTATCCATTTCGAAATTAACCGTAAAGCGCACAATTCATAACTAAAACCTCAATTAAAATCAAAGCCGTAAAGACTAAACGAAAAATTGCAAAAGAATAAATATGAACAATAGCAACAAAAGGGTAAAATTTAATTGCCACAATTTTAAAGCCACAAGCGGCTGCAACAACAGGTACCCAACATTCAATGATGATTATAATGCTGATGATGATGATGATTTGTATGAACATGATGATGATGTGGAAATGCAACCAATGCATAAACAATAAATGCCAATGGTATGTAAATTTTTGCTTATTTACCGCAACAATGCAAAACTATCTGAGCCAGTCAAGTGGGCCTCCCTGGGCGTGATTTGGTTTGTTGCAACATTGCAAATGTGTTGCACACGAACATTTTTTGGTTAACCACAAAACCGGCAAGCGGAATGGGCGGAGAGGAAGTTAACAGCAAAATGCAAACATTTGGCAGGCAAATTAAATTTACATAAAACTCGCAAAAGTCGCTTGCAATGTCAAACAACAAAACACGACAAGTAAATAATCAACCATAAAGACTGCTCGACTTGGATATACGAGTATGTATAATATTTAAATTAATAGAATAATCAAAACTCAGTACTGACACTGTCTTGGGAATTGTTTTTCAATTCGTTCGTTGCATCATTAAATGTGCAAAAATTGAATAAGCCACTAACAAAATATACACTAACAAAGGCGCTCATAATTTTAAGCAGCTTTTGTGTGAATTTAAATTTTTTGTTATTGTTTGTTTTTAATTTCACAAATTTCACATTGCGCGCCCGAAATTATGTTGTCGAATAGAAGCAAAAGGATACTGGTTAGTTGATGGAAAGCTTGTTTACAGTGTGCAGCTATTACCGAGTTGCCATTATAATTAGTGAAACTGTTGAATACTGGTGGGGGAAAGACTCTTAGTGCCCTACTTTTCAGCACTAACCACCACAATTAAATCTATTTCGAATATAAGGAGATTAGATAGATATTCATTAAAGCTTTGCTTCTGAAAGACAACAGACATTAATCTAAATCAGTTTATATCTGAATATACTAATTGGCGTTGAAATTTGTTTGAAAAAACTTAGCCAAATTAATTGTGTTACTTGTCACTCTTTTGCCACACTGTTAGCTTTTACCTGAACCCAGCAATCGACTCCATTTCACTGGTAAAACAATGAACCAGCTGACACTTGTCGGGCACCTTAATCAAAGGCTACACTAAGCTGTGGCAATGTCTAGGAGCAGCAGCCAGAGCAGATGGCAGAACCTGAAACAGGCAAAAACCAGGGCAACAAATGGAAAGTTAAACAACTTCGACAGTTTTGCCAGAGTTCATTGTTTTGGGTATGCGGCTGGCAGGGTGACAACAACCACCACAACCTAACGCCGCCACTATCACAATTTCCACATCGACGCGCTGCGCGTCTGCCGAATGGCACTTCGAACAAATTTTTCTTTGTCTTTTGCATGCGCTGCCACACACAACAGTTGGGCCGCCCTCCCAACGCCCCACCACCCTCTCAATTTGCCCACACATGACTTATGTGGCGTGGAGAGAAACAAATGTGAAAGCACAAAAGTCAACATATTGAATAATGATTGGGTAGCGAAAGACTTTTGCACATATCAACAGCAGATACACAGACTGACACGCAAGCAGAATAGATATTGTTTCTGTTGGGATAGGCTATATATAGAATATGGTAGTATATATATAGAACTCTTAGATCTCTGATGAAAGATAATTCCAACTAATTCCCACTTATGATCTCAGAAATTCTCTGTTAACAGTGAAATCTTTGTAATCAATACAGGGTATTTTTTAATCGAATTTACACACAACTGTTTCACTTGTTTATCCACTTCTAAGGCTATTTTTTGCCTCTCTTTGTATAAAGTAGGCGATAAATTTGAGAACTGTTGCAAATGCTGCAAAAATTAATGATGCGCCTTTTTATTGTTTTCGTTGAAGCTCCTCCCATCACACATCCCTTCCTACTTCCAATCTTTCGATAAAAAAGGAAAAAAAATTTCACATTGCTGGTGCTTTTTATGCGATTTGCGTTTTGTGATAAATTTTAATCGAATTTCACTTTTGCTGCCTCCGGAGGCGCAGCTCCCATTACATTTACAACCCCAAAACCAAAGGATACCCCAACCGACCCTCGGCTCTGACTGCCATCCTTTGTCATGTGTGTGTCATGTGTTTTTGTGTGCTTTTATTGAACCCGATAAGCATGTCCGATAAATACTTTCCTTGTAATTGATTGATATTCCAAGCGGCAACATTCGCTTTCGCCATTTCGCTATTCGTTTTTTCAACGATCTTTGTATCTTTGTCTGAAATGGGATTTGTGATTAATTGGATTTGCTTTTCGGGTAATCTACAACAAATTGAAAACGGCACATTAAAGTGCTTCAAATGCGTTTAAGTCAATGTCGCTGCTGCCGTCTTTTTGGCCAAGACGAGGCTTAGACACGAGTAGTACTCGCATTTGGCATACAAGTCACAAGTCTATAGAAATGCCAAGACAATTTCAACTAGCAACTGGCACATTGCCATTTGGGTTACCTGGAAGCCACATTATGTGCCAACTGCGGACAAACGAAGCCAAAGAAACGCCAAAACAATCAAGCAGCAAAGTCAACACAACTAGTTGACTCAAACTTAACCCAGAAAAGAAGTGGACATAGATTAAAGACTGCAAAATGCTTGACTTTCATAATCGACAGTTGAAGACAAGTAAGGCAAGCCAACTAACGTCTTGAATAATATTATCGATATCAATAGAAACTCTTCGAAAAATTTAACCACAAATTTGGTATGCCAAATTAAAAAATATTCGATACTCTACTAACCTAGTCTGTTGTTGCAAAATCTCAACGACTTGCACAATAAATCCTGTATCATAAACTGTAACAAGATAAACTTCAATTTGAATGGTTGTAATCACAGCACTCCAAATTCGAAGTATCTCTGAATGGCATTTGATTTTTATTTCCCCTCTACAATAAACAGCAAGTCACATTCGTTGTTGTTTCTGTGAGCGGCTGAAAGGACCCATGAAGTTCATCGAAATCAAATTAAAATTTCATGCTTTAACATTGTGCTCCAATTACTGTTGCAAACAATTTATACGCATGCCGTTCTGAGGTCAAGGCAATTTTTCAAGCCAAAAACTTTGCCTGGGGGACTGCGAACCAAACGGTTGTTGTAATGTCATGAAAAATGAATTTTTCGATATACAATAATAATACATGTAACACAATAAATTGTGAAATGCAACAAAAAAAAAAGGAAAGTAAAAAACGCTTCGGGATGTGGGGCACAAGAGGAAAATGTTATAAAATTGTTATCGAGCGCATAATAGCAAATGTTGCAAAATAACTTTTGACAAAGTGCACTCAATATCAAACATAACGAAAGAGTGAGAGAATGAGAAAACGTGTGTGTGTGTGTGTGTGTGTGTGTGAATCACAATAAAAATCACAGAATATAAGGCAAAGGCTGCAACAAGCAGCATGAGTTCGCGTTACCAAACAAAATTGCACAGTTTTCTGTTCTCTTGTTAAACTTCCATAAAAGAGGGTATTATGATTTTATAATGGAATGTGTTACGCATTGAAAGAGATACTTTCGAGTTCATAAACGAGTTAATATTGCTCAGTCATTGTACTTTGACATATTGTTACCAATGTATTGATCAGCCAGACTTTAAAGTCTTTAGAATCAAGCCTTTTTGAAAAGTAGGACAATAGAAACTATATTTAACATATATCTATAATTTAGAAATAATTAATAGTCCATCTGTTGAGATAATAACCGTCATATTGGCCTAGGTTTCTGTTCAGATAGATATATTCCTAGATAGAGTATATAAAGTTTGTATTCTAAACTGGCCTCACCTGCGTTCTTATGTGTTTAAGAGTATGCTAGGACTGTTTTCAGAGTAACTGTTAGTCGGACAAACCCGGCTGAAGCGTTTTAGCTTTTTTTTTTTGTTTTGGCAAAGCTGCTCGCATATAAATTGACACAATTCCAGCATTGTGTCGTTGCTTGCTGCGTCCGTCTATCACATTGGAAGTCAAGGCAACCTCGTTGCATAATGCATCGCCCAAACGTATGCAATGTAATATTTTTCATGCATTCACCCCATTTGCGGTAGGGGAGGTTTAAGGGAATCTGATCGACTCGTCTCCCACGATATATATGACAATCTGTCAACATTTTTAAATGATTAGAATTGTGTTCAGTAATCGAAGCCAATGCCAGAGTCGTTGAGTTTTCAAACAGCACATTAAGCTATCAAGCATACTAAAAAGAATGCAACTAAATTTTAAATTTCGGCTTTAAAATTCCACAGTGCGTACGTTGCAAATCGCAACTTGGACATGTAGCCAAATTACGAGAACAGGGCAAAAAGGCAACACATGCGCTACATTCGCGAGTGAGGGCGCCGCAAAATATGCAACAATTTTCAAACCGAAAAAAGCACACAAATTGGAAAGGCTACACAGTTCAAGTCAAGGATTACTTTACAGATACCCTGTAAATAAAATAAAAATAACAGTAATTGAAATAAGCAATTGAGTAATAAAGTATTACATTCAGTTTATAAGTTAAACGCAAGCAGCTCATCATTATGTTGAATACATTATTTGAGCAGCGTGCATCCCCTCATGGATTCATGGATACAGGGTATACAAAACCAAAGGTTAACAAGTGCAGCACAAAAATTTCACTCAAGTATGCGGACAGCGCGTACGAAAAAAAGGTGGTGCATAACTAGGCGCTGGCAGGCCAAGTCCTGGCCTGTTCATGACAAGCATGCCAACAACTTTAACTGGGCTCGCAGCGATAGTATCCTGCACTCTTCTTTGTCCTGCTCTGTTCGCTGCTCGCTGTTCGCTGTTTCATGCATGTTTACAGCCCAAAACAATGGCTTGCATATATAGCGCCTAAAGTTATGCAATGCCTCGATGCAACTTCGTGTCTGTGTGTGCGAGTGTGTGTGTGTGTGGGCGCTAAAATGTAACTATTAGTTGCACATTGTTTGGCAAGGCGACAAATTCTTGCCCCAGCCATGTGATACGGCGTTATTGTTATTGTGCCCACACAGACGTGGGCGTGGCCATTGCATATGTTGACAAGCCGAAAATCGGGTCAGTAGTAAATCAACAACAATAACAACAACTCATATGAGCGAAAAAGTGAGAAAGGGAAAAGCAAAACAAGCTGAAAAACAATGGCAATCACTGTTACACAGCATGCGGAAAATTGATGTTGCACTGTTTTAGACATTGCCGTGTGCAACATCGCTGATTACCACATTGCAATTTCATGGATACATAAAGGAAAGCGCTATAGTATATTTAATGCTGTGGGTAATATGGGTAAATGGAATATTAATGATGAACCAAAAATATGAGATATTTGTTGGGAAACTTGTGCGTTTAATGAACAATTAAGTTTATATTATTTAATGCATTTAAAACGTGTTTCTAGCGGCGAAAGATAAGCCAGCTATCAGCATTTCCATATGCGTCAATTATCCGATAGACTGAGAGCTGACAAAAGACAATTAATCAATAACCACTCAGCAAGGAAAATCGTGTGTGTATAAAACGATTGAATGGACTCAAAATCCGAGCAGCCAGTGCTCTTTCTGGTGCTGAGACCTTGGGCTTCTTTCTGTTGGTGGCATGAGTTTCTGAAACAAGCATTTCACATTTCGATTTCGCATTCAAATTTGAGAGTGAGTGTTCAGACGCTGTGCATTTTTGACCACTCCAAATGCGTGTTCTGCGTGCGTTATTGAGTGCAATTTTTGGTCAGTTTTCGCTTTTGACATTGAGTGATGAGCAACCCAATTAGTTAGAAATAAAAGTGGCAAAATCTGATTTTTATATATGTTTTATGTGTTTAGTCAAAGAGAACAAATAAAATATTGACGTGATAAATTTTGGTAACAACACGAAAACCTTCAAGCCACACAACTTTACAAAAAGCAAACAGTGATAGAGTTGACCCAACTGAAAGTAGGCAACACAAACATTCAAAGCGCAACACACAGACAGACGACCAACGGAAACCACAGCAAGTGGCGCCACGGAATCTAACCTAAACCTGTTCCCCCCCCCCCCACCAACCAAAACATGCGGCAGGTGGCAAAAGTTTGCGTGCCAAATGCTCGTACACAGGCAAATGCCAAAAAGTCAACGGCGAATTCAAAAGGTGAACTAGTATTCGAGTTTGTGTGTGTCCGCTTATGAATGAAGGCGCTTTGCCAAAGCAAATAGACGGAAGTCAGGGAGACAGACACAGAGAAAGAGAATCAGAGAAGGAGACATACAAAAAACTCTGTCACTTATATGTCCCTGCGAGCGACAACTAAACGACGAACATTTAAAAAACATTTTAGATTTTTACGCCACAGGAAATTCACAACAAGATGAGAAAGACCAAATAAATCTCTAAGCAAATGTTTTCTTCTTACAAAAGTGGAAACAAAATGCCCCAAAGAATACAGTAATTTATGAAAGAAACAACATGAAAACTTTATGTCTAAAAAATCAATAAATATTTAAAAATCCGCGGGATGTTTTAATGTTAAAAAATACTGAACATTTTTATACAATTTCTTTTTCCCAAAATATGTAATCATTCTTTTTTAATCCATTAAAACTTACCTCTTAAGGAATATTTGAATAAAATAAAACTAATCACAGTACCAATTATATCTAAGGGAATTCTTTTGAAGGACAAATTCAACATATATTTCAAAAGGATTACGTTTTGTTTGGTTTTATTATTGGTATTATATTTTGTATTTTTGTTTGATGGATGTTGAAACGTTTAACCCAACATGAAGGTTAATTAAAATCAAATAATCTTAGTTTGGCTGTGTTTCTCTCCCCTCAGTCCTTCTCTGCCTGTTGATGAACATTGGCCCGCCAACCGCATATAATCATCCAGGAATTGAATTATACACTCATACATATCCAAACAGAGCAAAATATTATAAATATAAGCTCATTAAAAGCTTAGCCACATTCCATTTTTCACATAAGCGCGGTTGTATGTTAATGTCCGCGCGTGTTTGTTCATTTTAATTAGATAAAATTGCATCTGCATAATTTTAGGTGCATCAGTTCAACCCTAAAATTAATTTATGCCTTTGCTAATTAAACGACCCACAAAACATTCTGATTTTCAATTTAAATTGTATAGCTTTAGTTCTTCGATCAAATGCCAAATTGAATTGTCAAATCAGATGCATTGGACTTTGTCTAATTGGCGTGTCAGTGCGAAGCTCATTTAAATTCTGGTTTGACTCTGTAACACAACGATGCTGCTTCTGCATAAAAAAAAAGTTGCAGCACACTTCGCGGCGCAACGGTAATTATAGCCGCAACAGGGTAAAAAAAATAAAGCGGAAAACATCCTGAGGAGGACGTTGATGACGTTTTGCAAGCTAAATCTGTCAATTATAACAGCTCGCTTAAAACTTTGCAAAAACTGTGGGCGTTGCGCTTGAGACACGCCCATGCACACACCCAGGCTCTAATTAAACAATTACCAAGGTGAGTGCCACTTAATTAAATAATTTGCTGCCATGCGGTTGTAAGCCAACAACAAAATAGCAAGAACACCCACAACATGTGTGCGTGTACGTGTTTTAATCAGTTCCAAACGTTTGCCTAACTTTCTGAGAGATGCGTGAATACTCTAGCTTATTTATGTGAGATTAGGCATAGTTGGTAATGAAGTGTATCAACATTATGTTGTAATCTTGCGGAGCTAGCCGAGTACTTTTTTAATGTCATTCTACAAATATCAATTAAATAATTATTTATTATATTTGTAAATATATTTATATTTACAAAGTGTAATAAATATTTACAATATTATTAGATTTTGTTATTTAAAGTTTTAACTTTATTCTCTGTATGTGACACAGAAATAATTAAACTGTAGTACTATAACAAATATAACCTTTAACTTGTTTTTGGTTTATTTCTTTATTTTAAATTAAACTCCATATATTTGTAGGCCCATTTTCACCATTCTGCTTACACACGCTCCACACACTTCCTGATAAATTCGTTATGTTATGCCCTCTCCCCAAAATATTACGTATTGTCAGCAGGGGCAACATGAGGCGTTGAGGCATTGGTGACGGGTGGTTCAACATTTGCGTGCATGCCATAAAAATAAGCCGCACACACACACACACACACACACAGAGAGGCAAACAGGCAAACAATTACATGACTTTTGTGTACACATAAATGAAATTATGACATATTTAAATGTAACATGCGGCAACAGGCAACCACTTCCACAGCCACAAGGCATTGCCTAACTGTACACGGCCGCCATGACAGCCGACTTCCGTTTCCGCTTCGCTTGCCATGTTCCTAGCATTTCACCTGGGCACATGTTGTTGTTGCTGTTGTTGTTATTATTGTTGTGAGTTGCCTGCATAATTTATAATTTAACGCCGTAAATGTTTTGTGTTGGTATTCATGAAAATCCTGACTTACTTTCAGGCAACTGGCCTGAAGACCGCTGCGTGCCCTGATGTTAACGTTGTTAGGGTCAAGTGTCGCACGACACGTCGCCTATGTTAATTATGTGACAATTTAGGTGCGTGTCGGGCAATCAAAATAAGGTGTGAACGATGCGAACGTAAAAGATTAAGATATTCAAACAAATTCGGTGAAACTATCAAGATTTTTAATCAAAACCTGTTGGGGAACATCAATAAATTTATTAATAAGCAGGAATGCCACTAGAATTAAATCTTCAAGTGGGTAAATTGAAATTAAGTAGCATTCCTAAGTATTAGTTGGTATTAATACAAGCACAAACATATAGACACGCCCACAAACTTGCTGCTTAAAGCAGAAATGCAGCAATTCATTAATTTCAGCCCGATTTCAGTATTGAACAACTGCCATGTGCTGTTTCCCTGTTCGCTTATGCGTTTTGTTTATTTGCTTTTTGAGGCTTAAATGATTAATTAAGCGCTTCAACGTATGCAAAAACATTTGCCATGTTTCAGTTGTTGTTATTGTTGCTGTTACTGTTGCTGTTGTGCGCTGTGTGCGGTGTGAAAATCACGTGTTGAAAATGGCGTTAAATCAGCGTATGAATGGCCGTCATTCTCACTCCACGTGCGAACACAAAGCCAACACATGCATACAAACAGACTCTCACAAACACACTCACACTTTCAGACATAACATCACATACTCGCACACGTGAGCTTGCATATTTTGATGTCATAGTTTTCGGCGCTTTGGCGTTGATTTTAATATTTAAATAAATGCTGTTGTTGATTGCGCATACGCCATGTTGTTTCTCCTCGCTGCTGTTGTCGGACAACTTTGCCACTCACATTGGCAGCAATGCGACGCACATGTACGTCCAGGAATTGGATTGAGCGTATTTTTAAAAATAATGCATTTCATTTCATTAAACTTCGAACACTTTTGGTTTCTACGTAAACGAAAATGATATAAATATCGACATCAATAGAATCAGCAAATGCATTTAATGATGATGCGCATTGATAGACTGATTGACGATGATATATAAATAATAATCCAATTGATACGGCTTTGCCATTTATGCTTAATGTGGGCGTGATTAATTACAACGCATTAGTCAAACATCATACAAGCATACCATATTTACAAAGGTAAATTCGGATTTAAGGCCTCAATTCAATAAGCATATAGTTCTGACATTAATCAGCTGTAGATTTAGATTTAAGAATTTGACTGACTGTTGATTCAGCTGTAAAGTAAATCCAATAGTAATCACAGTTGATTTTAAAATTTATATAGAACAATTAAACATGTGTGAAACATATATTCTATAGTAGTCTCTTCTTATAATTACAATTAAATATTGAAATTTATTATAAATCATATTAACTTATCAAATTCAATTGCAAAATTGTATCTCCATTTTGTTCTGTATTGATTTATATAATTAAAGCTTTTCGTTTGGGAATACTGAATTTGCTTTAACCCTTTCAAAGCACTACATTGACAATAGAACGTATATTGCAATATAGCACTAAAAACTTTTTCAACTGACCCAGTAAATTGGCACTCAAATCAATTGTCAAGTCCACAAAAGCCAAAGCAACTACCAATAGACATCAAAATATCATCACTTTTGCCTCTCTTTCTATTTCGCTCTCTATCCAACTCTCTGTCGCTCTTTTTTTGCCTGTTTCTATATAGCTGACACTATGCCACTAATTCACTGCATACTAGTGCCAAAAACAGGCATACATATTTTAACATATTATTTATGAGACATTTTTTGGCAAGCATTTCAAAAAAGCATGGAAAACGGAACGAATATTTTAATCTGAATATACTTTTCTAAAATAAATAAAGAACCTAAATTTATTATTGCATACTTTTATGCGCACACTCAAAAATTAAAATATTACTCTCCCGCGTAACGAGAAACACTTTTAATTTATGAAATACTCCATTGTCAGGACTAGAATAACAATAACCACTAGACAATTGTTCCAAACAAAAAGCGACACGCATAAAAACCATATGTGGCATAGCGTCCAGAGTTGCCACCCATTCACACAGAACTCTACCACATTTATGCATATATTTTCACACGTTTTAAATACGAGAATCTCGTATACTTTGTAAACATTTCTGTATTCACCCAATTTTGCCGCATTTCGTTGAACTTTTTTAGCTATGGCTTCAGTTATAGCAACCATACCACCAACAAACGACCAATGGACGCTGTCGCTGACAGGCGGCTACTTTGGGGCCGCGTTGCTGATGCTTTTCACATGGTTTTGAATGAATGACACACAAAGTTGGTTTTTCCACTTTTTTTCCTCGATTTTTTGTGCTGCGTTGTTTGTTTTTAGGTTTTGCGTTGGTGACATTTTTATGAATGCTTCAAATTTTTGCTCGCATTTCTTTTCTTTTCCTATTTTGGCCGTCCCGGGTCGGGTTTATTCATGCGGAATGCGACGCATAGTTTTTTGCCCTTTCGGCTTTGTTTGTTATTGTTTCGCCCGGGACCAGACCAGGCTCAGTACCAGACTCGAGCCCTTTTCAGCGCAAATATGTTCCATTAGCTGTGGCATTTTAGCTCGACTTTTCCTCTGTTTTTATTTCCCATTTTCTTTTGATATACACACGATTATACATACATATGTATATTTTGACTGCGTTTGTTCGTTTTGGTTTTGGCATGTGTTCATGTTTTGCTTTCTATTTGCTTTGTTGGCATACTTTTCTAAATGGAAATTATAGTCTAGTGCGTTCGCATGTTGAGTTGGCTGCCCGCCTTTTTATCCATTAATTTATGTTGCATAGTTTTTGGGGACACATTATTGCCAGCTGCCAAAAGTCATGCTTTAACTCAACCGGCAATTATATAACATCTCTTGAAATACGATCGAGATTAACGTTGAATGTTTCATGGTAACTTTTGAGTTTGAAAACGGAATTTCGAAACAAATACCAAAGCAAAGAGTATGCAAATCAAGTTGATGTCACCTGTACTCCATGTCAAACACAGTCGAGTGTGTGTGTGTGTGTCTGTGTGTGTACGTACTTTATGGCCAACAAAATGCTACGCAGTAACCATTTAAGCAAACACACGAAATACGAAAGCAACAACAATTCAAACAATAGAAGAAAGGCAAACTGAATGAGCAAACTCCACGCAATGCAATTTACTGCATTGCTTTGGCTGCCCCCTCTGTAGCCAACCCCGTCTCCCAGCTGATGATCCGCCTTCCAGCCACTTGTGTTTTGGGTATTCGTCAATGGGGCTTTGTTTGCTTTTCAGTGTTTAAATTTAATTGGTTTCCCATTTAAATTGCATTCGATTCTCTATTTTATTCTTGTTTTTTTCCATTTGTTCGGCTTTGGCATCGCTCTTTTGTGGCCCTCGCTACCTATAGAAGCATATAATTTGGCTTTGATTGCTGCTGTCGCGACAGCTCGAGGGCCGACAATAAAATTCGAAAGCTTCCAAAAATAAAATACACATAAATTGGCCATTTCCCAACGGTCTTTGTTGTTGTGCGGCGTATAATTACAATTTGTGTGGCATACTTTATGGCAATGGCGCCAGGCACATTTATTTAGATAACAGATTGTAGTTTTTCCAATTAAAATTTGTGCGTTTTTCAATATTAAATTGTTGTCATTGAAAACTGCATCTGAGCCAGGGATATAATAGTATAAATAGTTGTATGACACAACCAGAGCACAGACATTGCGGTAGTTTAGTAACTTAAACTATGGCCAATTACATAGATTTTCCTTAAAGGAAATGAAGAATATAGAAGTTTAAAATGCTTACAATAGTTTAGCAGATAAATAAACGTTTCGAAATAATTTATAACAAATTCATAGCGAAGTTCAACAGAAAACAATACTTACAGTAAGAGTTTTTTTACGATCGGATAATAAAATCTGAAGTTAATAAATGGTTTCTAATAGTATACCACTTAATGTAATATAATATGTATGTATATAAGTATATTAAATAAAAACCCTAAGATAATAAAAGGGTTAAATTAAATCATATTATTTATAACACTGTATTATGTGGGCATATATTATTTGTGTAAATCAACAATCCGAATCACAGCACAATGTTCTAACTCATCTTTTCAAAACGAAGGGAAACCAAAATCATTAATAACTCTAATGTGTGTGGAGAGTCGATTGTGGGTTGGGAATTGTGAAATGTGTATGCGGCTGACCGGATAATATACAGGGTAAAGCAATTGAAGCGCATGAACTGATTCCATAATAGACTTCCATTCAACCCTTTCGACAATGCCCAACTAAAGTGGGATCAAGTTAGACACAAGAGCAGCTAATCGAGGGAAGGGCGGCAGGTGCGAGTAAGTGGGGACCAGACACACATAGAAATAGAAAACAACGCATAAAATATTAATAATAAAAAGATTTGTTCACTGACTGACCAAACAATTGGCTAAACTTACTGGTCTGCCAAGTAATCCCATTACTGGGGTCAATGCGCTCCCTGAAAGACGAGAATCGAATGTAATCCTATCGAGACTTCACATCGGGTTGAAGTTGAGCCCAGTTTGGAGTCATGTTGTGTTTTGAGCCAAGGTTTGAGTTTATAATACACTACAAGTTGGCAATAGAAACGGAAAAATCATAAGCATAGGAAGGGAGCCAAAGCCAAGGGCGCTACGAGATTGGCAGAAAACTTTTGCAACCCACTGTTGTACGTGTAATTGAATTCTGTGGTACGTTCTCCAGGTCATCATCATCGCTGGCGTCAATTTATTTGACCACGTACTGTGTGTGTGTGTGTGTGTTTGGGAGGTTTTTGCGGACTGTTGCTGGGGGAATGGGAAAACGTGTTGGTTGATGACTATGTGCGTATTACACGCCGAAAGGGTTAAGGCGTCTGTGTAATCGTATTGGCCAGGCTAACATCGCGCTCAGTTCGGTTGTACTGTTTGCCCGTTTGTCTACATTCTGTGGACCATGCACGTTTCTAATTTTATGCGTGGCTTGTTCAATTTTTTTTCTATTTTTTTTTTTGCCAAAAAGCGCAGAGTGTTGAAATATTTGTTCCCTTAATTGTGTTCGGCCAGAAGTTCATTTAGCTGTGAGCTGTTTATTATCTATTGCCGGCTTATAGGATTGTGGTTAGAAGGCGATTTAAATGCTTCAACAAGGGGTTAACAAATCGTGTTCTGAATGAAACCAATTTGGCAACGGCAACGAGCCGCAAAACCACAGACGTTTAAAAAACGAAAACAAAAAGCAACACGAGTATACATAAATCAAACCAAAATTAAATACTTCAAAATTAAAAAAAAATAATATACGCTATTATAATTAATTGTTATCTTCGTGTAAAGCATTTCCTAGTAATCTATTTAGTTATTCCTTTTTCACTAAGAGAATATTAAGCAATCATTTAAAAATGTAAGCCCAGACTTAAGCTAGCCATGAAGCTTTCTAGCTTATATGATGCCTCTAAGTCCCACACACGATCAAATCGAGGAGATGGATGCTGCAGAAACATAGAATAAAGCCACACAAAGCCTCGTCACCATTGTAACCAAGCTGAAATCAAATACATTTGCTCTTAAGCACAATTGACATTTTGCACATGACATAACAAAGCAAAGCAAAATAGTGAAAGGTGAAATGTTGCAACGTTGGCGGTAGTTGTTGCATCCTTGACTAACCATACAGGAGGCGGAGACGAAGGCTGAGCCGGAAGAGTGGCACATTATATGCTTGTTATAATCCCTGCCAACATTTTTATTGCAATTGTCAACTTGGGCCATAAAGCAGCGCAGAATCTGACACCTACAAGTTTCGGAAGCGAAGCGACACAAATTGAAAATATGACAAGAAAATTCGTTTTGCTCAGCAGATCCAACTGGGTCGGGGCCACAACCAAAGGCAACCAAGCAGCCGGAGAATGCTGGGAGAGCGGGAAGGGGGTAGGGAGCTGGGGCCAGGGGGCAGGGAAAAGGGTTGCTGCAGTTTGCTAACTTGCAAAGAGTTGGCGTCGAAAGCATATTGATTTCAGGGCCGCAGGGAGCCGAAGCGTGTTTTGCCAACGTTGCCAAAAAAAAGAGGAAAAAAATAATACAAAAAAAAATAAAATGGAAAACCGAAACGAAGAACCAAGAAAATAGCAAATATATGTTCTTCGTTCGGGTATATGTGAGTATGTGGAAATTGCAATGAAAAGTGCAAGAGAATGTGAATGTGGCTGTGGATGTGTCAAGGTGAAGTCAGCAAATTCTTTTGGTGCACTTCTTCTACGTTGGCTGATGCTGCAAATGTGTGCACTGAAGCACAAGAATAATATTTTACCATCATTGCAAGGCCAGCAAAACAATGCGAATGCCATAGACTGGCCCATTGATATGCGAACAATAAGCCAAGCATATAAAGCAGCTAACTGGATGCAACCAGCTGATGCTGACCCACTAGAGCTTCTTTCGCATGTATCCATGTAACTTTTCGCGCTGCAACTTTACGATCCGATTTCGCTTTATGTGCTATCAAATCACTGTAAAATTATGGCACTTTTGGGGTTATTTTATAATGTGCGAGACAGCAGAGAACATACAAAAATGTATATGTACATAAATGTGAGTGCTGGACTGGCATTCTGCGAACAGTTTATGCTTCGATTTCGTTAGTTGATTTTATAAGTTAAGTTGAGATACTATTAAATTGAATATCATTTCACAATAACGTCAGCAAATGGGCAACAGTCAAGATTCATTATTTCACCGCAAACTGAACACAAATCAAAAGGCATAAACATAACGAAGCACAGCTTAAGGCTCAATCCCAAGTGGACCTGTAATATTAGCGCACTTCAAAAACTTTTATTGAGGCCAGCCGGCATTTTGCTTTCATTCGAAGTACGAGTTCCTTGCCCTCTGCGTCCGTGTCATAAAAATGCCATAAAATTGTTTTAAAGCCGTCAAATAGGCGCTAACCAACAGCAAAGTGCACTTGTTGAGCATACTTTCAGGCGCTGCGAGACTCAGAGACCTACCACATTTTTATGCTGTAAGAGCGTTTAATTTTAGTTTGCTTCGAGGCTTCAAGCAACTTTTTGTTGCCTTCAGTTGGAAAAAACAATAAAGTATGTCTATAATACGTTTTAAAGCAAACTTTATGGCTTTTTTGCGTCAAGTGAAACGATGCTTCAAAGTTTGGCTAATATAAACTAAGCTGAAATCAGCTGCTGCTTAAGTGGGTTAAGGGCCAGTTGATAAGTCATGCTTGCGGCCAATTAAAAAGAGCTTGGAATCATTATGCAAATATTCTAATATTATAAGATATAATTAAGAAATGAAGCTAACTTTTTGAAATATATCTGGGAACAAACTTTAATATTTAACAGCTCTGTCTACCATCTGCAAATCTCCATTTACAAATCCATACTAACTGCCACACACACTTGTTTGTCTTAAGCACTTCAACTGGTAATGCCACCTCCCTTCCCCTTCCAAAAATATGCCACATTATTCAAACACGTTTTTCCCGTGTCGGACTCTAACTTTATGGCTTTTCTGTGGCATCACACTTGGGTAGGCAGAAGAAGGCATTAGGAAAAGCGTCGACAATGACCACAAACAATGCCTAAATGTATGCAATAAAAACTAAACAAATCGCTGCCAATGGCACTTATTATCACCTGGCTAGATTTATTACCTGCTGACCGCAAAAGACCAAAAATTAATATGGGAAAAAATACGTACGAAAAGAGCAACAAAAAAGAAAGCTATGAAGGTGAGCAACATTTATAAATGGCAACTAAAATGTAACATGAGAAAATACATTTACTACAAGACCATTTCTGTGTGTGTGTGTGTATGTGTGTGTGTGGGCGTGCCTCACAAAGTTGGGCCGCTCACTGGTAGCCTTTTGATAAATTTACTACACAAATTGAGTCGCTAAATTAGAACATTTATTTTTGTTGCCAAGCGTTCTATTTCCTTCCCGTTCTCATTCTTTTTTTCTTCCTATTGTTGTCTGCCGAGTTGTTCTTATATTTTTCTTTCTTTTTTTGTGTGTGTGTACCCTCAAAAAAAATTAAATAAAATAAAAAGGAGCGAAAATAAAAGAAGAGCAACCCCAAGTGCTTTTTCCACTTGATGTGGCGTCCAAACCACACTCCGCCCACCGCCCACCCTCTTTGCCTTCATTATTTTGGCAGGACGCATCGACATCGACTGGCTGCACTTCATACTTAAGCTCGACCAAATCTCGAGAGTGTAATTTATTGTTATCATTTGTTTGGCTAAAAGCAAAAAGACGGGCTCCAAAAGGATGGCGAAAATGGAAGCAAGGCAAGTGGGTCGAAATATCGAACCGAATCTTTCATGCTCTCAAAGAGCGGTTTCATATTTGAAATGCTATATTTAAAACTCAAATTTCAGGCACAATTTCTTTTACGTGTTGGATGTTTTTCTAATTATTTAAATATCATTATTAGAGCAATGAATCTCATCTCATAGTTAAGCCACCCCGTTTCAAGGGTATTCTAAAGCGAAAGAAAAAAGCAACAGAAGACAATGTTGGGAACGAGAGTGAGAGAGGCAGACACCACGTTTATGTACGTACATATCTATATGGGTGTGCATGTGTATACTATGGGGTATATATGTTCGTAGGTAGGTATACCATTTAGATAACTAAAGTAATTTATTTTATATGGGGGTCATGCGCTCATGGACATGCGAACATAAATAGCAAAAGGCACACAGTACACAGCGAACATCGCACAACACAACACACCCACACAGACCCAGATACTTGTGAGTATGCTAGAAAATTACGCAGAGAATCTGAGACAGTTCCATGCTGTGACAAAAGTTGGCCGAGGCCGCACAGATACAAATACATATAGAACTAGTAAAGCGAATCTTTGGCCGGACCGGTACTGTAAACTAGTTTTGTCGTCAGTTTGCGCAATTTTATTGCCTACTTTGCGGCATTAGCATGTGAATTAACAAACTCAAGGCAGCAGCCTCTATACACAGTCGCAGCGATTGGCAAAAATAAAAGAAAAACCTTGGGAAAAGTCTGTGTGCAGTAAATTGGAGATTCCGAAATTTGAGGCCGAAATTCAATTTCCGGCAATACGAGTTGTGTCGCAAAAACTTAATTAAGTGTACTGCTCGTAGCTGTTGGCCTTTGGGTGCAGTTTTCGAATGTTGTGTAAATAGTTGTGCCTGCTTTCTGTTGCCCTACAGGCAAAATCATTTAATTAGAAAATTGTTTAGCAAGTGAAACTTCTGAAAAATGCATAACAATCGCATAACTTCTGGCATAGTTGTAGACATCACATTAATTGAGTCAATGGGGGAGGCATTAAAAATGCAGGGCCTACATTTACGTGGCTGCAACTTTAGCTTAATTAAAACCCAGCCCTTTAATATGCCACTTGGGAATATGCCACAAGGACTCGGCGTCGAAACACCCACACACACACAGATGTAATATGTTAATCCCCTCCCCGCAGGCTCACGTAATGGCCTATTAGCCAGGCATTTACAATGATGCCAATAACAAGAACTAGGACACACACATTTACATGTGGTCCAAACAAATTATTACATCCTAATGGCCTAATATATAAATTTAGACCCAAACAATGGCCAGCGGGTGGCACCACGAGCATCCTTCGCTGATAAGATTCCACTATTGTGGAGAGAGGCAAACCATGCTAAATATCCTATTCATTCTCATCGCCCCAACGCCCCCAAAAGGAGTGTTTCTTCGGCAAGGGACCATTATCTAGGCCGTAGTGAAAAAATTACTTTAAATTTATGACCAGCAACTGGACACACGCACGCTTTGAATAGAGTGTGTTAATATTTTGGAAGAGTATCGTCTATTTGCTGAGGTTTATCCTCATGAAAATCTCCAAAATTGTTAGAGCTAAAATTTTAAATAGCATGCATACTTGCTTTAAGAGGACTTGCTCTAGAAGAAGCTTAGCAAGACTGCATAAAGTACACCCTGAAACACCCTCAACACCCTCAACACATATGCATACACTCGGGCTCAAGTGGTTGCATTCTTAAATTGGATTAAGTGGTTTTTACCAGCTTCCGACAACCAACTCTGGCACTATGCTAAAGTTTCAATTGGGGTTTTCTTTCTTTTTGTTACGGTTTTGCCATTACGCTCGAGAGAACTCGAATTTAATTAAGAGTAAATAAATAGCAACAACAAAAAAACAACTACAAATAAGATAAGTAATCTTTTTATTTGAATGCGACTGCGACTGCGACTGCAATTGAAATATATGCATTAAGAGAGTAAAAGTAAAATTAAATGTAAAAGTAAAAGTACGAGTTCGAAATGCAACAGCTGTCAGTTAGTTTAAATAAAATGTAAGTGTCCGTCTGCTATTGTTGAAAGTTTGTTGTTTAATTGCTTAGGATTGCGTCAGAATTGAAACATAAAGATAATATTTTATGCCAAAGCAAGAAAATTTACCACACTTTTGTACATTTTTAGTTTTTATCTTAATGCAAATTTCATTCTTCAAATACGCAAATTTTGCTTATGGCAATTTGACGAGCACAAAACGAAAACCAAACGAAATTCGAAAAATAATTCATAAAATGGCAAATGTATGCGAAACAACAAAAATACAAATCCCTTAAAACCACAAACTAAGCGCAAACAACAACTATACTTAAATCGAATTAAATCTGAAAGTAGAAAATGCTGCAAATGAAATATGAGACCGTGTATATATGTACAATTCAAGATGGCAAATAAGAATGGGATAAAAGCATAACAACAAATAGTTTATACTTGCAATAAAATTATATTGCAAGTTCGTATCTAGCTTATTTGAAGCTATAATATGAAGATTTTCAGCATATTCGGGGAGAGCGTGAAAAGCTGTTGTGCAAAATTTGTATAGACGGAAGCACAGGCTCTTAGCCGAAAGGCATTTTAGAAATTCCAAGTTTATCCATCGAATACCACACTCTAAGTATCTATACACACTTCCACAAAGTCATTTCCGTTAACATTAAGTTAGTTTTTCTCAACGATTCGCCATAAAAAGAAAAAAAAACAATAGGAAATGTATTCGCAACTGATTTTTTATCACTTCATCTATGGCCAGCAAAAGTACACCTAAAATTTAAATTTTAACCAAAGTATTGGCGAAAGCAAAGCCGAAAGAATCACATCAGAGCAGGGGAAGGTCAACTCTACATTAAGGGCTGCCGTCGAGAGTCCAATATGAAATTGGTTTTCGCTTGAGACTTCATTTTCTCGGTTATTGTGAAGCTGTCGACCATCTTTTGGTTTTGTCCGTGTATCCTTATATTTATATCATTTCCAAATTGTGGTGAGGGAGAGTGTGTTGGCCCCCCTGGCAACCCTGGACAGCTTTTAACAGCATCTGGCAACCCCAATAACAAGCAGCTTTTGGCTTTGTCAGCGCGCAAAGACCGGCGGGCATATACAATACTGTTTATTCTATATTTATGCCCTGTATTCTGGTAAAAAAAAAATGAGTATACTCTTGATGAAGTTGTGGAAATATAAGTCAACATTATTTACTTTTCTTTTTAATATCTCTGTGTACACACATATATTTATATTTGATTATGTATAGTTATAGTGTTTAGAGATCTTCTCACCTAACTAACGGGTATTTGCGTGCCGAGCATTCTCAGCTACAATGCTCACTGGTGTTTTGTAAATATTCGTGCTGTCTTGCTTTGGTTGTCTGCTCCTTTTAGCTTTTATTACCTAGCTTCAGTTTTACTGCAGTTCATCCTTGATAAAGGCAGCAACTTTCTTGTTACTTAGGTTTTTATGCCTTGCTACGCATTTTTTGTTGCGTCTTCATGAAATGTTTATAGCTCCGTTCACTGGCTGTATTTGCTTTTTATCGGCATGCCCGCCTTCCGCCAGCCAACTTCCCCCCCACCCCCAACTTCTTCCGCCTACAGCTATCGGCAGGGGGTTTCCTTATTGATTGAATGAGCCGCCGTTGCCACTTTGGAGGTCCCCCTCCCAATGCTTACCACTGTTTCCGCTGTTGTTGTTGTTGTTTCGTGTTTTACATAAGTTCGACAGCAAAAGTGTCACGTTTATCTAAGCTCTGATATTTTGTGGGGTTATAGTATCCGAGGGTGACTGCTTATTAATGTTCCATGTTATTTGATGACGTGCTGCCGCTGCCAAATCATTTTGATTGACTGTTTAGGCTGCCTTATTGGGAGCTTCCATTGTTTTTCCGCATTAAAGTGGCTAATTGTTTAGCAAGGTTTTCTTTGTTTTTCCCTAGCGTGACAATAGTTTCCTGGTCTAATAATATGGAATTGGGCTCGTCAGTTTGCTTTTGAAAACTACTCGCAAATGGCAATGGAAAATGCAAATGATTTGCATACAATTTTCCGATATTATCCGAATGCAAGATATTTTCTATCCACATTCCGTTATCACTCCATTAGCACTCGCATCGATTTAAGCTGATTTCCAATGTGAGCCAAGAGACAAGGAACTGAGTAGCTCAGTAGTCGGACCATCAAAGTTTGCCAAACGCTTTGCAAATTTATTTATAAACTGATTTGCATAGTGCGATACAAGGCGACAAGTGACTGGGTCGAAGAAATGGAGACTGTGAAGGGTGATTGGCAGAGGGGAGAGGGGAGAAGGGCAGCAAGTAAACCCAAAGACAGTGCAAAAAAAAAAAGTAGTGCCAACATCTTGCAATATTACGGATATAGTACCTACGTAGTATAAAGAGACTTCTCTACTCATGTATAGAACAGGGCTAAGAGATTCCCCTTCTGCCCTGTCCCGTCTTCGATTCGGTTTTGCAGATCTCCGTCAACAGCTTTGTGAACTGCGCCACGTGGCAACGGCATAGAATAGAGTCATAAAATTGAATTGGTAATTTTTTGTGTTAAAAGCAGAAATTAAAATAAATTGAATTGCTGCTAAGACGCAAAGATGCGGCAAATAGCAAAGCCAAGGCGCACAAAATGAAAATGCAAAGAACAAAAAAAAATATATAAGAAAGAAAAAAAAAAAGAAAAATACCAGCACCCAGAGGCAAACGCAAAGAAAATGCAAATGAGTCGCAAAGGGATTGGGGACAGGTTCTTTGGGTTGCCTTCCTTCTATCTAGGTACAAAATGAAAGCAAAACAAAGTTAAATGCTCAACGAGCTGGGCAAAGAGGAGTGAAAATCTTGCTATGGTATAAATGCATTGTTCTTCAATTGCTGTCGAACATAGCACAAAGGTAAGTGTACAGTTTACACTATATAAATATCATATCTTATTGATATTCTGATAAATCATATAGTAATAAACATATGTCCAGTTCAAAACACAAATCAAAGAGTAACGTGTGGTCGTTCAATATCTTGTTCTCCAGTTTGCTTTGTTTTATTTTATGGTTGCCATCTTCCTCGTCTTATTGTCGTTTTCCTTGTTCGTGTTGTTGTTGGTGTTGCTGTTTTTGTAATAGGATTACTGCATAAATTAAAGTATTTGCCGTGGCATCATCAAATAAGATTTGCAACGCCGCGTTGGCATTTCGTCTCCCCACAACTCGCCCCCTCTTTGGACGTCGAGCTAACGAGCTACACTGCGCGAACATCAAGAATCGCTAGGGAGATTGTGCGGGATAAGTGCGGCAGTGAGGCAAAAACAAAAAAAAAAAGAATAACAAAACAGCACACAATATAAATAAATATACGATAGGGAGGCTAAAACGGGAAAGAGAACGACTGGTAAGAGGGGAGGGGAGAGAGGTGCATAGAAAGTGGCTGAGAGGCACGTAAGAGTAAAGTTTATTGCATAATTTCAGGCGGCTTAGTTAAAGTGTAATGTAAACACCACTAAGGGCCAAGACAGGGCAAAAGAAAAAGTAAAAAGAGCTTTAGAAAAAGTAAAAAAAAAATAGATAGGCAAAGATAAGACAATAAAAGTGCGGATTATATGGAAATAAGTCATAAAATGAGATTAACGAAGCATGGGAATCGGCCTATAAGAGACAAATTGTATGAAATGTTAACAATTTCACTAATTATTAACTTATGGATATAATTAATAAATTGTACAACAATTCTTCAATTATTTATCAGTGAAAGGAAGACGAACTGCATGAAAACTTAACAATTACATAAATATGAAATATATCTCTTAATCTATATACTGCAAAAGTATTTTTACAAACAATTTCTTTACTAATTCACATATTATTTATTTAACACAACCATAAAACATATCTATTCTCAATGCTCATCTAAAATTAACCAATACGCAAATTCTATAGTCGACTTTTAGGCTTACGCTCGACTCGCGCTTTTCAGCCAAACTTAAATATGCGCTAGCCCAACAAATATAATCCCCCATATAGTACTACATTCCATAACCAAAACTTCCGCTTGCCTTCAGGAAATGCCAAAACTCAGCAGGGGACACAATAACTACAACAACAACAGCAACAACAACAACAAATGGCATAACAGCAGCCAGCGACAGGCAAGGAAAAATCACTTCAAAAATTTGAAACTAAACACACAAAAACCGCAAATTTCATTTTGATAAAATTTTAATTTGGCCAAAAGCACGCAGTCAACAACAAACTAGACGGGAGTCGAAAAGCATAGAGTGGGGACTTCGGGACCTGAGGACCTCAATGGTCGGAGTGTCTGTGACCCAAAACGCGCCTCAATAATTCAAAGATGTTAAGCCGCAAATTGGTGATGGCGATGGCAACGTTGATGTTAGGCAGGAGTTGCAGAGCATCACCATCAGCATCAGGATACCAACAGCTGGGGCCACACGCAGACAGGATACACATCCGCTGGGGTTTACACACACACACACACACACACAAATAGAAATACATACAGACACGCACTCACACCATTGCCGGCTGACACGCACGCATTAAACTCTATTGGGTGCTAATGTTTTTTTTGGCCCAGCCCTCAAAACCGAGAATCAGCTTCCCATATCAGAGGGCAACAATTTTCATAAATTCAGCAATGAGCCTGTCGACACATACACATTCACGTGCTGTTCGCTGCATACGTAATAAAAATACGTTAAAATGTTTGTACCAAATACACAAACACGATGCTTATTGCCTACTTCGGGGCGCGTGATGCAGGCGCGAGAAAGAGCAGACAGGAAGAAGGGAGAGAGACAGACGGAAAGAGGAGAAGCAGCAGAGTGGATGGTAGGGGGGGGGGGGGGGGCTGAGAAGGTCATGGCAATGTTGTTCATTTATGGCGGCTTCCGTTAGACAACCGCATACTCTAGCAATATTAAAGTGCGCCGCGAAATGTGCAATAAAAAAAAGCGAAATACGTGAAGACATTTCGAAAAACAGTTGCCCCAAATGATATTTCTGCTAGTATGATATTAAAACTTTTAATTCTCTTGAAATGTTTTCTGAATTTATAAATGGGAATACATATAATTAAGATCATAGTATTAAATATATATGAGTTAATCTCTTATACTTCGGTGTAATTTAAAAGTAAATACATTGTTATTATTATACAGTTTGAATTTTTATTTCTTTTGAAATGTTTTCAAAAATTAGAAATGATTTAATTATTTTCTAGAATTTTTCTTCCATATATTACGTATGGATTTATTTAAAATTTTGATGTGCAGACAAAGAGAGATGTTATTTCACTATTTTGTATATTTTATTTATTATCAAATGTTTTTAGAAATACCAGATGATTTATTAATTTATTTTCTGTGTATGTAGATTCCATTTTATTATTTTCGAGAGTGAAAACATTTTATGCCAGAGTTTATCTTCCCTACTTTGGTGTAATGTGAGAAGTATCCCGTTGTCAGAACACTTTTCCAGTGATTCCTAACGAAACTGGCATCCGTTTTGTATATACGCTTATGCGCGGTCTTATCGGCGCCTTAAGTAAACATACAGAGGGTTGCTATAAAAATTTGCATTTGACTAATGCCACATACAGTAAGCGACGCGAATCCGATAACCGACTCCTCCATGCCGCCCCCCTACCCCATATTCAGACGCGTCTTAACCCTTACATAACAACAACGACAACAGAAGCTACAACAATGGATCTTAAGGACATACCAATGCGCTTGCCGATTTCTTGAGCGCGATACGTGCAAGGATTTTTTTACCATCATAGTTATGTGCAACCATCTCAGCGCCAACTCGTCCCTTACCCTTAGCCATGCCCTTTCCCCTTACGCTTTACCATCACAACACTCATGTCCCTTATCAAGCTAGAGGGAGGGGGGTGGCTGACGTTTTTACGCTATTTCCTATTAAGCTATTTGTTGCCAGCTCTCCTTTTTCTCTATTATTTCATCTCCACCTACTCTCCTTCTCCCACTGATGTCCTCTTGCCAAATTCGTGTATAGTAGTTGCATAGCAAAAGATACTACTAAAAGCTTAACCCTCGACAGACACACAAAGCACACACTCATACACACACATAGACATGTGTGTGTCTCGTTTATCGATTTTCATCGCACTCAAATCCCCTGCGCCTGTCTGCAATAGCACCCTGCGCTGCTCTATGCATATATCTCTCTCTGTGTGTGTGTGTGTGTGTGTGGGTTTTTGACATGCCAACGCATTTTAAATTTGCATTTTTTGGCTCCGACACTGGCGAAATTTTTAGCTAAAAGCGATAGGAGTCTGCCATTTGCATGTGTGTGTGAATGAATGTGTGTGCCTGTGTTTGTGTGTGTGTGTGTGTGTGTGTGGCATGTTAAAGTTGGCAAATATAAAAATTGCCAAAAATATGCCGACTATTGCCACTCCTAGAAAAACTGTGTAAGTTTTACAGGCAGTGGGAACAGCTGCTGGAAAAGAACATCTCGATGGCAGTAATCCTGACCCAAGACCCATATATCATAAAAAACCTGCCAACGCTTAAACAGCTTAAAAAATAAGTATATATGTACACCTTGAATAAGTTTTTGTTATTATTTACACTAAGAATATTACGATGAGAATCAATATACAGTTTTTTTCGACTTTAACCGCAATATTTCTATTATTATTTTCTTAATAATTAAAAATATATTTCTAAAAATATTGTTAATAGAAGTATTCATTAGGTTTTAGAGACCAAAAAGATTTGTAAACGCTCTTACACTTTAAACATAAAACAATATTAAATTGTTAATAATTTCTTACAATAATCTTAAACTTAGAAATTTAGCTGGTATTGGAAATCTACGTCATGAATAAAGCAAATTTCATATTAACAGAAGTTATACATAAATAAATTGGTAAATAACTATAAAAAAGATTAAATAAATAAATTATATTTTGTCTACTGATATTCTAATTATAATATATATTATAGTATTATAAAATAGCTTTTATTTTATATAATTTATTTTACGAATTTGTCTAGTATCACATTACAATACTGATTTTGATACTGAATATAGATTTGGTTTAGTTACCCAGTGCTTTATTTATAACCTTAAAACGTCTTTCCACTTCCAACGATATTTTAACTAAGACAAAGGCATATATTTGTAAACTTAACCATCAATCTTGTATATTACACATGTATCCTATAAAATGCTTTCAAAAAAGTTTATCTAAAACAGCTTCAAAGACGTAGATATCCTTCATTTGACAAAACATGAATCCAAGAGTCAATATGTACACAACTTCTTAACTTTGTTTTTGTTTTATTAAATTTATGTGCAATCCCCACATTCACCTTAACACCCAAACACACACATCCAAACACACACAAAGACAGCTACAATAAGTCACTGTCAAAAGCTATCTCCATGTGTGTGCGTGTGTGGCAGCCACAACCTGCCACTGTGATTTTGAAGGTAACTTTTGTGAATTTTGTGATTTATTAATGCCGTAACATTGGCCAAAACCAAGGCGACCTCAAGATTTTCCAATTTTCTCAACACTTTCACAAATAATTTTTCCTTCTTTTCAACACATAAATATTAATTAAATTTTGCAAAACACTTTCGCTCTCTCCCTTTAAAGTCTGCATAGTCGTTGAATTAAGTCATGCCACGCCCACAATTAAAAGCAGCCTTCACATTATGTCAAAAAGGACGCCATTGAAATGTCAAAAAATAGAATAAAGAAAGAGACGGGAAAAGGAAGAGAAAAATAACCCAGGATGCAAATTGTTTGAAATTAATTTGAATAAAAACGTCTGCAGAACGAGACAAAAAATTGTTAAATTTATTATATGTCAGGCGCAGAGAACAACTTTTATCTATTAACTTTTACCCAATATGCTGGCCAGCATACATATTATTTAAATTTGTTTAAATTTATGCGTTAGTATTTACTAGCATGATCTGTATCTTTTTTACACCCATTGCATAGTTACAATGTGAATTCAAGTCTTAAACTGACTTATAATTCTTTGAATTCCTCATCTCAAAACAGTTTCTGCTTCAGTTTCAATATGATTTAACTGAAATATTTATATATTTAGAACGTAAAATAGACACAGAAGCTGTTCAAATTATGATTGAGTTCGATTATTGGGTATCTGCCAGTTAACTAAGATATATATGTATTTACAGTAAACTTGTGATTGATGTTGTACTCACATAGTTGTAAATATGAGTCTATTCATACCGTAGAACATGTTGCCTGCGGCACACGTAATTGTTTTAAGCCGCTTCTTGCACTTATTCTTGGCTCTACTATATTGTCTGCACTTAATCCTATATTTCGTTAATCGAATAAAGCCAGGCCCTGAAAGCACTTCAGTCAGGGCCAATCTAATCAAATTATGCCACGCACAGCAGCAATATACACCCACTCACACACACATTGTGTTAATATTGTATGAGTAGGTGTGTGTGTATGTGTGTGAATGTGAAAGGACGTTTAGGTATGTATTGTCCGCACTCTGCCTTATCGACACCAGCTCAAATAATATTGATTAAAGGAATTAAGGTCAATTAGTTACTAAGGACTTTTGATGGTAAAATCAAAAAGGCAAATTATAAAAGCCATCGGAAATACATGTGCAAAATTAAGTTGACCAAAAATTTTAACACCCCTTGATATAAGATTAAACTTCACATGGTTGTTAAGTTTATCAGAGAACATTCATCATCATTAATAATATACTAGCATTTTGATGAAAGCTTAATTTCTAAATCTCTTATAAATATTTAGAATTGAAATTTGAGACAGAGTAATTTATGTATGTTAACAATAATAATAATTACCGCATTAAAATCATCTAAATTCATTTATAAATTAATTTCTAAAACTTCTAGGATCTTTATTAATATATATGTGTAAGTATTTTGAATTAGAATTTCAGTCTGAGACATTTATTTATTTTTAAAATACCTTATCGTATATGTTATTGATATTAATATTAATGTATTGTTAAGTTTTGGAGTTTTTATCAATCAAATTTCATTTCTAAGTTCATTTCTGAATCCCTTAGAAACTTAACAAATATATTTGACAGTATTTTGAATTGGAAACTGAGTCAGAGTAATTTATTTAGATTTAAAATACTTCTTCAGTGTGTTTTATGGTTATTAACATTAATTTATACTTTGCTGATATATTAATAAATACTTAAATTATCAAATATCATTTGCATATTCATTTCTTAATCTTAGGAACTAAATAAATGTATTTGTAAGCACATTTACAGTTGCAATTTAAGTCAGAGTGCGTATACAAGTTAATTTATGTACATTTACAATACTTTACAGTATATGCATATTTATATCAATATATACTTTTCATGAATATTTATATTTGCAATTTTTAACAATTCTTTACTTTAAGGCATCCATCAAAACACACTCTGCGCAAATGTTAAGCTCAAAAGGCAATGAAAAGTTGCCTTGCTCTGTTTGCTCACCCAAATGTGTATTGCGTTGTCGTATTTAATAATAATAAAAAAAAAACCTTTTTACTTAACGCAAAAAAAGGGAAGGCAAAAGCGTAAAAAGGGCAAACAAACTGAGATCAAATGTCCCTTGGGCAGTTAGGAGCGCCTAAAAGACGACTACAGCTGAGCACACAGGGCAGAAAGTGCGATACATAAATTGCACAGAGTTAGGGACAAGAGCTGTGCGTTGTCGAATGGAGGGGAACGTTCTGCATTCAAATTCTGTTAGCGTTCTCTGGCCAAGAAGTGCACACTAAATGCTCGAATGCCTGAAAGTATGCTTTCAATTGTGCGCAATGTAGTACACATCGCCCAACGACAACAAAGCTTCAGCCAAGTCGGTGTGAAAATGTGTATACGTGTGTGTGTGTGTGTGTCTATTGTGTAGAAGCACACGGCTTCGGTTGACTAGGTGTGAACAAACGTGCGAAGGCGCCTAAAAACAGGCAACAGACAAGAGACGACAAGAAATGAGCAAATGAGCGCCGCTTTTCCACTGTTGTTATTTTCCTCTGTTATTCCATGCTGACTGCGACTGCGACTGTGATTACGATTATTATGATTATTGTTTACTACAGGCAGCTAGGGCCAGTTGAGAGAAAAGAGAGACAGAGAAAGAGAAAAAGCCGAGACCCAGCAAAAAGTAAAAGCAAATACCATAATAAAAGTTCATAAAATAAAAATGGCGCCTCCCCGTTGGGGCAATGGCTGTGCCAACAATGCGACACGGTCCCGCTAGTTTTATGTGCCACATAAACATTTCGCACCTTCTTTTCCCCTCTCATTCTCACTCTCTGCCACTCTGCTCACCTTTTGCTTTTTGTTGCATGCTTTTTGGCGCGCAAAAACTTTAGCAGTACCTGGCATTTTATTACTTGTCCGTACATGCCGCTATTTCGCTTGTCGCTTTGTTCTGCGATACCCTATAACTAGAAACTGGGAAGAGTGTTGTATATGACTATTGAACTTTATTTCAACTGCTTTGATGTGCTCAAAATTAATCGTAATGATAATAATGTAGATTATATGATAACATCCAAGAATTTTGATAACTTTTACTGTGTACAGGGTATCATTGGAGCCGTACTGTGACCTACACAAAACAATTTTATATCGCAGACACTAATTAACATACTTTTAACAAAATCAGAAACACACTAAGTGATTAGCAAATATACATAAAGTCTCGTACTGGGTATTTGGCAGTCGAGCACTTTAAAATATCACTTTACGCTGTGTATTTTGATACGCTTGAAAGTGAATTATATTTGACGCCTGGCAAATGAAATTAAATGTCAAGGACCACTAAAAAAAATATATAAGGTACTCGTATTTGTGTAAAATATAAAGGGAAAATGGAAAATTGTTAGTTGTCACTAACCTGCGTAGTTGGGATGACGTTTTGATCTATTTTCGCGTCCACTTTGCTTAATTAGATGTCGTGTAGACTTTAGAATCTGTCGCCAAGTGAAGAATACGCGTGAGTTTTGTTTAACAAGTGCAAAGAATGTTTTTAATAAATGAATTGTAAACAATATACATATATCTATTGTTAATCTCTAAATTTGTTCACTTATAATGAGCTTCAGGTGTGCTTTTAATTAGAAAGGTGTTTGAATTTCAAGTTGCACTTCTCTTTTTACCGGCGTGTTAAGGACGAGGAGGAGGAGAAAGTGTGCCACACTTTTTGTTTGGCGATTTATGATAATTTAACACTTTTTTATTTGTTTCGCGCTAGCAAATTATGTGGGCAATAGGCGCTATTGCTAGAACTTTTTGCTGCGGACGCAAATGTCGCACGACGGAAACGGAAACCGGAAATTGCGCGCACAACAAGCAGCAACAACGATGGCGATGGCGATGGCGATGGCGACGGCAATCGCGACACGTCGCGACACACGTTGTTGGGAGTTGTAGTAGTTGATGCTGTTTACTCACAATTGAAACCACAAGCTCGCTGAGTGTTCCACGTTCATGCGATGATGCTTAATGCGTGTTTAAATATACTTGAAATGCAATTAATTTTGATTTTCATTTAACACATACATATACACAGATATCCAGACAGACTGCAGACTGTTGGCCAGCAATTAATTATGTTTGCCTTGTTGTGCCACGTATTTATTGTGCATATTTAACATGTCAGCGTTGAACTTTTTAATGAGTTTCTCACTCGCTAATGACTGGCAAATGCTACACGAAGGTGTCAACGTTTTTTTTTTATTATTTTTTTGTTGGGTTCCCCAAAGGAAAACTTACAACTCGCAGCAGCTCGTCAACAATTTCCACAAAAAATTCACTCAACTTTTTTGCAGCGTTTTACACGTTTACGTTTCACTGTGAAATACTGTGAAATTTCCACGACGCACGTCCGACATCAACGATAAACGCTCGCAAACTGACGTTGCAAATGAAATGAAATGAAATTCTGTTGTAAATTGCTTCCAGTGAGAATTTGCTCTCAGCGACATCCCCATTTACTGCTCTCTTTCCATCAATCTCTCTGTGTGTCGGTCGCTCTTTCAGCTGGCAGGACGTGCGCGCTCTTTGCTCTTTGTCTGCTGATTTGGCTTCCTGCCGGCTTTTAGTTTTGTTTTTGTCGAGCATGCCTTTGTCGGCATTTACGACGTCATCACAACGTCAACCTCACTCCCCTCTGCCGTTTTCTCAACCGATTACACTATTGCATGAAATTTTACCTTTTTTTTTAGTGCTGCCAATAAAATAGAGCTCATATTGGACTTTGGACGCGCAATATGCGTGGATCTTTGCATTAAGGCCAAGTTACTACAATGAAACGAATGAGTCCATTTACTCAGTCATCAACTCATTTAAGCCTCTGCCTCTGCCAGCGTCGCCGACTTTAGCGGCCCTACGACAAGGACACACCTGTTGTGCTCTATGCAGGTGTTAGGGAGTATAGCCAAGATATTGTAGTGTTTTTGTATTCATAAACATGAATGATAATGTATGAACTCTTGCACTTCCAATACATTGCACAATTAACCATAGTCTGTTCTTTTTCATTATTTTTTCAAATTTTAAACAGTTCCATCCCCATTCTGCTTCTAGTCAATTAGCTCTTCAATTGTTTTTTCACACCAACAGAAATAAAATTCACGCCAAACATAAATCACAGAAAACTTACTTGGAATTCACATATGCAAATAATCAAAGAATCGCAGCCGCAGTTAGGGATGGAACTCCTTGGAAAACTATCGATATTCTTATCAAAAATAAAATATCAACCTATATATCTATATCGGTTTAAATATAGATCGTCTCTTATTGAATTCAAAATGGATTGATAAGTTCCAGATACTTGTAAACAATTCTGCAAATCTTTAAATTGTTGGATAGGTTTCGGTTCGATGTTTTGAACTATAGAGCAAAACTTTGGTTCGAAACTTGGTTTTATATATATTATTTATATTATATTTCATACGGAAGAATTATTTAATTTTCTACATATTTATCCTTATTCTATTGACTTATTTAATGCAACAAATGTCTAATTTTTTAAGGAATATAACCTAAGTCAATGATTTCTGTATTTTATTATACTAAAATCAAGATAAAATGAAAAATATAGATAGTAAAATATAAATAAATTGAAGATTTATGGAATTATATTAATTTCTAAACAAAGCTTTATTTTTATAAAGTAGTCAACAATTTTAAGGGAAGTCATGATAATAAAATGACTATATATACCGAAATATATATCAGACATTTATAATTTCATCTAAAATAGTATTTTGTTATTTTAACATTTTCCATCGATTTTGTCGACTACTTTTGGTCTTATAAATATATATGAAGTCATTATCGTATTCTTTTTTTGTCCCTACATCCCTACTCTCAGATACTTTTCAGCGTGGGCTTGAAATTCTTTCGTTTGTCTCGCCTAAACATCATTAAGAATATATCCAATTAATGATTTCGAGTACCAGGCCAGCAACAACAGCAACAACAACAACACATTGTATGCGGGGTGGCCGAGGTAGTTCCAAAAATAGTTGCAGTTTGGCAAAAATATGTGAAAAACGAGCTAAACGAAGGATGAGGAATGAGGGATGAGGGGAAATGTCATTGGCATTGCACACACACACACACAAATACACACAGAAACATACACGCATTGCCATAATTGTGAAGTTGTTAGTGTTGCGGTTGCATTGTGAGCTGGTAAGCAGAGTGCGGGACTTGGAATTCGGTTTATGAGTTCGGATTGTTCGGAGTTCGAGGGTTGCTGCTGCATCTGCTTGACAATTCAACCCGACTTTGTTTTTTTCTACTTTTTTTTTTTTGGTAGCTCACGTTAATCCCCATGCTAAAGAAATGCGAATTGTGAAATGCAGCATTACGTAATACCCCTAAATAAGAACTCTGACCCTTGGTCCGACTTAAGAGCTCTACGTTTAATGGCTTCCTTTTTTTTTGGATTGCATGCTAGTTTTAAGCGATGACGTAGCGCAGTTTTATAAAACAGACAACTTTGTGAGCCAATGCACTTTTACACCCAACTGATTTCGATTAAATTATCCTTGGGGTAGGGGCGGGAGGTGTGGCAACCCTTAAAGTGATGACACTCTCGATTGGAATTAAATCGCAGATCTAAGTATGAGTTGGACACGCGTCAAAATTACTTTCTTTTCATTTGGTTTTATTTCTGTTTATGCTTTGGGAGTTCGCTAGTTTTCTGCGCTGTTTACGGGTTCAATGTGTGAACTCTAAACTGTCAACTGTTGTAGGGTCAGCATACATACAGATAAACGTTTAACTGGTCCCCTTTTCAATGAGTAAAAGCGCAACTAATGCTGTTTTGATTTACTGTGTGTGTGTGTGTGGGTTTTGTGCTCATTCAAGTGTTAAGTGTGTGAGAAAAATTACAAGCATTGCAAGTTGGCAAGGGAAAAGTGCAATGTGCACGTGTAAAGCGAGTTAAGAAAATATCTGCGAGTCAGCATTGTTGTATTTTCTTTTGAGAAAAGTCCGCAAGAACTTTAATGCACGCTTTTGGCCAACACTGGCAACCCTACGGCAGCAAAGAGAGTCCGCTCTTAACTGCACGCCCAGTCAATAGTTAACGGTATGTGCTCTCTGCGCAGCTTTCCAGATTCGAAGAGAGCGCACAGTAGTTGGCGCGCTCTTTGGCCAAATGAAATACGAAAACACGGCGGCAACAATAACAGGGAAAGCATAAAACAAAACACAAAACACAAGGCAGCCACAAGTTAAATTTGAAATTTATGTTTAACATTTGAAGCATTACAAAATATGCAAAGAGCAACAACATGAAGAATGGCAATAACAAGTATAGCAACAACAATAACAACAACAACAAGGAGAGTAACAACAACAACTAAACACAAATCACGCAAATATAATTTATTATTTTGCGCCTTATCCTTGAGCCGCAGCCAAGGCGCGTCCTGATGTGTTTGTCTTTGTTTCTTCCCATCCATCCCTCCCTCCTTTCTTTCTCTCTACCCCACTCAGTCCATTCACCCTCCCTTTCTCTTTGGCTGTATCTCTGTCTCATCTTATGTTCCTTCGTCTTGTGTTCCTTGGCAAAATTCTATGCTTAACGCCATTTTTGTGTGCGAGACACGATGACGACAAATTTTCAACGTGCAACCTGACACTGAGCTGAGATTTTCCAAATTCCTTGTCTTCACTGCCAGCCCGACCACCACTTCCCAGTCCCCCGCGTTTCCCTTCAACTCCATGATTGCTGCATGCATGCAAAACTGCTTCACGACTCCGAGTCGACTGTTGAAAGGATTAGACCGGCTCATGTGTGCCTCTATTGCCCTGTATTTATACACTGTGGGGTATATTAAATTTGTGAAAAGCATGTAAGAAGCAGAAGAAAGCATGGTCGGCCATTAAAGTATATATATATTCCTAATCAGCAACAATAACCGTGTCAATGTAGCCATATCCGTCTGTCTGTCTGTCTATCGTTCTATCAGGCCGTCTGTCTGTCAGCCCGTCAGTCTGTCTGTCCGTCCATACATCTGTATAAACAAATGTATATCAGAGAGAGTAAGAGCTAGAAGCTAGAACTCAATCTCCCAGCACTGCTTATATTTGCAGGTAGATCAAGTTTATCTACAATTTTGGCTGACACACCCTCTTCGCCCACAAACCAGAAAAGAGTCAATAAGAAGAGCAGTTTTATAGCTACAGATTTGAGACTTGACACACATGGTAAGTATTTTAAGGTCGATGAGTCCACAAACATCACAATGTCACACCTCCTTCGCCCACATATAGAATCGAAATAGAATATGACCTACGCCCTATACTGCCACAGGGTATACTATAGTCGGGTTGCCGACTGTCCGGCCTGTTTTGTCTATTTGGTTGGGAGGGAGCAAACTGATTGCAAATGAAGAAGAAGACGGAGTGGGGGAGTAAGTGGTAGGGTAGTTGGATCTTCCGCTCTATGTCGTGTGGGTGGCAACAACGTAAAAAGTATTTGCACAACTCTCAAGTGGGTCAAATGATTAGGCGGCATGATGAAGTGCCTTTGCCACTTGAGCCGACGCCGACGTCAATCCACGCCCCCTGCCCATCCTCCCGCAATGACACTCACCGACAGCGTCTGACGCCCATCCAAAAATAAACAGTTTAATGTTTTGAATGAGCAATTGAATTTGATTATGCACGAATGTGTAAACCTGTGTGTGTGTGTGTGTGTGTTTGTGTGTGTGTGTGTTTGGGGAAGGACACTGCCTGCAACTGTGGAATGTGTAAAGCAAATGCACGAGCAGTAGGAAAGCAGTAGGAAAGCAGAAGGAAACAGGGTATATCTACACTGCACTGAACTAAATGTGATAAATGAGCTTACGTGACATTAGACAACACCTTACGTGGGATTACGTTGCAACATGATTACGTTGAAAATTGACAAACACATTACGTAGTTTTCATGCTTTAGTCCTTAAACTGTTAAATCAAAAACGCTTAGAGTAAATGAGGCTAAGTAGTATTAACAAACCATGAGTATTGAAAATAAATGTGATATATTACACAAGTTATATTTAATGAGTTTATAAAGTAGTTTCCAATTCAAAATAAGAAGTGCAACGTATTAATTTCTCAATAATAGTTGTAATTAACATAATGTAGAAGTTTTAGTCACTTCCAATTCAAATTAAGAAGATAACTATTTATTATTATCTCAAAAGTTATGGTTGATATATTGTAGAAGGCTAAAAATTGTTTACCACGCGATTTAATTGCTGTAAGTTGAAAAATTAACTTTGTGTGAAAGCGAAAAGCAATCAAATTCCTTTCTACCTGAAAATATTAACAGGCAGAGAGACCGAGAGCATTTGGGCATTGGCCCAAAAATTTCAACTTTCATTACACGCTCAGGACCGCAGAAGCAAGAAACAATGGGAACAACAACAGGAAATTGCTACTTAAAGTCAAAGCCAATCTGTGGCAATGTTGCCAAAAATGAGGCAACAAGATAAAAGCCGTGCCGAAGAACCATTGCCAAACAAAGGCAGACAAAATATGGCTGACAACCTATCGACCGACCGAACGAGCAATGTTGTCGAAACGCAGCATCCATTAAACCAGAGACAAAAACTCAACGAAATGGCGACGACATTTAACGTTTTAAATCTGATTATTCCACAACAACTGTCAATAATGTAAAATTCTTACCCCATAACACCCTAGATGCGTCAGACGAGCTAAGCCCGCCCCAATAAATGAGCAAGGTCTGCGCCTGACTGCCACAGCCTCAACAGCTTCAATAGCCTCAACCTATCTACCTATCGACCTCTCTTGCCAATCCACCAAGCCACAGCCCTCTGTGCATTTCCCTCGTCGTGTTAAAACCGCAAACAACGCGAGAAAATTGTCACCAAAAACCAAAAAAAAAATGGAGACAAAAAGAAATGAATGAAAACAGGCAAGTGGCAAGGGGTAAAAGAAATGTGTAAATCAAAAAAATAATTGCAACTGATAACAACATCAATAACAATAAGCGGAGTACCAGAGGGGTACAAAGGCCACTCGATATGATATGAAAGGTAGGGCCACTGAAGAACGTGGCGTATTACAGACATAACAATAAAGGATAAGGCACAAAGGCAGCAGGAGTAACATTAAAATGGATGCCCGACTAAGAGATGCGCTGTAGTCATGTAGTTCACCAGATACAGATACTGTATCTGTTACCAGAGCAAGTAACAAAAAATATAATGCCAAACACTTAATATATTTATAGGAAATTTTTAATCGTATGTCAACAAAACGAATTTATCTAAAACGCAATTAAAACAGTGAATTTGCAATCAAATTTACACATTTCCCTGTAGTTTTTGAAGGATATTTTCAGAGAATTGTATCATAATGTTCTCGGGAAGTATCACAAATATAATACTTCTGTTATATTTGATCAGGGTTTCATGTTTTCTGGAAGACCTAGCCACTATTATTATCAATTTTCTTAAATACTTATCTGTATGATAACAAGTTGCCTTAAGTGTTTTTTTCTAAGGGAAGAGTATTCACTATTCGCGTTTTTTATCGCCGTAGACTTTATGGCAACTGTCAACCCCTTTTTGACCTATTTTGGGAGCAGGGTAGCGCACATAAGGCGTCGCTAGGTGCTGTCAAAATAGAAATCGGTTACAAATTCAGAGTCTGAGTTTGGAAGTTCAGCTGTGGCTAATTTATGGGCGTTCTCTTAAAGTTTCGTTACATTTTTATGCCATAAATCTTTTCAACACCACACACACACACATACACACACACATTTTCACTCTGATAATGGACTTCACTTGAGCTCAGTTCACTTCACTTCAACACTTGGTCGGCCGCCTTTATTTACTTCATATTAATATTAAGTTCATTGTGTCAAGTTGGCAGCACCGATTTCTTATTACATATTTTCCTTTTTAATTTTAGTCATCTTGTTGTGAACGGAGTCGTTGGCAGGAAGAAAAGAAGGAAAGGAATGACACTTTGCCGGCTTGTCTGCTGTTCGCCTGGCTTCGCAGCGGCTTATCTTTTGGCTGCCTGGCATTTACATTCAACGCTTGACAGCTTCTTTGCAGGCGGCGTTGTTGGCAGCTCTATGGTTTTGGGTGTGGGCGTGGCACTTGGCGTATTGTATTGCGTTAATTTTGTTCCTTTTCTTTCTTTTTTTGGTAGGTTACTTAAAGCCGCTTAAAGTTGAAGTAAAGTGAATAATTAAGATGAAAATTAAGAAAAGAGTATTTAGTCCTCTTTACTTTTAATGAACTTTTTAAATTGTATCACAATCTACGATATGTGATGAGTAATTATGACAACTGTCACATTCAAAAATAATACACTAAACACCTGACATAGAGGCAGAATGTAAAAGTCTCTTCAACAATCAACACTTACCTTAATGAAGCTCACGTTCCTTCAACCGCAAGTTAAATGTCTCATGTAATTTCAGATGCCACATCCCAAATTAGCCGAGTCACGCAGAGTAATTCAAATCCCCAAAAATTCTTTGGTCATTAAAAATTGTGAAATAATTTCAGAGCACGCTTCAATGAAGTAATCCAAAGTGTGCCTGCAATTACTTTGATGATGATGCTGATGATGATGCTCATGCTGATGCTGTGATGCTGAAGCTGATGACGTGCACTATACAAATAAAAAATATGTACATCCCCCAGAATAAGACTGAAATCCATGCAAATGCCAGTCGTTCTCAAATGGGACAATAGAAGCGAAAGTCAGCAGATCAACCACCGAGCGTTGAGTCAAGTGTCGAAGCTTAACGCGTTTCCTGAAGGGGGCGACGGTGTGGTGTGTGTGTTCCCACAGTCTTTAATCAGGGCGAATTATCAGTCAGCTATGATATATAGCTATTTGCTGTTTTGTACTCGAGCAGGCACATCTGTCACGAAATCAGTTGCTCTGATGTGAAAAAGGTTAACATAAGTAAGTATATAAAGCTAATTTCATATCAGAAATTCACAGTCTGTTAAAGTCTTCAAACATATGAAGAATACTTTCAATGATATGGAAACAAGCTATTGAAAATTCTAGTCTGTAAAGATATGCATCTCAGTCTAGAAAATGAACAGATTGACAATCAACGCAGTATTTATAGCACTTTCTAGTAATGTTGCTGTAAACTGTTATATAATAGTTCTACGATCTTTAATCGATTCGTGTAATATTAGTTTTTAGTTATAGATATCATAAGTTCATCCCTACGTGTTTTTACAATTTTCAAAGCTTATTTTAACTAAAAGAAAGAATCTTAACGAATACTACACGCTGCTGACAGTTATCCTCCGACCTCTCTTTAGATTAAAATGAATTTTAACTCGAGTTTTACAGTTGCCGCAAAATTCATTCTAATATCTGTTATGGGATTCCTTTATATGACATTATATAAGATTAAATTTGAGCTAATAAAATGAAACAAAGGAATTTTGAATTGAGTTGGCGATGGCGATGGCGACGGTTTCTCTCAGTTATCCTTAGTGTTGGTCTTTATGCGATGTCTGGCCCACAATCCGCAAATTATGCCACCGCTTTATACCAATTGCTGGTCCTTACGACCATTTTGGACGGTGGGAAGGCTTGCCAAAATGTTTTGGGCCATGGCCATTACCATTGCCATTGCATGCGGGCACAAAATATTTGTGTCTTTTGTTTTTATTGTTGTTGTTGCTGCTGCTGCTGCTGTTGCTGCTGTTATTGTTTGAGCGAGCAAAAATTGAGTTAATTATCTTGTCGCATAATTACAAAAGTTAAAACGACTGAACCGAGCCACGTTGGTCACTTTTTTCCAGGCGTCCGACATTCCACGTCCGGGGTAAAAGTCGAGGCAATTTCACGCTCTGTCACAAATGCGAACGCAGCGAACGCATTTCAATTTTCTTAATTTCAGTTAATAACTCAACAAATACGCTGGAAGGCAAAGAACTTATAAATGCAAATATTGATAGATACTTTGAGCGTGCCAAGGCAGCAGACAAGCTAATGCTGTTTCTAGATGATGATAATAATGTTAATGATGATAATGACGACGACGACAACGACGACGACGGCGTTGAAGATGATGGGAAACTGCACGCAGAGTTTGCGTCGAAACATGAAAAGCACTTGCTCGTCCAATTGGACGAGAAGGGAAGGGTCGATGAGGTGGAGGGCGGAGGGCGGTGGGTAGCGAAGTCATATAATAACTCGCACTCTTGCTTTATGCCAAAGACAAACACTCAGATGGGCCACAAGGGGCCAATGTGGGCGCTCAGTAGCGTGTTTCAGTGTGGGCGTGGGCGTGGCAGTTGCCCGAAGCATAATGACAATTACAGTTACCGCGTGCGGCGGCTGGTAAAGAACTTTTTACTGCTTCGCCTCGCCATCAACTTGGCAAATAAATCCGTTCAAAACGCTTGAGCGCCATATCAAAAGACCCGTTCGCTCAATGAGACACAAACAAACATCAACAGCAGTAGCAATAACAACAACAACAACAACTGCAACAACAACACAAATATGAAGCTGCTTTAGTGGTGATACCCTCAAGGGTCGGCTGCTAGAGCGAGAAATTGAAAGGGGTGAAATAGCTAAACATGACCTCGAGCAATGCACGCAGCAAACTCAACTCCATGCCCATCCTTGCCCTTGCCATTCAGAAGTTTGAGAGTCCTAGCGTCCCAGAGTCCCGGCGTCTCCTGGCATCATCGACCACGAAAATAAAAGCGTGGCAATACAAATAGAAATAACGCAAATATACATAAGAAAACAAGTGAGAATGTTCTGTATGAAAGTTATGGGGAGTTCTGTACTATGCAATACCCTAACACTGGTCAAATTAAGCTAGTTCGTGCTGTGAACAAAAACAATAAACAAATAAATAAATACATGATATAGTTAAAGGTTCACGACTATGAATTATTTAGAAATGAGCATCTCAAAACGATCATTTTTTAAAATCAGATATTTCGTTTTGAAATTGCGAATAAATTCTGAGAATTCACTTTTTAGTTTTGTTTAAAACATGTTCGTTTGTATGTCTTACAATAAGCATAGAATTGAAACTATGAAACTAGAATTCTATGAAAATCGCAGAAAACACAGGTTATGTCATGTGTTTTACATTTAAAATACTTTAAATTTGTATTCCTATATTTAATTTATTAATTACAAATGGTATTTGAAATGTTTTGGTTATAATTTATTGTGTCGACTGCCATAGTTATTTATCTGTGTTTATCTTGGTTTGAAGTAATTAAAAGTACAAATTATAATAATATAAAATAAAAATATCAAATAAAGAAGTAATAATAAGAAGTAATAATAATTTAAAATAATAATATTAGAAATAGAAATTACAAAGAAAGGTTTTTATGAACAATTAAAGTATTTTGATAGCCATTCTTTTGAACTAGACGAAAACAACACAGTTATTATAAAGTTTAAGAGTCCTCTGAATACAGAAGCAAGTGTGCTGCTGCTGGTAATAACTCTATTTGATATTCTAAAAATATAGGGTATAGAAACAACAACTTTCAAAGCAACCACTGACACATACGTTCAGCATTGGCATCGCAGCGGAAATGGAATACGCGCCATGTTGGAAAAACTCGACATTGCGTTCAACTAGAATGAACGTTGTTTACGCAATGAAATGCATGATCTGTTCATGGACTCCCATCCTAATAATATCCCATTGTTCTGTAATATAGCTAACAACAATTATAGTAGTAAATAAATTCATTTTAAGTTCTGCATTAATGTTAATAGTATAAGTGATTTTACTCACTATTTCAAATACTTATAACAGTAAATGCATTTTATTTAATCTAGGAAAAAAAACCAAACAATTTAAGAAAGTTATATAATAATAAGGGTTCGTTTTAGGGTTATTTTCGGGGTTTATTCTAGTCCTGGATGCAATGTATCTTCTAGCTTAACCCTAGAGCTCTCTATCTTGTTTTTTTTTGCTTGATTTACATGATTTTTTTTTTGTAAGTCAAATAAAACCGCAAGTTGGCCAAACACACAAACAAAGCGAAACAATTAGAATAAAATGCGCACTTGGGAATTGAGCGATGGGCAAGGGAAGATTCACAAAAGCCAAAGAATGGATGCGTACATAAAAACCGCAAACACCCAAAACAAATGGATACCATTAAAGTAAATAAACCCTTAAGTAAATCATAATTTCGTTGTTAAAAATACAAATGCAAACTTGTTGGAGTTGAAAACTATAGGCTAATTATTATTCGATAAATATGATTCATTTTTTCCATACATATACCAAAGCTCTTAAACCAATACCATACAAATTTAAACAAAAACTATCGCATATGGATAAAAAATAGTTTTATCTACATTAAGAAAACGAATTTGTACAATTTATGTAATAAATACCTTACAGGTATGTAGGTACTAGTATTCAGAAGATTATTCTATCATTTTTCACGCTTTTTAAGCAAAATAAATTGAAAATATAGCCCATTTACTATTTAGTATTTAGCAATGTTAAATGTCATAAAAACCAGACATAAAATCAACATAAGCTCAGAATGAATGTCATTTATGCCATAGACTGGAAAACATTTCATAACCTCAATCGGAAAATAAAAATGGAAAATGGAAAATCATGAAAATGATGACAATTGCATTCGCTTTCTGCTGTTCTTGTTGTTGTCATGACTGTGGATGTTGAATCTGCGGCTGCACACATAAATCGAATGGCGTTTTTGATTTCGATACCCGCGGATAATGAAATTAATCGGCTGTAATGGTTTATTGTGTGCGACGATTGTGGAATTTGTTTTCTGTCCCAGCCAAATGGCGTAGAACCCCAAAAATAACAACAACAACAACAAATAGAATTGACCGTCAAGTCGTGCTCTAGGAGGATCCCAACTTTTGGCTATGTAAAATATTGAGTTGTCATTGAACGCCGCGTTGCCATAAATAAGCCAAGGCTAATGGTGCGCGGGTCGAGCAATTTTTGTTATTTAGTGCGGTTAAAAAATGAAACAGGAAACGATTTCAGCCGGACGCCGTTACCAACTTGGCCATATATCAATGGATTACTTTAAAATGGCCATCGTTTGAAATGACTGTCAACTGTCGCCGTGCTCTTATAAGCTAATATTAGAAATAATCATCATAAATCCATAAAAGAAAATCTCATTAATCCGTCCCCCACACACACACACTTACTGGGTTACAATTTTTGATGTATTCAAGACAAAAGAGGAAATCTAAAAAAAAAAAGAGGAAAAAACGAGAGAAAGAAAAGGAAAAACAAAATGAGACACACGTCCTTGTCGTCTGTATGCATAAGACTTATAAGCTCATTCCTTGCCACACACACACACATACACTTCACATTCAAATTACTACACATTATAAGTATAATATCCTTCAGGTTCTTAGCACACACACACACACACACAGGTCGTTCTATGCTTGACACGTTCGCTGACACTACGTTGTATGTGTTGGCATTTGAACTGAGGTCGCTTGCGGGGAGTTGCGGGAATGGCATCGACAGTTGACTGCCTGGACGCTAACTTGGCAGTTGATTAAGAAGACATCATTTTCAAGTTTAAATACACAGCAAATACTATTTCAAGGTGTGTCAAAACTTACAGTGAATGAGAAAAGTATCACAAATGAATTGAATAGAATTTGTCAAAGAAGAATATTTATAATAATAAATAAATAAATTAAAATTAATAAAAATATATAATAATGGCTACTTTAATCATTCGTCTACAACACATTTTACAAAATCCTTAAATTCAGTGTATCGAAAACAAAAACATAATTTTGCTAGGCCATCCATGACTTGAAAAAATTACATATATATTATTTCATTACTTTTGTTGCTTCCTTTGCTTTGTTGTTTCTGTTTCTGCTTCTGTTCTGCTCTGTTCTGTTTTATTTTGTTTGCCAAACTTGAAAACTGGAAACCTCAACGAGAACGCCACGTAGCATAACTTGCGCACACAACTGTACTTTCACACACAATTTCAAGTTATAATCAGGGCTCATTACTATACAAGACACGTTTTCAGATTTCGCGTGATTATGCGCCGCGGCTCAGTCCCGGGCATCTGAGAGGCTCTGAAAGCCTGAATTTCTATCAGGAAGAGGGTTGGCGGGTGCCACAAAGTCAAAAAATTAAACTTGAAAATAACTTAAAAGCTACATTCTGTGTATCTTGCAGATTTAGACGAGACAGTTGGGTACGGAGTACCATAAAGTCGGCATCCTTCTAACAACTACTACTATTCCGAGCCCATACCAAATGCTTATTGTTGTCATTTACAAGGCCCAGTTTGAATGGTTTAGGTGGGAGAGGGGGAGAGCGGGAGGTTGTCGAAAAGTTTACGCCTTGGCGAAAAATATGCAAATTATAATGAAAAACTTGACACTTTACATGCAAAGGAACAATGATGCGACGAGAAGGCAGGGGCTGGGCGGGTTGTTTGGGCCATGGCTGATGCAAATCTGTGGCAGGCGATTTAGCCAGCCAAATGAAGCGTTCGCACTGCCTGCGCATTTTAATTAAGCAACCAGCCAAAATGCTCATTCTCAACGTACTCAACATAGTAGTAGTAGTTGCCATTGTGTTGTTACTGCTACTCTTGCTACTCTTGCTGTTGTTGTTGTTGTTATCGTTATCGCTGTCGCTGTCGCAGTCGCTGTCGCAGTCGTTGCTGCTGTCTGCGAAATCACACGGCAAGCGCGAAAACTGGTACAAAACTAAACTAACCTAAACGACAATAGCAATGGAAAGTTCACAATGTTAAGCCAAAAACGCCGCAACATTTGCATAAAGCATCTGGAGCTGCAACTCTTAATGCAACCGAGTTTCAGTTTGAGTTCGACTTCAACTTCGACATCGAGTTTTGTGTTTGCCGCTAACAGTGAACGTTAACGAAAATCTCTAGAAATTTTTGAGCATAATCAAAAGTTCTTAAACTTTTGCTTAGCACAATGTAATATCCTTTATAACAACATAGTTAAGGTTGCCTACGTGATAAGCCAGCAATGTAATCTTAAAAGTGGTTTAGATTATAATAACGCGCATTCCTAACTCTTGTGATAGTATTTACTTTTCTGAAGTGTTACTCGATTTTTGAATATATATATATATAATATAATTGCTATAAGTCTTGTTCTGCTCAATGTAGAATCATTTAAAACAACACAGTTAATGTAAGATGGTAAAAAGTTGTATTGATAATGCTTGACCATGATGAAGTTCCACAACTTTACAAATTATTATTCTAGTGGTTTCTAAAGCATCTATAGATCTTATTATTTTAATGATTAGGTGTCACTCGATCATAATATAAACCTTTTGCAATATCTAAGATTCTCTAAAGCAACACTATTGTAGTTCTTTAAGTGATGTATGGCAACTGTTATTGATTCCATATTCACTCTGGTTTCCGACATATCAGAAGAATATTTAATATACACATGTCCCAAAACAGAAACATATATAGTTGGGTGATGTAATAAATACATCTATAATAATTTATAAATTATGAATTACAACATTTCCATTACCTCTTTGGGCACAACAATGTTTCCCGTAGTTTCAACTTGTACCGAACGGAACCCACAAACTGATTGCAGCAAACTTTGTACAGTTTTCTTACCATACTCAGACACAACAAAGTTATACAAATGATGGCGGAAAATTACCTTAACGAAAGGGCTTCCGCAACCTTTTTGACACAACTGTACCAGGTCAGCACTTGTCGGAGGTGGGGGAAGGAGGGGAAGGGGCGTTTCGACTGTGACCCAAAACAAAAGCAATTAGATGACATTGGCGACGTTACCATTTGTTTGGGTCTGATTCAAATTGTGCGGGTGTCGCACGCAGAAAGAACCACTAAAAAGTTTACCAACGCGATTTTCTTGCTGAAACTATAAATTTACAAGCCACGTTGTTGCCACAATGGTGTCGCTGCCACCAGGGTATGGTTATGTCCGGAGTCGTGAGTGTTTTGTGACATCCACACGAATGTGTGTGAGTGTATTAAAAAGTATTCAAGTGAACCTTTGCCGTGTTTCGTGTCGTGTCTCGGCTAACTGTGGGCTGACAATTTTCCGGTCTTTCAACGTTTATTTGTTGTTTTCTTATTGCTGTTGTTGTTGTTGGGGATTTTTATAGCCATTTTCGTTGTTAGTTTTAAAAACTTTGACTTTGTCGTAGTGGAAAGGGAGGGATAGATGGGATGATTGTCGAGGTTTAACGTTTCGGCTGTCGAGCATTTATCTCAGCACCCTCAAAGTTTTACAGCAACTACTATTCGTATACTGGTATAATATCGTACCTAAGCCAACAACAAAGCGCATGGATTTCAAGTGGGAATAAGTTTAATGATCGAAATAATTCAACATGTGCCAGACTTTATACTTAAGCTTGTTTTGTGCCTGTTTATGGTATGGTACGTAGTTTGACTTTAATCACATAAGTATGCCGCTTTGATAAATTTCAAAGCACAACACATAAAATTCATTTGTAGTTCAACTCACATCTGTTTGTCTCAAAATTATACAGTCTACATATTTCCTATAAAAAAAACAACCTCACAATAATGTCACGCCATTTGAACTGTCTGCTGAGAAAGCTGAATGTACAACAGTACAAGGATCAAGGAATAAATCGCCAATATTCAGAGAGCCAGTGCAAGAAACCATGTCCCATAGGACCCAGACTGGTGAGCAGCCGGGATCCTCCGAACTGTTATGAGCCCGAACGTCTGGAGACAATAGCATTTAAAATTCCACCCTTCATAAGGCCCAAGATATTCCGGCCACTCAAGCGGAAGGATATACTTGGCCCCAATGCGAGCAAGTGTGAATGCTACAAGAATCCCGAATACTTCAGCTATCATCGTTATTCGATCTATGATCTAAAGATAGCCACAAATGCGGTGAAGGCGTGTATTAAATGCTGTGAATAAAGCGTTACATTATTGACACACTTACTTACGAGTAAGTCTCTGGTATTATGACACTAATCGTATTAGTTGGTCGTTAGTTAGGCGTTCTCCGGTGATGTTCCTGCTGCTGCTGCTGCTGCTGCTATCAGCACCAAATGCGATTTCCGCACAATGAGCCGTTTGGCTCTCGCTTCAGCTTCCTCCTCAGCCTCAGCCTCGGCCTCGGCTCGTTTCCGGTTTACGTGCACCATTTTTCGTACAGGTGACATAATGACCGGACTCTGGACGTGCAGTGCTAACACGTAATTAGAGGGACGCGAGGTGAAATGTGGCGAGTCGACAAAGAAGCGATTCTCGTCCTGGCAACTTTGCAATTTAGCAAATCGGTTTAGCTGGCACCAGAGAATGACAGTGAGCCAGCCAGCCAGACAGCCAACCAGATACTTCTAGATGGCTTTATTAAATTTACAAACATTAGCCTCTTACTTACACTTCAAAGTGACGTTAACATGGCCAGGTATTTGTCTCGGCAACTGTAGTTGAGGCTCAAAATTGAAAGCCATTGACGCTTGATTTTGAGGGTCATAAGCCAAGGATTCCATTTGTGACAGCAGCAGCAGAACCAAATATGTTTCCCACATGTCCCCCAGTCCGTCCATTTATCAATTTTAATCGTATGCAAATTTTATGCAGGCGCCCCATTAGCTAAATTCCCTGAGAGAAACTATGTTTCTCATATGCCAACTGGCTGTTAGTTTTTGTTAACAACTTTTGCCTTGGCTTTGGCATGGTCTCTTGTCCTAATCAACAATCCCTTTTATTCTCTCCCCGCCATACCAATTTCATTTCCCGGAACTTTTGTCGCGTTATTTGCATTTTGGTGACATAATTTCTGCTACGAGTACGTATATTGTCAAATGGAGAGATCCCAAATAAGAAACATGGCCAAAAAACATTTGCATAATTAATGAGTTGAATGGATTTTGTGTTGTGTAGAAATTCTGTTAGTTTTATGAATCCTTAAATAGGCAACACAAGAAGATTAGTCCAGTTAATCAGGCTGCATAAATACAGTAATTAATAAAAAACAGATGCTGTATTTATATGCGAAAATCAAGTCAAGGATATTCTGTATCCTAGCGTATTAATAGCTTTCACATCAAACCTTTTAAAATGTACAATATTAATCATTGAAAAATCTATAAAATACTGCAGAAAGTATTCCATCATCGTTCAGCGTTGAAGCTGAATTGAATTCTAAGGACTTGTCAGAGGTAATGGCTCCTGGTTGTTAGACCTTTCATGGCTCAATTGCTGTGGATTTGCCAAAGAGCTGTTTGCTTTGTGTTAACTCAAAATACCTGACTAACGCTAATTTCCGTAGGTGTTGCCATTTTTATTTTGATATTGCCTAGGGCCAATGACATTCGTGTCAATAAAAATGATCAATCATTGGAACAGAGAAAGGTTGCGACAGACTCAAAGACTCAAAGCCGCAATCCATAAAGCATTTTTGATGATAAGGGAACAAAGCTGCGTTGGCTGTGACTTGGGAATAAAGCAGTTCGCAGATGCCTTGATGGATGTGGGCATAGAACGTGGCCTAAAGCGACTTCAATGCAACCCATTGTCAACATGCTTCAGGCCAGTATTGAGGCACGTAGTTAACCGGCAGCTGCTGCGAAAGTTCTACACATTCTAAAACAACAATACAATTTACAAAATAAGTTTTAATTGTTTTGAACAATTAAAAATTAAATTCAAAAATATTTACGTGAAAGCTATGGTAGAAAATTGTATTTTCATTCAATTTGTGCTACTGTTCGAGTACGTGAGTATACGTGAGTTGTCTCGGTAAGTGTACGAGTGTGCGAGTGTGTGTGTGTGTGTTGGATGTCCAAATGCCGCTGCTGCTAAACAAATTAAATTAGACAACTTTTATTCATTCGTTTGACATTTTTATTTGTTTTCAAACTCATTTCGTGCAAGGCGAGCGGACAATTCCAACAACCGGACAATTAACAACAAATACAATTTGCAGACTTTAGTTTAAAATTTTTAGCAACTGCTGTTATTTAATTGTTTGTCGGGCATCTCTTATCTATTCCTGCCCTCCCCTTTCCTCTCTTCCCCCTTCTCTTTTTCTGACTGAACATTTAATTAAAAGTCATTTGCATAAAAGGAAAATGTGGAGACTCCGCGAGTCTCTGTTTAAAAATGATCTACATTTTAAAAATAAATATATATATATATATATATATTGTACAATGTCAGAATGATAAGGTCTCTTATCGCTTACTGATTGCATTCGGAAGAATTGAACAAAACGACTTGAAGTTGCTTTTCAATTACAATACATCGAATCTGTGATTCGGCATGATTCAAACTGCGATATCATGTGTCATTAATAAAATCTATAAGCACAGATAAATATAGGAAAAAATAGAGATTGGAATAAATAGGAATTGTATAAATATAATACTAAACGAATTCAGAAAAGGTCTAAGACTTAAATTAATGCCCTTTGAATCTTCTTAACAAGCAAACTTACGTTTCATCGAAGATAGAATTAAAGTTAGTCAAACGAATTGATAAATAATTATAGAAATACAAGTGCCACATACAAATTATCGTTTCAATTCTCTCAATAATGATACCATGCACGTTTTAAGACTTGCAACATAGCAAGAAAATGAGAAACCCCGTGTACATCAAAGGTAAATGATAAGATCGTCGATTGTCAGACGATTCCATCGAATTCTTCATTATCAGTTCGTCTTTGACAGTGGCAACAGCAGCGCATGTTAAAGAAAAGTTATTAATATCATAAATTATTACTATCGAGAGTATACCTTATCGACAATGCCACTGCCGTTGTTTAAATTGTTGCTACCGTTGCTGCTGCTGCTGTCCAATTGCCTTGAAGTGCCTGCCGAGTGTTGGTGAAGTGCGAGAAGTGAATATTAATGAATATGACTCATTTATACTCATTTAACAGCGCCACAATGTTTTCATTTCACGTGGCTAGGACCATATGAGAACAAATCGAATCTGCCAAAGGAGAGCTGCGAATCAAGAGTCGGTGACTTCAATGACATACCTTGTGAGATGCCTCTGGTTGCCACATGTGAGTGATTTCATTATAATTATTTATAAAACTGTTAAGATGTCATGTATTCATATTATAAGCAAACGATTCTGTACCGGATGTGAAGGCTCTCTGGAAAAATGATACATTAAATCGTGAGCATTATCTGTGCCAAATGTCGCCCGGCTACTCGTGTGTCAAATACTCCTATATATTCAAGGGCGGCAGTAAGTTATATCTTTCATATACATGTAGCATAAACTTTCTGTAAGTTTTCTTTTTTGTTTTCTTAGTACAAAACATAACGTATATGTGCGCCAAGGTGAACAGCAGCAATGGATGCTATCGACAGACTCACTCGTCGGGTATGCAGGTCGAAGCTTGCGTTTGCACCTCCAGAGTGGGTCTTATACCCTGTAATGGCGGCCCAACTACGAAGTCTATACAACTTTTGGGCTTGGCTATGGCTCTGTTCAGCGTATTGATTATTGTCAAATAAACATGAAAGTAATGTACTCGATATCTGGCACTTTAACACGGTTGGCACTGCACTGACAATTTGTTTAGTCAACGTCAACAACGGTTCATGTGGAGGGGGGGATGTTATTATACATATATTGTATATTACTCATACACAATATATTTTCTATATATACTATATATACCCTTTGTGTGGAAGTTTACCCTCTTCGCTGGGTAATGTGACATTTCCGCGCTTTTGATTTTGACAAGTTTGTGAGAATTTATGGGCGTTCTTTATAGGCAATATTTTATTTTTTATGGTTTTCCATTGGTTTGGCGTTGGCTAAATAAACTGCCATTATTTATTTACTTGACCATTAATCAAATGCAACGATGACGATGACTGTCCGCGAGTCATCTATTTAAATGAATTGTCTAAAATATTTTAGACCAGCACACGCTTCAATCTCCAACTGAGTTAAACAAATTGCTCTTCTATGTTGTATAAATAATTTAAGAGTCTTCTTTGACTTTCGCTTGAAATCTTCTCAAATATTAAGTAAGCAATAAAATTGGCCAATACTGTTAGCCAACTTTAAATTTGTTGTCTGTTGGCAGTCGTGAAACGTGTTGCCAATGCCAGACAACAGAAAAATCTCAACTCAATAATAACAATAAATAAACAGTAAATCAAACAAACCGTAAAATATTGTCACAGACAGCAGCAGCATAATAATAGGCTGCCAAACAGGCAGAGAGGAGAGGAGTAGTAGAAGAGATAGCTGGCGACCGTGGCCAAATTGCAAACAATGCACCCGATAAACTGAAAGCAATGGCGCCCACTCTGCGTATGAGCAACGAATGCAATGAACAATTAAAAAGTTGATTCAGTGTTGGGGTGATTGGGTGAAGGCTTCGGCTTGGGCTTTGGTATGGGATATTGGTAATGTCCAATGTCCATTAGTCGGCCCAATGCATTCAAATAAACTAATTTTAATTCCTCTCTCTGCGGCCGGGTCACGCAATGCAGCTCAATTGTGAGTCAAATTGGTATTGAGAGTTCGAGGTGGACATTGCTAACAGGGCCAGTTATTGGCCTGGCCTGGACGGTCCGAGATGGAAACGAATTTACGCATATATTTATTTTATTTAATAACCATTTTTTATTATATTTTTATTTCGATTTTTAATGTAAACCAATTCGTAAAGCTTTGTCATTGCGTACGTGTGTAAGAGCGAATATTATTAACACTTCATACTATTTACTGTTTGTTTTCATTGAGAATCTGCAGGAAAAAAGCAAGTAATGAAAATATCATTATTATTGTTGATATGAAAATACTGTTTTATATATAAGATTTATATATAGATAGTGCACAGAATGAATGAAGAATTAAGAATGATGAAAATATTAATAAAATATAGGAAAGAGAAACAAAATGAATCTGAGTTGCTTTAGCAGAAAAAGTTACTCAGTTATTTAACAAATAATACTTCTAAGCTTAATAAATTTAAGCGTCTGCTTTCATATGCAATTCTATTCATATTTATTTTTATATAAGTCAAATTTGCAAATACAATTCGATAGGCATAAACTGAATACTCCAATCGACTGGTCGCAGTGCTTATCTTAACCCTCTAACAGGCCAGACCAGCGGTTTCAGAGTGTGAAAAATAAACATAATATGTTGTTGTAGTCAATTGCTGACCATGGCTCCTAATATTATGGCATGTTTATGCACTGGCCATAACAAAATTGTTGTTATTGCCGCTGTTAGCTATTTGTTTAGCATTTTCCTAGACAGTTTTATGTACAATTAGATAGATAGAACGAGCAGCCCACGCGTCGTATGTGTAATGATATTGATATGCATATAATTTATATGTCTGCGACAAACTCGCAATAACAGTAACAAATGCCGATGGCAAATAAATGTGATTAGCTCTAGTATTTTCATTGATAAAGCAACATTTAGTTTGTGTTTAAGTCAAGATTGAAGCGCAAACAAATGTGAATATAAGAATAATATATATATATTTTATAAATTATTATGTATTTAGTTTAATTTAATAAATGAAATGTCATCACCTGAAGATCAGACATTATATTGTATTTGGTTGTTTAATGAATATATATATAAACATTACATGGAACATTCAACGAGTGCATTCATTCGTATTTACCACATGCTCAATTATTCATTCGCTGAATTTGCTCCACTTTTTTTTTTGAGAATGAACTAAATTTTGCACCGCTGCGTTTTGTATTTATTTTGACAAAAACCAATGGCAAGCACAACGAGGAAAACCACAGAAACCGCAACGAATTTAGCACGACGCTTGACCGGATTGGGCAAGAGGGCGCCCATGAAACTGGATACTGACTTCGCTGCATTTGAATGCAATCCAAAACAAAATGGCGTTCGCTAACCACTGAAGTGTGACAGGCAAAACAAAAGCAAACGAACAGCAACAACAACAAAAAAGTGAATGCACCAAAAATTAAGCATACGCCGCGTGGGCGACTGGCGGGAGAAAAAAAATGAAAAGAATTCGGTATTCAATCGCAATAGTACATACTACTATACACAGCAGATGTACGTAGTATGAATCTATGTATGTATTAGCAACAATTCCAAGCAAAATGCAAATGAAACCCACCGCAGCGCGTCTCTGCCATTAATTGGCAATTTATAGCAGAAGCAAACCACATCAGGAACGCCCCCCGCAGCACCATCTGCACCACCGCCAACCATCGCATCGCATCGCCCATTTTCACGTGCGCGCTCAAGTGTAAATTATCATTTCCAGCAACGGGCTTTTCATACAGCCGCAAAACAAGGCAAGAGGCAATGCTATAAAAATGTACATAGAAAGCGACATCGAAAAGCCAAAAAAAAGAAAGAAAAAAATAATAAAATCGCCAAAACTTTAGCCGGGAGCAACCCGTCCATGACGACGACCGCAGAAGGCGATTTCTCCCAATCGTCCCGTCGACGATGAGAGAGCGGTAGATAAAAAAGAATGTGAGCTTCTTTGAATCAGACGAACACACACTCTACACAATTAATTAGTTTCTTGAAATAAAAAGTCATCCTTTGCTAGTATACACTTCTCTCCAATAGAATCTAATTAAATATTATTTTTCGAATTGATTTAGCAATAAATTAACTACATAATTAGCACAATTTAAACAATAAAACGATGCAACTCTCAATAAAGAGTATCTCAAACCCAAGCGGCAATTTATCGCATTTTGCTGTGGTCGGCATTAGTTACGCTGAATTTTATCACAATTGCAATTCTTTCTAGACCCGCCAAAAGGATTTCTATTTTTTTTTTTTGGGTTAAAGCCAAGTAAAATAGGTAGATATGGAATGACGGAGACAGAGACAGAGACAGCGATGAAGATGGACCTGGAAATGGAAATGAAAATGGTTGCAGCCTTGGCAACTGACCGAACGTGGAACCCACAAATTTCGCCTTTAAATATAATCATAATTCTGTCTGATTTCCGCTTTGTAGTATCTGCAAATGATTAACACTGCGGGGCATTGGCTGTGTTGGCGGTTGGGGGGCGTGGCAGCCCATCCAATGCCAGAGCCCTTGGCTTCTTGACTTTTGGCATTACACTGAGTTATTTAAAGAGCCCAACACCCGAAAAATTTCATATTCTTGAAGCCTGATTGCTCATTAGCAAATTCATTTGGCTGCACTCCAGTGCGAGCCCTTAACTCGACTCTCCAACCCTTTTGGCGAGTACGTCCCTAACTGATAGCTAAAGAGCATTTGCATCTCTGCGTTGAGTGCGCAGGAAGTGTTAAAATATACGAAAAATACGCACTAATAAATACTCTACTATAATACACAGAGTTCAGGGTATATATATATATATATATTGATAAAACTGATAAATAATAGTGTGCTTCTCTTATGTCTGAACAGCTTCGATTCGATTTGCCTTCCCAAAGGAACCTTTTAAATATGCTAACATTAAAATTACTCCAACTCAAATTGTTTTCAGTTGTCCTGCTTAATCAGTAAGTCGAAGAACTTTCGACTTGAACAGTGCATTCGCACTATTAGCGAATTGGAAAATTGCAAAAATGCTTCAAAATTATCATTTTGTGGCCTAATGACTTGTGCACAATGTCGCGGTGTTAAGAGATACTTGGGAGAGCTGCTTACCAACTGCGTAATGCTGGAGTGTGTTCTCCTCTAAGCCTCTCCCAGTTGCCAACTTGGCGGAGTTGAGCACAAAATGTTTGCTTAATTGTCAAAATTTATGTTGGCGCTGCAGGGAAAACTATCTAAAGACCAGATCCACAGAACTGGCTACGGCTGCGGGCATAGTTGATGCTGAAGGATGAAGGGGTTAAGGATGAGCATGATGATGGGTATGAGCATTAACCCAGTTAACCCATTAAAGCCGTGTCATAAATTCAAAGCCCACAGCACAACAACAGATTCGGCAGCAGCAGCAACAACAACAAGAGCAACAACATTATGACTCGCTTTGTGGCTTTTAGTGGCCAGGCTTGGCACCGTTTTTCGACTCATTAAAGCCAACTTTACGCAATTAGCCTAATAAGCCGCCCAGAAGTAGGCTACAAAAAAGCAACAGCAACAAGAAGACGGAAACATTGACTGAGGCCACCTCACAATTTTACATCACTTTTGGGCGCATTTAGCATTTTTGCTCAATTAAATTAATTAAATAACAGCTGAAATATGCAACGAGCTTGATGAAGAGATGACCCAACTGATGGCTACACTAAATAGTTACAAAGGGTCGTGGGTATAAAAGAGGCGACAGTTTGCATGTCACAAAGGCTTTTGGGTCATAATAATTAAACGCATAGGCGGAATCAATCTTAGGACCAATTTAGAGCAACCTAATAGCAAAAGGGTTTAACTATAACAAAAATTAAACACCAAATGTTTATCAAATGGAAAGGTACAAGAGACTGATAAATCGAAAGAACATTGATCATGTCTGCTAATATAATCAATTTAAATGGTTGTTATATAGTGCTATAAGCATAAATATTTCTAAGAATTTATCAACATTGTCAGAAAGTTTATAAATATATTATTGTTATTAGAATTGCATGTTTATTATATAAAGATGACTTATAATTTATCAACCTAGTCAGAAAGTGTATATAATAATTGTATTATTATTGTATATTTATTTTATTATTTATTCATTTGTTTCCCAGTGCTATAAGTGTAAATATTCCTAATAATTTATCAACCTTGTCATATAATTATTGTTAGCTATTTATAAATATTTATTTTATTAATTACTTATTTGATTCCCAGTGCTATAGGTATAAAGATTACTTATAAATTATCAACCTAGCTGCAAAGTTTATATAACTATTATTATTATTATTGTATATTTATTTCATTAATATTTCTTTATTTGTTTCCCAGTTCTAGTATAAGTATAAAGATTACTTATAATTTATCAACCTTATCACAGTTTATATAATTCTTTCTACGTTTTTTATTATACATCTTTTTACTTAAATAAATATATTCGATTGTTGGCAACAAATGTATGTATATAACTTAATAATAGAAAACCAAATGTGCACAAACATAGAAAGTTGTACATAAACTTTGTCAGGTTTCAGATAAAACTAAACATATCACTTGTTACATTTAATTAGGATTCTTCTTTTTGGTTCATATACATAAGAGCATTTACATTACTTGTCTGAAACAATTACAAATTTGAATTTAGATTACTGGTGGTTCTTCCCCCACCTTCTGGAACAGTTAAAATAATTAAATTTGGAGGTCAACAGCGTTGATGAAGAAAATAAAATACGAAGTCGATGAAAAACAGAATCGACGCCAATTCAAACAGTTTAAAAAATGCTGCGGACCAACTACTTGTTGTCGGGACAAGCCATCTGGTAAAGGAACTGGATGATTGTGCGCGTGGGACGTCCCGTCATGCGGTCCTTGAGTAAATAGGGCAATGGATTGTAGCGCGTCATCATGCCCACATTGCGAATGTCTATATGTGCCCAATCCACGCACGGCACCAGCTCGTGCAGCACGGCAGCTGCAATGCAACTGGAGGCAGGACCACGACCACGATTACTAATATCAAAGGTCAGATTGGGTGTGATCAGTTGCTTAAAGTAATTCCAGAGGGGCAAACGCCAGACGCGATCGCCGGTCAAGCTGCCGGCCTTCTCAAACTGCTTGTAAACGAAATTGGAATTACTGAAAATGCCCGCTGCACTGCCTCCAAGGCCACTGCAGACGCCATAACCCAAGGTGGCTACGTCCAGAATGAGACGCGGCTTGAAGCTGCTCTGGGCATAGAGCAGCGGATCCGCCATGACTACCGTGCCCGCCTTGCTGACGTCCACAATGCCCAGAGTCTTGCCATTCATCAGGGTAACCACATCGCCCGGCTTCACGGCCATGCCAGATGGCATATTCTCGCAGAGTGGCAACACCGCACTCACGTTCAATGGCAGCGATAATGCAGCCGCCGCACGAATGGTGGCAACACAGGCAGCTGCGCCGGCCATACAGCCTCGATACATATGCATACAGTCCTTGGGACGCAGACAGAGACCGCCGCTGTTGTAGGTCAATCCCTTGCCGAGCAGCAGAATCGGCTTGTCCTCGGGCGCAGTGCCGCAGTAGTTGACCTCCAGTACAACTGGTGGCTCACAGCTGCCCTTGGCGACCATTAGAAATGAATTGAGGCGATTCTCCTCGATCCAATCCATCGAACGTATTTCAACGCTAACTCCGCACGGACACAGTGCATCCACAGTGGACTGTGCGAAAATGGTTGGTGTCATTTGATTGGCCGGCGTGTCACAGAGACGTCTTGCCAAATTCTGTGATTCTGCCTTGAATAGACCACGCGTCCAGGCATCCACCTCGGGTGAATCGTACAGCTCCAATTTGGGTATATGTGTGCGATCCTGCTTACGGCGATTACTGTTGTACCGCCAGATGGCCAAGGCGCTGCCCTCGGCCGCCTGTTCTGGGTATTCCATGGAATCGACAAACACATCGGTCACTCCCTGCATTTGCAATGCTCGAGCACCAACGCCGGCGGCAACACGGGCATTCTCCATGCCCTCATCAATCATTTCCAAGTCGTTGAAGCCGGCACCCTCCTGACCAAGACCCACCACAGCAACGGAACTGAACTCCGCGTCCACGTTCATAAAGACAAGTCCCTTGCCGAGATCCCCCTTCATGCCCGTTTCGCGCACCAGTTCCGATATTTTTCCCTGTGCACGATCATCGAACTTCTCACCGCTGGACGTCAATTTGGGCTCCTTGTCGCCCTCCTTTGAGTACACGCCCACCACAACTCCCTTGACGACACTCCCTTCCTCGCATTTATTGGCAAAGCGACGCACCTGCTGATTGGCATTCACAGCTCCCGTTGACAATAGTCTTCCCAACGCATTCTTGGACGATCCGGCACGTCTCAATGCCAACATGTAGCGAACTCCTTTTAATACCTTTGTGCTCTTGCTTAACGATTTCACGATTAACATCATATTGGTTATTTGTATAAACTATTATTTGTATAACTATTAATTGATATTTCGAAAATTCTTTGAGTATTTTTATCATGTGAATGTGGAATATGACCTAGTGTGTAAATTCTATAGATGTGATTTAGTGGAGTCTGTCTAAAGCGTCGTCGCCTGCTACAATTTAATTATTTTCATGCGAGAAAACTTTTCACTGACAATGTCGAACATTGCACTTGACATTCTGGATAGTCGACGGGTTTGATATATTATATCTTAACCGATTTCGATTAACAATGCTTTTTAATAAGGTATTGTCCTCTAAATGGATGCTGCATCCAAGATTTCTTCATTCTGGTTAGTTTAGATATTTACATTTTAACATTTCGAACTCTTATTGTCAGATCTCAATCGATTTAAATGAGCAATGTCCTTAAAATCATTTCTGCTCTAAATTGATGATGCATTTATATTACAAGATCATATATATAGTATAAAGACTAGACTATTAGTAGTTGCTTAACTTAAATGCGTTCTAAAAATGACATCGTTCCGATAAATCTGGGTGAATCTGGGGGAATCAATATGTAGAAAATGTATTTAGACTTGTTCTAATAATAGCCCAGTTCGAGTACCGCAAACCTTTTTCTTTCTCGATCCAAATAATATTAATAATAATTGTTATTTTGTTGTAAAGTTTATTTGATTTTACTTTTACATGTTTAATTGTGTCGGTGTGTGTTTAATTTAGTAGTTGAAGCAAACCTCAAATACGAACATTGCAAATTGAAGATGATTTTTCACACAAAACTCTATCAGCTTCTAGGGTTTGCTTTATTTACTCTTCGTCAGAGTCTTGCTGATTGTTGGGTTTTAGGCTGCCGAAGACCTTGGCAGGAATAGCTTTTTGCTCGAAGCGCAGTTTCTTCATGACGAGACCATCATCATCGGTTTTAGTAGCGGTTGCTGTAGCGCCGTTTTCTGTCTGCACTTCAGTGCCTTCGTTTTCCTCATCATCATCATCGTCTTCATCCTCATCACTGTCACCAATGTCAATCTCATCGGGGTTGATAACAGTGTTATCTTTACCCTTGGCACCGCCTTGCGTTTCGCCGCGCACAAACATAATATTTGATGTGATCTTCTCTGCCGTCTTTTGTTTCGCCTCGGCCGCCGCCAGTCGCGCCTTCTCCTCCAGCAAACGCATCGCATCGGAGCCTGCGCCGGCTCCCGCGTCGGCAGCAGCACCATTGTTCGTATTGAGAAATTGGGCGGCCATCATGTTCACCTGCGTGTTGTAGGTGGCCTGCACGGAGCGCTTAATGCGCAGCATTTCACGCATCGTGTCCTCGTTACCATGACGCACCTCGAACTCCTTCCACGTCTGCCAGAAGTCCGCGGTGATGCGAGGATCACAAACCTGCCGAAGGTAAAGAAATACAAATGGATTTTCAGGACAGTTGTTTCATATATAAACACACAAAAAAAGTATTTATGTAATTATCTCATTCATTAATTGATTGTTTTAAACTTTTACTACCACTTGCGATCCCTGATATTCACTCACCTGCGAACAATGCGCATAGATTGCTCTGGCTCGATCCACTTCCCCTAGTTTGGTCTCCAGTTCTGAGAACTTAACACACATGTGCCGCATATGCTGTTCGGGCAATGCCTCAATGGCCTTTTCATATATTTCCCGAGTGCGCGGCAGGCCATAAATCTCGGCGGCCTTTTTAATGAATATGTTGTACATATCGAACATTTCATCCTCCTTCACGGCGCTCGTTGCACGATCATAAACGGCCATAGCATGACGCGCCAGCCCGTGATCCTCCTCCAACTTGGCATAGAGCAAATAAAAATACTTGGCATGCTCCGGCGGACATTGATCCAGGCACTGTTCGAATAGATCACGAGCACGCTCTAATTTGGTGCCACCATAACGTTCCAGAAACTTGGACAAATACGAGTTCCAAATGTCATAGACATTGGGCCACTTGAACAATGCAATACCCTTCTCGTAGGCGCGATACGCCTCCTCGTAATAATTGTGCTCCTCGAGGAACAGGCCGTAATTGATGATTATTTGCGGTGTGCAAATCTTCAGATCAATGATGCGTTCATAGACCGCTTTGCAGGTTTTAAACGTACCAAACGATTCCTCCAGATCAGCGTACATGGACCACACTTTCAGTGATTTATAAAGACGTGATTGCACCGTCTCCGTATCATCGTGATATGCCACCTTGCGCTTTGGCAACGCCGTGGCCCGTTGCATCAACTTGAGGGCCGCCTCAAACTGTTGCTGGCGCAACTCCAACTCGGCCCATTCGCACCACACGGCAGCCAAGTGCTCGACCTTTACAAACTCCACCTGTGTAGCGCGTTCGAACACGACGCGCGCATCTTCCACCTGTCCGTTTGTCTCATAAAACTTGGCAAACTCCACCCACAACGTGTGCAGTTGACCCACCGCCAGTTTCGGCTGAACGGTCTGCACGGCCTCCGTGTAAGTGTTAATGATCTCCTCGGGCTTATCTTCGTACAGTTTCACACGTTTGTGCCACTCGTGGACGTTGTGTGGATTCTGGCGCAATAGAACACTATTGAGCAGCAGCAGACGACGTTCCATAAGGTACTCAAAGCGAGACAGACGCAGCTCGACATCAATGTCATCCTCCTCGTTCGCCTCCTCATCGTTCGCCACCTGTTCCATGCGTTTGTTCAGCGACAATTCCTCGAACTGCGCGTATTCATCAAAAACTTGCGTAAAATCTCGCACAGTTGTCACCGTTTGTATGGCCTCCTCGTAAATATCACGGGCTCGATCAAACAAACCGGAACGCACATAATAATCAGCCAACGAGTTCCAGAGATGCCCCAACTGATCTGTGTAGCGACGCAAGCCGCCGCGAATTATTGCATCCACATTGAGGGAATGCACCTTGTGTGGATGCTTTGATATCAGATCGCAGAGTTCGTTCCACAGCTGATGATTTGATTTGCCATGCTTCGATACAAAGTGTTCGTTGTCCACAATGTGTGCCAGTTGTTGGGCCGCCTCGTCCAGACGTTCAGCTTCCTGTATGAATAAGAGATATAGTAAACTGCATTTAAGAAAGCTGGACAGTCGGAAACACGACTATAATATACCCTGTGGCAGTCGACAATTCCTCAAAAACTGTAGCTATATATAAACAGTGCTGGGAGATGAAGTTTAAGCTTCTGGCGCTTATCGTCACCAATATATATTCATTTATACGAATGGACAAACGGACAGTCAGACAGATCAGGGATACATATACTTTATGGGGTCGACCACGCTACCTTCCCCACAGGGTATAAAAATGATATAAACAGACAATCTCACCTGCAGGTACGCCACATATTCTTCGGCATCTTCGGGAAACAGCTTGAGATAGCGCCTGTAGACGCGCAGTGCCGTTTCTGGCATCTCGTATCGCTGCACGAATTTCAGATATAATGGCCAGATGCGTCCGTGCTGTGTGATTGGCAACGCACGCAGGGCACGATCAAAGACGTGTCTGGTGCGCGTTATACGGCACTGCGAGCTCATGAAGATGCCGTAGTCCATCCAAATGCGTGGCATCTTGTGCATGAAAACCAGCGCACGTTCGAATGTGTTGTTCACCTGTTCGTACATCGGGTCAGTGGGGATTTTTCCCCGCACCTGCTTCCTGCGTGTGCGCAGATAGTTGTACCAGATCTTATAGCTGCCGGGTAGTTCTTTGAGTGCGCGCTCGTACACCAAGTTGACGCCATTGTTGGGCGCCTTCGCCTTGTGATCGATGTAACGCAGCCAATGTTTCACGGAATACGCGTTGCGTAGAATCTCTTCCTCGTACGGCACATCCTCCTCCTCCTACAAATTGCAGCAATTAGAAAATAGCTAACAAAACGTAATATCGATATACTTACAAAATTGAGCTCAACATGCAGAGCTGGTGCTTTCTTTTCATCCATATTTGCCAAAAATAAAACAATAGCCGCAAAACGTTTTCATGCGCGTCCGAGAACAGCTGTTGCTGACAATGTTGCCACCTAGTATTAACATTTAACAGTGTTACCCCACTTATTTTGTTGGTATTTTAATACTATGTCGATAACTGGCTGTACAGTGCTGTAGAACGTCACCGAAACAGTGTTGTACATCAGCACGCGGCATCTTTTTTGGCGGCCATCATAACACAAAACTGAAGAACGCAAGACAAAACGCTTGAATTGATGTGGTCTTAACAAATAGTGAGCACATATCTAAAAAAACAATAAAACAAAAACCAAACGACTTGAAAATGTCCACGGGCGCCGCAAGAGTTTACATTCAAGTCGAGAGCGAGGCCGAGCAGCAGGAGCATCTGAAGCAACAACGCAAAACATTAAAGCCATTGCAGGCAAACGCCAACGACAAGGAGAATCTGACTGCAGCTGGTCGCGTCTCCATCGTGGATCAACTCAGTCGCTTGAAGGCCGGCGTGAATCTAACGCCGAAATATGGTAAACGCAAATGCGTCGAGTCGGGTCCCTCAACGATAACCAAACAGGATGCCGATACACAAACGGATGCGATCGCGTCGACGCCCAACGCTGCTGACAAGCCGATCACAGCCGAAGATCTGACGAATGAGTGTGAGCCGGGCGAGAATTACTACAAACTGTTGGCGGAACAACGACGCACCGCACTGGAGGACACGCTGATCGAGAATCAACATTTGCACGAACGGATCGATGGATTGGAGAAGGAGATCAATATAATGCGCAGGGAACTCGACGAAGCTAATAATCTGGTTGAAGTACTAAAGGAAATATGCGACGAGAATGCTAGCGAGGGAAACGAAGACGAGGAAGCAGCAGCACAGCAGGCATAGTTCCACAAAAAGGGCTAATCACCAATAAATACATTTTTTATGTTTTTACGTTTAACCATTATATTAGATTATATTATGAACGTAGTTGTAGTCGAATCATTTCAATATTCTTAACTTATTCAATTATATGCATCCACCAACCCAATGGACTGGTCTCAATGTACGCCAGCAATAAATATATGTACTAGTTTAAAGCGATATATATAGTTATGTTCCAATAAATGGTTGTTTCTCTCAATCTAGAGTTTCGCATTTTATTCAGCCAGTCTGTGATGATTTTTCTCGTTGTAAAAGGTTTCCACATTCAACTGTAAGGGTAGTTAATAGTCAGAAGATAATAATTGCTTATATTTATATATAAGACTCACCGCATCTGATGACACTTCTCAATCTGAGTTTCGCATTTCACTTTAGCCAGTCTGTGATGATTTCCTCGTTGTGAAAGGTTTCCACATCGAACTGTAAGGGTATTTAATAGTCAGATAATAATATTTATTGGCATATATATAAAACAAGGGTATAAAACCGGGATAAAATAACTTTTAATACAGTTTTGTTCCTTAACATTCTGATATTTTAGATATTCCATTATACCGATACTACTTATTACCAGAATTGAAAGGTCAAACCTATCTATTTTATCCTTTTATCGAAATACTTGTTTCGGTATGTACCGAATCAAATATTTCATTCGCTTTTAAACCCTGTATAATACACTCACCGCATCTGTCGACACTTCAATGCATTCCTCGTATTTGGGATCAGACACGTCCAAGTCATGTTCGGTTGAGTTTAAATAGGCGGAATCTGCTTTGGCCGCCGCTATAAGAACCGCCGTCTCCGTGTCCGGTACGATGATTTCATCAATGTCCGTGGCAGCCACTTTGGCCAGTCGAGTGTCCGCATCATCTGGATGGCCATGTGCGGCCTTCATGTGCAGACGCAGGGCAAAGGGACGTGCGTATTCTGCGCCACAGGTGACACACCAATATTTGTTGGACAACTGCTGACTCTTGATGGCCGCACTGCTGATGCTCTTGGCGTCCCCAGTGCGATGGGTGGCCATGTGCGCCTTGACGGCATAGAACGAGGCAAAGGGACGATTACAGACGGCGCACTGATACGGCTTTGTGTGCGTATTCTTATGGGCGTACAACTGCACGGAAGTGCGAAAGGATTTCGGGCAACTGTCACAAACATATTGACGTTCCGTGCTGTGTATTCGCAGGTGGTGCGAGTAAACCTGATGGGATTTAAAGCTATTGATGGTAGAAGTTTGTTATAGAAGCGATACACTTGCAGTAATTAATCAATCACTTGCCGTTTATTACACGTGGTGCACACATAGGGCCGTATGTTTGTGTGCGTGCGCAGATGCAACGTGAGGGAGTAGGAGACACGAAACGTCTTGCCACACACCTCACAGCTGTAGGGCTTTTCCCCGGTGTGGACGCGTTCATGCTTCACCTTCTCGTAAGGCCGCTGGAACACTCGTTGACAGTACTGACAGGCAAATCCTGGTTTATCCTTGCCATTCACTGTCTTCTTGACAGTCTCGTTGCTTTTGTTGTTGCTCTGACGCTCGTGAATCTTGAGATGCATCTCGAAATTGGTCACACTATCGAATTTGCGATTACAGGTGCCGCATGAAAACTGCTTCTGGCTCTGATGCATCTGTTTGTGCACGGTTAGCAGATTTTGCTCGAAGCTGCAATGGGATACATGAGTTATAAGATTGTTTAAGGCAATGACAGTTGACTCTACCTTTTGTTGCAGATCTCGCAGTAGAACTGATCCAGTTCGCTGTATTGCTGATGAGCGCCCACGGGCAATGCATCCTGTATCGATTTGGACGCACGCTTGTTGTGAATACGCATATGGAACTTGAGACATTTGGCCGAACTGAACTTTGTCTTGCAAATGTGGCAAATGGTTGTTGTGTTGTTGTTGCTGCTACCGGTCGCAGTATTAGTCGGTAATTTGCGACGGACTGGCGTCTGTGTTTTGGCGAGCTTCGGGTTGTTTGGCTTGGCGTTTGCCTCGGCATTTGGACAACTGTGTTCCTCGGCGCACTGTCGCGTCTCGAATATGCTGTGGCAATCAAAACAAAAGTAACGCTCCGATTTGTTGGCACTTTCCTCAGTTTCAACTTCAGCCTCGACTTCGGCTTCAGTTTCGTTTACTGGCAGCATTTCATTGTCATCTAATACGTCCCAGAGCTGTGGCTCGCTCACTTCTTCCAGTTCCTCAATTAGATCCTCCTCAATGATCACCGAATCATTGTCCTCGTAATACGGCTCGTCTTTTATCTCAATGGCATGCACTGTAACTTGAGATCTGTTTTCAGCGGCACCTGAGCAACTATCGGGACCACTGTGTGATTTATTGTACGACTCAATGCTGTCGAAGTCGTTGCCGCACTCCTCACAGTAATAGATTTCCTCGGAACATGGATCGATTATAAAATGATCCACATTGCTTTGTTTTTTCGCCTCCACGTGCGATTGCAACATTGCTGATGTCTCGGGGTTTCTTCCAGTGCGACCTGCAAATAGTTGTTAAGCTAAGAAGTATACGTTTAAATACTTCCTTATTACACGCACCTGACATGGCATTATTTCGATTTATACAATTGTTTATGCCTTTTCCTTTGGCACCCACATACATATGTGTATTTTTGCACAGCTATTATTGACGTCAAATATACTCCGATACCGAGGATGATATCGATATTTCGATAAGCTTCTTACACTGTTAAGTTGTGGCTGCCGATAGATTCTTTTAACGTTCGATATTATAAATAACAATTGCTATTCAAAATGAAATAATACTATACTATTTTTAATTTGTGACTTTCTTCCTGAGTGACCTGTGAATAGTTGCTATAGTTAAGAACTATATGTCTACTATTGCCTAATTATACGCATCTCACATGGCATTACCTTTATTTATAACTTGTTTATGGCTTTTCTTTTAGCAACCACACATAGGTATTTTCATTTATTATTGACGTAGCCGTTGATGCTATCGATATTTCGAAATATTTATCACACTGTTAAGTGGTGGCTGCCGATAGACTCTAAAAGTCTTTTAACATAAATATTTGACTGTTTCTTTTCAAAATGAAACCAAGACTATATTTGTTTTTTATTGTAATTTATTTTCTCTATGCGGTTGGCACTATGTTAGGCGTATATACAAAAACAATATAACAATTATCAATATCAATATCAAACATTAAACAGTTTTCTTTATAAGCTATTTAAAACACTTTTAAGCAGGAATGTTTGCAAGTATATCTCACTGACTACAGGGTACAATTAGAGCTAGGGCGACCCGAAGAAACTAGAATAACAACGAATACAACTGACAGCCAATGCGTTTGCAAACATTCGAGACAACATATGCGCCTGCCGAGACGGTTACGAATAGCGTCAACCAGCCAAGAAATGTGAATTCCCCGCACCGCGGCCTTATATGTTGCTGCAATCCCAGCCAGCCGCCGTTGTCGATTAGCCAGTAGACCAGATCGTCCTCAATGATCTCGGCCAGGCCGTCGACCAGACACTGCAAGTAGTCATAGTGTCCCTGACGGACACAGTCAATGGCGAAGCCGCCGCAGACGGAAAATATCGAGATTATTTTGCCCCAAGTAATGCTGGTGCGAAAGAGATCCTTGGCGACCAGATTGAGTAGCATGGGCGCCATATCGCTGTCCTCCAGTTCGCCAAAAGGCGCCCGTGACAGCTGTCTGGAGATATTTGTGTAAACACGCGGATGCATACGCTCCAGTTCCTCCCCCATCTGCAAAGATATTAAAAGGTTGTATTGTGTTTCACTTAGGGATTCGCCATGATACTCACGCTATTGAGCGCTGGGAACACCTCGTAGACGACATGTGAAGATGGCTCCAGTATGTTGCGTAGTCTTTGTGTTACCTTCCGATTCAGAACTCCCGCACGTCGCAGACGAGCTCTGATGTACTGTCCGCACAGACACTTGCCCTGATCAATGAAAAGTAATGGTAAAATTCAATCAATAACAATTTCAATCATATGAACTATTAAATTCTATTCTCGTTCTGATCTTTCGCATGTGGGGCCATCAGTGTCAAAATAACAATGGGAAGGTGTAGTATTCATCAATTCAAAGTCAAAATTTCCGGTAAGTGGGAATCACGTTATTTATGAATTCTGGAAACACAGTTCTACACTTCTTTAGATTTTCTGTTCTTTTTATCGCTTCTCGGCACTAGCACTGAAAATGGTTTTCTGGCTGTTTTCGCTAAATATACTCTAACAAATGGCATTAATATTGGCAGTCTTGGTTTGTAACATATAAGAAATTAATTTTAGGAAAACAATTATCGGTTTTCGGCACTATATTTGACAATAGTATTATCTGTTAATATTTCTGGTCTTATTTACTGATTAATTTGAAAAAGCCAATTCATTACAATACCGGAAATATTAAAACCGCGTAATTAAATTTATGAAAACGCTGATTTGACTAACATACAATGTTTACTAGAGCATTAAATCATCGGCAGCCAATAAACCGCTAAATTTTCTTTCATTTCTCGTTCATTCTCATTTTTGGCCAAACAAATATTTTATAGTTGTCTGCGCTTTTGAGTTTCTCGGCATCACAGAACAAGTGACACCTGCTAAATATCATTCACACTTCTTAAACACCACAAGATAGTTCAAAAATGAAAGCCAGCACTTAGCATTAAATGCAGTTCTCGCAGAAATAATACAAACACAACAAATACACATTGTATTGTATACAAGTCTGGACTCACCATTGTGTAGAAAACTACAAGTGTGAGATAATTATATTTATAGGGATGTGAAAGCTGTCTGTTACATAACTGCAAATCAAATTGATACGAGTATAAAAGAACTTAATTATCTGTTCTCAAGAATTGATCTCTATCGAACATCACAGAAGTATCTATTAAAAATTGTATCTAATATGTGCATGTATACAATTATATATATACATATATATATGTGTGTTACTTATTGTCAGTTTAATTTACAATGTCATGCCGCTCACAATTATTATACACACTCGTTGGTTTATTTTTTTTTCTCGCACAATTACGGTTTGTCATGCCAAGCAATTTTTGAAAACAATCAACAAATTGTGTCTTGGCGCCAACGTGGCATTTGACATTGCAGAGGCTGGAGATCGCCAAAATGAAAAAAAAAAAGTGTTGGCCTTGTCCTGCTATTGAAATGTTGACAAGTCTATTGAAAGGTGAAACCATTAATAACCAGTAACTAACTCGATGTTTTCTTACAAGCGGTTAATCACCTCACCGAGTGTTATTTACTTTACTTGCGCATACATAAATCTATCAAATTTGTTTATCTAACACTCCTTGAAAGCAGATATAATTATTACCACCTGATGTGCTAAATATTTTCACTACTTGCCTCTTTGTGGAATCCATCATTCCATCTAAACTCATGGCTATTAACTATTGTACTTATTTATAGAATTTTTGAAGTCTTATTTTGTTTACAGCTGTTTTGGTTACAGTTTGTTTTGTTTATCTCTTTTTAGTGAAAAATAAGTGTTTACGGTAGCCTTGTGTAGCTTTTTATACCAATTTTAATAACTTCTGTTATAATAATGATCACAAATCCAGCAAAGATACTTATTTGCTGCCCTTTATAACAATAAATAATATTATTCTAAATTAAACTCCTTCTTATTCTAAATATAATGATCTTACTTTGAAAGTTTTATTTAAATAGTGTAATTTATGAGTATTTAAAATTTATATTGTAAACTAAATTCAACTTTCAACATTTAATCAGCAAATGATTAACATTTGCAACATTTTTCAGCTATCGCTGTTAAATAAATATTTCTAAAATATTAGTTAATGGCAAACAAAAAATGTAAACAAAATTCACCTAAAATGGGTGCATTTTATAATAACTTTTATTGCTGTTATCAGGGCGAGATAAACAAATTGCTGAAAATAAACAGAAAACGAAAAAAAAAGAAAACGTACTACATATCCAAGTTTTATACCCTATAAATCAAAGTCAGCAGCGGTCCAAAGCAACTTTTTTTTAGAATATTTCCCCGACACACTCACACCCTAATTACAAATTTTGTTCAAAATTTACTTTTCCTATAATGTAAACAAGAATGAGACCACCAACTGTTTTTTATTTACCTAAATTAATATCAAAATATATTAATAAGCATATTGTTTGCACAGCTTTGAGATACCCTGCTGTTGTTAAATGGAAGAGGATTGTCGAATATAGAATATATATTTGTTTGTGTATGTATTCGGTTGAACTTTGTTATAGAAATGTTAATTCATAATTAGCTCTTAGCTGAATATTTTACAATAAATTGTAGGGCATTAATCCGAAAGGAATATTGGCATGAAAATCGGATTTTGTTAGGTTCGCCATTGGATTTTCGGTAACCGGTTATCATTGTATGTTTCGGCTTCGAATTACCGGTACGATTTCGGTTCCCAGTAAAAAGAAACTTAGTTATAAGTAGAGAAGGCGCTGCCTACTCTCAATCTTTCAACACCAACAATCAAGTACATTTACTTTATTATTTATTTATTTATATCATTGCTGCTTTGGATTAATCCTATATTTAAAAAAAACAGACTTATGGCCACTTTAGTACTTTATACTTAATACTTTTGTTAAAAATCCGATTTAATTATTTAAATAACTTATATTTTTAAAGTAAAGAACTGTCATTGTCAATCTGGGCAAAGAAATCAGTATCGACATTAACTAAACGGTTATTTCGGTCTTTAGTTATCGGGTTAATGGAAAAGTTTTGTATTGTTTACGGTAACCGGTTGAATCGGTTAATTCTGGTAATTAAAGAATTCTCTGTTTAATCATAGGGTATTTACTGGTCGATCACTTGCAACTGTTGCTGTTTTTATCGCGCCCTCTTGCCGACTTACCTGATTAATAATTTCCATTTTGTACTCCTGATAGTTGGTCATGGTGCGTGTACTGCTGGCCAGCGAGGAGGTGGAGGCGGCGCGCGTCATGTGTCCGGCGATTCCCCCCGCTCCGCCGCTGGCGCTGCCCACATGGACAGATCTGCCGTTGAGCGGAGATCGCAAAGCTTTCCATTCGCTGGCTGCGGTGACAATAGTGCTTCGCCTATTTGCCGTATAGATCTCATGGTCCAGTGAGGAGGATTTAAACTTGGCCAACTTAGGGGTGGTAGATGTAGAGGGGATCGCATTAATTGCGGTAGTCGGTGTTATGGCCATTGTCGATTCTTGTTCTTTTTCTGCTGCAGCCTCCTCCTCTGCGTCCCCTTGTAAGCTCTGCGTTCATGTAAGTTGTGTAAAAGTTGAGCTTTTATTATTATTACAGTTGCTTTGGATTCGCCTTTCAATGAACACAGCTCGTTTTGCGCTTTTTTGGAGGTGGTTTGGATTGATAAAACGGGCAAAACAAAATAAAAATCGACAATAAATATTACGCGCAAAGCGTAGAGCAAGCAAACATATACGAACGAACGGCGCACATAAAAGAAAACAACTAAAAACTTGTTGCGATTGATTTTCAAGCTGCCTGTTGCTTTCTTTTTCTTATTGTTGTTGTTGTTGTCGTCTGTATTTTACCTTTTGCTCTGGCGCGTGTGTTTTTTTATTGTATTTATTTATTGTTGCTGTGCTTCACTTTGCTTTGAACTTTTAACCGAGAAATATATGGGAAAATAATGTTGTGCAAAAGTTGCCGCTCTGCCTCGGTCACAATCTTTAGCGGCCCCGATGTTCTGACGCGTGAGAGTGTGCGCCGTTAACTCAGCTGCTGATCGCTGCTGTTCGCTGCTTCTCGCATGGCTGCGCTGCCTGCTTTGGGGTCGAGCTCCAAAAAAGCACGCAACGAAAGCTCGCGAAAGCAGGACGGCTCTAGCAGCTATTCCCTATGTCTGTCGCTTTCACGTGTGTTGACAGCAGCTTTGGCGCGATATATTTAAATTCCTAACAACAATCACTTCAGTGCACTATCGATATACATACATTATTGCAGTGTGGGTAAAGTTCTGTTGTTGCAGTTTAGCTGTGATGTTATTTAATTATTTCATATAAAGCTAATTGTTTACTTTTTTAGTTAATTATTTTAAAAGCTGTGCCCTTTTACAAACATCGATATAATATCCCAACTATCGATATTGCCAACCAGCTAAACCTGCAACCAGTGCTGCCAATCATCGATAAGATAAACAGAATGGACAGACTTTAAAAAAAAGGAGAGAAATAGATAGAATAATAATGGGAAAGGACAAAATAACAGGTCAAATCTTTAAATTCAAATTATAATATAATCATTTAAATAGGGCGTAACTATTTATAATAGTATATTATACATATTTATGATTAAATTATTATTATTAATATAATATATTATTATAAATTAATTGTATAGTAGCGTCAATATTTTGGGATTGTTTCTCTGGATTATTCGAGGTATTTCCAATGTTATGTAATTTCACATTTCCTTTTTTTTAATTTTTTAAGGATAATAAAGAAAAAAATCTTTTTAGATTGATAGTTAAGCGTAATAGTATACCTAAAATAAGTAAACTTTAAAGTCTATCAAAGTATCTAAAAAATTAAAGTTTTCCGGTTAGTAAATGTTTGATAAAAGCTCCGGAAAATTAATTTTTAAAAGGAACAGATTGTTCCAGAAAGGATGATTTGGATGATTTGATTTCAAGTAATTGTATATAAAAATACCTAAGCCATTCCGATTTCTCAGTCGTTTTGGCACAAACAAATATATCAATAGTAATAAAAATTAAATAATAAATCTAAATACATTTTAATAATATTTAAACAATTGTTGCAAACTTTATTGCAGGTTTATTATAAATGAAACAATTAAGTTATTATCAGGTTAGATAATGGTGATAATTTAAAGAAAAGTACTCCTAAAGACTATTGCAGGTATTGAGAGAGTCACTGAACATAAATACAAGCAGTTTAATATTAAATGGTTATACCCATTTTGAGCATTGCTCTAGTTACAGGGTATGGAGAGTACTTAACACTAGCAGACCATTCACTTTAATTCAGTTGATTTTTGTGCGTGAGACAGATTGGTTGTTGTTGAGAAGCATTGCACCGAAGTGGTTAACAAATACATACATTCGCATCTTACCAGTTAACCAGTTTTGTATATAAGCTATGAAATCGTTTTGTTTAATAATTATTTGTTTTCTATCGATCGTCGGCCTTCCATACTCTTTAATTCGTTTTCGTGTTTCTGCGTATGGAGCAACTTTGGATCCAGTATCTTATGCACCTTTTGCACCATTTCAAAGACAAAGCAGTAAACAGGGAACGTTTCAAATTATTAATGAATGGAAATACATGGATTTCGAATATCCCACATTTGTCGAAAGACAATTGGCCATAATGAATGGGTAATAATTATTATATATTCATATAGAAATACAAAACAAATTTAGTTTGCAATTATATTAATGCCCTTCATATTTTCAAGTTTTGCTGTATTCTTGAAATATTGGTAAAAGTTCTTATACCTTGAGTTCAATGGCAATGCTTAAAAAAGCTTTGTGCGAATATAAATACATAAGTAACCACTGTTGCCACATTTGGTACAAAAGCTGTACCATTACCATTATTGGTTGCAGCACTTTGGTACATTTGTACGTATGATAAAATCAGAGCTTGCAACTTTTTTAACGAAATATGGTACACAATTTTATCTTTAGTTGGCAACTCTGTATGTAACGGACAAAAGCAGGCATCCGCTTCTCTATAAAGTTATTTATTATCTAAGTTAAATCATTTTCCAAGCAAAGCTACTGATCTTACTAAGCGTTCTAGATATAATTAGTAAATATAATTGTAATAAAATACAAAAAATATTTGCTTTGCAGCGACTTTATTCCAAAGAATAACTTACCTCTGGGAATTGATGTATATCGAAACCGTCTGTTCATTACAACACCGCGTTGGAAAGATGGCGTGCCAGCGAGCTTAGTGACCGTACCATACCCTACAAAAGAGATAAGCCCAGCTGTCCGGCCCTATCCGAATTGGCAGGCACACAGTAGCCCCTACAATCCCGATTGCTCTAAGCTTATATCGGTTTACCGCACCACAGTTGACGCTCAATGCAACCGACTTTGGCTAATTGATTCTGGCATTGTGAATGCTACGATCAGTTTGAATCAAATCTGTCCACCTAAAATTGTGGCTTTCGATTTAAACACAGATGAGATGGTCGTCCGCTATGAATTGCCAGCTTCTCAAATTAAACAGGATTCATTGCACTCCAATATTGTGGTCGACGTGAGGAACGGCAATTGTTTAGATGCCCATGCTTTTGTTACCGATGTCTGGCGCTTCGGAATTGTTGTCTATAGCTTGGAGAAGAACAGAAGTTGGCGTGTTACCAATTACAATTTCTCTCCCAACCCAGTGGCATCAGATTTCAATATTTTTGGATTAAACTTTCAATGGTTGGATGGTGTTTTCGGCATGAGTCTCACGCATGAACGACAACAAAGCGATCGTCTATTATATTTCCATCCGATGGCCAGCTTTAAGGTGTGTTCGATATTATTTTAATGCTTAAATAACATTTTATTAAAATAATTATTACATTTTAATTAGGAATTCATGGTGCCGGTTGATCTGCTGCTGAATGAATCGATTTGGACAAACGGCACAATGGACACATCAAAAATATTTAGCACGGTCGGTGATCGAGGATTCAATGGCCAATCTTCCACATCTGGAATTGCCAGGAATGGTGTAATGTTCTTCACACAAGTACATCGTGATAACATTGGATGTTGGGACACATCAAAACCATATACTAGAGCCAATTTAGAAGCTCTTCTCGATGCTGATAATTCATCGATGCTGATTCAGTTTCCCAATGATTTGAAATTGGACCACAATGAAAAGCAAGGCGTGTGGGTAATGAGTAATCGTTTACCGATCTATTTATACAGTCAACTGGATTACGGAGATATAAACTTTCGAATTTTAAGAGCAGATGTCGACAATATAATTGCCAATACCATATGTAATCCAATTGCCCAATCAGCAAATAACGATAAAGTCGCACTTGTATCAATAGAAGAGGGTCAATGCTATTAAGTAAAACTGAAAGAAATATCAAATAAAAACTTTACATAAATGCAATAAACAAGCTCTTATTATTTGGCAAAAACTTCGCAGAAATTCACAATTAACTCATAAGACATTTTATTGAATAGCTATTGTTAGTTTAATCCGATCACATAAAGGAAATGTGTATGGACAACCCCCAATTTGAAGTCTCTAGCTTTGTTTATAGTCTCAGAAATCTGAAGGGGCAGGCGATAGCGGCAGTTGATGCTGATCAGGAATATATATAACTTACTAAAGGTTTTTTGAATTTAGAATTAAGTGACGCTGAAGTTTCAATAAAGCTATAAATCTTCGAATTCTTTCACCACTCGGATACGAATCTAACACCTTTTCAAGAGTCACCTCTAAATTTTATATTATAAATAAAATATATACAAAATATTTGCATTCAGTTTGTAAATCGTTGGTATATTTTCGGAATTAATGTGTTAACGATAAAGCGCAAAAACATACAAAATAAAATCAAACCAAATACAACACCGATGACTAGTGTCGTCCATTCCAGGGGATTTAAGCTACTGGTTGTGGGCAAAACGTGCGTGTTGATGCCGTTCTGGAATTTATATTTAGTTATATATATATATTTGTTTAAGCCATTCGATTTCAATTTACCCAGCCACCATTCTCGTTTATCCAGGGAACCAGCTCATCCTCTATAACCTCGGATACGCTCTCCATAAGCTTTGGCAAATATTCGGGATGTCCCTGTCGCACACAATCAACCGACAGACCACCGGCTATAGCGAACAATGAGATTACCTTGCTCCAAGTGATCTCTACACGGAATAGTTCACGACCCACAGCTCCGAGCAGCAGACTGACAGCATCTGGTGTATGAAACTCACCGCCTGGATTTCGGCAAATCTGTCGAGCGACTCCATTATAGACTCGTGGATGCATCCGTTCCAATTCGTCACCTAACTGTGAAGGCAATATCATATTAATCGATATACACTTGTAGTATTTATCTAATTATACGCACCACTTGCACCGCTGGAAACACATCCCGGACAATGCCTATCGATGTGTTGCTATTGCCCAAAATGCTGCGAATGCGCTGTAGTCCCAACTTTTTATTAAAAAGTCCCGAACGGCGCAGACGTCGTTTGATATAGTGTCCACAAAGACATCGTCCCTGAGGGGAAACAAATAATTATGAAATCTAAGTAAAACCTTGTAGAAGGTATTACAATATAGGGTATCTATCAATAGAGAGACTCTCTATTTCAAAGATATGTTGATGAAACCTCAAAAATGTCTGTCTTTTTGCTGCAGGAAGTTCATAATTTAGAACCGACAAGATCGCATTATCATATCATATATCTATCAAAGGAATGATCTATCGAAAATCAACGTATAGTATGAAAAACTTTGTTGAATTGTATTATAACTTATTTAAAAATCTACAAAGGTCTGCAAAGGAATCAACTAATTTGTTATATTTTATATATGCTTACGAATACCATATTTAAATAAATATGTTTTATGTTACCACAATTACTTTCATTACAAGTGAAAGTAAATTGGATTTCACGGATTTACTAGGCGTAGCAAGTAACTGAAAGGTGTACTGGTAGAAATTAAATTAAGCGTAGATTAAATTATATTTAAGTCTATCCCTAATCCAGTTCGAAACTTGTTTATAAAGAAGCACACAATGTCATGATGTTTTTTCTATTATTTCTGAAATAGAAATCAATAAAATACTGCATTTACCTGGGTGATTATATCCTGGGCAGGTATTTGAGCCGCCTTCCAGCCGATCGTATAGGACAGTTTCCGGGTAACCACATCGCTGACATTGCTAAGTCGCCGCCGGGTCGTGTCCTTTTGACCCACCTCAAGTAACGCTGCCGAGTGGAGTGTGGCGGGAAAACTGAACTTGCGTCGATTCTGGGCCTGAAGTAGACGTTCACTTTGTGTGGTGGCCATGGGAAAACCGTTGGAGAAGTTATCGTTATTCGATGGGAATGAGGTGCCTGGCATTGTGTTCCGATCACGAGATCCTGGGAAGCATAACTGGAATTTACTTAAGCATAGTCCAAATACCAATTAAAAGAAAAAGATAAAACAAGAACTTAATGTATTTTCCCCAAAACGAATAAACTTTAATTGAAATGAAATAAATCAAACCATGATCAAAAAGCCATTCCGCTTGGATGTCGAAAACGTTGTGTGGCAAGCGTAGTTCATGTTAAATCAATTAATTGCCATTCGATTTGGCTGATGTGGCAAATTTCTGCGCGTTCTTGTCAATCTTTTGGGTGACGGTGCCCATGAGAGACTTTTATCCGTATCTGTTTCTGTTTCTGTATCTTTTTCTGTATCTGTATCTGTATCTCTAGTTGCCAATGGCGATGACGATGGCATACTGGAAATGGATTTCAGAATGGTCTACAAGTCAAAAACCTGATACAACAACGCCGTCTACAACAACAGCAGCAATAACAATGGCACAGAGTCTACTTTATGTCTCAGACAAACGATTACAATCAAAAATAATTGCCTCAAATCATAAATGTCATGTTGAAATTGCATTACATTTATAAATGACATTATGAGTCTTTGGAGGCTCAACGTTAAGTGAAAAAAAAATACAGAAATATGATAAGCAGTCTTTAGTCAAACCAGAAATAGCGAATTTATTAAGAGAGATGCACAACATTGTAAGCTTATTATAATAATAAAATAACTCTTTAGACGTATATTGAAATAATTATTTTGTGTATTAGACAGTTAGAGAATTCAAATTTGCTATAAAATTCCCCGAAAATTGTTTAAATAAAGCTTTGTTAATTTTATTCCTTGAAAATCTCTTCACATTTAAGAAATGCACACTGAAATTATTCCTAAAAACAATTTAAATAGTAGTGGAAAGGCAAATGAAGCACATAACATGCTTCTACATATTTAAAAGAAAGTCAAAGATTTGTTAAAATTTCTTGGGTATTCAATGTCGAAACAGGATATCCCACACAAGAATTACAATGGATTAGAGACGATTGGATCTAGGCCATAATAACGCCTCAGTACAACACAATTTTAGGTAATAAACGGATTGATAGACTCTGATGTATTGTACACTTTGGTTTTGTTATTGTACAAGTATTATTAATACTTTGTCTGACCATCTTTGGGCACATTAACGAAGCGTCGTTGGCGTCGCTGGTTCGTTAAGTTTGATTGGCGCTGGTGTCTTTTTGTTTTGGCCATTTCAAACGGATATATGTGCTGTATGTGGCCGAAATGTTGTTGGGAATACTCGTACTCCATGTTGTCATTAGTTGTCCGCAAGCGACATGTCAAATGGCAAATGATTTGTAGATTGTGGACGGGCAGCGACAAGTGATTTGAGTGAGGATGGCCATAGATACGGGTGTTGGGAACTGAAATTGTCTGGGGAGTACTAACGTCAATTAGTTTTACATAACCTGGCCAAATAAATGCGAGTATCGTGATTAAGGAAAGTTGTTACAACAAAATCGTGTACTATGATCATATAGAAAGTAAATGTTGTAGACTTCTACATGCATTTGGGTCAGCAGTAAACACGATTGCGACGCCGCCTCACCTTATAAAAGCACGCCCACACCTGGTTTAATCAGTTAGTGATCGGACAGAATGTCAAACAATTGGACGTATTTAATAATTGCCAGCTCAATTTTACTGGGGATCTCCCTAGCGTACGCGGATGTGGCACATTTCTTTGCAGCACCCGCAGAATTCGGGAGTTATCAGTTGCATGAACAAGTGCCTTTTCAGCTGCCACTTCCACAGCCAAATCTGTATGTCCCACCAGTGGCTGCAACTCCGGCACCTGTGGCACCTACGACGGAGTTTAGTCTGCCGGAAATCATTGAGAATCGCAGCGTCAAGAGCTTGAGTCAAGGACATGGCAATTTTATACCCTTGAGTCAGCATTATTTGCCACCTGCCCCAGAGGAGAGACCCAGCTATGAAAGTCCCAAGCCAAGGTAAGTCGAGAGATTCTTAAAAGCTAGGCAACAGCCTTGTCTGAAAGTAATCTTCCTTAATGCCTATCGACTTCTATCTTCCCTGCAGCGACGACTTGACGGGTTATTATTATCCACAGCCCAGCGTCAGCAGCACCACGAGAATTCCAACGACAACAACTACACCGCGTCCTATCGTTGTTCAGGATCCCAGCGAGGAGAATGAGTTTGAGCAATTGCCCTCGCCTGGCTACGATTACCATGCGCCTCCACAACGACCTTCGACGCCGGCACCAGTTTACCTGCCACCAGGTGAGATCAATCCGGAGCAGCAACAGCTGCGGCTGCGACTCAAGGATATGCGTTGCCTGCAGTCGGGCTACTTTCGGGCCATACTCAAGTTGGACAGCTTTCTGGGCGCCGCGCCAGTGTTGGACAACGACAGCGAGAATGTTCAGGATAAACAATGCGATTTGAAGATGTCGCGCAGCTTTCTTCTAGTGGACATTGCGGGCACGGACTTTGAGCGCTGTGGTGTCCGTGCCTGTGGCCAGGATTTATGCCTAAGATTACGCTTTCCCGCCATACGAGGACTGCGCACTGGAGGCGACTCTATTCTGACGCTGCACTGCAAGACGCAGGAACGGATTGCAGTTAAGACGCATGCCCTCAAGATGGGCGTGGCCAATGACGTGTGGGTATAGAATAAAAAACAATTCAATTTTAACATGTCAATCTTTTGCATACGATGTACTTAAACAGTACCAAGTGCCTATTGAGTTTATCTATACAAAACAGGTGCTTAGCAGGCAGAAGGAAGTCGGGCAGACCCCATAAAACATCAAGAGTGGAGTACATATAGCCATCTCTGTCTTTCTGTTTGTCAGTCTGTCTGACCGTCCGTCTGTCCGACCGTCTGTCTGACCGTCCGTCTGTCCGACCGTCTGTCTGACCGTCTGTCTGGCCGTCTGTCTGGCCGTCTGTCTGGCCGTCTGTCTGGCCGTTTGTCTGACCGTCTAGCTGTCCGTCTGTCTGTCTGTATGCCCATCGAGATCTTAGAGACAAAAGAAACTTAAGCCATCATATTTGCTAAGTATTTGTTTTAGAATTTTGTCACGCCCACATTCTCCCCCGAAACTAGAAAACTAATATTTAAAAATCTAATTAAATTATCAATTTAGCTAGCGCCTTCAAGTTTAGCTCACATGCTACTCATCAAGATTCCAATGTATCCTATAAATTTCATAGACATCGGCAAATAAATCCGAAAGTTATTAAAGAACCCGACAAAGAAATAAGTAGAGAACACTCACAATTCAACGGGAACAACTTGTAGCTTATTTGATTGCGTATATATAAGTTTTGCAGAATAAGTACAGGATCACCGACGGCTAGGTTAACTGGACTGTAGCCTTTCCTATTAGATATAATTAGGTTTAGATAATGAAAAGACCCTCTAAGCACTCTAACACTTCTCTAACTAGAAAGAAAGATCTTAAATTGTGAGCAAGTTTTATTGGATATTTATCGACGAAAATAGACTAACTTAGGGCAATTTAAAGTAAGATTTATCTGCGAGCAAGTAGTTAACTTATCTTGTTTGGAACTTATCGAACAGACAGTCACGCAGCCTCGGCACTTATGCCCATGGCGGCAATCAGAATCCCTTTCGCACCCATGTGGAGCTATTGAGGCGTGGCTCTAACGGCTACACAAGGCACCTGGAGAGCAATGGAGCTGTACAACTTGGCGAGGAGTTGTTGCTGCGAGCACATGTGCTGTCCGGAGATGGTAAATATAATTTGCAACTAAGAGAAATCCCTTAAAAGTGCCACATTGCATATAATTACAGGCTGGAACTATACTAAGCTCAGCGACGTGCAACTGCAACGCATCTCAGCTGCCGGAGAGATCCTTAACAGTGCTCAGCTCATCACCTCACGTGGATGCCTCAATCCAGCCATGCAAAGCATCTGCGGTCATTCCCCCAACTTTGAGCCGCCGTTGGGTCAACGATTGCACTTCCGGGCCATCATGTTTCCGGGTATGCACAGCGGGGATTTGCTGGTCATGTCAATGCGCATTACGGCATGTCTGGAGCGCGAAGATTGCCAGCTGACGGCACAGGATTGTCAGCCAGGTGTGGCACAGCGCCGACGACGGGATACTCTACAGAATACCCATGGAAATGCCACAGAGGCATCAGAATTATCCCACATTACCTTTAGAGTTATTATGCCGAACATGGAAGAGGAAATGCAGCCGGCAATTGTACATAAAGTGGCCAAAGAAAACGTGGCCGAGGTCTCCAAGTCTCTGGCCTTGTTGGGCAGTTTGGGCTTTGTGGTGCTCCTTCTGGGTGTGGCTATAATAGCAATCTATAAGTTCGGCAGATAGACATATTCACCTAGAAATTCTAAAAAGTATTTATCTTGCCCAACTCTAAGTTTCTACAACCAATAAATGTTATCCTACTTGTTCTATATATTTAATCTATAGTTTAACTGCTTTCTTCTTGCCCTTCAGCTGAGTTTTACCTTTTGCTTTCAACATAATCTCATGCTTGACTTGATCTGCTTTTTAATCCTGCCTATAATGACCACACCTTCTATAAGAAAAATGCATTAAAATCAACCGAAAAACCTTTTAGTCCTATCTCTAGCAGAAATCTTTGCAACTCCTTGGCCAAAATTTCAATTGAACTTATCAGCTCAGCGAAATCAGCAATGGGCATATGTTTAACCATTTTGAGCTACCACAAAAAAAAAAAAACAGAAATTAGCACTTAATAAAATGTTATTTATGTACATGTCACTTGTAATTGGACGGCCTGAAAATAAAAGTAAAACAAATCTTAAAACATGACACGGCGGGCGACTGATTTCCAAACTGCGCGCATTTCAAAAATTGCAAACGCTGATTTTTATGGCCAGACTCAAAACTGAAATTGTATCACGTTTTCACGCTTGAAGCACATTTAATGAAACCAAATACGCGAAGAACTCGCTTTTGATTTTGGCTTTGTTATTTGGTGCAATTTGTAGTCATTTCTTATGTTAATTCTCGTATCGCGCTCTTAGACCAGTTGGACCCTCGCGGGCAACTCAAATGGTATCCAATTAGCCAGTTGATTGACGGCCTAATCCAACACGGGGGTCCGAGTAGTCACAGAGATAATTATTGGATTGAGTGTTAGGCGATTACGTGACCACATAAAACACTCTATACGCAAACATATGGAACCATTAGTTATTTGGTATTATAGATAAAAAAAGACAAATTATTGATAAGCATATGCCTCAACAAGTTTAACTGGAATACCAACAACATAGACATACCAACAATATTTATTAAAAATATTTATATATGTATATGTATATTTTATATTTAGTTTACTTGCAAATTTGGCTTTGAAATATATTATAAAATATATTGATGGTATATTAAAATTATATTAGGAAAAGATAACAGGCATATTAATTTGAGTAATACGAGTTTAAAACAATAAAGGTCTTTCGTTTTCCTATCCTATCTGGAATAAACATTTTGGAATAAAACAATTATTTTAAATTCCCCAAATATTTATTAAAAATATCGCATATTTTATTATATATTTGATATAATATATATAAATATATTGAAATAATAAACGTACTTATCTTACGTAGTGAGTTTTAAAGAGAAAGATTCTTTTGTAGTTTCATTTCCTATCCTTCTATTCTTTAGCATATTTTATTACAAATTATATTTTATATTATACTTTATCTATTCACAGCTCTTTCATTTTGATCTAAACCGTATAAATATATTGATGGAATCTATGGCCAAACAACTGTTTAGTAAACTTTATTATACATTATCTTTAGCATATTTTACTGCTCTTTAATATACATAAAATTTGACTTTAAATTGCATCGATATATTGATGGGAACTTTAAGTTCCCTTTCCTATAGTTGCAATGGAATATATTTTGTCTAGACTCCATAGTTATAGGCTTTGAGATGAACATCTGAGGAGCAGGCAACATATGTTGCAGTTGTTGCATGTCTGCAGCCGAACTCCTCTCAACATTGTTGATCACATAACTGCAAAGTGGCATGCACCTTATGGCTGGCTTTTAGGCCTCCTCAGAGCTAATTAATAAAATCGACACGTTTGCCGCAATGTTGTTTGTGTTCCAGGCTAAAGGCAAACACAGCAACAACAACAACAACAACAGCAACAACAACATCATGGATAACAACTACTTTATCTTTGTCGCAAATGGCAGGCAAAATGTTCACTTGGTGCACATAAATTAAGTGTCGAATGTTCATCCGTCCGACTGTCCGATGGTCCGTCCACCCGTCCGTCCATCTGTCCGACTGTGCGTCAAGCTCAACTGGCGCTTAACTCTTTAGTTGGTACTCGCTTTGGGTTCGGTGACTACTAAGCCAACAATCAACACTTTTTATTCAACAACCGAATCGACCGAATCGGCTTGACCAGGCCTAAACTATTTTCATGTGTCTTACTCTTGTACTGCTTAAATTAGCGACTACTTAGAGCCCAATTTAGTCAATGCTGATAAATATTTATGACTTCACTTCATCTTGAGTCAGTTTGAAGCTTTCGGTTTTCAATGAACAGCAACCGCTGCAAGACACAAGATTCTATGAATGGACTCTGGCCAATATTGGGTATGAATCGTATATTTAAAACTCATCATCAACTAATTCAGTGCTTAGCCAATTGAGGAGTTAATTAACAGATTAGCAGATCAGAGCGTATTTATATAATAGAAATAATATCTATTAATTTAATTTAGTTTATAATTCCGATCCTAAAATCTGTAGTTTACATTTATTTGAATATTATTCCTGTTTATATTTATATAAATAATTTAATGCAATAATAAACTCCGATGTCAGGATCTTATAATTTCCTGTTTTACAATTTTCACGCTAATTAAAACTGACTATGTCAATGAGTATCAATTATGCACTCCTCCCATAAATGATTAAGTTGCATTCCTATTGGCCAATCAATATCACAATAATTTCAAATCACATCAAAAGTCACGCCTCAACGGACTCATTAGCAACTTTTATTAACCAAATGTGTCGCGTGAAGTTTTTATATTCACTTCCAATTTCCAATTGCCATTGGCTCGAACTAGCAACTTACGCATTTTGGCTAATACAATGCGAGTTTTTCTCAGTTTCTTTTTTTCCATTGGCCGTTGATTTAGCCGGCTTTGCAACTTGTTTATTTCCCATTCCCTGTCTCTGTCCCCGGCCAAGTCGGAGCAATATCTTTTTTTTGTTTTTGGTTTTTTTTGGCATTTTGAGCATGTTAACATTTGTGTTATTGATTTTTTACAACAGTTGACAGTTACGCAGGCGCTATAGACGCCAAAGTACCCCCCTTGCCCCGTTCTCACCCCACATTTAGCCCCAACTCGATTTTATTTTGGAATTTCATTTCTGTTGACTTTTGCATTTTGCTCTGAATTTGGCGCATGACAAACGATTCGAGCAATTTGACTTTCGAATTGTGATTGGTTAATCGAATTGCAGATCATTAAAATGCTATAATACTACTCTTTATCCGACAGTTAATTGCAATTTTATTTCTTGGCCTAAAGCAACCGCAGAAAATCTCTAAGTTAAGCACGACTCGGATGTAAATGTTTAATAACCAAAAGCGATATTTTCATTTTAACCACAATTACATGAGATTCAAATGCAAATTGGCTTGCGGTTTCTGTGGTATGCTCGACTAGCAGATACCGTGTAAATTAATCTTTAAATAGAAATGTATATTAAATCAAGTCTAAAAACAATAGGCAAACCATTGGCTTACATAACCAATGAGTCAGACAGCTTCATCACCAACAAGATCTAGCAAATCTACAGGGTAAACCTCCAACAGAACCGTGCAAAATTAGTGAGTAACCGTTGCAGTCGTAACTTTCAGGTAGCAAGTGTTAAAAAACAAATGTGCGGGATCATTAACTACCTGTATTGTTCGCTGTTGATTTTGCACTTTTCATTTCAGGCCATCGCCGGGCCAACTTACGTCATTCAATTCAAGCGTGTAAAATAACTAACAACTGGCGATGGGTCTTGTTGATTGCAATATGGCAAATATTGAATACAGAGAAGAAAAAACTCAACGTAATTCTCACTATTTACACCGCAGACAATTTCAGTTGAGATCACTTAAATCTCAGTTTTAATATGCAACGTAAAATCATAAAACAAATGCATATAAGTTTCATAAAGCAAATGATTTACAAGTTATATTAAGTTTAAATATGTTTCATATTTAAATCGAGAAAATAAATGTTATATAGTTAATATTTAAACATGAAACCCTACGTTATCTTAAAAAAAGTGACTCAAATATTCAGCTTGAGTGCTAAAACTGTTGTTAAATTACAAAATAAATAATTATACGAAACATATTTAAATTGAGTTGAACTAACTATGACATATTTTATTTTAAGAGTTTTTCAACTTGTTTTTACTTTTATTCATATTTACGCTGACACAAAAGTTTATTTAATAATTAATTTAAGAATTAGTGAGCTTTGAAAGTAAATGCACACATAAAATAATAAATTATACAACACTTTTTGCCAGTGTACGATTACTCTGTGCATTGGGAAAGGGAGCGGGGAGCCAGAGTACCCCGGATTCATGTTGACTCAGTTAAACACTTGAATAATATTCTTTTGTTGATTTGTTAATGTCTATTAAGTACCTTGCAATCGTCCTACTTAAGTAGATGTACAGTTGTGTTTACAGTTGACATCTTTATTGTGCATACTATTCACTTATACACTTTATTTATAGTTTTTTATCGCTTTTTTAAGTATTGTCCGATTTTTTTGCCGATAAACTCTGATTGTTTAGTTATCCCAGAGTCGTTGTACGGGAAAAAAACCACATACTAAAGAAATATTTATAGTAGAGTGATTATTGTACTGTTACTGAAATACAAGTTACAGCAACAGCAACAACTACAACACACAACTCGATACACTGGCAAACACAACCGCGAAACCGAGAATTTAATTAAATTAAAATCAAGTTGGCCCCTTCCACGCTAGGAAATAAGGAAGGCAAGAAAATAAGTGCGTTGAACTTGTTGATTTAATGGCTAGCTCATCAGTTTATTTAATTTGTATTACTGCAATAATTGGCTAAATAAATGATAAAGACACACCAATATTGCTTATCAGCAAACAATTTTTCATTGATACGCGTACTCTCATTTATCGTTTATCTTTTATTGGATGCGCACTTTGTTGATAATGCTTTTTGTTGTTGTTTTGCTTGTGATAAATTCTATTAAAAAATAGATAGAAAAAAACTAGAAACAAATAAAGTCAGACGTATATATACCGCTGTGTAAGCCGAGAGCTGAGTTGCATGAAAATAGCTTAATTACCTATGCGTTCTGCGTTTTTGGGGTCTCGAGTATTATTCACGGTCACAGTTTTGGTTGAAGGCTTTTATTGTTATTGCTTTTTTCGTACGTTCAATTACGAATTTATTTTTAATTATTTGAATTTAACAAGTGAGTGATTTATATTTAAATATTTTATGCTACATTAAATCTAAATAGTAATTAATTATATATATTTACTTATTGTAATAAGTAGAACACTGCACACACACTAACCAATTAAATTAAAGCGGAACTTAACATTAATCGTGCGACAGCGTAAAACAGCTTACGATCGTTGCCCGATTCGCGTTCGAAGTAGTCGAGCGTTGAAAATGAAATGAAAATAACAAAAACAATAAAGGCGCGTCGATTCAACTGCTCGCAACAGTGTTGGATAATATATCGGAAAAGGCCGATTGACAATAAACATAACGATGAGGCACATTTATCGATATATCGATATTGTGTGCATTGCAGGGTTGCAGAGAGACGCGATTAGCCTCGTCTACAAAAAAGTGCAATATTACTTATATAGTGCAATAGAGTCTGCAGATGCTCTGTGGCCTTCAACATGTCGCTAAGAATTGTTAAATATCGCAAGACATCTGAAGGCCTTGTGCCGCTAACACCGCCTGTGGTATTTCGGCCTAAAATGCAAGTGGAGCCGCAACAAATTATAAAGGTACACAAACATACGAATTGAAAAAACATACGTACAAACATAAGCATATGTTGTGTATATGCTTCAAGTTGTTTTCAACAGCTGATTTTGCGTACACTGTACACGGTGTGGCAACGCTCAGCCCATGTGGCGCAGAACTTTGTGTAGTTTTCTTTTAAACTATTTAATTATGGATTGCAGAAGCTAACAGGCAGCAGCATTGCTATCGGTAAGATACCAGCATCGGTAATCATCAAACCGAGCATGAAACGAGCGGCCAGCATCACAGCTCCTACTTCTTCTTCTTCTTCCGGTAAGTAAATGTGCGTTTTTCGCAGCCTGAAGTAAACTGTATATTTTGTTGCAGCTTCTTTGCCAAAGACTCCCAGATTCGTGCTGCAGTCCAGCGGCTATGGCACACCGTCAAGTTCATTGCCTTGGCAAACATCAACGCCCGCTGTTGGCGTTAAAAAGGAAGCGCTAGGCGATGCAATCAGTTCCCTGCCACCCAATACGATTATTAAAGCCACATCGCGTCATCCATTGGCCACAAGCAACAATGCCTTGCCGGGATATGTGAGTGCTTCCACTCCGGCTGCCGCGCCTGCTGTCGCCTCTGCCGTGCGGCAAGCGGTGTTCCTCAAACGTGATATGCCGCAGCGTACAATGCGCAGCATGACATTGAGCTCCATTGACATGGCATCCTTGTTGCATCTGGGCGTATCTAATATGCATTTGCCACTATTCAAACGGCACATTTGCAAATATGCGAATCTAACCCATCTGGACTGCTGTATTACCTTAAGGAAACTGCGTCTGAACGAACCCTTCCCGCTGCTCGCCGAGTTCTTTGAGCTGAGCGAGTCCGAGGTGAGGCAGACTTTCAAGCGCACCATTGTCAAACTCGCTCGCTGCCTACGTCCGCTCATTTGTTGGCCAGATGCCAAGCACTACTCGGAACGCTTAAAGCACACGCCGTTGGCCTACAGATCCAATTTGCTGCACGTCCGATCCTTGATTGAGTGTGTGGAGACGGAGGTGAGTGCGTCCCTTAATTTTGGATGCTCCAGCTACAAGTTTATACTATGCCTCAATACGAATGGTGAGTTAATATTATATATGCATATCTATTCAATTGGGCATTTCCATTGCGACAAATAGATATAGACACGTAATATAGACCTTTGTGATTGAAAGATATAATTAAATTTAAGCAATCATCACGATAAGGACTTTTAAAAACGCCAAACACTGCGAGTTGGACAAACCTTTTTGTATAACATTTATTTTAGTTTGTTTTTTGGAATAATGTAAGCAAGTTTTGCAGTTTATTGCATTTAAAAGCTGTTTTTATTTATTAGCTTTATAAGAACACATGACGTTATGATTTTATTGAGAAATGTTATATTAAATTTAACTTGTCTAACAACTAGCAAACATATTTATTACGTTTGAAGTGTTTTCTCTTCATTTTGATTAGTTTATTGATGCTGCTAGGTCGATTTTGTTGAATATTCATTGTAATACATACTCTCCATTTTATAAGTAATTATCAATGAAAGAAAATAGACAAAAATGTAAAATAAATGCATTTGTAGAAATGTGCAATTGAATTACCGATCATGATAATTTAATGCATATATTAATTGTGAAATCTAGTCACAGTAATATGTTTCTGTATGAAACTATCACAAAATGTGAGTTTTTCATTAAGTTTACAGTTTTTATCCACGGTTGACCTTTCTGTGGAAATGTATTTAAATCAGGGAATAATACCGAAACAAATATCAGTTCCAGTACCGAAACCGAGGTATGTATATAATCAGGTATATCGGTAATAGGTTCTATTTCGGTTTCCCTGATTACTTTTATATTAATTTTAATATTTTTTAGTAACTAGCAATCATATTTATCAGATCTAAAATGTTTTTTTGTCGCTACAATGAATATTTTATGAAATATTCGTTGAAATATCAGTGACATTGGCAAATATAATATAATAATGCAGTAATTCTGCATTTGTTTAATCTAGTAATTTGTTATATACTCTTTGACCAATGGAAATGTGCTAAGATATTAAATTAAATAATAACTATAACCAGACTTGACCTATTCACAATTAAATAAATACTTTTAGGCATCATAAGCTATGTGTCGGATGCCTTTCGTGGCGATTGTGATGATCTTCAGCTGTTCGAGGCCACGAATTTCAAGGATATTATACCCAAGTACCTGACACTCTGCGCTGAGCCGGGAAAAGCTGTTAAACGCACGCGTAGCTCATTCAAAACCAATGACGACGATAGCCCAACGGACGAGGAATGCGAGACGCAGGATGAGCCGAAGCAAGTGCTGAGTAAATACGATGAACAACGGTTGGCCGGACAAATGGCCAACATGCAATCGCTGTGCGTGGCAGATGGCGCTCTGACCTCGACACGTGCAACAAACCTGCAATTGCCCACGCTGCGAGTCAATGAACCTGCCTGTCGGTCGCAAATGCGACACATGGTTGACACACTGAGGGAGTTCAAAATGCTGGAAAACTGCGCCGTGCGGCAAACGTCGCTATTGGGATACCTCAATGAGATGCTGATTGTGGCTGCTGCACTGTGTAATCTGCAGCAGCAATAGCCTATTAATTATGTTTAAATTATATCACCTGTTTTAAGGTTGTACCACTCGCTGGTTATTTAACTAGTTACCATTAAAATTTTGATACTAAAACTGCTTTCTTTTGTAATTACGAACAGAAGAGAAAAAAAGTAGTAATAGCTTTTTAGTTGCCATAACAAGATGTGTTTTGTATGCGCTGCAACACACGTTGCACTTTGAATTTGTTGGCCTTTAACAATTATGTTTTGCTAATATTTATATTTGTATGCGACACCATGTCATCATATCGTCTCATATACTATACTAGTATATTGTACAATGAATTCAACGGCAAATATAAAATGTGCTCGGCTGTCGGCAGATCTTTATTTATGTCTATTTGAGCAGCTGTTTTGTTTTTCTTGTCGCATTCTGACGACTTTAAACTGCGATAATTGTTGAAGACACGTAAGTATGAAAGAATATCTAATATGCTCCTAATCAAGAGTCTAAATTGAAAATGTTAATTAATACCTACCAGTATATGTACCAGATCAACAATCTCTCTATCAGATGTCAACGCCTTGACAAAAGTTTCGGTTCCTTTTTGGTAGATATTGGCAAACAAAAAACACATGTTAAAACATATATTTTATCTTTATTTATGGTAAAAAGTACGTTGTATGCTACAAATTTAACGAACGTTTTGAATGAACCAGCTGCAAGGCATTATCATCGTGTATATCGTGCAGTTTAATAATAAAAAAACAAATGAGCTCGTTTGTTGCGCACTTTTACATGGAATGCATTTTAAGTTCATACATATTTATTTAGGGTGTTTCTTTATTTCATTTTATTTTACTACACACTGCGCCAATTTGAATAATATTTTCAAACTGTTCGGTTCGTTTCGATTTCCAATTTGTCATTTTTTCCAAAGAAAGTTTTTTAGCTTAAGCTAAAATAATTAAAAACTTGCTTAATTCATAAGTGACTGCGTACTAAATACAATAGTTTGTAAAGTTATATGCCTGCCGTAGCTGAAGAAAAATATAAAATACAAAAAAAAAACAGAAACGAGACTTCGTTTTTTGGACATTGCGGAAATTCCAGTCATCATCATTTCAAGTAGTTTTTTTTCTTCATCGTTTGTGCGTTTTTTGTGTAAAATAATAACAAGTACGGTGTTTGGAATGTTGGAATGTGCATGATATTGGGAGGAAGTGGGTTTTGGGAATGGGGGATTCTTCTAGGAGTGAAGCTCTCAGAGCTTTTGAATAATTTCGAATTTCTTCTTTAGATCAACGCTCTCGTTTTTCGGATCGTATTTCTTCTTCGATGCCAGTTTGGCCCGCATTTCGGCAACTGTCAGCGGTAAATTCAAACTTCCCGCTCGATTCATGGTCATATTGGAGGCTGGCATTGTGGGCGTGGCATTGCCATTGCCATTAACATTTGGATTGCCATTTGTAGCGCTGGTGTTTATGTTATTATTGGTGGTGGGGCTGCTGCTGCTGCTAAAGACGCTGCCATTGTTATTCATGTTGGCCACTGTAGCCGATGGTGGCGGCGGTGTGCTCAACATCATGTTGTTGTTATTATTGTTACTGCTGCTCATAGCTGGCGGCGGAGATTTGTTGCCATTGTGAGCTGTTGAGATTGGTGCAACATTGGCTGGGGGAATGGGCATAGCTCTGTCCACCACATCCATGTCGCTGGCATTCATTGTGCTGCCACTTTGAATGCTGCTGGCATTCGAGACGCGTTTGGTGCTAACAACACTGATGCTGCTAATGTTGGCACTGGCTCCAGGAAGCTCCTGCTTGGTGCCCTCGTAGCTGGGCGGGCTGTTGCTGTTGCTGTTGTCCTTGCCATTAATAACTGGCGATGACGATGGCACCGGCGTTGCCGAAGTCGTTGGCGTTGTCGATTCCTCCTTTGGCGACGACATCATCTCAATGGCCTTGCCGTCCACATCGATCAGCAGCAGACGCACCTCATTGGCAATGGCCTTGATGCGGGCCACAACTTGTTTGTGTGTCTCGCTGCCAATGGAAACTCCATTGACTTCTAGTATACGATCGCCCTCCTTGAGGCCGGCGGATTCTGCTGGCGAATTGGCATCCACTTTGCCAATGAATTGACCCGGCTTCACCTTCTCCGAGTGCAAATTGAAGCCGTAGCCATCGAAATCGGGTCGCTTGACTATGTGGCACGTTTTGGTCACGCCCGGCGGCAATGTGGGCGGTGTGGGCATTTTGGGCGTGGTTGGCGTTGACATGGCTGCAAGTAGACCAAAAGAAAACGGTTTTAATCAGGGATTAATACAGAATTAATATTCATATTCATATTTAAAAGTCAATTTTCTGGGCTTTTTTAAGAACTAGTCCAATATTTGTGGTTAAACTTGGCAAAAAACTGCAATCAAATTAAAAGTTAATAAGATTAATTTTCATTCTGGTGCTCAATGTTTCTGCTGATAAAATTCAAGATTTTTCTAATGAGTGTTTAATTATACACACAAACAGTTCTAAAAACAAAAGTTCGCTTCAATTGAAATGTGCCGCAAGTACTTGAAGGCTTTCTAAAAAAGTTTAAAGATATCGAAAACGAAGGTCTACACACCTGTAATATATACTATGTTGTGGGTCAACAAACCAGCAGATTAAGTGGTATGAGTAACAGGTAATAAACATCTTTATGACATAAGCTGAACTGAATTGAACATTGATATCAGATCCATGATAAACACATTTTTCATTTAATTGTGAATTCTTGAAACCTTATCGACTTTGTCTTATCGTATGCCCTTTAATTGTGGGTAACAAATATTGTATAGAAGTTATTCTGACCCACATACCATTTTATGGAGTAATCTTTGTTTTGTCTTAACTAAAACTTTAACTAAAGTTCCCATTTTATTTTACTAAGCAATTCAAATAGGAATTCCAATAGCATGAGACTAAAAACTTAAACTAAAGTTCCTTTTCTTTGGGCAATTCGAGTGGAAATTCCACTAGCATGAGATCATGGGGTTGAACAGAATTTATGACATTCTTATCGTGGGCGTAATGTCTGACAACGTGAGTTTCATTTTGACATATTCATGCGTCCGTAGTACGAATGTTATAATTCATGAATACAACAACAACTAAGTAGTTGATGGATTAGAGAGCTCAGCATTTTTGTTTGACTCTTTCTGATAAATTATAAACAATTTTTGAAATGAATTTAAATTAAACACTGCTTTTCAGTTTCTGATTGTGATGCGTCTTAATTGTAAAGTATTTTTTAATTTCAACGACCCTTGCTTAAATTACTCGGACAAGTGAATGCATGACGCATTGACCTTTTTGTTGCAAACTTCCTTTAAATATATATATATATATGTACATATTTATTTGCTGAATCATCTTTGGCAAACAAAAGTGTGTACGATTTATGGCCAACATCTCCGTTGCCATAATTCGTAATTGCAGCCGTGCGAATTAATTTCAGCTTTTGATCATCAGTTCATTTGAATGAAGTTTTTCCCTTTCCTTCTGATTTATTAAACAATAATTATTGTTGTTGTTTTCATTATTTGCTTTAAAGATGCGCTCAATAGACGACCTTGACTGTTCGGAGAACAACAATTTGAGGCTTGCCAATTTCTAGTATAGTAAGCGATTTTTAATGAAAAAAAGTAAACAATGAGCCGCAAAAAGCTGAAATTGAATCTGAAAATAAGCAACGAGAGGCACGAATTCAAAATAATCATAATAATAATAATAGAAATAATAATAATAATACAATAATTGTTCATGGTATTCATAAGTATTTAGGCGCGCATGTGTGTAGGTTTTTTTTTAGTACCCTGTCGTATTAGGAAGCGGAACTGACATTTGAAACGTATCATAAATAAAAATAATAAATAAAATACAAAGAAATAGTATTTGTGCAGTAATTGCTGGCAATTAATTAATAGGAGTATATACTATACTATACACATAAAAACGACTGTTAGTTAAAAAGTCAATAATAAAACCAAGTAACTAATTTGTCATCCCTATGCTCGTAAATTAAAATAGTTAATGTCAAACTATCGACACACTTAGGCTTAAAATGTACGTAACTGTCCCACCCACAAAGTATTTCAGTTGCTTTTGAGATGCTTAAAACTACAAAACATGTCATGAAATACTTCTACAATGGCATTGTTTATAAACAAATATATAATAAAAAATCACATAATATGTGCTTTGTTATGGGAACAAAAGCCAATCAAAGGTATTTATTATAATGCTGACCATATTATTTATCAATTTGCGGCTTCTACTAGTTTTGGATATACGTTTAGCCAATTTTCGTATTCATTTTAGCTTTTCATTCATAATGCTCCCTCTGTCGAACTAGTCACTCTCCGCCAGCTTGACGAACTGTGCAAACTTTAATTGAATTTGCAATCAAGCATGAAGTACATACATACATATATACATACATACGTGTACTACGAGTACACACACACACACAACATTTTTATCAGTCACAATCGAGAACTGGAACCCCTGGAGCCCTGATGCTGACAGATTCTATTGTATTATTTTTGTTTTATTATTTCCTTATTTAAGCGGTTTCTCATCATTAAAACAAATTAGCCGTTAGCTATCAGTACAGCTAGTCGTCTATCTATCTGTCTGTCTGTCTATCTGTCTGACTGTCTGTCTATTTGTATACCTCTTTATTGTCGCAATGTCTGAGTCTGTATCCGTCTCCGATTCTCCTGTTACGGGTATTTCGCACACATGTCAAATGCGATTATAAGTACGTGTTTCTATACATACTATAAGCAGTTGCCGTTACTCAAACTATTGTTAGAACAGTTTGTGAATTTTACTGACGCACAATTAAACGGAAATTCGCGTAACGTTCAAAACATTTTCCCAAGTAATATATACTATATCAAAATAAAGTAGTATTTTTTTTGCTGTCGCGAAAAATGTAATTACCTTTCCGATATTTCATACCATTGAAAATCAAATATTGGCACGCTCTGTAGCGAAAATGCAAATTGAAACTGATAAACGAAACCGAAATAAAAAGGAAACGCCGCGAACTAAAACCAAACAGTTACGGAATTTCTCAGATAAGAGCTCTTTGCACAAGTTTCAAAATGTACACAAACTACTCGTAGTACTCATAAGTACATATATATATATGAGAAATAAGATATGTACGTGTATGTACAGAGTATTGTACTATTGTTCAAGTTGTGTTGTTCGGTTGACATACATTCTGAGAGGCTGCTGAGTTGAGAGATTAGTTGGACCACAATTATGAAATGTGACGATGTGAGACTTTTGGCATTCATGTGCTAATAGAAAAGATTGAGAATTAGTCACATAGTACAAGTATTTAAGAGCTGTAAAGAAGATCGAACATAAAATGGTATATTAAACAAAGTGTTTCCCTATTCCCAAACGAAAGGAAATTACAAACGTTACTTATTCTCTTACTATCTACCTGTATCTGTGTATCTGAAATGCAATAAAGATAAACCTCTTCTAAGGTCACAATTAATTCTTACTTATCTCTTATTTACCGAACGTAACTTTCTTACAACCTTGCAGTACAAATTAATCTAAAAGCTTTAGCATTTCCCACACAAATGAAAGCAAATTATATTGTACTTTCGAAATATTGCAATTAACTCAGTTGCATTAAGTCAAATAGCAAATTTCGTTTTAAATGTATTATGAAAACCCTTCACCTTTTTTAAATGATGTATTTTTTTCAAGATTATGACAATTATTATTTAAAAGCTAGCTAGTCAAATTAAATGAAATAGATGTCAGAAACAAAAAAAGAAAAAGAAGAGGAATGTCGATAATCACAGTCATAAAAACAAATAAAAGACAACGTAATAAATTAAGCACATTAAATTGTTTGGCTACATTGAGCGTTGATTTCAACTGCTTTGTCGAGATTTTTATGAAGGTGCCATTAAAAAAGGAGCTCATAGGTGAAATTCAAGCACCCAGAACTTTCACTGTCAACAGCTTAAGTCATATAAAGTTGTATATATATATATGTATATGAGTGCATAAAACCCATTAATTTCAATGTTAAACAAACAGAAACTCTCCAATGATAGCGAACCATCCAACCTTTGTAATGATATAAGTGCTGCTATCAGTACAAAAATTTAATAGACATTTTAATTTAACTGGCGTGTGACTTAAGTAGCCAAAAACAATGTGTTTTATTATCACATTTATTGATTTTAGACAAGAGTTTTGATTTAGTTTCTAAATTTCATTGTCTTGGCTGTAAAATAATCTTATCTCATTGCTACTCAAGTAGTTGCCTGAAGATTCTACATATTTACAATAAACAATGACGTCAAGCTAATTAATAGAGCTACGAGAATATACTGTTTACCTAGCTGACACTTTCATTTAGCACTTGGTAAGTAATTGTTTTTTTTTGTATTTTAATAATTTTTTGTGTCATCTTGGAAAGTGCAATTACTCGCCGTCACTTTCATGAATCACTTACGAGAAGATCTTCACATATATTGCGCCCTGGGCAACCAAAAACTCATTAGCAGCTCTTAAGATGCGCCCAATGAAGAAACCCAGTCGAGGGTTTCATTTCCCAGAGATGTTTTTCTGTCTCCCATCTCCGATCTGCGATCTTCGTTTCCCGTTCTCCGTTTCTGTCGTTGTTGTCGCTGTCGCTGCGGGCATTGAGAATTGTTAGCAATGTTTTCTTGCCACTCGACTGGGAAACTCTGAGAAACTGGTTATGATTATTGTTAATGCCCTATAGCCCATAGCTATCAATGGGGTATAGTCAGTCTTAAGAATGGCAATATTACTTTGATTGTTAAATGCGATATGTAAATGTGACAAATATTTCATTCACTTTACAGCTCTTCATTAACAAACACAACAGCAGCTAGGGCATTTCATAGCTGAGCTCACTCTATTCACGTTGGTATTCTTACGCCCCTCCGATTACACGTTTCATATTCAATGACAATGGCAAACAATCTGTGACCCGAAAGCTCCAGCAAACACCTGCAGCACATAACTTGAGATACACTCAAGATTGTCTCGAGATCGTTACCTGCTTAAACCAAAAGATGTTGCTTTGCAACCGGACGGATAACGTCATTAGCATTTAGCACGTTAATCCAACTGCGCCAATGACAAACAAGTAGTGTTCATATTTTGTTTAGATACTTATTATTTATTGATAAACATAAGAACGAAACGAACTTTGAACACACACACACACACACATCAGAATAAAAGACATTTGATGCGTAGTTAGTTATTAGATACTTATATTCAATTTAGCTAAATATGTAAGCTTAGAGGGTTTACCGGATGAGATCATTGTTTGATCAGCTAAGAATAAATCAAATTGTAAATAACGCAGAATCATTGTAGACAGTCTCCAATACTATTGAGCTGTTTATAAAGGTTGAGTCAAGTTTTACACATTCAAAGAATTTCATTGAATAAATGTGAATGAGAATGAGAATGTAAATGTATTGGCATTGAGTTCAATCCATTTGAAATTATGTAGTATCTTCTTATAGCTTACATAAATACAATTTGCCTAAAAATACAAATAATTCATGCATATGAATAGAAGAGACTCTAAGATTATTCCGCATATTTGAAAGTTAATTAAGACTAGTCACGAGTGACGGAGAAATATATTCAAAATGATAATATCCAATATAAAATATTTAACACACTTTTTTTGTACTTGTCGTTTATATTTTGTTGGTCAAAACTTGTTGAAAATGAATAGTTTAGGGCGTAGCGAGCGAATCTGTCGGTATATAGTACTAATAAGTTCACATATTGAAAGAATGCCAAGCTGGCGACAATGTCAGGGTACAGAAACTTTTAGCACATACTTGAACAAACAGACAAACCACCACAACCAACAGCAACACCGACAACAACAACAGGAACAACAAAATAATAATAAAAAAAAATGTATAAAGATCTCGTCTGCCTGCGCCCAGAGAGCCGAGAGTATGAGTATGAGTGCGAGTATCTGTATCTGTATCTGCAGCATGGATGCTTCAACCTCAAACTGGCTGCCTGACAGGCTGCTCGCCGAGAGGTTGATTCTACCAAATTCATTTTGAAGTTGCCTCAAATTTTTCGTGCATTCAGTTTGTCGGGGATTGTTTTTAGATTTTTTCTTTCTTCTTTTTTTTTGTACTCTTGGTTTAGAGCTTGAGAATATATAAAAATTGATTCTAGAACCTGTTTTAGGCTTTGAATTGTTGGGTTTTGTTCAACTTAAGTGTGCGTGTATGTTTTTATATATATTTTTGCCTTTGTATTTGGTTTGCTCTTTGGGACTGCTCTTTTTAGACTTTTCTCGTCTCTTCTTTTGGATGCCTTTTAGCCCAGCCCGCTGAGATCAAGTTTTGCTTTTGGATCTGTTTTTTTTTTTGTTTTTTTTTTGACTCGCCTATAAAAAAGATTTTTCAAGAGACGCTTTTTGTTATGCGGCGCTTTCGTTTTCGTTTGTTTTGGGGCGTTGCAGCCGACGAAATGGTCCATCCGTTTAATTAAGTAGATATTTCGTATAATTTATGTATATTTTAGAAAAAGGAAAAAGACAAAAAAACAAATTCGAAAGTTCCCTCCGGCAAAGACGAAAGACAAGATTTTAAAGCGTCATTGATAAATCGAATTTATTATAACGATAAATGCAAAGTTGTAGCTTCTAAGAACTTTGAGAATAAATACTTGAAATACAATTTCTAAAAGATAATGATTCCCGATTTAACTTAAGTAAGCAGCACTTTATTAATTTGCAAACCAAATGAAGATGCACAGCAAAAAAAAACAGAAGAAACATTAAGAAACTTTTCACAAAATTGAATGTGATTGTAATAATTATTTATAGACCTGACATTTATTTTATGTGGGAGTAACAACTAAAGTTACCCATTGTCTAGAGATTTCAAGCAATTGTCTAATATTTTCACATGCCAGTCAAAATGAATTATATGCAATGCAAAATTTACCTGAATAAATATGGGAAATTTATGAATATTTAAGGCGAAATTAGGAAATCTGGTAGAGTATATTGGATGGGTTACTCAAATCAACAGAAACTACTAGCATTAAGCATAATTACGAACATCCTTCAGTCAGCAATCAAGCAGTCAATATCTTTTTTTGGCAACTTACAACTGAAGCAATTTATTGGCTTAATCGTTAACTTAATTGTATTAGCACACTCTCTGGAATGTGCCAAAAAGAGGCGGTGTGAAACGGTTTCATGCTAAATGATAAACTTGATCGCATAGTCAAAGCCAAGATCATAAATTAAATTAGCATACATTGTGAATGGCAGAGAACTCACCAGAGAGGAGCTATCTCCGTCAACTCGATTTAATATCTCTTACACTTACACTCCACAAAAATGTGGAAAACGACTGAAAACCAGAAATACACGCGACAAAAATGCACAACAAGAAATCAGGTGGAGTAAACCGGTGAATTAATAAAAATGCTCATAGTAGTACAAAATAAATGCGTTGACGAAACCTGCTCTAAGACATAGCTGAAATTCCAGCCTAGAGCTAAAACTTACTTACAAGCAGGAGGGTGGGTACGTGGAAGGGGGAAGGGGAAGGGGTACTGCTACGAAAAAAGTAGAAAAACCCAACCAAGCTATCTACGAGTTGTGCGATAATGCTAGACTTGTAGCTACTCTATAAATAGTTATAAAATAAATGAATTAATATTTACTTATTGATAAAGTAAAGTATACAAACAGTTAGTGAAGTAATTGTTTTGATTTCATAAGTAAAAACTGCATATATTTTATATTAGTTTTAAATTTTATTTATAATTATTATTAAACTCACTTATGGCTCTGAGAACAATTTGAAAACGGAAATAGTGAACTTTATTGGGTTTATAAATCATTTTAAAAATATAATACAAACATGTGCACTTTTTATTTGACTAACTGTAGGTATATTTTAGGTTTGTTTGTGCACTACAATAAACCCGCTTTGATTTGCCGCAGGGTATTAAAATAATAAAAATCGCATGCATGTCGCATTTGAAAATGGCCTTATGCAACAGCTCGAGCTGTTGGAGGGGGAATTGGGGGTGAAGGCGGAGGAGGAGGAGGAGGAGGACAGTGTTGGGCAGCGGCTCACATACACTCACTGACTGACAAATAGCGTAAAAGGAACCGCAGCAAAGTAAATTAAAAGAGCAACAATTATTATGCAAGTTGTTGCTGCTGTTTGCTGGCCATTAAAAACTGTTAACAGGCCAACATACTACATACTATTTGGCTTTGGCTAAAGTTATAAATGTTTATTATTATTTAGTTTATTTAGCCTGTGGATTTTTAAGCTTGATTGCTCATAAGCCGCCGTTTTAAGCCGCTTTGCGTGTGCCAATTTTATGGCCAATAACAAAAATATAACAATCACAAAATCACAAACAAAATAAATTAATATTCGCTTAAATGCTGTTGCTATTGAAAAATGTATTTTCACGGTAATATTACTTTTTTTTTTAATTTAATGCATTTACTTGTGTGTGATTAAACATTTTGTGCGCTCATAAAAACTGAATAAAAGTATATAATTGCATTTAATTTGTTTATGAAACTCGTTTTCGTGGGGAACTAAATTTAATGATATTCTAAATGCGAGTTAATTAAATTTGTTTGTTAAAAATGTTATATAAAATATTTTGTTTATTTTTAATAAATAAATAAATAAATTATATTTTTGATAATTAACTTTGTTTGTTAAAAGAGTTGTTTAAAATATTATATTTATTTTAAAAATATTAATTTAATGTTTCTTTATTAAATTTGTTTGTTTAAAAAGTTGTATAAAATATTATATTTATTTTAAATGGATAAATAAATAAATTATATTTTTGATAATTAATTTTGTTTGTTAAAAAAAAATGTATCAAATATTATATTTATTTTAAATATATTAATTTAATGTTTCCTTATTAAATTCGTTTGTTTAAAAATTTTTATAAAATATTATATTTATTTTTAATAAATAAATACAACTAAATAAATAAATTACAAGTTATTTTAGGTAATTTCTTTTGTTATCTTATAATTAATATATACTTAATATTTATAATTTACTGCAAAATTGTTTTAATTAGTTAAATTGCTTTCTTTAAAATAAAAGACGATTGCAAAAAGTTCTTTAAAATATTAATAATTTTTTAAGTAAATACTAAATAAATTACAATTAATCTTGAGTGCATCCTTTGGTAGAATTAACATTTAAATGTATAAACTATGCATCTTTCAATGTGTTTACTGTTACGTGACAAACATGTAAAAACATAATAAAAACGTATTCAACTTTCAAGTTCAAGCTTTTAAACTGTACCCAGGACTCTGAAACTGTGCCAAGGCTGAGGCCGCAAAGTTTGTAATTTTTCTAGCACTTTTTCACATGCAAATCGTGTGTGTGTGTGTTTTTTTTTTATCTCTTTCTCCACTTACCGCTTAAATAAGCAATCCCTTGATCTGTGTTTGTTTGTTTGTTGCTATTGCCGTTGTTCTTGTTGTTGTTGTCGTTGTTGTTTTAATGCCCTTGTTAGTTTGCGACTTGTTGTTGTGCACTTTTTGCAATTGCTTTTTTAATTGTATTTAATTTATTTTTTATTAAATTTCGGTTTCTTTTCGTATTTTGCATGCAGACACATACATACTACATGCAAACAACGCACAAATACATAAGCAACCGATGTTTCGAGTCAAAATCAATCAACAACAAAGAAAAGAGACGCAAGGAACAGAGACGTAGCGGAGACGGCGACGGCGACAGCGACAGTGAATTGCGAAGATAAAGTGTGAGGCGCAAGCGCACGTAAAATAATTTGTTGCTGTTGTTTTGCTTCCACTTCCACTTCTATTTTTATATACTTATTTGCCTCGTACGCTCGCTGTATTCACGTAGTAACGCCAACGAAATTCTCGCGCTTCAGCGTTTTAACCGTTTTCGCGGGTAAATTGTTACTGATTGTAACCGGGCTAACGACGAAACTTCAAGAGTCACAAAAGCCACAGGTGAGCTCAAAGCTAGCTAGAGATGAGCTCAAACTATCGAAATGTGTACGCTCGTAACGAAGTATCGATTGAATCGATATTAATATGTAAAAATTATATAAAGTTAATCGCATTTAATGGCAGATATAGTTTCTGATATATACATTTATTAATATGTCTATTTATTATGTATTTCAAATATAGCAACTCACGAAAACGCTCATCTCTAGCTTCAAACTTGAAATGAGAGCGAGAGTGAGATAGTGGCAATGAGAGAATGAAGTGATTTGGAGTGCAACTGCGAGAGCGAGATCTGCAATCAGCTGACATCTGGCAAGTCTCATATTGTAGCATACTTTTAGGCTGATGAATGTACTACACAAGATGTATAACACATTGTCCACGATAAAGTTACAAAGTGCGACCAGTTAATTTCATAATTCAGTGCTTTGATTTAACTCTCGAACATTAATGCCATTGTCTGTGCACATCGGGGAGACGCTTATCAGCAGTAGCCACCGTTGTTTCCAACTGACTGCACGTGCTGTATGGCATATTAAGTTATTTGAAGGACATGCCAAGGATGAATGCAAGTGAGTTGTGTGCAGGGTTCGTAGTTGGGGTAATGCAAGTTGACAATTGCAGAGATTCCCTATAAGTATGTCGACCAATCTTACGTTTCTATGTCATAGAATTTAAGTATAGAAAGGAACTCCAACAATAATTTAAAAGTTTATATTACTATTTGAAGGAAATTTCAAGCAAAGACAGAAAAATGAAAGCTACTTTTTCTCACATTAATGAAATAGTTTTTTCCCAATTCTTGGACTCTAAAAGTTGATTATATTTAAATTTTCTAATTTATGCTTACATTTCTATACATATTTTGGTTGATTAAAATATTATTTGTTCTTTTTTCTTTGTTACTGTAGTTCCTACAACAATATTCTGAATATTATATTAATTTTGTTATATTCGGAATGTTATATTAATTTTGTTATAATCAGATGAAGATGTATTTTGACAGGTTTATGCCATTTTATCTATTTAACCAATTGTTAATAAAAAAATAAATAATTTTTTGAGTACAATATTGATTATATTTAACTGTGCTTGGAAACTTTCTGCACTGTTGTCAACTGAATTAAAGAGCTCCTCCTTCGTGGTCAGTCAAACGGCCTTTTGTTGACAACTGTACTGTTGTCTTCTGACAGCTGACAGGTGGAACTTTGAGTGGTTACTGACGTGTGTGCGATGGCAATGATTGATCGGGGTGCAGAGACGCAGAGAAGTAAAAGCTTATGGAATTTATTTAATTTCCGCACGGGCATTGAAGCAGTATGCGTCGGGCAGCCCGCATCCAAAATTCTATACCCACACCAAATGTGTTATGTCTGTTTTGTAGGCTACGAGTATATACATATTGTGTATGGAACAATAAAGACAATGCGAATTTTGGCCTGATGCAGGACAGATTATAATCTATAACGAAATACGAGAATAAGTGTGCTCAAAACGTGGAAGCAGCGCGAATTCTCAGCGAGTCGGTCGCGTTGCTCTCTTATCGTTTTAATTAGTTTTATAAAAGTTGGCAAACAAACAAAACCAACCAACCATATGAAGAGCAAAAGATGCCAAAGGACGAGGGGTTGGACATCATCATCATATTTGCTTACAGCGCAATGAAATTTTGCTGAAATTTGGTGCAGGACACATGTGAGAGTTGGTTGGGTTTTATGAAATTGCTAATAGTAAGAGGGCCAACATACTACATACATACATTCATACATATGTATATACTTCCAGCTGACGTTTAAATAGTTTCGAGTTCAAATTGCATTGCAAACGCATTTAAAGTTTACACTTTACATTTAATTAAACTTAAAACACACCTTGGCAGTTGCTTTATTTATCTGGACTATGGGACAGCTGGCTGGGAACTATCCTTAGCATTAGTCCTTTTCAGCCATTTTATTTGCATGCATATTTATAAGGAATTGTCCGAAATTAAATGCAACTCTCCCGTGGGCAGTGGAAACGGTAAAGTGAAAACTGTTAAGATTAAGCAAAATACCTTGGCATTTTCTTTGAAATTTATATGCAGCAAACAAATGAAACTGTGTGCGGCGGCGGAAAGGGGATTTCACCCAGAAGCAAACGGATTAAAAAGTTGTGCAGCAGCAGCAAAAAAAAATTAACTTCTATAGCGGATAAATTACGCTGAATTTGTAATAAGCCGAAAACACTCTAAGTGGGCAAATTTAAAGTGGAGTCCAAATATTAAATGGTATTTAATAAATGCTCATTAAATTTAATTATAGACTCTCAGTATATTCGATCAAAAATCAAACAATACCCGATGATCTCAGCGATCTCATAAGAGATCCAAATGTTCCACAGTTTCGTTGCTCTTTTCCGACATCTCTGGGCTGGTGGAAAAGGGAACGAGAATGGAACCGAAATGAACTTGATTTCAAAAACCGTGCAAAAATCGTTCAATCATTTAAGTAAAATGCCAGGCGATCAGCATTGTTAGCAAGCGAAACTGACGCATTCAATTCAATTGCCAGCAAAATAAACCGTAAAGACGTTGAAAAACATGCGCCGTCATAAGAGAGCGACGATAGCACACAAGTACACACTCACACATACATATATACTATATACTCAAAACACAATTTGTTTGGCTCGCGTTGACTGTAGTTCTTGGGCTCGCGTTGTCTCGCTCTAGCTGCTGTACTGTATGCTTGCCTCAGTGCTGTATCTGTCTCATTTCGATGCATAGCGAGCATTTTACAGTTTTGTATTTTGAAACGATCATGCGGGCGTATCAAAAGCACAACAATAACAATGCAAACAAAGAGACGGAGCTGTATCGTTTGCTTGTTGTACATTGCTGTGCCCCTGTTACCTACATGGATCACTTTATCGATTTTACAAATGAAGAAGCAAAAATGCGATCGATTGTGATCTTAAATCGGAATATTGTACACAAAATAGAGATCGTGCACAGTGCCAGAGGCCAGACATAAACACTGAGCAAGCGACAAAAGTGCCCAGTGAGCAACGGCATCATATGAATCAACTTAGCAACAACTCATTGTATGGGCACTTAAATATGGTTGTCAGAGCATTTTCAGACTATTGAAAATGTAAAATTAAAAAAAGTAATTGGAGATGCCGGGGATTGAACCCGGGGCCTCTCACATGCAAAGCGAGCGCTCTACCACTGAGCTACATCCCCATGTTGAAGTGAGAGCGCTAAATGATAACAAGAATCTAATGCTCAGAAAACTGTTTCGTGCACTACCATTTAAAAATGTTTGCAGTAGAGTGAATGTAATTAAATGCGCATTATATAATAAAGTGATACTGCTTTTTATAAACTTGTTATTTGTATTATCTATATACTCTATAATTTGATTTGATTGCGTCTAACTGCAAATATCAAGGCTCTCATGCGTTGAGTGCATATGTTGAATTTCAATTTACTGCGCATGTTGACATTGTAAAACTCGTTTGGCTCAAATCGATATTGCGCTGCGATGGCTCCATCGGGGATGTAGCTCAGTGGTAGAGCGCTCGCTTTGCATGTGAGAGGCCCCGGGTTCAATCCCCGGCATCTCCAATTACATTTTTTGCTTTTATGCAGGATTTTTTTATTTTTTTGAATTATTTGACATTTTTTAAATGTATATCTAGCTTCGGTTTCGACAAAGAGTCATTCTGTCGGGCTGTCAAGGATTTACATTCTGGCTAATGCTCAAGTTGCCACAAAGGTAACTTCTCTATGTGGCCTGGCTGACTTGATTTATGCGCAACGAGGCGGCAATAATGAATTATTTATGCCGATTTACGGCTGCCAAGCAGGTCTGCATGTCAATTGGCAAAAACACTAGCGTTGCCAGACGGCTATCAAAGTAAGCGTGGGACGGGTGCGAGGGGGGCGAATCCGAGCACAGCTGAGCGAACTGACTTCGGGCGGCGACTTTGACTTCTGCCTGCCTGCCTGCCATTTTAGCCACAATGCAGTCAAGTGGTTAAAGTGTGTGCCATGTTGTTGTTATTGTTTGGAGTTGCACAGAGAAGCCAAACGACTGGGGCGGACAGATGGGCGTGGCATATGCTTTTTGTTTTGACTTTTGAAACGAAGGAAATTGCCTTTTCGCACTTTACCAGAATTTGCTTAGTTTAAATTAATATTACATTTTGCATGAGCTAACATGAGTAGCCTCCAATAGTCCAATACTCCAATACTACCAATATATATTTAGCTTGGACAGCCAATTGATTTGGTTCATGTTACCAGTACACACATGTCCATATATGTATGTCCATTCGTATGCACCAATGTGGCTTTCTGTCTTTCATTTGATTTCTGATTTAAGCATATTGCCCATCAATTAGCAGTAACAAAAATCTGGAAACTCCACAGCAGCTGCCACACATCACATAAATATAATTATGCCAAGTTTCAAATAAATATGCATGTACAATTTTCGAGCATATTGAAATTAATTACCACAACGACGTCTGTTTTTGTCAGCATTCGCATATCTCCTCCTATGTGTGTGTGTGTGTTTGAGAGTGTAATAAATATTATATAACAATTGGCTGGCCCACACAGACAAATACATTTGTTACACGTCTGTGTCTCTCAAAGGACTCGAAGGCATAATTTAAATAAAAGAAAATACAAATCGAAATTGTCACTTTGAATTTATGTAATTGCATAAACACCGCAAGGACTAAGAATTTGACACACATAAACATTCGAAAGCACAAATGGCAAGCAAGTTGTTTATGGCCAGGCCTATTTGGCTACTAAATAATTGACGCAGCAAACTAAACAAATGACACAACCTCAATTTTGTGACAGGCGTGTCATAAGTGGAAAGTAAGCAAGGCACTTGGTTAGGGATTTGCAAGTGGAAATTCCCTTCAGTTGAATTGCTCAGAGTCAGGATAATATTGAAAAGAATAGACGACACGATTGATATTGGTGAATGGTAAATTCTTTTAGCCCACTATCAATTGTTATTAGCCTGCTTACACTTTCTTTTTACCAAATACTTCAGCCAGATAAACTTAAACACTCGTCAAAGCGTTCAAATTATTTCTTATTAATTGTTTACTTTGGTTACCTCTCTTGACACTTTAAGTTCGATGATAAAGTACTCTTCATTTATAATTATTAAACAATATACTTACACGTATATTAAAATTTGTATGAGTTCTTAAGTGTTTTGAATTCCATTTCTATCAGAATTATTTTCATTTAATACTTACTTTCTTAATACGAGTTAGCAATACATTTAATTAAGTTTTTGTCCTTTAAAGAGTGACAAAGTATTCATTACATAAAATACTTTATTTGTAAATATAAACGCTTATTTTATACATATATTTCTTTAAGACTTTCGATTAAGTTTCAATCAATACTTTCATTTAGATTATACAACTTATGCCGTTAAGTTTCTATCTTCCTAAACACCAAATCTCTATAAGGCTTAGACACTAAGTACACTATGACCCATGATTAGCCATAAATGTGATCAAATGCAGCAGATATGTACAGAACATTTATTAGAGACTCAAATTGCTTTAAGGTATTTTTGAATTATGTTCTTTTATTGGTTGTTAATTCGGCTTCAAGTCGCAACTTAATCACATTAAAAGTGCATTTAAAATTCTCTTTTTAGCAAGAGAATCCTCATCATTGGCGTCATAATCAATATCAATGTCGTTCTGTGCAAGTGAAAAATCATATTTCCGTTCTGAGGCAACGTGTGTGTATGTGTGTGTGTGTGTGTGTGTGGCATGATTCAACTACTATATAAGAACATATAAGGACACATCTCTGTGTGTGTGTGTGTGTGTTTGAGGGGGAAAATTCATAATGCATTCGATATCGAAGCCATTTTGCATTCAAATTCAATTGTGCGTGCGTGCAAATTGAATTCCCCAAAGCCTACAAGCATAATGCACTTATATGCACATATGTACATACATTACGTGAACATTTAAATGCTGTACTATAATTTTTATTTTTTTGGGATTTGGTTGAGTCCAATTAAAGCGCTAAACCATCCATTATGGCGCTGATAATTGCAATTGCAAGTGTCAAAAAAGAAGCAAACAAAAACCCCAAACGAAAACAGCAACAATTCAGTCTCAGACCCGACTTCAACACAATCACGTTTCAATTAACACACATGGTCAGGCCAACCGGCTACCCCCCCATATCTCTTGTCGGACCTCGTCCACCTCGTCCTGGCCATATTCATATGTAAAACACGCACGCACAACGCCCGCCCCATTCAGTTGGCTTAATGGGCTGAGCGTCGGCTGTTCCTGGACATCATAATTCCGGCCACAATTCCCAAACACCGCAAAAACAACAGTGGAGCACAAGCCAAACTCTGTCTGGCAATGCAGGCAAAGCCTGGAATGTCCCCGTTTTTGAAGTTAGAGTTGAGTTTGAATTCTGCCCGTTAGTCCCCCCCACAATTACCACCGCCCTTCTTACCACGTTGCCCCGCTACCCCGTTAACCGGTTTACTCTGTTACCCCGTTACCAGTTGCTGCAGTTTGTCGAGTTCTATGGGGCGCATGAACTAATTACGTTAATATGCGACAACGTTTTCATAGGCGAAAAATGTGTGCTCCACAGCGGGAGGTCCATGAATTGGAGGGCATTGCTCGGGAGAGCATCCGCAATGAGTGTGTCCAGCAGCCTGAATCGTGAAATGTGGTTAGGGTCAGTGCATTGGGAAACGAACTGTGGTCCAAATGAGTTGATTCACGGACTTGATTGTATACCAAAAGAAAAAGCTATCGCAACAGCAAATAGAGATACTATTTATATACCCTCTTTTCACGACGATGTTTACGTAAGTTGACATTATTTAAAAGGTAAATGTGTTGCCCGTACAATTCCCAATAAACGGTAGAAAAATGTATCTAAATATCGTCGTGGCAAGAGGTTGTAAAATAGTTCGTTAATAAACTACAACTATAAGTTTTTCCCTTTTTATCAACAATTTAGAATACTTACATCTGTTTTCTTGCTACCTTTTGGGCTTTATTGATATATTTTAGATAATTTAATTACACATGTTCTATTTTACATAGATGGCATGCAATTGTTTTGATAAAACTTATTCACATATGGCATTACAATAGATTTAGATTTTTCAACCGTTTGGAGTACGCATCTCGTGTTGCCAGCGGCTTTTTGTAAAAACTGATACACCAACATTAGCAGAAATACCGGATCCAGATTCTTAGTCTTTTGGGGAGTGTAATCAACGCAAGTTGCCAAATCCTTGATGAGTGGTATAGCCTTTGTTAAAACTTCACCAATCGCATCTAAGACAATTTGTGTGCAATCAGATGCCTTCGAAAGATCTACGCCAGCATCGACTGGTTTATGGGGACCCAGGAGCTGTAAATAAAAGAAGAAAAATTCACTCACCGTGCAATCTATAAAATAAACGAAGTGGATCCTTACCAGGAAAGAGGAGAGCAAAAGAATAGCATTAGAGAGCTTCATCTGGAGAGCTGCTGATATGAATTACCTGTAAAAAACTGTAAATAACTCTAACGAATCATTATATTTATAGATATCTTTAATATTTAAATCATGACTTAAAAATACCTTCTAATAGATTTTAAATCTCTTTGGCTAGTGACAACTATATAGCATATTCTGAGAAGCACTTAAATCTCTGTGTTAGGTCTTACAATCAGTATACCTTATACATCCAATTGTATTATCAGCAGATTCGATTTGCTTGATTTAATATACTTACGTGACAGTTTTAGTTACGGTGTTTATGCAAATTATTCGGATAAGTGTTGAATTACTTAGTTAATTTGTATGTTCATAGTAAGTGGACAATAAATAAATAACGAAGAAGCAGATCGATAGTATTCTTTGTTCGCTGATAAATAAAGACAATTATACAAGATTTTTTGAAGATATAGCCTTGGGCTTCAGTTTAGATATAGACAATGTTTTCTATAACCCTAAAAAAAGCAGAACAATCAAATAATAAATATACAAGTTGTTCAAAAGATTATTTTCCGCATAAACTTACAAAGGGAAGACAGATCAACATTATGTATATTAGGGATCGTTGACAATCATCATATACCCATATAGTCGCAGCTTGGAACTGCATATTAGCAGTCAGTGTAGCTTGATTATTTCAGTTTCAGTTGTGCTGCTTTTGGACCTCATCAGACCGCATTGAGCTGAAGACCTTGCAACTGTTTAGACATTTGGCTATTAGAGATGCCAACACAGACGTGGACTCTGCCATCGTGCTCGGGATGTACGTGTTGAATGTTGGTTATCATATCAGGTGTAGAACATGCTAAAATCCAACATCATTATCCAGGACTCTCTCTCGTTCTCCCTGTCCAAAACGTTTTTGCATTCATAAATAAGACATGCAAGGAGCCCCCATCAACAGCAACAAATGTGGCACAAGCTGCACAAGTCCCGAGTTGACCATTTGACCAGCTGGTCATCAAACCACCAGACCAGGCATCCACATTCGATCATTCACTCACGTATGCACACAAAGCTCCACGGGGGGTTGCATCTCCACATTGCGTCAGTTGCGTGTTGCACAACAGCAGGAGTTGTGTGTAAAGGGTGGCAGGGGGAACCAGGTAGTGGAGGGAACGTTCTCGTCAATGTCCTTATCATGCCAGTGTTGCTGACAGCGCCTGCTGTCATTCATTCATTAATGCATTTTCCTGATTTTCACTCATTTAACTCCATAGATTTTTCATTTTGCCTATTACGAGTCTGCCCCATCTATCGATGTATTGTGCCAGGACCTTCGTCCTGTTTGTGGCACTTCAACTGGCCTTCTGGCCAGCTTTTGCTCTGTTTCTGTGTCCCATCCAATGCTATGGTATCGTATCCTCTAAGCGCCTGAAGCTATGCTTCATTTACTTTGTTGTCAGTGGCCATTAGTTTTGACGCACTTTGGGCTAGACCAGGTACCAGTTGTTACCGTTGATGAGTATGCCCCATTGCCGATGGGGCTTTGGTATACCAATGCGTACGCAAAGTGATTTGTGTGGCAAATCTAATGGAGTTGCAGCCAGCTGGGTATGCGCACACAAGGGGGGGGAGGTGGCAAAATACGGACAGAGGTCGCAAGTCAAAAATGTTCATTACATCTTGTTTAATGCTTTTAGATTTATCTTTTGCAGTCTTATTTGTAGTATTTGTTTTACAATCGCAGTAATTGCTCTTTTGATAACTTTATTTTTAATCAGCCTACGACATTTCTATGTTTTTAAACGTTTTTGCAAAAGATATGCCTTTTATACTATATCATGATTGTTGATCAACAACAACTTGGCGTTACCATAAAAAAACAAAATAAAATGCAGCTAATTTAACTACCATCTTAGACGTGGCTCACTCCAAAATTCAAGGAGTAACTGATGGGAGAAAAGAAACCAGTCCACCACTTGACTAAAATGGAGTAAAATATAAAACATACGAGCTACAAAATGGCGACAAAATTGCAATAGGAGAAAATAAATATCGCGGCGCCTTGAAGTATGCTACGAATTTTACTACAAACTTTACAACAAGATGGCCTTTAGACTGTCCCTTGCCCAGACAATTTGAGGCAATCATGCACTCGTTAATCTTGCTCAGAGCCCAAAATTAATAGTTAACCTGGCCAGCAAAATGGGGGTTCGAGGGTGTGGCCAGGCGTGGGTCTGGTCAGGTTGTATGGGTCGAAAGAAAAATGTGTTGTCGAGCAAATTAAACTCGTTCTAAATACATTACGATAGAGCTGGGCAGCTCCTGTCGCGTTCAAGGAGCTGCTGCCCAGAAAGACAAACAGAAGCGTCGGGTGACAGACAACAACAACAACAACAGCAACAAAGGTAACAACAACAACAACAACAACAAGAACATGAAGAGCAACAGCAGCAAAGGCTAAACAAGATTAATTATACCTGAAAGCCAAAGTCAGTTACTCGCTGCCAGGCGTAGCCTTTTGACTTTTCAACTGAGCAGAGATGCTGACGCTGACGCTGACGCTAACGTCGACGCAGATGCCGACGGCGACGACGACGACGGCGATGATGGTAGTAGTAGCGAAGTCGACAACAATTCCTTGTCATTGCCCTCGAGCGTCATTTAGTATGAACATGGTCCTGATTCGGCCACCGGACTGCACCAAGGACGATGAACATCGCATGGACTCTGACTTTTGTTTACTTGCTGTCCCTCACTTTGTGTTGCTATTGCTGTTGTTATTGTTGCTTAAATGCTCGGAAAATCGAGTTGTAGATAAAACGCAGCTGAAGCTTTAGAAGTGTCGTCTGTGTTTGAGAAAAGTCACTTGAGGTAGTTGAGATGCCAAAAAAAGGGTCGTAGAAAAACCATTTGATATGAATCTAAGCACTTAACAACTTAAAAGTAAGAAATGAAATTACTTTTAGCAAAAAATGAATTTTAGACAAATTAACTGATTTCCAATGTGTGCCAAATCGAATGAATCTAGATAGACTGCATTAAAATAAGTTTAGTTTCGACTGAGTTGTGGTAATAGATTTATTATCTATTGGGAATCTACGTGACAAAATTAAATTTGTTGCAAATAACAATAAACAATATTTCGAATAGATTATTAGCTACAATGTTCGAAATATTAATACAGATAGTATTTAAGGTCTTGTCTCTGAGCTTTTCGTATTTCTTTTTTGTATATTCTTTAACCTCACATCTCTGTAGTTTTTCTTCCGCAGTCCCTTATCCGCTTCCATTCCGCTTGCCGCTTTTCATTTTTAGAATGCGTCGTGTTGCTGGAGAGTAAAATGTTTTCATTGTATGGAATATGCTGGCAGACGATTTAGCTTTTAGTTCTTTGTTTTTATTTTTGTTTTTGGCTATTGTTATTGTTATTGGAACAAAGCTGAATGTGTTTTTGCTGTTGACACCTGAAATGCAAACACATTTGCCACAGACGCCGCACAGCCAACGGGATTCAAATTCTGATTCAGTTTTGCAGCAGCTGCTCATGTGCATGTGTTGGGGGTTTTATTTGTGGGTGTGTTGGGGTGTATTTTGGCCATGTTTTACTTATGTGAATGCACATACATATACTCCAACGTGTGTGCATGAAGTTGCCAGTTGGCAGCCTGTGTAGTTTTTCCAAATGAAACAATCCGCAAGGACAAACTCATGTTTTCGTTTGCTAGTTTGCTAGCTACAAGCTGGAGGAACATTTACCACTTGACCTCCTCGATGTGGAGATCACATTCGAATCGGGTTAAGTACACAACAATTTCCAATATATATATCGAATGGCATTTTTATTATCCGTTAGCCAATATGTGATATTCACATGCAGTCTAGTTATTACACTTTAACATTAAATCTCTTAGAAAATAAAACAATAAATAACTATGATTGATTAAGCTTTGTCTAGTCCACAGAACACATTATGCAACTTAAGCTTTATATTATAGCTCTATGGAATTTGCTAGTTACTAGAGAATCACACTGCAAAGATTTCTTTGAACTCGTCTTAACTTCTGACGACCTGCAGCGACCTTAGACCGCATTTGCATTAAGTGCCACTTAACATGGAATCTCAATATTTTATGCAAAAGTAGACAAGTTACAACTGTGTTCATTGTTGTTGTTTGCTATCTGCTATCTGTTTGTTACAGTGAGGTTTCAATAACTTCATCCGTGCATCAGACATTTGAGACTCTGTCTATCTGTCTGTCTATCTGTCTGACTGTCTGTCTGTCTCTCTCACACTCTATGTCTGTAGATTGACTGTCATCCAGATTTTCGCTTCGTTTTCATGCCCTCTGTACTCCCATTTACTCAATTTTCACATATAATTTACATTAAACTTTCTCAATATACATTTGGAATTCAAATTCAAATGCTACAGTTATTGTCTCGAGCAACAGCTTGACAATGCATCAAATTGGTAACAGCTGGCATTATAGAAGAGCTAAAAGTATCTGTTACTCATACTGACATCATCATATTAGTTAGTTTAATAAATTCGGATGCATGTCGCCAAATTAATTGACAGCCTTGAACTCAGAAAGTTTAAATATGACTGTAATATTTTTATTTATTTATATTTTCTGGAAAAATCTCAAGCAACTTTTCTGTGAAAAGGCCGATTTACTCTTTAGATAGATTTTCAGAAATCATACATAATACATTTCGTCTTATTTAATAGTCTAAAAATGTGTTGAGCGAATTTCCTTTACCTGCTGCGATTTTCACTTTTGGCAACATTTTCTGTACTTAATTCACTTTCAGCTGATCAATTTAAATCCTATAAAGTTAAAAACGATGCTTTATACATTCATATCATAAATGCAAAGTGAGCAAATCAATTTCATTAAATACGTTAAAATACAAATGTGAAAACAGGAAAATACCTGAATGTGCGTTATTTGATTACCTATAAAGTAGCAGATAAAGTAAGCTTTCCTCTAACTCAAATAGAAGAAACCTAGCCTTAATCTACGATAACTCCATCTTTCAGCCACCTCCAACAATTGATGCAATTTACCATTTGCCCTCACCCATTGCGAAATGAACTTTTTTTTTGCTTTTGGCCCGCTTTGACCTCTGGCTGTGCAAAGTCAAAACTAAAACGGTTTTGTGCATTTCGACGATTACCCAACGCAGCGTTGCATAATTTTAGCATCAAATATTTAACGTAAATCTTTTGTGCACAATCAAACAGTTTTAGCTGCTTCGCGATTTCCGTGCGCTCTTCCATTTGCCAAGTTTGAAGTTTAACTAGTTTTATTTTCTTCATTTTCCATCGCCAAGCGCAGTCAAGCAAACGTCTAAAGGCAAACAAACTTTTTCACCAGCGTCAGTTAATTTAGTCAGTTCAACGCTCAATCCCCTCTCCCTCACTTTACCTTTAGCCTGGCCACCGCTGAATAAAATGCAGCGAAAGCAACAAAAAATTCCATGAGTACATTCCGGGAGCATTACGAATACGTTTTATTTCATTTCGCGGCACCTAGCATGCCGCAAAGTATGCAACGAAAAAGCGTTAGTAGAATTTATGTGAAATTCAAGCGAATCAACAGAGAATTTTCTCAATCCATCCTCTATGATTGTGTAGACTGGCAAGTCTGATTAAAATATACTATAATATAATAAGTATGGCATTTACTCATTTATACGGTAAGCAGATGTATCGGTTGTCGCTTTAATCAAGCTAACAAACTAGAGAAATAAAATATAGCCATTTAGATATTATACTATATCTAAGATGAGGCAACGCACAAAATGAATGGTGCAACAAATTAAAGACACTAAATCAGTGCAATTTTCATATCGAAATACATTATTCACAGATTCTCGTTTTGTTTATTTGCAATACATATTCGGATACTCCACCACCTTCTAAGTAAACTTTATGCTCGGCAAAAACTGCAGCAAGTGGCCATATTTTATGTTCTTTGAGCACTACAGGAAAACACTATGCAAATTTATGGTTAGACAAAGTTGTGTAGACATCGAGGAAATATAAAAAAGGTGGCTGTACCTGGGAAAAGTCAACTAGACATCTACATAACTGCCTACCAGGTCTCTGAGGCTCTAAGTGAGTTTGAGTATTATAATTTTTGGCTAAATTTGATTAACTACTGTGTCAAAGAACAACTTTATTACATGGAAATATACTTACTCCCATTTGAAGTGTAAGAACGATTATATTCAAGCCTTTCAGTTAAGCGCTTTGATTTGTGTCTGTTGCAATAAATTGAACCCTTTAATCGTTTCACAGAAAACTTGGCCTTAGTCAACTTATTATTCTAAGTGGTTTTTCGTTAAGTTTCTTTTCCGGGTATTTGCCCAATCAAAAAGTTGTAAAGCGGCTTTTGTGCCAAAGTTGATGCCTTTGTATTGCGTACCTGGCGGCGCATTTACTTTGGCCTAACATTTCAATTAGGAGAGCAGCACATATTTTTTTGCGTTTTTGTGCTGATCAATTGGGCAAAGTTTTTGCTAGCTAAACAATGAATGGATGCCCCTACTCCAAAAAGTGCAGGCGTGTCCCAAAAGCAAACTTAAATTTATGCTCTGACCGAGAGTTGAGTTTATCTTGCTTAACCCAAGTCACCGCTTTCCTCTGCACAACTCACAAATCGCAACCCCAAATTCAAACCCTACACTAATTTGTCCTCGTTATGCAAGGTAAGCCATTCATTTCACCTTGGCTAGCTGAAGGCGAAGGAGAAGCCGCCGTCTGGATTTGCTGCTCCAGGACTTCTAGACTCCCAGACTCTCAGACTCCCAGACAACCAGACTCTCAGCTCAAACTCCTTCGCTTAACTTGCACATAATTTACGCACGCACATTTGTCGCTTGCTATTTCGCTCGCACACATACCCCTACTGGCTTCTCAGGGGGAGGGGTGGGGGGCTGGTTCTACCTCCGCTGCCCTGGCATAAGTTAATGCGTCTTTATAGGCAATAAAATTTAAGTTTCTTGGCTGCCTTTCTGCTTGTTAAATTTTTCATGAATAAGTTTCGCCTCCAATAAGTTTCCCCGCCCTTCAACGAACCACCTTTCGAAAAACTTTGGACAAAACTTAACAGAATTTAGTGGCAAACTGAACTGCGGCACTTTGTTTGCAGTAGGAGGCAAAGGGACTGCATTTTGGCTACATAGCTGGCCAAGGCACCTCTCCCAGTACCAATCCCAGTCCCAGTCCTTGCCAACGAATGCAAGTTGTTGTTCTTGTTAATTCAAGCGTTTGGTTAGTGCAAAATTAAGTTTGTGGTCTGCTCCAACAGTTCGCCTTCGTTTCCCAGCTGCCGAAACATAATTACTAGTTAATTTTTATAAAGTTACTGGTTGCGATGTCTGCCGTTCACGGATAAGACCAGTTTATAGCGGCAAAAGTTGCAGTCAACATGAAGTGGATATCAGTAAGATAATGGAGATATTATTTCAGTTGGCTGTCCTCAATATATTCTAAGACTTTTCAAGGGTTACAGGAAAGTAATACCAATAATGGCAATCGAATGCCATTTCAATTTAATAATTACATCTTTAAAGAGCTTCCTCTATCAGTCATAAACATACAAAGTTTGCTATTAAATCATCCTATAAACTAAGTACCCCAAGGGAATTTATTGACACGTGAAAAACAACTGATGTGTCCAACTCTTTCTGAGACGGCTAGTCATCGTCTTTCAGCTCTCAGGTGGAGCAGGTGAGTGACACATACACGTACATACTATGTAGAGGATGTTGATGCCGATGCCAGATGCCTTTAGGTGTGCGACGTGTTGTGTAAATATTTAGCTTGACACTATTAAAATTTACTAAAAACAAATGGCTCACAGCTTAACATGTGTGTGTATGTCTGAGCGCCACAACAGTTTTTAATTAACGTGATTAAATTAATTTCATGAGCTCGCTTTTTCTCTCTCTCTCTGTCGGTATATGCATCAATTGCTCTCGCTTGAGCTTTAGTACTCTGTAAAATGGTTGCTATCGATAAAAGGGTTGTTATAATGCTCTAAAGTAAATATAGTAAATAGAGAAACAAGTCTTCAACTATTCCAACTATTTACTAGACGAGACACATCAAACGAAATGTGTATTACTCAGCTTTGATATGTATTTTGATATGTACTACGAGGTATCCTACGTCAGACAGACTCGCTTAAAATACCCTTATCGGTTTAAACTCACTTAAAGCGACAATTTAATTTTCATGCGTTTGTTGTGCGAGGACAACGGCGACCCTGACATCAACAATGATAACAACAACGACAACGACGACAACGACAATGACGTAAACATAAACGCCACGTTACGTGTAATGTATAACGTGAAATGATTTTTACGATGCCCAAAGACCGCACCACATGTCTCATCAACGTCAGGACACAACAACTTTCAGCTTCCCCAGATCCCTCAGACAGCTGAGCGTTTGTGAGAGCTGAGCGCCATTATCATTAACAACATCATGTGAAAGTGCCTGTCCCTTCCCTTCCCATACCAAGGGGGGTGCAACGTACATTCTCAATTGGAGGGCAGTTGTTGGGGTTTTGTCATGTCGTGGAAGATAATATAACAATTTCTATGTTGACTTTTATAACCTCACTTTTATAATCTCACTTTCCCTAATTGATGTTGTCTATGTATCTTTGTATGGTGAATTCAGTTATGTTTATGTCTAATCATAATCAAGAGTAAGGGACAATCGTGGCGCATTATTTGGTAACCGATGCAACTAACTGCATCCTGACGCCATCTTGTAATGGGAGTGGCAGCGTCAATGTCGCCATTGTTACGAGGTCAGAGCATTCCCCACCTGGCCACCAAGGGATTAAAGCTGTTGGCTTTGTGTGTAAAATAGACAAGTTGCTTTCCAGCGGTTAGTGTATTACTCCACCACCAACTTATTTAAAAGGAAAAAAACAAGCAGAAAAGAAGGATAAACTTCAGACTGAGGCAAGTTGGATTTTCGCAGCCAATTTTTTAGTGCCATGTGCCAGGTAGATGTCGTTTTTTCCAACACTGACACCTGGGGAATTAAATGTGCACGCGTGCAGTTAGCATACACAAAGAGTCGAGTACAAGTTGAACCGTGCGAATGGAATGTGAATTAAAGTGTAGAACCTCACATATCATATAGGTACATGGTACCTATTACCTATTAAAATTATACACTCCTAATTAACAACTACAGCAATTAGATAAATACTTGTGCATATTTTCCACATAAATAAGTAAAATACTTTTATTTACTTGTACTCTAACAAGATTCGCCTTCATATACATATGACATTTTATTAACACATTTAATCGCAAACACGTTCTACATCATCTGCCATGAAATGCTAAATTTGCTCTGCATAGTTGCGTACAAATAATATAATATCTTCCTTTAACCAGTTTCAATAAGCACTGGCAAACTGATTTCGTTCCAAGTGACTTTGTCAAGAACATTTTGCCACCCCTATGTCAACGAGCAGAGTGGCGCAGTGGAAGCGTGCTGGGCCCATAACCCAGAGGTCCGAGGATCGAAACCTTGCTCTGCTATGTGTAAAGTTATTATTTTTTTAATTTTAATTTTTGCTCAAAACCCGCATTTGAAAAGTAGTCAGTTTTAAAAATGCTATATAAAATAAAACCAGTTATTCAGGCCCACAGATAGACAATAAAAAGACGTTGGTTTTTTTATTTTTTAATTTATTTCATGTGTTTTTATTGTATTTCAATGTTTTTTGTTTGTTGATGTTTGTTTTTTTATGTTTTACTTTACTGCTAAATAACTTTAAATGTTGTATTTTTTATCATATTTATTCATACAACTTGTTGTTCTCGTAGTTGTTATTTCTTAGCTTTTTTTGTTCTTGTTTTTGCGACTGCAACAATTTCGCTGTCTGCTGTGCATCTCTTTATTTATCATCTTTACTCATCTTGTTCTTTACATGTATATAATAACTAAATTTGCATTATAATAATAAATATAATAATAGTTAATAATGATTTGTTTATTAAATATCTTTAAAAAATGTTCATTTTAGGAGTATAATTTATCATCATCATTTATATCATTACCGTTATCATCGATGTCAAACGTACTGTAAACGAGTTACACATTTTGCTTTTATTATTTGTTTTTTTTTTTATTTAATATATATTTCTTAGTTTTTTCTCGTTTCCCCAGTTTCAATTAATTCTTCATTTCCCATCGCTCATTGCATTTCTGCCTGCACCTTAAGAACTATTATTTCAATTTACCAATGTTTTGTATATATGTATAGGTAATTGTATATACTAGTTTATTAATTAATATATAATAAGTATATATATGTAAAATACAAAAAAAAATACACACGTATTATGATTTTATGTATGTAAAATTAAAAAATAAACCTCAAAAATATACAATATGAACACAAAATGAAGAAAATATATAAAAACCAACAACAAACAATTTTTATGAATATCACAAAAAAAACATAAAATAATATTAATAATAATAAGTGAGAAGAAAACATAGAACATATATAATTGTCAACTCTATAGTTAAAACAATAGCTGGACCACGTCTGAAGAACAACACGCTTGCCATACATATAAAACATATTGAAAAATTCGTTGATATCACCTGACAAAAATGAAAGACTACTTACATTTCACACACGCATATACATATATACATATACATGTGTGAGTATATAATATTTGTAAGTTTATGTTTAATGCATTATTAAATCCAATTTGCATTAAAGTCAAATTATAATTATATTATAATATTCGCACACTAAAATTGTTCACACCTAGTTACTGTAGTTTTTTTTTTTAGTTTTCTTTTTTTTTAACTTTTTTCTTATTCGTTTGCCCGTCTGCTCGGTTTTTGTGGTACAATAAATTTCTTTACTTTTCATTACGTTGCAACATTGAATTTTTTTTGTTCTTTACTTTTCAATAAACACATCACATCATATTCACAATTAATAATCATAATAATCTAATAGTATATTTATATTATGTATGCGTGTAAATATAAACTAAAATTAACAATAATAACTATGACTTATGCTCAAACATAGTACTCGTTATTACATTTAATTATTATTTTACTGGTTCTCTGCTATTATTATAATTATAAATTTTCAAATGCGCCATATACATGCGTCATGTATTATGTATTACGTAAGTTTAAGGGTTATGTACGATACTTGCATGTAGAGCTAAACAAACTAAAAACTATCAAACTAGATATTTATGTAAGTATCAATTAAAATTATTCAATATATATTCCTTATAAAGTTGTTCTCAATGATCATGACATTCGCTTGATAAGACTTTAAGGCAAATAAAAGTTTCGTTTCTAGTTTACATACACTCGAGATTCTCATATCCTACACGCGTGCCATGTAAATAAATACACGAGACTACCGACACTCGACTCACGGCTAACGGCTAACGGCTCACGACTCACGAACTCTGGTTCGTTTGCCAACAAAAATTGAGAATTGCTTAAGTAAACATCATATGATACACAGAATCCATGTATATATTGTAGGAGTTTTCCTTTTTTACGTTTATCTTTCAATCTTATTAACTATATTCTTATTTGTAGAACATTTATATTGTTTTTTTTTACACAATTATTTTTTTGTTTTTTTTTTTATTTTTTTTTTGCCATTTTCAGCTTATTGTTTTCCCAATTGTTAATTATATAATTGTTAGAAACTGTTTAAAATGTTTTCGAGTTTAATATCGTATTTAAGTACCTACTAATATGTATTTAATTTGTTTTTTTTGTATTTGTATTTATATGTGTGTTTTATATATTTATTTAATTTTATCTTGTATACAACTTTGCTTTGTCGTTCCACTTGCTGTTCGTGTTCTTGTTCTTTTAACTGTTGTTGTTGCTGTTGTGGTTGCATATAGATTTAAGGTCTGCTTATAATGGACGGAAACTTATTAGGCATTTTTGTTGGAGTTGTTGTTTTTTCTTTTTGCTTATTTAATGTCTGTGTATCTATGGGGAGTATTTTTATAAAACACTTGGTTAGAGATTGGATAAGTAAAGTTGTGTGTTTGGAGTTCGAGTTGAAGAGTAGACGTTTTATAGAGTGAGTAAATACTATAAGTGGTATTGGTTAAGATAATTTTGATTGTGGAAATTGTATGGCTAGAAAAACCAGAAAGGGAAAGCAACAAAATCAAGGGGAATACATCGAAATACGTGGTGTGTGAAAACAAAAACAAATTTCCGTATATTATAATCAGCCCTTAAATGTATATGTTTTTGAAAAGTATAAGTTTGCACTTAAAACTTTGAACGATCTTAGCTAATGTTGATTATTTTTTATGCATGTTTGAGATATCCTCGTCATTTATTTATTTTATTATTTTTGTTATACTTATGTGTTGATTAATGGAAACAATTTAAAATTATTTTTATGTATTTTTTGTTGGTGTTTACATTTAATTTTTGCCGTATTTGCATTTATTTCAGAAACTTTTCTAATATTGATTGCTACTATTTAATATATAGTTATATATTAAACTTTTACCTTTATCCAGTTTCTTCTTCATTACAAATAAATTGATGTCAATTCTGTTTACTCAATAATGATTATTTCCCTTTTGTTCATCTTTTAGTTTTTTTTTTTTATTGATTTCTCTTATTATTTTTATTTCTTTAAAAGATCACATTTCATGTTTTAGTTGCCATTAGTAAATATATATATATATGTATATATAAGTATATATTTTTGTATTATACGTGTATATACATAAATATATGCATATATGTTGTATATAATAAGTAGTTTTCCATTTGTAATTATTGTAATTGTAATGTTCTGTCGTGTTGTTGTATGTTACGATTCAATTATGTATATCAAAAATTAAATTTACTTACAACAGCTCAAAGTGTAAATCAAATCAGTATGGAACTTAAACTGACCATTTCCATATTCATTTCCATTTCATATATATTTATTTAATAGTTTTACAATTACAAATTATGCATAGGAAGATACAGTACTTTATTTATTTTTATTTTTATTTTTATTTACTTTGTTTTTTCGCTTTCTTGCTAAAACTATTTTCGTTTTTCTTTTATTTTGTTAATATGTGTCTGAGTGTAGTAAGTATTTTATGAAATGATTCTTTTAAAATATTTTTATTTTTCTAGAGATTTCAGCTAAATTAATAATACACTTTTAAAAAATTTAGTTTTCAGTGTTTGTTTAAATTTAAATTTTAAGTTTTTCTTTTCATTACTTTATTATTTTGCAAAAAATGCTTAAAGTTTAGTTTGATTATTTTTAAGTGTTTGTTTTTGATGCTTTTTTTGTTATGCTGATGCCATTTCCGCTTCGTATTTTGTGTTATAATTTGTATATAAAAAAATATTTTTATTTCGATTTGTTTATTTTGTTGTAGTTGCTGATTCACTTGTTGTTGTTCGTCTTTATAAAATATGTAAAAAAAGGAATATGACTTTTGTATTTTTAAAAAAATCCATTGAAATCTTTTAGCCTTTGCTTTTGCTTTTTATATTAATCTGTTGTTGTTTTGTAGTAAATCGTTGTTGCAAAAATAGGACGTGACTGTACTTATTTATTTTTGTTTTTGTTTTGGTTTTTGCTTTAACATACTCGTATTCGTATTTGTTATTTGTTATTTGTTGTCGCTGCTAAACTATGGCCTATGAATTCTCTCGTTTTGATTAATTTTGACTATTTTCCATGTATATTGTTATAGATTTCTTTTAGGCTTTCCGTCTGCTAATACATATTAACATTCCTTACTAAATAATTATTATTATTATTATTGTTGTTATTATTAGTATTATATTCTTTAGTTTAATTTGTATGCATTGAAATATGGAACACTAGAGTTTAAAATAGTTTTAAACTAATTTTAATGCAACTGTTTCCAATATTGGTTTTTTTTTTTTGACTTTAATCTTTTCAAGTTCAATTTTTAATTGCTAATTTATATTTTTCTCATTTAACAACACTAAACATGTATATATGTATATATATACACATATATACATATATATATAATTTTTATTTTAAATTGTTTTCTTTTGTTTTTGTTTTCTTTTTAAGGGGTTCTAGTATTGGAGAGATGTCACTCAATATTTTCACTTTATGCATGTCATTTATGTGTAAATCTGATGCTTACAACACACTTTCGTAAAAGTCTTGCTATACGTACGAAAAAGTTTTGTAGAGTTCTCAATATATAATATATGTTTTTTGTTTGAATGTTCATTTTGTTGTTATTATTATTATTATTATTATTTTTTATTTTTCATAATATCTGTTGCATTTGTAAATAGTTCATATCAACCTTTAATTTGCATTAAAAAATTTCATGTTTATTTATCGAGTATGAGTGTGTGTGTAGTAAGAGTATCTGCCTTCCAATATCTTATATTCAGATGCAGGAAGAGGGTGCAGCTATTGTGGCCGGTGCAACGGTGATTGTGGTGGCGGGTAAAGCAGCCACTGTGGTTGCTACCACCGGATAATGATGACCCACATACGCATGTTGCTGGTGGTGAATAATATTGTGATGTTGCTGTTGCTGCTGATGCTGATGCGGTGGTCGCGGCTGGGTCGTGTACTTCAGCAAATGTTGTTGTGGAAGCGAAATGAACGGTGTCGCCTGAATGGGTATACAGTTGGAGTTGTAGTCACTACTTAGCACCAAAGTGGGCGCAGCATCGGCATAGTAGGCGGGTGCCTTGAGAAATGTTGCCGCCGGCGCCGGGGCAGCAGCATATTGTTGTTGCGGTGTTGGCATTGTTGCCGTTGAGGTCGTGGACAGTGTTGTGGCCGAGGACAGTGTAGGCGATGTAGCTATCGAGCAAGAGGATGATGATGAGGCCGAAGATGGCGAATACGGTGAGCTGCAGTGATAGGTTATGTGTTGTTGTTGCTGCTGCTGTTGCTGCTGATACATGTTGTTGGCGTGAGATACTGCTACTGTGTTGTTCATGTTGCTGTGATAATAGTTGGTGTTGTTATTGTTGGCATGATAGCTAAACTGTTGCTGCGGTTGCTGTTGTTGTTGCTGCTGCTGCTGCTGCTGCGGCTGCTGTTGCGGCTCAATGATGATCAAATTATTGTTGTTATTGTTGTAGCCAGCAGCAACTGCTGCTGTTGTAGATACGACTGCATTGCCGGCAGCTGCTGCCGCCTGTTGCTCACTGGGATTGGTAATCATGGCCGCCATTATGTTGGCCGGGGGCAAGACAATTGGTATATGATAGTATTTACATTGTTTGCGACGGCATTGGCTATTGGCATGATCCCGACAGACAGCAACACGTTGATCAATCACCTCGACCTTGTCATCTGTTCCGAGAATGTCGCATAAAGATATAAACAAACGAATAAATTAGTGAGTGGAAACATAGCGATCATATAGAAATTTGTGAAGGTACTTATTAGGGAAACAGTGAAAGCAATTATAAAAATAATTGTTATTTATACGCCGTTGAGCAAAAGGGTTACGTATTTATAGCTGTTGTTATTTTGTTTTCAAATGGAATCACAATTTTATTTCAGAGTCCAATTTTGTGAAAGAGCATATTGAATATGAATTGAATCTTCAGATATTATATGTAAATGCAAACGGACTTGAGTTGAATTAAGAATCTTGATCTTGAATCCTGCTATATATGTAAGAAAAACTCGAAATTTATCCAATTAACTTGAAAATGGTTTTAGAATTCACCATTTTGTGTATTTTTGTATGTGTAATTTCTTGTAATTTGATTGAATTTAAGTGTAACCTTAAATTATAATAAAAACGGGAAGATCAAATAAAAGATAATTATTGCCAATAGAGCATAAATAAAGACAAACAATCTTGTGTTCTCTCAACTACTACTTAACATAAAATCGAATTTTCGTTTATCAAACTCTATAAGAAAAGCACTAAAAGCAATAAAACTAAATGCTAATAACTAATAACTAATAAAACTAATAACTAATAACTAAAAACTTAAACACATGCACTTACCTTCAGTTAAATGAACGAATCTACAATTTAACCGACTGCACATAGATCTATTGAAATCTTGGCACACCGGGAGGGTGTCCAGTAACTATATAGAATTGATATGTTTATTCGCATAAACATGACATTTTTGGGTATGACAGGATGCAAACGTAGTAAATAAACCAATTGACAAAATAATAAATACATTTTTTGTTGTTGTTGTATATTCAGGGTAATTTTGGTTATTTTTTTTTATCGGGTTTTCGGTTTGAAAAAAAGAGAAGAGCAGAAAAAGAAAAGAAAAAGAGCAAAAATTAGTTATATTCTTATAATAATTATATGATATACTAGATTTGTTAATGGTTGTTAGATTTTCAATACGCTCGTTATACGTATTTTAATCAATGTTAGTCGCTGTTTAATACAATAGATAACTAGTATTTCGATTTGTACTTCTTCATCTTCTTCATAATTTATGGTACATTAATTATGGTATGTTAAACTAGTTGTAGGTGTTCACTTAAATAATCTTAAATTCTCGAGTAGAATAAATTATAAAATGGCGGCGCAAATGAATTTTAAATTCCTTTGAAAGTTGTTTTGTGAATGAATCCTGAAAATGGGTCACGTCAATAAGGATGTGTACGAGTTTTGCATGTTTGAAAGTGACAATTTGAATAATTAACTTAATAATAATGATAACAAATAGACAAAAAAAGAAAGAACATAGTGTTGCTAAATATATAAATTTCATTGATCTTGATTCTAAGAACTTAATCGCTAAGCTTAAAAACAAAGTTTGCCACAAAAGCTGTAAGTAGAACTTAAAAGCTGTACAAATAAGTTGGGAAATAAAACACCTTTAAAGCAGCAAGTATTGGACAACAAAAACAGAGCTTTGAAGAAGCCAACTTAGTATATATGTAGATGTCAAGAAGCTTTTAAGCGCTGCGCAGAAATAGAGAGTAGGAGAGCGAGAAGGAGCTTTTGGTCTGTAACACTCACTTATTTCATTGATAAGGTTTAGAACGCGCCTTATTTACGAGATAGTAACGAGATGTATGTATATGTATATTACAAGAAAAGATTTCATATTGATTGATTGCTTAAGTTCTAGTGGGCTGTATTATGCAGTAACAGTTACATATCCTAATAGGCGGCACTAGAAATATAAGAAAAAAGAGAAAAGAGAGAGAGAGAGAGAACGTAATACATACGCAATGTTAATTTGTATACCATAAAATTATCGCCTGTGTTTAATTTTATTTTTCGAAGGAACAGTCAACAAATTGAAAGAAAAACATAAAGAAAAATGAAACTGAAAATTATAAACTTTGCCTTGGGTAGCGCGCAAAAGCTGCTAAGCTAACTAAAATTGAAAAGCTTGTAAGCTTTAAATACAGCGATCGCCTGTGATACGAAAACTAAAGCACACAAAAGCTAAAAGCTTTTTAATTTAATTTTTTGCTGTTGTTGTTGCGATAAGTATATCAAAAGTGTCTATGTAAGGCGCGGGAAGCACACAATTTAGATTCAACATTTATTATTGAAAATAGGCAGAGAGTGAGAGTGAAATATAGATAGAGAGAGAGAGAGAGAGAGATAGGGGCATATCGTAATCATATTCAATGTAAATAAATTTAAATTACTCGCCGCTTTTTACCTAATTATGTAAAATGTGCCGTTCATTAGCATAGGACACTGAGTGTATAATACGCCCCGTTCCGGCTGGGCTGTGATTATGTCAAATAGAGAGAATATTGATTGTGGATTAGCTATATGTACGTAGTCCAGTAGTATAAGGTACAAGAGTATTCAGTATTATTTCATTGTTGATTTTCTTTCATTTCTTGGCCCAGCTTAATGCGCCTGTTGTCTATTGCAAATATTGACGCCATATACATGCGAATGTATGCGCGTGTATCTGTGTGTAAGAGTGTGTGTATGGGTGTGTGTGTGTGTGTGTGCTATTTTAGGTGTGGGCGTATCCCTGAATGCGTATTGGGTCAGACAGTTGTGTAAACAGTTCCTAACAGCACTGACACTCAAAGGTGTGTCCATGTCATAGCGCTGACATCATCGCTGACAACGTTGGCAACGCCTTCAAAATGGCCGTCAACACTTGTTCTTCCTTTTGTTGTTCTTGTTGTTGCTGACGATGACAATGACAATGATGATGATGATGATAATGATAATGATGATGATGTTAGTGTAATTGTTCTAATTCTAGTTCTGCTTGTTGCTGTTGTTGTTGTTGTTGTCTGGCGTCGTTATTGTCCCTTGGGGCGCGGCCAGTGCATTAAATTTTATTAACCCAATTCACGCAAAGAGTGTTGAAATGTGTCGCACCGAATCTGTATACCCTTGTGAACTATGTTCTTTGTTTACTGATACAGCTAGAAGTAGTGAATGCATCGAATGCAGGGCAATTGGTTTACTCATATTCAATAATTATAGTGCCTCAGCAAGGGTATCAGAGTTTCGGTGAACCGAAAGCTGTTTCCATTCTTTTTTCTTACTCTACTTTTATATACCTAAGTAAATGTTCTAAATGTTCTATGATAATAGACATTTTACAATGACACTTGACACTAGAATGTTAAATACTTGCTGCTCTAATTATGTTTTATTTCAATGCACTAGATTATAAATATAATATAGTACAAATTATCACTAACTGTCTTTATGTTTGTATTTGTTTTTGTCTCCTTTTTTGTTTGCCTTTAGAAATATATATATAATTAAAACTTAGAATAAACGAATAATAACTAAATGTATGCGCACTGTATGCTAACATGCAAAGCTGTCACATTAACAGCGGGTTAGCATGCCGCTAACATTCTGTTAGCATTAATGCAATCACCAAGGCAGAGACTGTACCTGTCCACTTGCATCGGTGTAGATAACACAGGAAGCATTTAGAGGTGGTAATATAGTGGTTGCTATAATTATCGATATCATTGAATCGGCAAAACATGCAATTTGTTAAATAAATACATAAATGAAATTGTATAGGTGAACAGTATGCGGTAGTTGATTGGTGAAAAGCCATTGCAGGAAAGAAATAGAAAATGTGATCAAATTTTCATTTGTTGTTTTTGTTATTTGTTATTGGTTGTTGTGGTTTGATTTTTCGCAATTGCAATTCGTTGAATGTTGGAATCCATGCAGCATTTCGTACATGAGTGTGTGAGTTGTGTTCGGTTTGCATTTTGCCATATTAAATCCCAATCCGTGCGAGATGTTTGATTTTTTTTAAAAATATAATATTTTTGTTCATGCAAATTGTATAGTAAATTTCGTTAATTATTTTATATTATTATTTGAATTTTCACGCGAATTTGTAAGCATGTAAAAGGAAAAAAACGAATTTAGTAGAATAAAATATAATATATGTATGTATAGAAATGTTAGGTAAGAGAATAAATTATTTTGCAATAAATATTAATTGATAAGCTTAAATTAAGCTTATTTTGCATTTGCCGTTCAACATAAATTTCGATAACTATTTCTCGTGTTCTACTTGAGTTTAAACTTTTGTGAATTAAAGTCTTGTATGTTCTATAACATAATTATATGTGTTAAAGACTTGATTTCGGTCATCTTCTAAGCGATTTACCATCAGTTTACACTCAATATAATGTGTCCTATGCGACACTCAAGCCATAATTACTTGCAAATTAAATTTATGCAAATTGAAGTCAAGAAAAAACAAAAAACAAGCAAAAACTGTGGAAACTGTGAGCTACACGTAAAAAACACGTGTTAATAAATGTAAATTAATGACATGTTTTTTTATTTGCCATGTTAGCCCATTTGTGGACTGTAATTACTGCTGTTTTTGTTGTTTTTTTTCTCTACGCACTGGCTTTTTACACTGTGCACTCAACTTGTTGCTTCCACGGACAAGTTGTGGAACAAGTTTTGTGCACCAAAATTTTGTTGAATCGCATATGCAAATGACAAAACGCAGTTAAAACTAGAATAAATTAGTTAAAAGATAATTTTGGGCGTAATTATATAAGCGTAAAATATAAGAAGAGCCTGTAAGCATTAAGCGAATTAGAATATGTGTTGCATACTTTTCAGCGTCTATGTAAAAGCCAAGTTAATTGTAACCAGAGGCTGTAAAAAAATATAAACAAGAAAAAAAGCGCACGCAAAAGCGAAAAGAGCAGCAACTGAAAAATAAAAAAAATTTATAAGTTTTTGGGGGTGGCAAAAATAAAAGGATTAAAATTAAAATACACAAATAAATGCAGCACGGCAGCAAATTGTATTTGAAGCGCATTTTAAATTGTTACTGGCGCAGCAGCTGTAATTAAAAAACAAACAGACAATTTAAATACTTGTATAAATATTTATAAGCTATATGCAGTTAGTCTTAAGCTCAGGATAAACTCAAACATGTTACGCACACATAAAAAAATAAAAACTATAACAGAAACAATCAATGCGAATACTTACTACATTAAGTACATACAAACAAGCCTGTAAAGGTTGATCAATCATAAGTAAAGATATAGATAATATAGAATATATATTTAAATATATGAATATGTATGTAGTTTTATTGTGGGCAGAGCTTCATAGCCACGCTGCCCTGTATGTGTGCGAGCTGTGTGTAATTGTGTGTAGCAGAATTGACTTGAAGAAGACTAAGATTTTTGTTGATTCATTTTGTTGCCAGCACAAATAAAAGGGATAAGCAACGGTTAAGACGCATCTGATATGTGTGTGTGTGTGTGTGTATCTATATAATTTAGTTATTTGACCATTTCGCATTGTTGTTCGATTAAATGTGACAAATTAATAGCTCAGAGTATTGGTGTTGTTTGTTGTTGTTGTGTGTGTATCTGTGTGCATGAATTTGTTTTACATATGTTGTTTCTCTTTTTAATCAACAAACAGTCATACACATTACATTTTCAATCCTGCAGATACATAAAAAGAAAGAACAAATATGTTGAATGGAAAAAGAAAAGGAATCATGTTAATAACATTTCAACAGGTGTGCTAAAAATTTAACTTTACATTCTAGGTATGTATGTATTTAATGTGTGTGAACTGACAGTTAAAGAGAACAGAGAATTAAAAACATTTAATAAAATATACCGAAATCATTTGTAGTCTTGATTTGAGAAGAGAATTTCTCTGTTCTCTTTAGCTACTCAAGAGAAGAACTAAAAATAGCTGGAAACCAAAAATACATACGAGTACGTGTACTTAGCGCCTAGTCAAGATAGTTACTAATTAAGTATATTAAATGTTTTGATAGTTACGATATTAATATACGTACGGGTATAACAGAAGCTAATTGGGCAGTGCACCAGCTTACCTTAAAAGTGCGTTTAGCATATACGAGTATTGTATCTCATTTACCATCATACCGCATGCCTCAGAAGCCAAATACGAGTACAGTAAACAAACGTAATATATTTAGCGGATACTCGCAATTTCAATCACAGTTAGCATGATAGTGACAGCCACTTGCAACAGGACTGGCAACTTCAAATGTTGGCGTACAGTTTTTTCTGTTTTTTTCTGTTTTTTATTTTCGAGTTTTATTTGCTACGAAAAGTTCTTATTTCATTTGATCACATGCTGAAAAATTACAATACTATACGCTCCAGAAGAAAGAATAAATATTAATAATAAAACATAAACTAAAACGAAATGAACATGATGTATACGTAACATATAGAAAAAAGGCACTTCCCATTCGATAGATATAAGTACTATAATATGAATATCCTGTACGACAGTTATGTACGTGTTGACTTAGCCAATGTAAACAGCAAGAGAAAGAGCGACACAAAAGAGTGACAGCAAAGGGAATTGTGTAGAAATTCGACAGATACTTTTGTAATGCATTCAAAGATGGCTAACGATTATACCTTCGTATTAAGTAAAATAACTTTCCAACAAGTTGTTAAGATATCTCTTTAAGATGTGACAGCTTTAATGTTTTCACAGACTTAAGACATGCAAAAGAATTGTAGATGCCTTGACGTGTGTCAATAGAGTGTATCAATAAAGCCAGATAGAAAGACAGAGGCAGAAAGTATAATAAAATTGAAGACAAAGAGTAAAAGAGAGTAAAAAGAAAACAAACAATTTCTTTGAAACATTACAAAAGTACATATATCTCTAAATTAAATATATGTATGCATATAGTATGTATAGTTCCACATATGTAACTAACTATTTAGTTTCATACAGTAATAGTTTCAGATATAAAGAAAGAAACCATTTAGTGCGAATTCGAGAGTCATATGTGGAATATTAGTTGTCGTACTACCGATAATTCTTGGCTGACGTATGTGGCTGTGTGTAGTACGTGTGTGTATATTGAAAATTAAACAAAAGTCGAGCAGAGAACACAATGATATACGCCCAACAGATATCAGTGAATTGAAAAGGCACATGGAAATCAATCAATATCATTAGGAAGCTCATGAAATGAATGCAGCAAATAATAAACATAACATAAGAATAATGTTAAGCTAAAACAAATCAAAATAAATAAAATAATAATAAGATATATGATAAGTAATTGGCAAACTGAAGAAACTTATGAGGTAAGACAACGCACAGCAAAACTTTAGGTACGAGTATTAGTAGTGAGAGAGAAAATTACGCAGATTATTAGTGTTAGGTTTGCCATTTAGCACTTTCCAGGCTGATTGTACGAGTAAGTAAAAGAAGCAACAAGTTTTTACGGTTTTTACAATAAAACGTCTATATAATTTCAATATATTTTTTTTGTTAATTTTTGTTGTATTTTATGTATTAGTTTTCATGGTTTTGTTTTATAATAACGCATATATTTAATAAGACTAATATTTTTTTTTGCTTTTTGTGTTTTGGTTTTTGTTTTTTTTTGTATAGCACATTGAACATTTTCATTAGAGTGTATGTTTGTATTGGTTGCTTTGTGTATAGTTGTGTATAAGTTATAAATAAGTATATAGTTTTTTTTTTATTTATTATTATCAAACATTTATCATTTTTTCATCATATTCTTCAAAATGTTATTAACTTAGATTTCTCTTTGCTCAACATACATGCAATAGTTTTACTTAGATACTCAGAAATTTCATGAGGGTTTCATTGTTTTTTTTATTGTTGCATTAATATTATATTAATAGCACTAATTTTTGTAAGCTAAAAGAAATGGAATGCAAAATGAAAGAGCCATCGTTTTGGATGCGCTTATAGCCGTACATTAAGTCAAAAGATTTGTTGATGTTGGTAGATGGTTATTTTTAGTGTGATGTATTTGTTATGCTTGTATGTTTCTCACATGTGTTTCGCTTTATTTTGTTGTGTACCTTACAAATAACTGTGCACATGTTTAGCTTTTGTTTTGTTTTTTTTTTAATTTTATTTATTTATTTCTTTTCATCTACGAGTACAAAATATAAACTTGAAGTCTATGGTGGCCATGCGATACTACGCTACACTTTTTTCCTAAATGGACGGTACTGTACTTTAATAGTTAGCTAGTGAATTTAACTACCGATTAACTGGATCAAAATCTTCATTGTACGGGTGTAAGAACTGAACGGAGCTGTGAGAGCTCTAAAGTGAATTCGAAACTGTTAAAACAAGTTCATAACAGTTTAATGACATCAGTTAAAACTGAATATTAATTCTTGTCTGTTCATGTTCATATATCATAATGGATGTTATTGTTGTTTGCACTGTTAACTCGATGTTATTGTTCATTATTATCGTATTAGTATAGTGTGCAGTGTTTTATTTGAAATTTAAAACTAGTATATTCGTTGAAGAAGAATAGAAAATTTGTAGTTCTGTTTAATTAGTGCATTTGAAAATTGGAAGAAATGAATTTAAGAAAGCATAAACATTTCGCCACGCGTGAGAAATTTTAAGAAAATTATTTTTAATACGAGTTTGTCATTTGTCTTAAAGACTGCGTCGCGCTTTTAATAACATGCAGTGTTGTGTAGTGTCGAATTATGTGTGTAGGTAGAGTTGTATGCTTACTGGGAACGCATTTTCTAAATATGTATGTATATGTTTTTGCACATAGATCTCTAAGACTTTTGTTTTCACAAAATTGCTAAACTGCAACAATTCTACAATGTTAACAAAAAAAAAACACACGACAGCTAGATAATTGGACATACAGAGATTAAGATTAATTTAAGTACTTTTAGCAAGACATACATATGGATTGTTTGTAGTAAGTAGTATTTGCTATGCTTTGTATATCAGTTCCATATTATTCGGATTTGCTGTATATTAGGTAAGCATCGTTCTTATTATGTATTTTAGTATAGTATATGTAAGTAGGTATTAAGCCTGCCACAAGTCAAGCAATAATAGCTAATATATATGAATATATATTTTAAGATTTTACAGCTAGTTTCTACCATTAAACCAAAATAGTATTTGGTAAGCGTACTTAAGTATTTTGCTTGCCATTATTCTAAGAGCTAAACATATAGAGAGATAGTATAGTTTTCCATTTTCAATATATATATATACGTTTTTTTTAATATTATTTCTCTTTTTTGCGAAGTTAAGGTCTATGAAAAAGCAAAAAGGTTGAAGCAGCTTAAGGACAGTCAAGACAGAAGACAGAACGTGTTCGTATTGAATTGTTTTAAGAAATAGGTATACGGATGTGTATTTAGGTTTTATACTTAGTAAGGCAATTGCTAAACAAAGCTGGGAGGAAATGCGCAAGTTTAGCACAAACATAAGAAAAGCTAGAAATGAAGGCAGTAAATGCTGCTCTGCCTAAAGCGCGGCATATAAAATGCGTGGCATGTGGCGAATGTGTCGTTGAGTGAATAATTATATTTATTATCATGTGAGAAGAGGGTCGTAATCTGAATAGAATTAAAGTAAAATGGTTGAATAAGTAGTAGATGTGTAAAAAGCGGCACAACAGAAATAATAGTGAATACTAAAATGAATACCAACACATAATAAAGTTTTTTGTTTTGTTTTGTAAGGTTCAAACTATATTTAAAAAAAAAACACACACACGATATTTTAAATAAACATTAATAATAAAAACTATCGACAATTCAATTAGAATTAGTGGCAAACATTTAATCGTTGTAAATACTAGAAATATTGTTGATGTAACGTAATTTAAATATTAAACAAAATTTTACAGAGATTATTTAAGTATGTATATGTTATACTATAAGTAAAATATTGTAATAATAATAATAATAATAATAATAATAAACGATCGAATTCTTTAACTTAAAGCGCGAAGAGCTTTAAATAGATGTGACTAAGACCTAAGTGCGCAAGTCAGTGGCAATTTTTTTTGTTTTTTTCTTTTTTTAAGTAAAAACCATAAATGTCAAAGTATCTATTTTTAGAAATTTCAATAGTTGTAAGTACATAAATTAAATAACATAAAAATTACATAGAAAACATATAGAAAATCACACGAGATCTAATATTAAAAACATAGTTCTGCTGTCATCAATTTTATTTTATAAACATACATTATTTTCTCGTATACATAACGTGTATGCAAATTGTGTATAAATAAGTAAGTATATTAAAAAATTTAACATGTTATAATACATCGAGAGATAGGAAAAACGAAAATTGTACATAGTTTAATTTAAAATTGTCAACATAATAGTAGGAGTCGAAATCTTGAACATAACATTAACATAAACATAACATAATTTTGATGGCTTAACATTTTGTATGTGATTTGGATATAATGTGTGAGTGTGAGTGTGCGTGTGGTTGGGTGTGTGTGTGTGTGTGTGTGTGTGTGTTTGTGATTATGATTGTGATTTGGATTTGGGTTTCGGTTGATAGTTGATAGTTGATAGCTGATAGATTAGTATGAGCTTTTTATAGCTAGGGCTACGAATATGTATGTAGTAGTATATATATGTATATATGATTGCTATACGATTTACATACAAATCGATATTCGTCATGTTCTAATTGTGTAGATTGATTTTGGTTTTGTGAGAGTGTGCAAATAGCTAGAGTACATAGTGTTGATGTTGTATATGTATTATATAGTATATAGGTATATTTTTAGCAGCATTACAGCATGTACAGTATAGTTTTTGTGTGTGTTTATATATATATGTAAGTATAATTATATATATTATATATTATTGGTATATATAATAGATGTGTGTTTTCTATAACTAGGCAATATTCGTTACGCATGTTCGTTGTTCAACAATTTAAATCAATTAAAATTACAACAGCATTCACGATAGCTAATTAATTAGCTAACTATTTGAAGAGACAGACTGAAAACTAGAGATATAGAGAGGCAGAGATAGAGAGAGAGTGACAGACTGAAATAAGTAGAGAGCGACTAAAAAGGTAGACGACAATAGATAGCAATGATAGCTTTATGGCAAAAACATTTGCAGACCAACAATTAAGTGTACTAAACTGTATCTAACAGCAATTGATACTTTATTTTGTATTTTTTAAGACATATTTGTTAGGAATGAAATATGTGTCAAATATAAATATGGACTGACTCGCATGTTAAAGGCGGAATAAAAATGGTTTGTTTATTTCTTGTATTGTGCAAAGCTATCACAGTACTTCGTTATACCAAATTGCAGTTTCGATACTAACTCTGTTTCCGTTTCATTCTATTTTCGTATTCTTGTGTATGATCTTTGATTAACAAACTAAAGGCTCAAATAAAGGAACTTAACTACTAAACTGTATAATATAAAAGTTTAGTGCTTTAAAAGCGACATACTTCTATAGCCTATAGTATTATGTAAAATGGCAACAACTTAAGTCACAGTATCGGTATTTTGTGTGAAATATTTAAATAAAAAAAACCTTTGCACTGATTGTAAGCTGCATTCGAGCGATTTTGTGTTAATTGGCGGGCAAGGGGATTGCTTGGGCAAGTAACTTTTTAAAAATATTAATTAAATTAATGCAAGCATTTAGAAGTTGTGTGAATATTTTCAAAGTGTTTGAAAGAATCGCCAGTTAAACTTAAGCTAATATGCAGTTTACAGAGCTTTAAGCAACTTTAATAATTTTGACAGGCATTGCAAAGTTAAGAGTTCTCAAATGCTCTCTGTGGGTATATATATATTTTTTTTAATGTTTGTCATGGTGTAATTGTTAATTCGTGATGCGCTCTCATCAAACTCTATAAATGTAATGCTATCTTCTATACGAGCCCTATGTGGTATAACTAAAAACTAATGTTCTAAGACAAAACTGAGGCACATAATCTTACGTCTTCGATGTGTACTATGAACTACTATTAAAAATACCTGGACCAACACTAGTATATATATTTATATATATTTAAGTACAATTGCAGTACAGTAGTTACAGCTCGATCAGCTGCTTAGGAGGTCTTCATTTTCTTGTAAGGATTGAGCACCATGGCACTGCCTTGTGCACCACCCTGTGCAGCAGCAGCAGCGGCAGCTGCATACTGTTGTGCTGTTGCCGCAGCCTGACTGCTGGGCATGGCATAGGCATATCCCCCCGGGGCAGTTGCAGGTGCAGCGGTCATCACGCCCGGATAGAAGTAACCCTGGGCAGCAGCTGCGTACTGCTGTTGAGTGGCGGTCAACTGCATTGGGGCAGCGGCACTTGGGGCACGCAACAAAGCCGCTGAGGCACTCTGCAGATAACCACCAGCTGAGCTAGGTGCACGCAACGGTGTGCCGGGTGTCACAGGAGTGGACAGACCCGAACTGGACAAGGAACCAAACTGACGCAACTGAGCTTGAGCCTGAGCTTGAGCCTGAGCCTGAGCCTGAGCTTGAGCCTGAGCTTGAGCCTGAGCTTGAGCCTGGGCTTGAGCTTGAGCCTGTGCCTGCATCTGCAGTAGCGTGGCCATGGACATGGGCTGTGGCTGCTGTGTTTGTGGTTGTGGCACGGGTTGCGGTGGTGCCGCAGCAGCAACAAAACTCTTGTTTAGTGTCATGCCTGTGTAGGCGGCAGCGGAAGCAGCTGAAACGGGCTTTACTGCCGCATTGGCCACCTTTAACGCATAGTTCTTTTGGGCCACCTCCTTGGCAATTGCCGCTGGATCAGCATAGTAGCTGGTGGCAGGAGTCAGACCTGCAGCGGCAGCATAAGCAGCATACGCCTGTTGGGCATACGCAGCTTGGGCATGAGCTTGAGCCTGAGCTTGAGCTTGAGCCTGAGCCTGGGCCTGAGCAACCTGTTGCTGTTGCTGCTGCTGCTGTTGTTGTTGCTGTTGCTGCTGCTGCTGTTGTACCTGGACATAACTATTCTGCATGCTAGTGCTAGTCATGCTAACAATGGGAGTGGCATTTGAATAGCCGCTATACAAATTGGCATAGCTAAAGGCAGGCATTGCGTAGCTAAGACGCTGCATTTGCTGTACTGACGATGCCACAGAGACGGCAGAGGGGCAACTGTTGTTGCTGCTGCTGCTGCTGCTGCTAGTGATGGGAGTGGGCAATATGCCAGCGCTGTGGCCATTGTGGTTGTAGCGTTGATAGCCGCTAATGTCGTTGCCATTCTGTTTGGGGGCATAGCTGCGTGGGTGCGTGGCCTGTAAGTAGGCGGGCGTAACGGAAACAGAATCAGCATCAACTGTTGCTGCTGCTGTGCTTGTTGCTACTGCTGAGTTGCAGCTGTTGCTGTTGCTGCTGCTGCTGTTGCTACTGTTGCTACCATTTTCTGCATCGTTTGGCAATTCGTCGCCATTTAACGATTTCAAATTGTTATTAATGTATGACATATATTTGTTGCTGTCGCCATTTGCCAGGGTCGCGGGTTCATGGGGAGAGGGGGCTGTTTGGGGGCTACCGCTACTATTGTTAAGGTCAGGGGGCGTGGCTGTGTCATCTGTTGTTTCTGTTGTATCATTATCTGTTGCTGTTGTTGCTGCTGTATTTGCTGTGGTTGCTGTTGTTTTAATTGTTTGTGTTGTATTACAATCGTTAGCAGTGTTTGGTGTTTCTGTTGTTGTTGTTGCTGCTGTTGTGTCATTATTATTTTCTTGATTTTGATGTGTATCATCATAATCGCTAGCTAGTTCTTGATTATCACGATTAATATTATTATTAGTAGCTGTTGTTGTTGTATTTGTATTGGTATTGGTAGTCATAGCAGTTACAGATACAGTATTATTTTGATTACTGCCTGTTGTTGCTGCTGTTGTTGTTGTTGTTGTTATGGCGCTACTTATTGCAACATGTGGTTGTTGTTGTTGTTGTGGGGGATACTCACATGACACTGGCACGTAGGGCTGCATTAATTGTTGATAGGTAGTCGCACCGGGTTGATACACTGGAATGCCAGACTTTTCGGCAGCTGGACGTTTAAACGGTACCATGCCAGAGAATTGCTATTGGGTCAAGTCCCCAAAAAGAAGAAGAGAAGAAATCAATTCAAATCGATTAGTAAAAAACTGAATAACAATTTCAACATACTAATTATAATATGAGTGACTATTTTAATTGCACTTTAACCATACATTATAAGTATCATCATAAAATACAAATAGCTTACAAACGAGCTCAAGTTAAAGAATTTGTTTCATCATTTTTAAATTTTTGAATTTACTCTCTGGTTTTTATCAGACATTTGCCAATGTGTGTAAATAAAACAGAGCAATATTGTTCAACAATAATCCAAAATATTCAAATTGAATAAACACAAAGCAGTACGAAATTATCACTTAACTAAGGAAACTATTTTTTTTTTTTAAACAAAACACAAATATTGTTCGTGCATTTCAAGAGCGAGCTTTTTATGTGTATGTTTCAAGAGTCTACAAAAGCAGCTATAAAAGCAGATAATGGTATAAAGATACTTATGAGTTTATGACCAGGAAATTCTTAAAACCATTGACATCTGAACTTTTAAACTAAAAAATAAAATAAAACTCTCACCAATTGAAATTTGACTGATTAATGAACCGATTATATTTATTCTGTTAATTGAATTTGATATTAATTTAAGCATTTGAATCAATTTACATATGTTTCAAGTCCCAATTATTGTGCAGCTTTTGAATGCGATAATATAGTTGTTTAGAGTTTCATTTTATTTTAGCTTTATTTCATATTGAATTCGGTTTATAGTTTATAGATTTAAATAATTGTTAATTGAAAACATGCATTGATATTAAATAATCCAATTAAAGATAGTTTGTCTGTAGTCGAGACATTTGATTTGTTTTCTTAAATTACAGATCTTTTTAGACTTTAAGTACGAAAACTATTTATAGGATATTCGATATGAAATCGTCTAGAACTGAAAATGTTTGTAAGAACTTAGATATTAAAGATATTACTTGCAGTAGAATACTGCGAAAAAGAGAGCTTCCAGTTGTTGTACTTCAAAAAAATTAATTAGTAACCGGTTGTTGTTTAGATTTTAGTTAAATAATATTTATTATATTGAATTGCCTTTTTGGAACAATTATTATTTGAAATCTTCTACTTATTTTGTAGATATGAAAGACAGCTAAAAATGCATATTTAATAAATTATTTATGGTGTTTGTACTACTTATATGATTGAGCATTTTTTTATTTGTGTTTTTATACGCATATTGTAATACTTGATGGATAGTTGTTCATTTGTTTTGAATATTACTTGACATTATTTTGGAGTACTTACGAAATTTTCATAGTAAAATGAACCAACCGTTTTAACATCCATCTTTTTGGTAATTGTGCACATTTATAGTTATATGTAGTTATTATTATTATTGATATATTCACGTTCATAATTCAGCATTAGTAATTGTTTATAATAGTTTATGATTTATTTATGGTTAATTTAAATGATTTGCGGTTGTTGATTGATGAATTTGTTTTTGTTTTTTTTTTTATATATATTTTTGGATTTTGGGGTTAGCAGACATTTGTTGTAGTAGTTGTAGTTGTTGTTGATGTTGTTGTTGTTTTTTTTCGCATATTCGCATACATAATCCGCAATTATTTTTGAATTGTTGGCAACAAGTAACACAGAGACACATAAAACAAACGAAAGTTGAATCGAAAAACAAACGAAGAAGAAAGAGAACACAAATGAAATTAGTGAATTTATTCGGCATAACTAAGAATGTATTGTATTAGCATTAAGTTAGAATATAGACTTAAACTAGCGTGATGTAATAGTATGTGGATGTGTGTGATAGATTCGTAAGAAGATACAGATACATACAAATACGAGTATACTCGTAGTATTGTATTCATGTAAATACTAACCTAAACATTTATAGTAAAATATGATACATACGGGAGATACATTGTTATAGTATATACATAATGATAGCAGGCAGTAAAGTTGCCAGACTTAAGATTTTAATAATATGAGCAAAAGCCAGACCAAATAATGGGTCTGCCATTTAGGGACAGGCCGCAGAATGCATGTTCAGCTAATTAACCTGGAAAAGCACTTAAGCAATTATCGTAAGCTGGCACTATTGAATGCAGTAGTAGCTGCAACATACAAACACCCGTATAAATAAAGAACGTAAAGCGAAGCCGGAAGAACAGTCGAATTGTCGGATAGTCGAACAGTCGAACAGTTCGTCATGCATATGCGAGTGTGCTAGTTGGGCGGGTGAGTGTGTGTATGAGTGTATGAGTGAATTCGTTCTGTGCCTTGGCAATTATCAGTTAAATCATTTTAATTAACACTTGCCAGGTGTATGTCTGTGCCTGTGTGTGTGTGGCGTGTCTGTGTGTTTGTAAATGTAATTGTGATTTATCATATGCTATCCTTAATTGGTGCTACATGAGGCACGCAACACGGCAATAGAAACGAGTCGTAAGCGATGATTGCAAGTGGAAGCTGATGATGTAAGTCAAATAGCCATCGTGTATTATTGGTAAATTGATTAGTATGATCTATCTTTGTGTGTGTGTGTGGAGTGTTTGTGGAATGCGTCTGTTTGTGCTTTTGATATATCTGATAATGGTTTCATTATATGAATTAAATGCTACGTAGCTCGCTGACTTCGCTGGCTAAATGACTGAATGACTGACAGACCTGTCTGTTTTGCTGGCAGAACTGATAATAAACGTTAATTACTGGAACTTTCTAAGTGCATGTTAAATTAGCGAGTGAACGGGTGAGTGTGCGAGCTAAGATGCTTTTGGTTGGATGAAAGGGGTTACAAATGTGCAGTTGAAGTTCGGAGGAAGTAGTCAATACGAAGTCACAGCATTTTATGTAGCATACTTTTCCGCATCGCAGAAAAATGGATCGAGTCCCTTCAATTATTAATTTGATGCCCAGAAGTATGCAACATAAACTTGGAATTCTTAGCAATTTTAGTCGAAAACAAGTATCTTTTTAAGCAAACTTTACACTGCTATTATTTATGGCTAGCTTGGCAAGTTTATTTCATTTTTATATTTGCATTCGCATCTTGGTAGCATGCACTAAAATTCATATGTAGCAAAAAAAGGAAGAATTCAAAAAACAAATAGAAAATTTTAACTCAACTCGAATGAAACAATAAGTGTAAATAAAATCAGGAACGAATCGAAACGAAAAAACAATAAAAAAGATGAAAGAAATTAAAGAAAATACCAGTGGAAACATTTCAGGATCCGCTGCCCGCTTCTTGCCCACTTCCAGTGGATGATGGCCCATGATGCCAGCAGCGGCAGCGGCGGCGGCAGCAGCAGCGGCAGCGGCAGCGTTGTTTGTTGTTGTTGGTGTTGTTGCGCCAGCAGCGACGCCGCCGGCCGTTGGGATGGCGTTGATGTTGTTCTGCAGCTGTTGTTGTTGTTGTTGCAGATGTTGATGTTGTTGGTGGGCCGTAAGGGGTGAGGTCTGTTGTGTGTGTGTGCGTGTGTATGTGTATGTGTGTGTGCATTTGTTTAAATGAATTTCGGTCAGTTTAGTGTATATTTTGTCAAGTTGCAATCAAATTGATTCCCATATCAATTAAATGAAATTTACAAAAATTATTATTTTTAACAAGCATTTGAATTATGCGTAAATTAAATATGGATAAATTCCATTTGAATTATTCAAGCAGCGTTGGTGTTGGCATATTTAATAATTTTGCACATTTTTTGTTGTGGTTTTTGGATTTGTTCCATAAATTAATCAAACATTTTTTGTATATTTTTTTTTTAGATATATTTTTGTGCATAGTATTGTGTGTGTGTGTGTGTGTTGTGCGTGTGCATGAATGATTGTGTATGTATGTAGGTGTGTGTGGTGTATGTTGTGTGTAGATACCATCCATCGTAGAAGCAATTACAGTGTGGCACAGGCGAACAGATGAAATACATAATAGTAGAAGAGTACGAGTGTTTTTTTTTATAATAAGTATAAAATTATAGTCGAAGCAAAACATAAATCAAATTTAAGTTTGTTCAGAAAAATATATATATGTAAGTAAGTAAATTAGAAAATATTTTAACGTTTTTGTTTTAATTAATTGTTTTGGTGTCTGCCTAAAAATAATTGATTCCTCAATTCGTAATACCTTAAATTATTATTGAAAACAACTAGTAAGTAAATGTTAATAAGTTAAAAAGCAAAGTGTTTAAATAAGCTCAGCAGCGGATATCGAAATAAATCAATATTCTTTATTTATTATATTTAAAAATAGTTTATATTGTTAAGCTTGCATAAGCAATCAGCAAAAGCCTTAACATATATATATATATAATATATCTTATATTTATTTATATATTTATATACATACGTAATCTACATAGTTTCAGCTTAAACACTAACTTAAAAATCATTAAACAAATTGTTGGGAAACGCAACAAAATCGTTTTGTTTACCAATCAGTTGCTGCAAGCCAATATAATTATTAAATTGATTTTGTTTATGTAATATTATAATAAAAATTGATTTGATGTTACACACAGATTCTCGTTTTTTTGATACTTGAGTTTGAGTATCAGTTTGAGTACTCGTAGATAATTCCAATTGTATACCTAAATACCGATACCTACCGATGCATCGTTGCTGCTGCTTCACATGTTTTGTAAACCATAAATGAAAATACAAAAACAAAAAAAACCATCTATTTCATTTGGGAGTGTACGTATAAGGGAAGTTCATTGTAGAGTCATGTTCATAAGTTTAACACCCTAATTTACACAAAAAGTCCCAAAACATTGTGTCGTAGTTGCAACTCTCTTTTGTGGTTTCTAGTTATCTAGTTGGCCTGTGATAATAACTAATAAAAAAAAAGAAAACAGGTAAAAAATGCCGAAAACATAACATAACTTAACATACTTTTAGGCTGGCACGCTGGGGACACTCGGAAGAGTGCAAAAATTTGCATTTAAATGGAGCCACAGTGGGAGAGGGTTTCAGTTTTTTGTTGTGTGAGTTTTTTCATTGTATATTTTTACTATTCTTGTTATTGGGAGTCTTTGCAATGTACACGTGGCTTAGGTTGCTGTGCTCCCCATGTCAGAGGACTGTGTTATGTCACCGCCAATGAATGCTATAAATGGATTAATTCGCTTGGGCAAGGCGATATGTGGACTGTCTATGTGCGTGTGTGTATGTGTGTGTATTTTGTGTTTGTGTGCGCTGCCGTTTTTATAGTTTTTTTTTTGGGTCAACAGCGTCTGTATGAAGACTATCAAAAAAGGGAGCCAAAATTGCACAGTCGAGAGTCGAAGATAAAATACACTGAAAATTGTATTATAGTTTAGTAGAAGTGTTTCAGAATCAGATCAATATGGAATAAGGAAAATTGTAATTTCCAGTACAGGTACAAAATGAGGAATATTTAAATATATACTTCGGATATAGAAATCGCATCAGTTCTGTAGTGTTTTTGTGTGCAAAATGTATACAATATTAGCTAGTGCTCCAGATCAGTTATTGAAATCGGAAAACTGACGCAGCACCGTTGCAACAGCTCTTGGACAATTCATTGGCATGGAAATCTCTGCTTTTAGTTAATTTTCCGGTTCAAACGTTATCCTGCCGACTAATCCGTGTCGTCGTTCAGCGTGTCCTGTCGGCCTGGCTGCATGCCTGCCTGTCTGTCTGTCTGGCTGCCTGCCTGCCTGTATGTTTGGCACTGGTTGACATTTACATTTTTAGTTGAAAAAAACCTCACAGCCTGCCATTTTTTTGTTGTTGTGGTCTTGCTGCCCTCGTTTACACAGGGATTATAGTTTGGGGTTGAGAGGGTCAGAGTTGTTTGTGTCAAGGCAGGACACAGGTTGCGAGGCACACTTTCAACTGTAGATTTCTTTTGACAGTTGACATATTTTGGAATGTCCTCCAGTGAAAAATATTCCTTATTTTTGCCAGGAAATCGTTTTAATTTCATTGAGGCTTTACTTCTTTTTTAAGTGTTGCAAAGCCCCTACAGGTCAACAAAATAAATGTAGGAAGAAAACTCCAAATATAACCAGAAGTAAATAAATGAATAAATGTTGAACACAAGAGTGTGTGTGTTTGTTTTTTTTTTTTTTTGTTACAATAGTCTGTGGACATGTATTTGTTGTTCATGTTGTTGTTGTTGTTGTAGCTTCTCTGTATGCGACATAAAAACTTTTATATTTAACAAGAAAGTAAACTAACAACATTGAATAAAAGATTTTTTTGGGATGAGTACCAGTAGATGTTAAGTATTAACTTGGGTTTAAGGGCTGCACATTAAAGTTCAGGGCTGGACAGGCCAGAGTGGAAATTCGATGAATTTTGATAACTTTCTTAAACCATTGTTTTTCCACACTGTCACTGCTATAACATGCATGAATACCCCTAATAATAATTTAATTAGTATATAAATATATATACATAATTACTGATAAACATATATATATATAGATATATAATGGATATACTCATAAACATACATATAGTTTGTCTATAGGACTATAGGATTTCAACAAATAAAAATTGATGATGAAGAAACTAATAATAGTTTAAACAATTAATATTTGTGGAGCAGCTATAGCGAGGAATTATTACGTTAAACATTATATGTAATAGCTAGTTTGGATTTGACGTAGTCAATGTATATTTTGTTTGCATTAGTATGATGTAAATAAATAATATTTCGGAATATTTATAGCAGCGCTGCATCGGGCGTAAGCTAAGGGTTGTCGAACTGATATTGCTAAGAATATTCACATTGAAGAAGTGCAAATTTCTATAGATTTGGATTTCCTGATTGGAAAATAAATTCAAAAAGAATTTCGATAAAATTTGATACAAACAAAAGATTGGAAGAATAAAATCTGTGATTATTGTCGAACATTTTTAGAAATGAAGAAATCAGCTTTATAATACAATCATTTCTTTATTATCTACATTGATTGTATACAATTTTAAATATTTATATTATATTTTTCTTTTTGATTTTGTTGCATTATCAAAATAATAAGGGGAATTAACGTAATTAGGCATTAGGGAAAACTTAAGATTATACTTTAAGTTACGAAATAGTATTGTGGTAAATTTTACATATAGTTGAATAATGTAATTGCTAATAAGTATATCAACAATTAGCTACAAGCTATTAAAATACAACCAGGATAACATTTAACGAGGCATTGAATAATAAATAAATGTGTCTTTTTATATGCATTTAAACGTTTCAGTACAGGTGCAACAATATATAGCAACAATATACAGGTATATTCGTTTTTCCTCGAGCTTATAATCACATTAAACCTGGGCCCATAAATAAAATTATGCGCTGCCAGGTTTATATATGGGTATGAGAGAGAAAGAAACAGATAGAGAGAGAGAGAGCGAAAGAGAAAGAGATATGGGTGATGGTGAAATTTCAAAGGACAATTTGATACAATAATCACGTTTGTCGTGCCTGGTCTGAGGCTCGATTGAATTACGCCTAAAATGCTGCAACAATTTTTCACTTTATGCGATATTATGCTGCAATTATGTGTGTCATGTTTGGAAAGGGCAAGAGGACTCGATAACGTGCGACTGCCATAGTAGCATGGAAGCAACAAGGACACAACGACACAACGACAACGACAACGTTGTTTGCAGCGTCAAATAAATTTTCAGCCGAAAGCAATTAAGTCGCGAATTAAGTGCGGCGCATAGTCAGGACCCCATGGGCCGACAGCACCATCGCCAGAAATACACACACAAACATACACATATTTTTATATACACAAAAACACATATGAGAGTTGGGCAATCACGAACGTGCGCCCACGTGTGTCTCTACTGTGTGTATCCTGTGTGTATGCCTGGCTGACTATGCTGCGTGCTCAAAGTTTTAACGCGTTGTAATAAATGTTAATTTTCCCCAACGAAAATCAACATTTATGGCGTGTTTTATGTGCAGCTTCAACATATTTTCCATGTTGTTGAATGCCAGCAGCGCCAATGCCCGTCAGTCTCTTTCTCTATCTGTATTTGTGTGTGTGTGTCGGGATTATAAGCTTGCGGCACACACACAACACTCATACAACATGTTTATTGGTGTGCGTGTTGTTTGCTTTTTTTTTCTTGTCAAGTCAAATTGTTTAAAATGTAATTTCGGCTTTCATTGTTGTGTTGGTTTATATATTTATTTATTTATTGAACATCTTTAACGCTAAAATTTCATTATGATTAAGAATATTCATGCTTAGATGCCAATAAAAAGGCACGTTCGAATAGATATTAAAATTGGAATATATGTTTAAATGGCTATTATCAGACAAACTATTTATTAACAAAAAGATTGCCTGTCAAAATGTATAACAATTGATCTAATATCAATTATGAGTTATGCAATTATCTGTGAAAACTATGTAAAAGCAAGGAATGAAGTTAAATGAAGAAAAGCTAAATTCATTCTTAACTGTGACTTTTATTCAATGCGATTTTCATTAAGCAGAAAATCATGTGGTATTGTTCGACCAACAAAATTTAATTGTAATCTTTTTACAACAGCAAATTGCACGATTTAATAATTTTTTCCAATTCCATTGCATATGTAAATATATGTTTAAATAATTTATAGAATATATTTTAAATGCGGCTAAGCGTTTGCGGCATAACTCTAGCAACGCAGTCAATTATGGCGCAACTTAAATAACATAATTTGTGCTGTTTATTGTTTTATTTATGTATTCTTTTTTATTTTTTTGTTAAAGCCAATTGCTATTGCTGTTATTGTTGTTGTTTCGTTTGCATAAAGTTAATTAAATTGTTTGCATGCAGCATTAAGCTTTCAATAATTTGTTGCCTTAAATTGGGAAAGAGAAAGGAAGATGCACAGAAGGACGGTTTAGGTTTAAGAGTGAATTTCAATTGATTTCAAATTGATGTCAAATTTAATGCATCATTCATTGAAAACTCGAATCTAGTCTAAAATATATATATATTTTTTGATATTGAAAGCCATATATATTTTTTTCATTGTAAACTCTAAGAGCAAAAGTTGTTGCATACTTTGTGGCGCGTGTAAGTTACGTGGTGTGCTAGGAGTAAAAGTGTTTAATTTGTTTATCTTTGTTCAAGTAAGTTAAACGAATAACTGTGAGTTGCTATAAAGCAAAAAATTGTATTAAACAAACAAAAAATATAAAGAACATTTAACAAAAAAAAAAAGAAAAAAGAAATGTAATATATTTATTGGGAAAATCAAAAGTAAATCTTAAAAAACAGCTGCGCGCACAGAGAATAACAAACAGAAAAGTTAGGCGGCTTAAAAATAAGAAAAGGATAACAAACACATATATTTTGCTGTCCCATTCACGCATGCACTTTGTTAACCACTGGAGTGTGAGTGAACGAGACAGCTAATTGGGAATTTTGGGGGGGTTTGGGTTTATAAGTTAGGATTAAAGTAAGAGAAAGTATAAAGTAAATATAGAAATAGCCATACCGCAGCTGCAGCAGCGACAGCGGTGGCGCGTGTTTGGGCCGCTTTTAATTGTGCCTGTAGGTGCAGGGGGGGATGAAAGTAGCGGCAGGGGTCACGTGCGCATCTGCCCTTCACGGCGTCCATGCAAACCGTTATGGAACCATCGTCGTGCCTTGCGACGCTCTCCTGCGGATGCGCGAACCGGCATTCCGACTCGGCCCGTTTGCAGGCGCCGCGCAAGAATTCGCGACAGACCTGGAAACACATTTTTAGGTTGTTTGTTTTGGTTTTTTTTTTGGATTTGGATTCGGTTTGATACGGCGTTGATGTTGTTGTTGTAGTTGTAGTTGTTGTTGTGTTGGTTGCACAGTTGATTGCAGATTGCAGTTGTTTGTAGTTGTTGGTTGGTTGGTTGTTGGTTGTTGGTTGGTTGGTTGGTTGGTTGTTGGCGGGCAGCAATAGCAAAAGTGGCAGCAGTTGTGGTTCAGAGTGTGTGTGTGTGTGTGTAGGCGTAGTTGTTGTTTTTTTATTTGTTGTTCATTTTGTTTTGTTTTTATTTATTTTGGTGTCAAAAGTTGCAGATTTGTGTGTGTGTGTGTGTGTTGTGTGTTTTGGAAATAATGGAAGGATATTCAGTAACATTTTATTGTTTGTTGTATTTGTATTTGTTGTATTCATCAAAGTAAAGTTAAGTATTTGAAACGCAACAACTTTTTGGTTTATGTTTTTGCTAGTTTTGGATTAGATCCGATTTGCAGTTGTGGTAGTTGGTTGCTTGTAGAGCATGCTTCCATTTACATATATATAGTATATATGGTAAGTAGATATATATACATATATGCATGGTTTTCATAGCGGCTGCCAATTGCAATCTGTGTTAGCAGTTAAACATTGAGCTGCAGGAATTATGTTTCTTTTTTTCATTGGCCATATATTATTATTACTTTTAATTTTGTACATTTCAGCGTGCCGATTAGTTGTTGATATTGTTTGGATTTGAGAACATCAGATTATAGTGAATAAAACACATACACAAAATAAAACAAAGCAATTATCGAGTTAGAAGTTAAATGCAAATATTAAATTAAAACATTGAAGCATCAACTTCCTTTGAGTCTGTTTTAACTTAGCTGGAGCTTTCACATTATTGGGTAAAAAACAAATCAGAGTTTGAGAAGTTAAACCTTTTTAGATAACATATACTAAGTGTTCTAGATATTCGTCAGGACTGATTGAAAACGGTCTAAAATTCATGTTGTTCTTGATCATACAACATAATTCCTATAGAATATAAAAAGGTTTTACCTAAATAAAATTAAATCGATCAAAATAAAAGCTACTGTCATACTAAAAGATATGAGACCTAGAAATAACTTCACTATAAACTACAACTAGTGTTGAAAATAAATAACAAATCCCTCTGTATGACTCTATTCAATGAATACCAATGGATAAGAAAACAATCGAGGATATACATAACTCAAGTATCATTTTTGTAGAACATAAAGTGCAAAGAATTTCAGTTATCGCTTATCGTGAGCTTTTGCAGGGTAGAAGCCGCTTGGTGCCGCGTAGTTTTTACAGAGCTAGACAATTATTTGACAGATCAATAAAGTATACAATATTGTATCACAATATATATAACGAAATAAAAGAGAAATCGAAATGAATTCGAAACGATTAAATCAATTAATGGTCGGTATAGTACAAGATGAAAAACGATTTTTGGAAAGCAATTTTGCGATGTTGGAGAAAAGTTCAATACGAATGTGTGTCAACGTTTTCAAATCAATTTTTATTATAATTTGTCTTATTTTTTCCCGTTCTTTTCTTTGTTTTTGCGAACTGAAGAGAACTTAAAACACTGTACATGGTTTTAGTTGCAACAGTTTATACATAGTTTAAATATTAAGTCTTATAAGAAGTAATAGTACATTAATTAATAGGCATGCCAAAAAACAAATTCAAACCAAGTCAAAACAAAAACATTTCTTTCGGCACTTTGTTTGGCATTGTCGACGAAATTAACGATAAACAAAATAAACATAAACGTAAGCACAAATAATAGTCATAATAATCATAATCACATAAAAAATTGTATCATTTTATTGGCTTGTCTTGTAGTCAATAATTGAATACTTTAATAGAAACATTAAAGACGTCACTTACCTCTAATCTGTCGGAGCGTGGAATTTTCTGTTGTGCCACCTGAACAGCCTGTGGCACCACTGGACCAAGTTGCGAGGCAACGGCCGTCGGATCGGGTCCCAGCAAAGTAGGCACTAAATGTCCGGTTGCATAGTAAGGACTATATGTGTTGGCTGGTATACCAGTCAAGTATGGACTTGTTGCCTGCAAGTATGAGAAAGATTTCTATATGTACTATTGATTTAACAAAGAATAAAACAATTGAGCTTTATATCTTTAAGTAAACACTTAATCAATCAGTGCTTAATCAAAAGCTAATAATTCGTTGCGTCAGTCTATTGCCCCTTTGCTTTTATCAAGACTTTAAGTTATTAAGCATTTTGAAAATCCCTCTTTAATTAATAAAGAGATTTCGTGTCAAGAATCCATTACATGGCTTATCACACTAAAGCATCAAGTATCATTTCCACTTAAGTTTAAAGTGTCTCCCAATTTGTAGCAGTCTAATTTCCCTTTTCCTAAATCACCCTTAACATGCGCTAATGAAGCCTCATGCATTTTTTAGCACACATCAATGTCATCAGCCCTCGGCTAATGGCCAGAGCCGTTTAGGGAGCAGTTCACAAAGCCATGTTAAAAATTATTTGAGAATTAATTTTCGATTTGTTAGAATATGTAAGTAAGTAGAAAATTCGACTAGTGTCGAGTATTTCGCCAGCCACATCGGACATCCTCCCAGGCATGAATAATGTATGCGGTAAACCGGACAAAAACTTCTTATATATTCCTAAGCTTTGCCTAGTTCTTGTGCTACTCATTTTCGCACATTTTGAATAACATTTAACACTTTTGGAGGTCTGCGATATTCATAGTCATGGTCGCTATTCGTTATTCGACGGGGGGGAAATGGAAATTGAAGTGGAATATCTGCTTATAAATATTCATATTATGCGAACTCTGCCAGAGGTCTCTGCGATGGAGGTCACAGTTGTTAGATGGCAGTTGGTAGTTAATAGCGCTTAGAAGATTCAATTAAAGTATTATGTGGTTTTCTGGTCGTAAGTAGTACTTACCACAGCTGGCACTTGGCCCGATATGACCGGCTGGCCGGGTGCGATGCCCATTTGTTGCATCAGTGCATTCTTGAGGGCCAGATGATTTCGCCCGTTTATCAACAGCTGATCCTTCAGATGCTGTGGTGGATGAAAATATTTGCACGGCGGTTTTTCACGATTACAACGTCCCTGCAAGTAGATAAGAATAAAGATTAAGTATTTGAAAACAGTGCAAACAATAAAAGAATATAAAGAAGTTAATTGATGGGTGAAAGATAACCTAATGTAGTTTAATATAAAATTATGTTATGGGACATAAAGTAAGAACACATTGGTCAAGACTCTTAAAACAACATTTTACACTTTCTTTAAGTAATTCATATATCGTTAAATTTCATAGACACGCTCTTTTTTCTAGCTTACTCTATTTGCCAGCATTCAAAATGAATTGGCATCAAGACAATCACGTTAATAATTTATATTTGTATTTCATTGGGGATCGTTTTCGAATCAATTTGAGCAACAACTGTAATTTACTGAGATGTTATTGTAACCTTAAATGTAACATTCACAGTTTACTGAACAGCAGGTCAGCACAGAAATCTTCTTGTGGCGACAGCAACGCTCCATAAATTACGAGGGCCAATTTATGTTAATATGTGTGTATTTGAGCTCGTATAATTTATTTGGGACAGTGTTGGTTAACGCAAACACAAATTGCCAAATTTAGCTTTAATAGCAAAGTATTTTGTGGTGATTGAATATAAATGGAGGCGCTTTAAGTCAATACACAGAATTATCATTAGCTCCTAGTTAAGAAATTTAGATAAAACTGATGATAATATATTATATATTATTATATATTAAATTTAATAAATATTTAGAAATATATATTGCACTCAAAGTGACTCATTGCCTTCGTGTTACCACCTCGTTGCAATTTTTTAAAAGAGAAAACAATTAACTGCACGTTATTCCAAATATTTGGCTCATGCATTCCAGTTGCATGTCACACACACGTTTCCATGTTCCACATACCGCTAAAAACATTTTTTTGGGCATGTAAAAAAAAGCAAACATGCATATTAAATCGATAAAAAGTAATTTCAGTTCATTAGCACGTGTAATTATGGCCGCGGATTAAGGCCCAGACTCGGGCAACCTTTTTTTTAAGTCCAGGTCTAAATGTCAACAATAATTATAATGAGTCCGAGCTAATACCTCACGGCAAGCGGTTTGTGAGTACGCAGCATTGCATGTGAGCGTGGTGAATTGGGTGCGCAGACTGTCAAGCAAATATGCATGTAAATTATATTTAATTCAGAGCAAATGAAGTTAACAAATATTTACACATGCCCAGGCGGACAGTACAACAGTACAACAGGACGACAGCCCTGTGTCCTTTGGCCTTTGTCCGTGCCTCGTGCGCGAGCGTAAATATTATAAAATAAAAAAAAATTGGAAAACCTGCAAAATATTTATACGTATGCATAAATTGATTGTTTGCTTGAACAGCCCTCGGCACGAACAGTGTGCCACGTAAATGGCATTTTTCTTTTGTCAGAGGGTATTGTGATTTCAATACAATATACAATACAATATAATGCTTTGATAAAGACACTTTGTATGCCAATTATACGTATATGAATATAAAAGTACAGTTCCTCTGTTTACGTTTTTATATTAAACATACGTACACGTGATATCAATATGCAAGGAATACATCCGCATACTTTATATTATTGATCGTAGTTATTTCTACAGAATCAGTTTATAAAACTGTTATAGCAAGAATATGTAAGGGCATTGAATCTTCCACATGCCGAAGATAATATTTGTTCTCTTTTTGTTTGGTTTGTTGTCAATTGTTGTTGTATTTCGTCCTGGAGTTCACAATTTATGGCGCAATGAAAGCCCTGCAAGATTTATAGCGTGAAAAAAACGAACAGAAAAAAACCGAAATGTGATTCGTGGAGTTGCTAACTTACAAATAATTGTAGTTGAAATTTTCGTTGCCCATAAAATGTTATTCACTGTTGATGTTGTTTGCCAAATAACACGAATTGCGAAAATATTTGCACAAATATTTGTTTGCATATTTTTCAATGCCAATTCGGCATGACAAATGTTGGACAAATGAACAAAAAGAAGTATACTATGCAAAAAAAAAAAATGTAGCAAATAAACAATCCAATTTGTGTGCAGTAAATAAAATGTATTGATATTTGATTGCGCTGACTCAATTGTTTCGTCTGCATTAGACGCATAGCATTTGTGTTCAATTAATTAGCCAAATTATTTATCACACACAAAATACAACAGTTACGTAAATAATTTGCATTGTTGTTACCTTTTAATTTGCAGATTTTGTTCAAAATTTATTGATTGCAAGCAAACATTTCACTTTACACACACAATTTCAATCAGAACTACGAATAGAACTCGCTAGCGCTGAAAAGTAGGCAACACAAAAAGCCAAAATCCAGACGGCGAATCCATTCGTTCGATTGCCAGGACGACACTTTTGGCTTATTTGTTTGTGCTTATTGGCGCCACTGACAGTAATTTTATGCTTCGATTGAGTTCATACAACAACAGTAGCAAAGAGCTAGCAACAGATTGCACGAGTGCAGCAACCATTCGTTTGTATATGAATATGTAGTGGAATCTGTGTCTCTTCCTCGCTCTCTGGTTGCTTTTGATATTGAATGTTTTGCAAATCGAACCAACAACTGTATATATCATGCCCTATCTCGATGTGTCCTCCATCTCGACGTTTGTCGTTGTCATTATGTACACTCTGCAGGCGGTGCTTGTACTAATTTCCAATAATTAAATACAAATGTGATTTTTAGTATGCCACTGCCACAGTTACTTGTTGCCATCGTTGCATCGTGGCATCGATAGTGCCAGTTTGTTTCGTATTCGTATCTAGGTTAATTGCAGTTGATTGGCAGGCAACCGTTGCCATGAAGTGTAGACCATTTACAACATGAGCGCATCGCCTGATTCATTTATAGCCAACCAATTGGGTCAACTTTGAGTATTAACTGACTGGTGTTTGGTGTTAGGTTTAACGTTCAATTTGATAGCTAATCGATTCAGTGTAGAATTGTATTGGTTTAAAGACAATTCTTTAGTTAATTATTTATAAATGAAAACTATATATATTAAAGTTTCAGTTAACGGCAGCATTGACAACATCTTTGGGTGCGTTTCTAAGATATTTTCTATTCTATTGGTAAAATATTCGTATTTAAATTGCATTTGGCATTGCAATCAAATAAGATATTTTTTTCTTTAATTTCTTTTTGTCGGTTAAGCGAAAAGAGAAATGCTCTCGGAGCTGCTCTGCAGCTAAGAACGGAGGAAGCGTCTTTGCACGTTTGTCGCATCTAATGGCTCTGTGGCAGACATTATCTCTAATGCCAGCGGAGTTTCGTCTGCGTCTCGGATGCCAGCCCGCTGGCCAATTTCTTTTGGTTGAATGTGCAACACTTTTAGCTTGCGCTTTTCGTTTCCTTTCTTTTTGCTTCTGCCACACTAAACATTTTCATGTCATTTCGATTGTAATCTGCATGACTGGTTCCCCCCACGGACACGACACGCGGCCGGGAGAAAACCTGAAAAAAAACGTGGAAAAACCGAGTGTGAAAATTGCAAATGGTGTCCACTCACGCACACACACACACACACACACACACAGCATCACCACTGTTGGTAGAGTGGAAGTTGGTAATGGTGATGGAGATACAGAGTTGAAAAGAGACATACAGGCAGACAGACGGACAGCATATTTGCATTGTGCGCGCTGCTGGTCTCGCTGTCATTCTCACTGCATTTTTATAGCACCCACCATGAACCAGAAGACTCAACCTCGAACCCTTTTTAGAGCAATTCCGTTTTTTTTTTGTCACCATAGCCCTGCGCAGATTATCCGCTTTAAATTGCAATGATTACTTTTCCTTTTCTTTATTTTTTTCGTTTTTGGCTGATAGCTGGCATTGGTCTGGCATTTTAGAACCATTTTTCTTCTTCGCAACGCTCGAAACAATGTTGCTGCCTGTCGCATTCGTCTGGCCGTCGTCCTCTGACGTTCCCTGACGGTCCCTTAACTGTGCTCTGTATGTGTTGTAAGTCCGTGGACTGTCCGTCGCAATGGCGCAAGGCTAAGGAATTTTTCATGTTTTCATGCCAAGTGCAAGTCAAGTCCAGTCATGTATATCGTCGCATCGTATCGCATTGCCGACATGCGTCTTGAGAAGGCGACCGAGCAGGAACAGCCGAGAGGATGATGAAGGGAACAAGGGCCAAGAGACTCACAGCGTTAGCCGTTTGCACGACGACTACGCTGGGGGTATTAAATGTCATTTTGCATTTCGTGACAAGTTGGCTAATCTGACTCGAAAGTTATTTATTTCTTCTTTGTTGAGTGCAAAGGAATTTTTCTTGCACTTTGCTAGCATTTTACATGACATTTTTTGCTTAGCTTTACTCAGAGTATCCATTTTACTATCTTTTTTATTCATTTTTTTTTTCGTTTCGAGTCCTCCACAGTTTTAGCTACTTTTCTTCAATTTGGCGACGATAGAAATCGCCTTTGAATGTTAATAAAATGGATTTTTATGCAAATTTAAAACTGTTTGGCGGTTGGTTTGGTATGCATTACAAATGCCAGAGGGTTAGACTTAGACAATGAGTTTGCCATAAAATGCAAATGGTGTTTCCTTAGCTGAAATTGATAGCCAAGACAAAAGGCATTACGCTATGGGTGTGTGTGTGTGTGTGTGATGAATGAATCCATGAGTTATTGTTGTACTTTATTTATAATTATAAATTAAGAAAGGTAGAAATTATATATGTAGAATTTATTTATTTAATTAAGTAAACCTTCCACGTCAGAAGCCGAACTGCAACTCTTTTCGGCGTATCGGTTTCCGATCTTCTTAAGTCGCTCGGTTATCGTGATATGAATTCGCCTGCGAGTGAATTCGCCTGCAAGTGAATTCGCCTGCGAGTAAATTCGCAAGCGAGGGAATTCGCCTATGAGTGAATTCGCCTAAGTTGCAGTAACTCGTTTTTGTTATATTTGCTCGTTGTTGTTATCTTTGCTCGTTGTTGTTGACTTTAACTCGTTGTTGTTGACTTTGCTAGGGATTGATGTACACACGGATATACCACCCCACATACATATATATTTACTTATTTTGAATTTATGGAAATATTAAACATAATATTATAAATATTTCCCTTATTACAAAATGTAAAGGTCAATGTAAAAGGTTTGGCAAGAACTAAAACAATTCCATGGAAGTTTCAATCGTTTTCAATTTGCCGTTGCATATTTAAGCCAGTTGCCCAAATTTAATGCAAACTAACGACACTACAAGGTTTGGCACTTAAGCCCACAATACATGTACTTCGCATATATGTCTATACATATACATATATACACACATACAGTAAGTGACAGTTGCAGCTGGAAACTATTTTGGACGCGTTACGAAGCAACTCAATTTGCAGAACACACACACACACACACACTGGTCCCAAAATAGAGAGTATCAAAAAGCAATTTCACTTGCAAATAAAATCATAAAAAAAACGGCAGAATAAATACATTAAAAACAAGCGAGAATAAATACGACAATCAGTTGCAGAAAGACACAAATATTTATAGTTTATAATTGCTAGAAAAAAATAAAAGATTTAAAATATGATCGCAACAAAAAATGACACATTTGCAAAGAATGCTACGACTAGCAGATACTACGTAAAAATAGATAGAAAGCATCACAGATATGTTATCATAATTCGACACGAAAGTTTAACTATCTTCCATAGTCTATTCTATAGTCATAGGGTATAATAAGAATTGAAATTGGCATTGTATTCTTCTCTTGGTTTAATTTTCAATGGAATAGTCTGTCGATAACGCGGCATTGGGAAATGAAAATGGAAATGAAAATATTTTTTTCGAAAATGCAAACAAATTGGTAAAGGCAAATGGTCAATATTTGTTTATGCATAGAAAGCGAGCCAATCGAGGCAACGCAAAGTGTTTGCCACGAACAAAACAAATGAATCAACATAGATACAAGGCGAATGAGGGGAATCCGGGAACGGGGAACTATCGGCGTTATAGGATGGCGACCAACGGCGCATGTTAAGCGTTTTGCCACAGACAATGGAACAAAAAGAGAAAAAAGAAAAAGGGAACTGCGCCAGGAAAAGCAACAGCCGGCGTAGGTTCAGGCAATCTGCCTGTTAGTCTCGCTGTCCCGCTGTCCCAATGTCCCACTGTCTGCCTTTCTCTGCTCTACTGTCTCTGCAGTCACTGAACTCGTTGCAACGCCAAATAGTCAGGCAATTCTGTGCGTGTATGTGCACAACAATGCTGCATCCTGTGTGTGTGACTCTTTGTGTGTGTGTGTGTTTATGCTTGTGTATGAATGTTTTTTTTCAATCATGCGTTCTTTCATTCAATGACTGCCATTGCCATGCATACTTTCGGGATTTGCAACAGATTTTCACGCAATATGTGTATGGTATGTGCAACTTCCATGTTCAGCTCACATTGTTGTTTTAGTTTTCACGTTAGTCGGGCGACAAACATTTAGGGATTTAAGATTAGTTATCACCATCGAGAAGAGCAACAAAAAATATGTTAATCAGCAGAGACTTTGTGCTAATTGAAACTGTAGCTAACATGCATTTCGTATTCGTATCTGATTAGGTGTACTCTTTATTACCGCACACACTTTATACTCTAATGCACTTTAAATTTGTTTAAAAATTGTTATGCATTTGTTGGCATATTGTTTTCACTTTAACTACTCCCGAAATGCACTTAATTTAATTAAAGCGTACGCGGAACGGAAGCAGAAGAGAATATGGGAAACTTGAGCGCGATTTTCACGCCGCCACACAACCAAAAGGTATGCACAACTGCCAGTCGAGGTCCTGCTGTCATCATTGGCATCATCCCATTTCTGACTGGTCATCAACCAAACGTCAATGCTTCATTTTTGTTCCTGTTCTCATCGTCCGATCTCCGTTCGTGTTCCCCTTTCCCATTCCCGTTCTCGTTCCCGATCCTGTATTTCCCAGTTTGTTGCTACCATCTCTGTCTACCGTTCAGCACCCCCGAATTAATTTCCGTTTTGCAAACCAATTGAAAATCCAATTTTCAATACACAAACCGTATAACGTCACTATGTACGTATGTATATATCGACCCACTCCCTCGCTCTCTTTCTCTATATATATATATATATATATATATATATATATGCTATATATGTAGATATATTTGTCGGCCATACGTTTAACTAGCAGGGTATAGGAGCATCACAGAGAGAGTGATGTCTTTCTCCTCCACTGTTTCTCTGGCAGGCTGGCCTTTTATTCAGACCGATGCACACGTGCAAAAGTTTCCCCACATTTAAAAGGGCTTTAAAATGGCCAAGCTGGGACACTGAACAGCGGGCATTGCCATGTCATTTTGCCTAAAAGTAGGCAACAATATATGGGCATTAAACGTAAACCGACTGCAGCCCCACGTTGACGATGGCCTCGTCCTGTGGTCAGTCCTCGTTCCCCTTTTCCCCCTTTCCCATTGGCCTTTCCTCGTTGCTCGTGCTGGACGCGTGCTTGTTTGCATTGCCGTGTTTATTTGTATACAAACTCATGCGCCAGCCAAGAGGCGTCCATTTGGCCACATAATGCACGCCATGGCGCCTGTGTGACAGCCCCCAGTCCCGGGTTTTTGCTTCTTGCCTCTGGGGGAGGAGCTGCAGCCTGAGCCTGAGCCTCAGCCTGAACCTGGAACTGGACCTGGGCTCAGGTTTTGTCCGAAAGGCTGCGGGCTGTGTGAAACGCTGCAACGGCCACGCGTGCGGTTGTTTTTGTATGTGTACATGTGGTACATTGATTTTTTTCTATGAACAACAACAACACGAACAGTGCATGTATTGGATGGTAGCAGGAACAGTTGCAGTCCCAGTTCACAATTGTGAGCCTCTCCGATACGAGTCGACCACATGCTACGCTATTTTTTGCCGCTTTGCAAATTACAGGCCATGCACAGTGGCATTAAGCTGCAGGAAATGGCAAGCAATTCTTGTAGCTGAATAGTTATTAGGTCTTTATTAATAAATAATAATTACAACTACTCGTATGATTAATCTATAATTGTTACAGTCTTAAATATACATCACTTTTGTATAGTTTAATTGTATTAATTTTATTTTGTATCTTTTATGTTGATACTTGACACAATGTGCTGCACTAGTCAATTGGGTTGCTGTTGATTTGTTTTCCTTGCCCTCAGCTCAGCTTCAAGTGAACCTGGCTGCAAATACCCAACTTTATATACATATAGTATGTACATATGTGTGTAAATAAAGTTGTTGTTACCATTTTTAAATTGCGAATGAATTTCAATGAGCCGATTTACGTTATTTGCAATTTTTACATACACAATTCATAGAGTTTTACAGAGTTTTATTCGAGCAGTTGTATTTTCAATGGCTAGTAGCCATTTTGTATAGTTTTAAAACATTTTGAAACCTAAAAACTGGGAAAAGTTGGTTATTTTACAGCGCAGATAAATTTAAACTCAAACGTCTGCCATTTCGAAACTTTTGACATGCCTCACATATAATTGCGCAAATGTTGAAAAATTGAGACTTTGAGTTGAGTTCCCAGTAAATTTGACTGCTACTCTTATCGTAGTGCGATATCGACACTCTCCAAAAGTATACACACACACACACACTGACGCACACATTGAAATAAAGTGCGGTAAAAATTTAATGGCGAGTTTCGTTTTTGGCAGACATTGATGACTTTTTAACTGCAGTCATTTGCAAGGCGGCGGGCATCGTTTACAAAGCATATATACTTCCACTCTCGCTAAATATTTGCCTAGGCACACGCACACACACACAGCCACACACAGAGAGACACGCATACACGTAAACGTACTCACATATTTGGTGGCGTTTCCGTTTCCGCTCCCATTGCCTCTAACATTTCTCCTTCTTCGCACACACCTCCAGCAAGCCATTTTGCAGTGCGGCATTGCGGTATGAAGCATGGGGCATGCGGCATGAGGCATGCGGCATTGCGGCGACAACATCGCGTGACGCGGCGATAAAAATAATCATCATCATAATGTTATATGAAAAGGGACCAAGTGAGCAAAGTGAACGTTAATGTGAAGGCTGCCAGCGAAATGTGTCCCTTCACTTTTCGGTCGGTAATCGATTTTTGCATTTCTTCTACATTTTTTTTTATTTTTCTCTGTTTTTCTTTGATTTTTCTTTATTTGCTTTCTCTTTTCCATTTACTTGTAATGCGATTATTTTGTGATTTCTTTGCTGGACGCGAACGAGAGTGCCCACAAATTAATGAGGCCCCATAATAATTTAGTCGCTTGCCACACACACATACCCACACACACACACTTACACTTATATACACACATACCCTCACACACACACCCACACCCTGTATACCAAACAGGGTGTGCGTACTTTCCATGCCAAGCCAAGGTCGTCAACATTTGTGGGCTACAAGCAAATTGATTCCATTTCAGGCGCCCTTGGCATATGTTGCCGACTTTTTGGCGCCCTAAATGCATGTGTATGTGTATATGAGTGTGTGTGTATATGTCCTCTGTCCTTTGTGACATTTGCATGGCCATAAAATAAGAAATAAAAGTGCGGGTCGTGTTCTACGGGGGCGTTAGCTGCCACTGCGGTCAAATAATTGGGTACGCCCTCATATGCCGCAAAGTAGGCAACATTAAATTTGTGTCGGCTTTTTGGGCTCTGCAGCGCTTGAGATGCCATAAACTTTTATATTGTCTTGTGGGTGTTTGTGTGTGTGTGTGTATTGCATACATCTAGGCATTTAACTCTTCCCGAGGCGTAGCGAAATATGTTTATCTCATCGTTTGCAATTATTATTGCATACTTATGGCCACGCATTTTTAGAGCATGGAAATCTGTTGCCTGGACATTATTATTTATTAGACTGATGATATCGAGTATACCAAATTGATTTTATGCCTGGTCAACTTTGTTCTTAAGCATAACTGCAAAGTTGAACAAGTTAAATAATAATTTAGACAATATTTGAGCTATTTATTGAGATATTCAAATGTTTTGGCTGCAAAATGTATAAAATCTGATAGTAACAAAATAAAATATATTTAATTTGGGTTAAATAATAAATACGAATCAAATAGAAAGTAAACTGATCAAATTAAATTGAATATGGTAAGCTCATATGATGCCCAGCTTTTAAGTTACATTAATCATAACTCTTTAAGTTCAATAGCTAAAAAAGAAGGATTTTAGAACAAGAGAAGCAAGTTGAAGTATTTTTTGAGATGTTCACATAGCAAACTAATTGAAAGGAAGGAAGTGCACAAAGCGCAAGGACAAAGTCTATGGCAAGTTGTTGTCTTTGGTGCTGTTGTTGACTGCACACAAACACACACACACTCACAATCACACAGGGGGATAGACGAGAGACACGCATTTAATAAATCCATCACATAACCCGCATTATTAAAAAGATCCAAGATACTGAGTCCTGGCACGAACCGGAAAAGTTTCGCTGCAAACAAACTACACATGAGCAAACGTATATATGACGAGAAAAGTAGAAACAAGAGAGGGAGTGGACTTAACAAACACGAAGAGCAATAGGAGACTAACTCAGTGGCAGGGACAGAGACATAGACAGAGAAGCGAACAAAAAGCGCTTATCAAATTTCCACAAACGATGACAATCAAACAACGATGCCACAGTCCACAGTCCACAGTCCGGAATACTGTGATTGGGAATGCGGAGGGTGATGTGAAGTGATGTGGCAGCATCCTTCGATGTATCCTACTTCATACGAGTGTTGCTGTCGAAACGAGATGATTGAGGTTTGGCTATGCACCCAGCCATCTTTAGAGTGAATGTAATCGCCAATAAAGTGCACAAAGCGCATCTGACAATAGCTCAAGCCAGGACCAGAGTCAGAGTCAGAGTCAACGTCAGAGCCAGAACATCGAAAGGATTCAATCAGTGCGCAAACAAAAAGGCAAACACAGACTGGACAGACAAGATCATCGAACAAGGCACCTAAATAATTCAATTGTCCACACGCTGAACGATGCAACATGCGATAATATTTTCCTCCCGCTTTAACGTCTAACGTATCCAATAAAATTACTTCAACCTCTCTCCATTCCTTCATTCAGTTTTCTACTGCTACTATTTTTTTTTAGCACCATACTCGCATTTGTTGCCATCAGTCGGGAGTACGAGAAGAAGAGGCAGCTGTCAAGGCGCAAACTTTTTCCGCACAAAACTTTATTGGGCGGGTCGTCAAAACTACGTGCATAATACAAAAGTAACAACTTTATCGATTTACACAAAATGAGGCTCGTTATTAGTTAGCAGCTGGTGAGCGGAATGTTCAGCACTTTCAGGATACCCATGGCGCCGAGAACAGCCGGGACAACAGCTGGCAGCACTGGCAGCAGGCAAAAGGATTGACACGCCAAACTAACCAATTGTCAACTTAAGGATGAATTTTTTCTGATTTGTAATCTAAAGGGAGACGCTGTGATGAATGAGATACAAATTCGATTTTCGGTATTTGCATTTCCAGTAAATTATATATTTAAATATATATTTCAAAATTTAAGTAAATCTTCTCTCTGAAATTTAAAAGTATTCTCCCAACCCAATAGTTTTATATGCTGAAAAATCGTTACCCTCAATTAAAGTCAAGGGCTTTTTGGGTTTTGGGCCTCATGTAGCATAAAATGCTGTCCGCTGACTAATCCTAACAGGCTAACGGCAAGTCACCCCACCCTCACTGCTTCCACTTCCGTCTCTACCAGCTCCCCGTCTCTTCAGTTTCTTATGGCTTCCTGCTGTTCACTTGTCTCACATTTCTCGAGCATTTTTTATTGGCTTTCTTACACGCCACTTTGCCTTATTTTTTTATGGCTTGCCACAGCAAAACCTTAAATCCCCAACACCAACATTCTCTCCCCACATTTTATCCTCTATGATCTAGCCCGCCCACTTTTAACGCCCCCAACCATTGAACAGTTTTTTTTATGATTTGTTTCACTCGGTTTCGTTTCCATTGCTTTCGATTTTAAAGGCTTGTCCATGTGTGGGTTGCTTCGTCCTCGACCCCCAGTTCCCCAACCCCTGACAAGTCAACGCTTGGGCAATTTTTTATTGTTAGAAAATTGTTTTCTCTGCAGACGGAAAAAATTGATTTCTTGTCTTTATGGCATTGTCCTTTTGCCAGCCGATGCTGTTGGCAAATTTAATATGTTATCCCTCGAAGTGCGTACGGTTACTTATATTCTGCTAGCATCTATTTGTTGTTCTTGTTGTTATTTGTTTGAAGAAATATTGAATTTCTGCCCGTGTCGTTGCAAGGATAAAGGATAGCATCTTTGCCGTGTTTGCACAAAATGAAGCAACCTAAAAGGCGCCAGTCACTGGAAAATTGTCCAGCGGGAACGACCTTGAGTGCGAACCGAAGTTCTCGTACTGTGCCCTGCATCCTCATGCTAGTGCTTATCAACGAGCCGTTTGTAGATCTTTTGTGGTTAACTTATATCAGCTTTGCTTTTATTGTCTGTTTGTCCGCACATATTTTTGTAGTTATTGTTGTTGTTGCTGTTGTTTTGGAAAGCATGTGTTTTATGTGATTATGTCTTTCAATTGATACTGTGTTGAGGTTGTTTGTATTGTCCTGCTTGCTACAATTTTTCAAAGCTTTGTCCAAATTGAATTGCATTTAATTTGGTGCATTGCTTTTGGCAAACAAATTGAAAATAATATAATAATACAAATCAGTTGACACAGCTTGGCGTAAAAGAAAATTATAAAATGAAATAAATGTGTATTTTTAAATGTATATTCTGTTCTTAAAAGTTGGGAAACCCATTCAAGAGATGTAAAAATATAATTTAATCAAAGGAATATGCAATTCAAATATTCAATGATTGGTGTCATTAAGTCGATACAAATTTAGTAGAGAATATTCTTGGAATATATGTTTATTAAGTTTCTATTTGTTGCATTTGAATGCAACAGTTAAAATTACAATTCAAAGGATGCAACACAAATTTGCATTTTCTTCTGGTAGCGACAACCTTTGTGTATTTAATTAAATACTCAACCATTCTGGGCATTTAAAGCATCTGTGTCTGTTGTTATTCAGCTTTAGGTAGTACAACAAAACTATTAAATATCAATAATAATATTATTATATTTATTTACAATTGTGGGGAATTCAATAAATATATAATCAAGTCAAATCTCGTGCGTATTGACTCTGGCAATAGAAAAGTCAATTGCTGTCAATGAGTGGGCAATAATTATTATACAAATTTGCGCTTACAATGCGATAAATCAGTTGGAATATTTACAAGTTGACTTTTTCGAAAATTACGTTTAAATTACAAACGCTAAAGTAAAAAAACGTTGCTGGCATCATAAATAGTCTCGACGGCCACACAAAGTCATTGGAAAATCGTGAAATGTGCAGTATATGAGTGGAAGTTAAATAATCTACATTGAAGTTGGCAAAATGGGGGGATTGGCAAAGGATTGTGGCTGGGACAAAGTCTAAAGGCAATAAACGCCGACAAACACAAAAAATTCAACAATTAATAAGTGGAAACGCGACTGTCGAGTGTAATCGACTAAGAGATGCCACTTTTAGTTTGCTTTATATTTTTAATGTAATTAATGGATTAATTATCCACAAAAATATTAAGACATCTTCAACATATTTCTCCAATTATATTAAATTCCCGATTTACTTTATTCTTTCAAAGAATAACTATTTATTACAGGGTATAGCCAGTCACATATTTTAAATTTGCCTCTTTATGCAGACAAACCAACACTCACACACACACACACATAAACAAATATTCTAACCAAAATAAAGGCAACATTTTAAAATATATAAAAAGCATGCACACACACACATACACACACACAAAGCTGGCAGAAATACATAAAAAATAATATCATGAATGCAATGACTTTTAATGTACAGTTATTGCGCAGCTGTCTGATGTGCTCCGTCTCATACTCATGCAGCTTCAGTGCCCCATAACAATATATGTGTTTATACGAACGTATATTTTTAATATTGCATACTTTTTGGCGTTGCTTACATTAAGCGCGATGCACAGTCGAGTCGAGTCACATAAGCATAGAATACTTCTGAGCGGCGAGCGCATTGCATGCATGGCATGTGCTCTGCTCTGCAAACTTTTTTTTGGTAAGCTTCATCGCCACTTTACAGTCGCAGTGTATGAGTGTATGTGTGTGTGTGTGTGTGTTTTGGTGTGTGTGGGGGAGAAGAAGAGACGGCAGAGTATCGTTTGGCACGACTGTTGCCCGTTGCACATACTAATAAGGCTAAGTGGCAATGACAAATACAAATGCATACATATGTACGTATGTACATATAAATGGAGTAAAGAGACCGACCCTCGCGATTCCCTGGCAGTGCATTTGACACTCGCTACGCTTTGCGACAAAATGTCAGTTCTCCAAATACCCCACAGTAAACAGAAATTTCATGACTGTTGATGACCTCATAAGCATGCGTGTTTATTTCCTTTGTTGTCGCCAGAGTTAAGTAAAGTCCTTTATTTGCCAGTTTTGAAATTTATAATATATTCCTCTGTTGGTCATCAAAATGCTATTTACTAAAGAATATCATTTGTGTGTCGAGCTTTGTGATTTAACTCAGCTTTAGTTCTTTTTTTTATTGCACAAATTCGAACAGTTTAGGAACTTCCATCAATGTCAAAGTGATTGTGAGTAACATGGCATTGTCATTTCTGCTGCTATTTAAAGGCAGCTGTCAAATTGCAAATTGATGCCTTGGCACTCTACGACTACGACGACTACGAGTATATCTTCTGTTGCTATTTTGCCCTGTAACTCTGCACACAAATTCCTACTTTCATTCTTTATTTTTTCGTTTTTTTCCTTTTTTTTTTGTAATTTTTTCTTTGGCAAAGAGATGCGCGTACTTTGCGCTGCTGCTTGTCAAGCCATAAAATGTTATCACAAAAAGTATTTTCCAAGTCAGCGCACACACAGAAGTGGCAGACAGAGACAGAGATAGATGGTGAGTGAGACGGGGCAGGAAGAGGACTGTCAGCTTCAAAGCAAAAGTTGTTGTAGCTCCTGCACACATACGCACAGACATATAGTGAAAGTTACAAATAGAGTTGCCATAAAATTTCATATGCTTATCACGTGCGTTTTGGCAACACACACACACACACACAGACCCACACACAACACTCTCCCTCTCTGTATCTGCCGACAGATGGCGCCACATCAGAAAAAAAAGTATAGTATTATTTTTGTTTTTGCTGACTGTACTTGGGGCTTCAATCTAAAAACTTGCTATCACAACTGTACACGGCAAGCTTTTAATGTTGTTGTTTGTATTGTTGTTGCGGTTGTTGTCAGCATATTCACACGTTACAGACATGCCACCGTTATGTGCTGAGCTTAACTGTACCACGAGTGCACCCAAAATATTTCGTTTATTTCAAGCTGCCAACGATGCTGTCAAGCTGCAGTTGCTGCTGTTGTTGTTATTGGTCGATATGTGTCCATTTTATTGTCATATTTATCAACAACCATCCGACAAATAACAAAAAGGAACAATTTCTCTTTTATTTTAGCTGCACGTCGCTGACATTGACGCATTTTTGCCTTATGCCACATCAGAAAACGATCTACGAAAATATTCGCCAAAAATAAAAAAAAACTAAAACAAAGGAATGCATAACAACAATAGGAGCAACAACAAAAACAACAACAACAATAGTAGATAAGTCAAAATGCCTAGCGCGCATTTCAAATTGGCTTTTTTATTTTTTTTTGCATTGTGTGTAGAAAATATTTGTGTCTGCAGTGAGAGAGTGAATGCATTCAGAAAATGGAAAATATGTGTGCATGGCAAATGCGTTGGCTGCTATTGTTGGTCATCAGTTGACATATTGCCAGAGATAAGAGTCTGTGTGCAAGTAGCTCCATGTTGAATGAAAACAAAAACACACACAAACACACACACCCACACGCAAAAAAGAAATTGAACCCCAAAAAGAGGGTTATGCAACGTGAGTACAACAACCATTCACTTTCTCTAAGTGTTGAGCTTCACATAGCTCAGAAGAGGCTTAAAACACTCTTTAAATTTAGAAAGAAACCAGAGGGGGAATATGCAACAAGTGCTACAGAAAGCAGCATGTTTTAAATAAATTACTAAACCCAAATATTGTTACAAATATATTTTATAAATAACAACATTAAAAGTATATAAAAACCGTCGCCGCAGAAATAAAAAATATAAGTAAGAACGCTCTGGTTAAGAGTGCATGACAATGAGATACCCTGTGCACAGGCCCAGTCACACACATACACAGAAAGAACACACAATACAACACCTATGTATGTCTATATATATATTTATATATCTATATCTATATCTATATCTATATCTATATCTATATCTATATCTATATCTATATCTATATCTATATCTATATTTATATCTATATCTATATCTATATCTATATCTATATCTATATCTATATCTATATCTATATCTATATCTATATCTATATCTATATCTATATCTATATCTATATCTATATCTATATCTATATCTATATCTATATCTATATCTATATCTATATCTATATCTATATCTATATCTATATCTATATCTATATCTATATCTATATCTTTATCTATATCTATATCTATATCTATATCTATATCTATATCTATATCTATATCTATATCTATATCTATATCTATATCTATATCTATATCTATATCTATATCTATATCTATATCTATATCTATATCTATATCTATATCTATATCTATATCTATATCTATATCTATATCTATATCTATATCTATATCTATATCTATATCTATATCTATATCTATATCTATATCTATATCTATATCTATATCTATATCTATATCTATATCTATATCTATATCTATATCTATATCTATTTCTATATCTATATCTATATAGCTATAGCTATATGTATAATAGATTTTATAGCTATTTCAGTATCTCAAACGGACATACAGACACCCGTGTTATATAAGGTAGGAATAAGGTATGTATCTCTAATGCGCATCACACACAATGCACTAACTTATTATACCCCTTTTGTACATTTTCAATGAGTATGCCGTATAAAAATAGTGGATATAAACTCAATTAAAATAGCTAAAATAAACTAAAAAGTTGAACAAACAAAAAGTTTGTGACTGGCAGCCGCAGTTGGCTGATAAGCCTAAAAGTCGACTGCAAAAAAATGCAGACAAATTAACGCGCAAATTTGGCATTGAATGCGGCCCGCAGTATTGTCGAGCCAAAAAATACTAGAAATAGAAGAAATACGTTGAATAAACAGAGACAGAGTACAGACAGGAACGGGCCACAGCTGGCAAATTGCAATATGAGTGTGGCATAATTTTTGGAAGCAGTGCAAAACTTTTGTTTGCCATTTGATTCGGTGAGAAAGACGGGGTATTGGGACGCAAGTTGGCCAAAAGTTAAGCATTTGTGTTTAACACATGTGACCCAGAAAACTCATCGGGCGCCATCTGTAAATTGCCATTTAGCTGAGCTTATTATGAACTCATTTCAAACGCCTAATGCTATGCAACAAAGTTTTCCCGTGGCACAGAAACACAATTAAATTAAAGCCACGAGCATGAGCATGGGTTCAACTTCTTCATATGAGTATGTAAATATAGTATATAAATTTGTAGGCACAATTTAATGCCAGCAGATAGTCGATAAAACATCAAATTTGATATTTATGTAAATTTTATGCAATGCATTTTCTCTTTTTTTTTATATTTTATTTTATGCGGCCACAAAAAACGAGTAGGTAAATACGCTAAAAAGTTGTTTTCAAGCACGAGAGTTAGTTTCAGCCCAGCGGGGCGGGTAAACTACCCAACCAGGTGCTATAGAGAGTCTTAACAGCCGCCAGCTGTGGACCAGAGACTTCAGACTGACCCCTTAATCTGCATAATTTGTACAGACAGCAGAGAAACAGAAAAATCAGCAGCAAAAAAGCAAAAGGCAAGGAAATATAAGTAAACTGCCAAGGCAGAAAAGGTGGCAAAATCCTGCCCGCCTGGACATTATAAATAGTCCAAGATATTTATTTGTAATGAGTCTTGGTCTTGAGTTTAGGGAGGATGTCGGTTCAGTATTGCACAGTCATTGGCTGCCCAGAAGGGTAGTTTAGAAACTGATGCTGTTTGGACTTTTGTTCGATTAGAGAGCTGGGAGAACTGGGAAACATCTGTTAAGGGTCGACTTTTTGGCGCTTAAAAAAGGCAAAGTTCAGCCTAATGATGACGACCACTAAGTTATGTTAATGATCGACCTAAAAACTTTATTAAAAACTACAAACACTGAGAGCTCAAGTTATGGCCACTCATTAAACTTGACATGGCTTATGATTGTGCATTCAAACTGACAGTTGTTTTGTTTTGGGCTATTTTTGGTAAAGTCCAGAGGTCATTCAACCAACAACTGCCAGCTGAACGTAGCTACGAGTCCACCGCAAATGACATTTTATTATTTAATCAATTCGGCTGACTGGCCTATCATTTACCATTTCCACTTAATTGAATTTATTACTCAAGTGTCGACAATTTATTATTAAATGACCAAGAATGACAAATGAATAAGACTGGCACGGTGAAGGCGAAACTTAATCGTTGCCAGAGTAATAAATATAATATAAAGCTATATTCAAGGTGGTTAAATTAAAAGTATTTCGGGTATTAATTAATTTATTTTGATTACTTTTTAATCTCAATTCGATAACATATATCATTTGCTCATGAACCTATTGATTTCGCTATTAAATTAAATGTCAGTTATACAGATATTTAAGGCATAGAATATCAGTTACTCATAGGATTTTATGAGACATTCCCTGAATGTCCTGCTGTTCTTATGCCTACACAGAAATCCCAACGACATTTACTGGATCAGTCATGTGCAACTGAAATGAATTTATCATGAGCTTCTCAGCTGTTATTGTCGCTTATTGTAGTACTTGGGGGAAAACGAAAAGCTGACAGAACCCCTCTTAGACAGCCACTTGGCATTTGGGCTCACATTTCGACATATAGGTAATGCCAATAAATATATGGAATGGCAAAATTATATCGATTGACCTGTGCGCCTATTCATGAGAAGAGGACGGGAAATCGAGGTGGACAGTCGACAACCTGCAAGGCCTTCTTTTCCACCTGCCAGTGGCAGACCACCCAATGTTTGATTGGCATTGGGAACAGCGGGTGTTTGGGACCTTATAGGCCTTACTTTTAGCACGATTTACACTCGTATTAGTAATTGTTGTGTTGCTTTCGCTTCTCTCTTATTTTTTTTTTAGCATTTGGCAGCTAAACATGACAGGTGTTTGCTGCTGGGCGTGACAGGACGAGCGACTTCCGTTTGCCAATTTTAAGTGGTTTAAAATACAGTCGACTACTTAATTATGCAAGGCACAAGGCTTGAGGCTAGAAGCTATAGCTATAGCTATAGCTATAGCAATAGCTATTGCTTGTCCAGTGTCCAAAATCTGCAGGAAGCAATTACGTGGGCGGCGGTCTGAAAAGGGTCTGAAATCGGATAGTGGTTGAATGTGGTGCGTTTAGCGACGGATTGTGAATGAAGGGTGCCAGTGACTCATGCAATTCGTGCAACTCATGCCACCCATGTATTTTTGTCCAGGCGTTGATGACGTCAGCTTAGCGCCTGAACTAAGGGAGGAGGAGGAGGAGGAGGGAGGGTTGGAAATTGAGCAAAAGTTAAGCACAAATCAAAGTCAAGCGAGTTTGCATTGAAGAAGGCACTGAAGGAACTTCCAACACTAAGATACTTAATTCAATTGGGTGTCTGAGAAAAAGACAGAGAGAGAGAGAAGGATATTAAGCAATTGGGGGTTGTTAAAGAGTAGTCTAAGCTTTGGATTGAGCTAAAGAGCATTGTGAGTAATGAATTGAGTCAAATGTACAGGGTGTTGAAGAGCAAGAAATGAGCTGAATTGAGTTGAGTTAAGGGTTGATCTTTGCAGAGCTCTTTTGAAGTGATCCAATTAGTCTGACACGCAATCCCATTAGATATGCCAGCGACAAAAAAATAAATAAGAGAAATATTCCAATAGTAATTACAAAGTGTAAATAGGCCACAAACTGCAGAAACTTTGCTGGCAATCATATTACTTGAACTTTCTCAAAGTCACATCAACCAAGGCTTCAAATTTAAGTTTAATTAAAGAAAGAAAACTTTGTAAAACTCTACACCAACAATTCAGAGCACAACTTATGTTATTAAAATTGAACAGGGGCCAATGTTGTTGACAGCAATTTGACAGACAACAACAACAACAAAAAAAACATTTACACAGCAAAATAAAAGAATAAAAATAATAAAAATAAAAAAAGGGCAGCGACTAAAGAATTCCACAACACAAAACCCTTATCACACCCCCAAACAGAGTCAAGGAGTCTGTTAACTCAAGGGTTGTGACACTGACTACAATACTCGCAAGTGCGAAAGAAGAAAGTAAAGTGAGCAGTGAACATCAGAATGTAACTGAGAATGTAAAACAAATTTGTTGATTGTTGTCGCCAAGGACATTTTGGAGTGAATAGGAAAAAGTTAAACAAAGAAAAACAGGATGACACCTTAACCTTTCACCGGATCAGCGCCTATTGTGCTATCTGCCCCGAGTTGAGCAACAAAACTGAGAAGGGTTCCGGAAATGGGACACCAAAACCGGTACGAGTACAATATCGAAATCTCGTCGAAGTGCGCTCAAGATTTATGAGCGTGTGCCCGACTTCATGCCATATATTCATATTATTTATCATTTTCATTTTTTTTTTGTTTCTCTAGTGGCCGGCAGCTTCTTTTGCATGCTAATTGCAAACGGCGTCTGCTTACGGGATATTTCTCCCTGCCGCCGGAATCCGACACCAAACACCCAACGGATCCAATGAAACTAAGCCCAAAACTCGAGTTACGTGTGGAACGTGGCGCGTGTGATTCAGGTTTGCCTTTCACTCGCTTTACTTATTGAATTGCTGCGCATTTGGGACACTTTTGTTGCTGCTGTTGTTGTTATTCCTTTCATTTGTGGCCCATCTCAAGGCATTATTTGCATTCATGCGGGTAATTTATGGAAATTTATGTTGTGCCTTTATCTGAACCTGGGACAGTGTCTTTGTCGCGTTCCTTTGGCGCGTGTTTGCTGTCAAAATATTGCGTTCTTGAGGCTCATTGCCTCGGCTTAATCAATTAATAATGAGATTTTGAATGTTTGTGGATTAAATGACTGCAGATGTACTTGTATCTACACATAACTATGCACAGCATACAAAAAAATTGTCAATTCAAGAGCTTTATATATTATACACTTTTACAGCGATTAGTTTAGACTGAATGAATGTATTTAGTCTCTTTTAAAGTGCTGGAAAAGCAATGCGTTCTTTTAGATTTATCTGTGCATCTGGTTAGTTAGATTATTCATCATTTAACTTGTATCTATTATCATTCGCTTGACGTTTCTAGCTGTATTTTCATTTATTGATCGTCCTTTTGTATTTTCCCAGAAATATTATGACAACATCCCACAAAACAAAACCCTTATTTCGAATTGTTGTCAGTTACCCCATTTTATTTATTAATATGCCCCCTTTTTGGTATTTCACCATTTGCTTTTATTGTTTTATTTGGAGACATTCGACAAAGACACCCCCCACGATAATAGAAAGAGCAAAGACACCAATGCCATAAAAGCCCCTCGAACAAACTCAATTACATAATAAAAATTTATGAACGCAGCTAAAGGACATTAAAATTTTGCGCTACTAGCAGCAGCAGCAGCAGCACCAAATGTCCTTCGGAGTTCGAACTTGAACTTCCCTCTATGTTCTATGTGAATGTTTGTTTTCTATTGATTTTGGGCCTGTCGACCGCCTACTTAAGCCACATTGATGAACATCATGGCCTGTACATCAACTGAAATCCAAAATCATTAATACATATGAGACACAGCTCCGATTCGAATTGGAATTGGAATTGGGGATAGCGATTGCGATTGACCCTCATTTATACGTATATTTCATGTAATTCATCTCAATAAAATGCGAAAAATCCACACAACAAATCCGGCAACTATAAAATATATGTAGGTCCAGTTTCAGGCACTGCATAAACAGCTACCAAAGATAAAAATCAACAGCAACAGCAACAACAGCGGACTGCGGACTGCGGACAGCAACTGAGGGCAGTTTGTAAACGGCGCGTGTCCCATTGCGGAATGGTTTGCCCTTTGACATCAAATAAGTTTCGTGGCGTATAAATAGAGAAAGACACAGGATCTAGTCAAATATTGGGGTTGCAATGGGTCAATTTATGCAAACACATGCGTGTTTCAATATCAGTAAATGTATCTGTATCTGTGAGTTAGTTAGAAGTAGGTGGAATAAGAAAACTGATAACTCGACTGGCTGTGAATTAAACGAATATCAGAATATCGTGACCAAATTTCAACGGCAGCTGCTAATTGTGAAACGTGTGAACGACTTTCGGTTGACCTTCAGTAACTGAAACTGAACTTGTTATCAACGCAAAATCAAACTGAAAATACACAAAAATACACAGTAGACAGTAGACAACTGAAAGATGAAATTCTAAACAAGTTTTCTATAATATTTTTGGGTTCTAATGCTGGGAAAGACAACGCAACCCTTGAGTTCTCAACTTAAACACAAAGATGTTAAGCATCCTAAGCATCAGGGGCACAACAATATATATACATATATATATATTTATAAGCACATTATAATGCATTGTTGTTGCTCCCTGTTCCCTGGTTCCTGGCTTCTGGCTCCTGGCTCCTGGCCGAGTGTCCTTTGTCACATGCACAGCTCAGCATATTAATGATTTCATGTGTTGTCCAGACTCCTCAAAAGGAGTCGAACTTGAAATGTTTAGTTTTTCCCCCTCCCTAACTCACAGTGGACAACCCTTTCGAATGCTGCATATGCACATACATAAATTAATTTTCTTGTTCGCTGAGTTTGATTTTCTTCAAGGGTTCTATTTGGGTTTCGTTAATGATGATCAGCATAAATATACCCTGAAAAACTTGTGGGCAGTTTTAGATGATTTGCTTTGGAATTTATTTGTTTGCTGTTTGACCATGGAAATTTATTATGAAATTCCGGTTTGTGCACAATATTTAATGCTTAATGCCTAATGCTGATGCTGACACTGTGAAATATTCTATGGGGTGTGAGAATTTCAATGTAATTGAAAATTTCTTAAATAGTAAATTGATTACTTACAAACGCCCAAGATTTATAGATAAGGGAAAAGTGTCAAAATGGATAATTACCTGCAAAGAAAGAGATGGAAAATAAATGCATTAGTAAAGCCTTAAGAGCGAGTATAATTTGCGATGATTGAATACAGTTCTTTGGTATTTTCGTTGAAAGTAAACTATCAACTATTCAGCAGAGATTTAATGGATCTATGGACGTTAATTGTTACACACATAAAAACTGTTTATCAGCGCATAGAAAAACACATTAAGGGTGAGTTTTAGCTCCATTAGCAAGTTGGTTTTGTGTATTCAACACGTTTTCAAATGTATATTGTATTTTATTCCTCGTTTCTTCCTTTTCTCACAGACAATTGCACTTGAGTGGACGTCACACTTAAAATTAAGTCAAATGCGTAACAATGCAAGCGCCTAAAAGTAGGCAAACAATGACAAATATCAGCAGAAGGCACTCACACACAGACACACACAAGCACACAGCTCAATCGGCCATTAAATTTAGCTGGCCAAAGAACGACATCCGCCAGATACAAGATACATTTCGGACTCGTTTGCTCGCTCACTTCAAGGCCATTAAACGCGCGCACAAATAAACAGCCAAATAAGAAATAACAAAATAACAAAATAGGTGGCTTTGAGCTTTGAGTGGCTAAAAGCAAGCACAGCTTGGGCAATTTTTATCACTTTTAGCAGTCAAATCCAAGCAAACCGCAAAAAGTCACGTATCCACTGACTCGTGCTACAAGATGAGATGAGATGTCAGATGAGATGCGATGCGATGCGAGGCGATTCGTTGTGAGGCGAAATGAGGCAAGGTGGGGCGAGGTGACATCTCTAACAAGTCTACAAACTGCTCAAGTGCTCCAAAATGAAAACGTAGTGTTGGTGTATCCCATTTACTTACATTGCGTGTCGTCTAGTTTAGTTGCACAGCCTATTCCCGTCCCCACCCCCATTCCCTTCCCCATCCCTTCAACACCCACATTTACACAACTGGAGGGGTCTTAAGTGAAACCCTTAAAGTGCCTGGCGATGGCAACGGTGACGCTTTAAGTGCTCAATGTGAATGCGTCGAGGGTAGTTGCACATGCACTGTGCGAAATTTGCTAATAGCTAACACAAAGGCTATTCACAATTGATAATTATAGTTACTTAAAATTATAAAAAACTGAACTAATTCCTGAAGGTAATAAAAATAACTTATATCAGCTGTTGCAAGCTATGTTTCATTTAGTTTACGTCATGCATTTCGCGCTGTGTAAAGCTTTGTCTCTTTGCCCAACTTATGCCTCATATGGCTCATATCTCTTTCTCTTTCTCCCTCTTTGTCTCTCTCTTTCTCTTTAGCTCTTAGACACTGTGATATAACAAGAGAAACAACAACAACAGCAATGAAATCTTAATGCCTTAATGGGCCACACAATCTAATTTACTTTTGTTTGCTTTGCTCCCTTTCTTATGGCATATTTGTTGTCTCTTTCTAGTTCAGTTTCGCTGTATTTACTATAAATGAATTTCTTTTTTTTTTGCTAGCTTTTTATTGTAATGTTAGTGTGTATGTGTGTGTGTGTGTGAGTGGGATTCGTTTTGCTTTTAATTGTTGTCGTTGTTGTGGGTTTTTTTTGCCGTTGCTAATGCCGTTGGCTTTGCTTTACCAATGTATATTTGTTGTTGCTGTTGTTGTCCTAGTAGTTGGCTGTTGTGCTTCCTAATCCTATTAACAATGGCGGCAACGACGTCATCGCCTTTGCTTCGTTCGCATTTCCTACTACGAATATTCTTACCGTTTTGCTATGCGACGCCATTTTTTCATATGTTTGTTTATTTGATTAATTGTATATTGATTTTTTTGTTGCCCTTTCTTTGTTGGACTTATTTAGATAAAGTGCCTTAAACTGATATAAAGAAGTTACAAGTGAATATCTCACTCAATATCTTATTAGTCTATTAAGTTTAAAGCAAATCAGTTATAAATATCAGTTGGTTGGGCAAAGTGCTGACGACTTGAGAGACGGAACTGAACCTGTCGTCAATTTGGCCAACAGGGTTAAATACACATATGCATTATGCGTTTATTGAGCTCTGCTTTTGCATAAATCCTCCATTCGCATTCGCTTTCGCATTTCCCTGCCATGTGTCAATTCCAATCCCAAATGTCTATGACTTCCGCCTCAGGGAATTTCAAGTTCTTTTAGGCCAGGCGCCATTGAAGCTTTTCTCTTTCTCTATGTGCATTATACTAAAAATTTCCTACAACATTCTTGCGCAGCTTAATCCCAGCTCACTATAAATCACACAGATGCACACACACACACACACACGCATACACACACAGGCAGACAGTTAGAAGACATAGTAAGCTCCCAGGCGCATATCAAGTTGAGTTTAAATATTCTAAATTTTTTTTCCTTTTTCTAGAATTTTTTTGTAGCACTTTTTGCTGCTTTGCAAAGCTGAAATTCCCTAAAGCTTAACAAGTTTAAGTTGGCTGCAGCTCAAAAAGCTTGCAGAAATGCCTTTTTTATCTAACACACACACACAAACACATTGGCAGAGATACTTACACACAGCACGACGCACTTTAGCAGCATGTAAAATAGTTTTAAATTACACACCGAGCCGAGACCCAAGGAGCTAGAGAAATTCTAATTTAATTTAAATTTGGCATACTGGTGCGCCAGCGGGGCAATTGTAAAAGAGGGGGGAAGGAGGGGTAGAGGCTTCTGATGAAGGTGTGTAAGCAGCGGCAAGGTGTAGTTCAGATTCGCTTTAAGTGCACGAAACTGTCTCAAGTTGTTTGCCATTTATTTATATTTCATGCAAATTAACTGCAGCAATAAATTGGCAGCAACACTTGCCATGCCAAAAAACTTGACAGACAGTGCAAAGGATTCAACAGCAGGATATGAAAGGATATATATATATATATATATATATATGTAACCGAGAAAGTGTGAGCGAGAAAGTAGTGAAATTTAGCCAGCAAGAAAAAACCCCTTTTTCCGCCAGAGTTTTGACAGCCGCGACATTTTCTGCTTGTTTACCGCTTTTCAACTTTTTGGCCCAAGCCAAGTTTCACCTGCTGCAGCTGCTTACCTGCAGCCCCCGCCCCCGCCCTCGCTCCCCATTCCACCCATTACTTCTTGCCAAATGCTGTCACATGTCAAAATCTGCGACAGATGCGTGTGGACCAAAAGTCTGACACAACCTTTTTGTTTGTGTGTGCTGTTATTTCGAGAAAACTTTGATGTCTTTTGAGTTGGCTGGCTTAACTAAATTAAAACTATGCCCAAAATTGATTTTGATCTGTCTAAGCAGGAAAACTTGCAACATGTCTCTAAGAAGTTGAAGACATTGAGCTTAAATAGATTAGGGCTGACGAGAGATGAGCCATTGATGTGGCATGGCTTTATGATATTTATAAACTTGAATTGCATATGTGATTTAACTTTTATTCGAAATTTCATTTCATTATTAGTCATACATATTTATATTGATTAAATTATTTTATCCATATTTTTGCTTTCTACCTGAATTACACTTAAATTAAACAGTTTCAGAATAGGGAAAAAATTCCAAGATAATTGCCACCACGCTGTTGGCATGTCTGTGCTCTTTGCCTTATTGCCGGCATTCTCGACTCGCCGACTCCCATTTGCTCACTTGCCAAGACCTATAGATACTTGTACTTGCATTCATCGTAAAGCATAATGGCGCGACATTTGCACTCACGTTGCCGCACTTTGCGTGGCATGTAAAGCTTCATGCAGCTTGCTGCTTGCATCGTCTGCCGCAGTCGAAGACATCGCAAATTTGTCATTGGTAAGTGGAAAGAGGGCGGGACGCATCTTGAAGATACTCGTATGCGCATCTCTGCAGTTGCCTGCCGCCTGACACGCCTGACAAATTCGCTTGCAATTATTTATAGAAGTGCCACGCCGGAGAGAAGACTTCTTGACTACTTGACTTGACTGCAATTGCCGTGGCATATGAATGAATGAACGAATGAATGAATGAATAAATGACTGACTGACTGACTGACTGACTGATACAGGCAAACTGTTGGCAAACCCCTTCGTCGTCATCTTTGTCGCCACCACCACCACCACCACCAGCAGCATCTTTCATCTCCTGCAACATCGGTGAGTGCTCCACTTTTTGGGCAATTTAATTATGAAATTCTGCAGAATTATTTTTATGGTAGCCTCGCTCGTTCATAATATCTGTTTCAATTTCGATTTATGTGCCAAGTGTCAGCTGTTATTCGGTTGTGCGAATTTAAAATTGCATTTCTTCGTTTTGGCAATAATAAGAGAACAAATATTTATGCTAAATTTATTTGCATTTGCTTTTAGCTTTTCGACAGTTTTTGGCAACTCTTTTTCATTTTTTTTGCTATGCATATAGAAATTTATTTTCTGTTGTTCAATTAGTGTCAGGGCAGCAGAGAAAGAATAGTACAGTGGTGTAATGGGAAGGGGGGGAGGGGGGGACAGCTGTGACTCACTAACTGGCGGTTAATTAAAAAACTTTTTGCTATTTGTATAATTTTCATAATTTACGTGCGCCGTGCCACAAGATGCGAGTAAAAATGATAAAACAAGAGATAAAGAGAGGAAAAAAGAAATGGAGCCAGTTAAGCGCAAAGTTTCCTTTTTTTTAATATTTTGTAAAGGATATTTTTTTCTTGTGTCCAGTTAGCTTGGCTAATTAAACGATGCAACAAGTTAATTAGCAGCGACAAAGGACATACTGCAGCAGAGCACACAGGACTCAGGACTTTGGTCAGCCCTATTATGTTAAAATGTCAGAGCATACTTGCAGGCGCTCGGTCATTATATCACTAATACAAGGTTTTTATGCTCCTTATGCTCCTCCTACCGCTGCTGATTATGCTGTGGAGATGCAGGGAGCTATGTAAGTTATTAGTGGAGCTTTGTGGTTGCTTATAAAACCTCACAAAGCGCCAAGTGCAGCTGCAGATGCAGCTCCAGTTAACAATATGTCAATGATTAGTTGCTTCCTGGCTGAGCAAAGTAATCAGTGAGTCAAGTCTGAGTCGGAACTGAGTGTAGTACATTGTGCATTGGCTCGAATTATCTTTAAGCTGTTGGCTTTAATCTACACATATCGTACAATATGTGACAGTTGTCATTAACCTGCAATCTTCATTAGCCGCGGCAGAAGCACAATCAACGAAATGCAACCCATTTTGTATATGTTCTACAATTCGAGGCAAAGTATTTTTGCACAGTTTTGTTTTTCTATTTTTGTTTTTTTTTTTTTAATTTTGGGCACTGGCAACTGCGAGCCCTTTCTATGGACTTTCGTAATTAACTAAAATGCCAAGTCTAGGTCAAAGGGGGTGGTGGAAATGCCGGCGAGGCGCAAAAGAGCGCATAAATACCAAATGCTCGACAGACAGTCAAGGATTTCATTTAGTTGCCAGTTTCTCCATTAAGCGTCGTTTAGTTTACCTATTTTTATTCCCTCCCTTTTGCCACAACCCTCGATTCGCTTTGGCAACTGCTCGTTATTTTTTTTCCTGTCCATTTTATTCTAATTTAATTTAGTTTTAGTGACATTCACTATTCGTACTGCAGTACTACAGTTTGTTGTGTGTTGTGTGTTGTAAAGTGCTGCGACTGCGAGTGTTGAGTAATTGATTTTATGTGCAAATTGTGTGTGTGTTTTGCGAAGTGCAATTGGAAGCTAATTTAACTTGAATACTCTACTTTCTATGCCCGTAAATTGAATATGCAACTCAAATTGATATACTAGTGATTTGATTAATCGAATCGTAAAAATTAGGTTTGTTTCTTGCTAAGGACAACTCAATTATTAGCCGGTATTCAGAAAAATCAACTAATTGAATCGATTGTCAAAACGGAGCAACAAACAGGCAAAAGCACTCAGCTAACTGACAACAATTGTGCTTCATGTCAAGATCAAACAGAAAATTGCAATGACAGGCAGGAGCAAAAGCGCAGCTCCAACAGATCCTGCAGGCCATCAACTTGCACTAAGCAATAAAATGCAAAAAAAAAGTAAAAAAAGAAGAGTATGAAAACAGAAAAACAGACATCACAACACTGAAGCAACGTCCACTGAGTTTGGGACTCAACCAGCGGGCGTATTACATTTTTCAATTAGTAAAATTAAACTTGAGGGGAGAAAAAAATGCACATCGCGGTAAAAGTTGCTTTGTGGGAAGAGTAAAATACAAATACAAGTGAATATTATTTCTATGTATGGGTTTTAAGTAATCGTAATCAGCTAGACAAGTTTGGATAGATGGGAGTGTAATGTGAATTGGCTAAAGTAGATTAAGTAAAAATATATATATACTTAATTGATTAGCGCTTCAGACATCAATCGATTACATTTCGAGTGTTTAGTATTTTATCCCATAAGTTTAACAAATTAAATTTATAAATTTAATTTAAGGACTAGCAATAAATAACATCAAAAAAGGCAAATCGTTTGCCTTTGTTTTTTAATTTGTACCAACAGAAGAACACAGCCCTTTCATTATGGCCGGAAGGACCGTCCAGTGGTCAGATTGCACAAACGGCGACGAGTTCTAGTCCGAATCTGAATCCGAACCTGAGCTCGTGTTTATGGAAAGTCTGTCTGCGATAAAGGAGTCCCTGTTCATACCTCACACCATCATCCCCCCACTCTTCTATCGTTCTTCTAAAAGCAAAACCTTTTGCGTATTTCTCGTACTTTTTTTTGTATAAACATTTTCACCCCTTTTTTTGTTGGTCTTGTGCATTATTATTTTATTTTTGTGTGTGGTGCGCTGCTGCCGTTGAGTTTTCAAGTTTTGTGGCAGTTTTGCGTGTTTGCTTATAATTTTGTTTGAGTTGCATTGCCACGCCCACAATACGCCCAACCACGAACCGCCCCAACGACTGGCTGCAATACCAAAAAACTACGCGACCGGCACACAGCAAATTTGTAATTACTTTTCATGCAGCAATTAAAAATGGCGTAAATAGCAAAGCAATAGAGAGAAAGTGAGTGAATGAAAAAGACAGACAGAGGGAGAGAGAGAGATAGACAGAGAGGGAAGAAAGGAAAGCTAAACTTTTAGATAGAGATGGATATAGTAGAGAGATAAACACTGTGCCGACCGGACTTGCCCGCAGAGTTGCCAAAAGTGGAGTTTTATTTTTGCCGCTATTTTAAGTGGTTTTTCACTTGTTTTATTTTTACCCCTCTCCACTGCCATTCATTCATTTTCCATTTCTTTCTCTTGGCTTACAACTTTAATTGAGTTACAGTAGCGGAGGAAGATAGATTGTGAGATCGGAAAAGTGGATGAGGAAATTAAATTACGTATAAGTTGCAGTTTATTGATTTTGATATTAGTTGCGACATAAATAATTCAGGATATTTAATCGCTGCTCACACACACATACACAAACACATACAGGTACACATATAATAAAAATCGTATAATAATTCGTATTTAATGACATGCAGAGTCAAAAGGTTCTTGTAGTTGTTGTAATTGACGGCGTCATTAGCGCAAATTACAAGCAATTAAAGTGCACATACACACATAGAGACACACACACACAGATACACACAAAAGCTGCTTGTTATCGCACTGCATCGACATGTACAATAGGGAAGTGAAGCGAGCAAAGGAATTGCAATTGCATTGGCAGTGCATTAAATTAATTGAAAGCATTAAACGCAAACAATTTAGAAGCCTGTACTGTCGAGGATACTACTACTATTAGAACGACCCTTTTGGCCTTTCAATCAATTTGCAATTACTTAAAGTTCATTGAAATGCGCTAAACACGAAATCGCCATAAAAATAGAGCATCACACTAAAATAGCAAATGGAAAATTGTGCTATAAAAACGTGCAGCTTGTTGCTAAATGAAGCAAAATAGAAAATGTTGCATAAATAATTGAGTAGAGAAACGTGGCTCACAGTGCACACATACGTACAATACTATATATACAGACATATACAACATCTATATCTATATATCGTATGCTCATTTGTCTATGTATGTGGCGACCTGCACATGTGTCGTATTCCCCATGGAAATCAGCATAATATCAAAGTACGCTAGTATCCAGGCACATCACTTAGTTGATATGACTCAAAATACGATAGATACAAAAGCACAGCCTGCAAACTGCATTTGGTGGTTGTTGCTTTATGGCCAGGCCAAGAAGTGGTGCAGACGGAACACGCGACTTCCAATTGACACGCAAACTTGTGTGTAATGTAACTACATGTATTGGCTAATGCATGTTTCGTGTAGGTTTTTCAGTTGTTTACGAGAGCAGACCATCAAAGATGCCAAATTCTAGTTACACAAATATTATTTGGGATGTGTAGCATTATTGTATTATCCTCTGTAATTTAACTATTGCCTAATTTGCACTTATTCTGGTTGGTTACACATTCTATCTTTGGGCAGAGTGATTAGCACCGGCTTAAACCTAATTCGAAATCAAAAGTATAATACCAACAAAAATAGAGTAGGAAAAAAATACTGAAAAAGTGAACATTTTGCTTTGTTGCGGCGCCGTTTGACGTTCTCCAGGCACATTTTTTTGGGTGTGTGTGTGTGGGTTGTGCTTCCCATTATTGTTGTTGGCCTACAAGGATAAACATCTAGAAAGGCGCTTTGCTACATGCAAATGGGGAAATGAGTCTGTCCGTCTGTCCCTTCCTTTCCACCTTACAACTCGCAACTCTGTTGCCTATCTGTCTGTCTGTCTGTCTTTCTGTCTCTCTGTCTGTCTATCCTTCTGTCGGTTTCTCCCTTTACCTATGCGCACTTTTAGTTGGTTGTGCGCTTTTCATGCGCCTCTTTTGTCTCAGTTTTTGGCCCGGTTCGGTTTGTGTTGTTGTGGCCACCTTTTCCATGGCAACGCGTTAAATAATGCCAAAAGAACGGGCCATACAAAAACGTTAAGTGGATTGGGCGTATGTAAGACAGGGGAGGGGCGGGGCGGTGCGGGGACGGTGCAAACTCGTATGTATTTGCAGCCATTGTTTCACACAATACAAGGTAATTATATAATTTTATTTATAGCAAGATAAGTGTGGCGAAAATGCAATTAACGCAAATATGAAAAGGGGTTATTTAGATGAGTAGCTTTAAAAATATTTGCTGCATACTTTTGTGGGCATCTTTAATATACACACACATACAGAGAGAGAGAGAGAGAGAGAGAAACAAAGAACCATAACTTCAATTATGGGAAAAAAGCTGTCGACTAAATGCAATTTATTCATTTGATTATTTAGCTACCAACAAGAAAGAAAATGGAACGCACATGAAAATAAATATATAAATTTATTAAACTATAATTCAGATGGAAAGCGGAAAAGCACTTTGGAGCTCACACCTAACAGCCCAGAGGAACACAGGAACAGAAGACGACGGCGACGACGACGACGACGACGTCGACAAAAGTGAGTGCAAAAAAGTGGCCAAGTTGCGTCGCAATAACAACAACAACAACAACAACAAAGAAAGGACAATGCAAGAGGCGACAGGACGAAAGAACGACGCCACGTACATAAACAAGTGTGCATTACGTGGTGCGAGGCGACACCAAGAGAAAAGCAATAATAAAACATAGCCAAATGGCAAGCAAAATGGTATACGAGAACTATACAGGACTAAAGGACTACAGGCAAATAGCAAATTCTTACACCGAACTCAGCCGGATCCTGAATCCTGACAGTTGTTGTTCCTGCTCGCGTGTCCCGTCCAAGTAGCGAAAAAGTTTTGTTTGCATGTCTGCGGTACATTTCCGCGACAGGCACAGAGCTCCGAGATCCCAACCGAACCGCGAACCGAAACCATATGCTATACAAACTACTATATATAAAACAATATGTGTTTATATACATTGAATTATATATAGACAAGTATATAGACTTTATTCGTTTGCCCGGAGAAGGAGACGGCCGTAAAAAACTAGAAACACGGCGCTAAAACTGCAGCAAATTATAGGTTACATTGCTCAACTTAAATTATATAGTATACATAGTATGAAATAAACAACAAACAGTTGGGCAAATGCTAAAAGTTTCCCAAAAGGGGGTTTGGACAAGCATTCAGTTTCAGTTCAGTTTGTCTTAAAACAAAATATAATTATTTTAATATAGGTTTTAGGTTTAACTTGCTTTTATATAATAATCATAAAATTAATAATATTAATACAAATAGTAATAATAGTAATAATAATAATTTTAATATTATTTTAATAAATAATAGTAATAATACTAATTAAATTAATAAAGTATTTAATATTAATATATAAATTATAAATAGATATTCATTAACCAACAGTTTAACAATTTTAACGGTAATTAAAAACCAGCTGCTCAAATATCCAATTATCGTTTTCCATAATAGTAAATACCTTTTAGCATTAACCAACACTTATTCACCCCAATGTAAAAACAAACAGCTGTAATTGTGTCACTAATCTAATGATAGCTTTCACCGGAAAGTTCCTTAAACCTGAACCCCCCTTTTGGGGTTCTCAACAAAGTCAAACGACGCCATTGACCTGCTGTGACCACAACAGAACAAAGTAGGAATTGGCGTGTTTGCAGGAAAGGGCACACGATGTCGAGCTCCAGTGCCTGTCTCACACTGTTCCACCCCATCTATAAGGCACTGTTCAAACCCCCCGCCTTTGGCACACCCTCCCGCCCATTATACTAAAGTGACTGACTGGCGCCATAATGTCGCCTCGCCCGTTCGCTTTGTGTTTTGCCAATGGTGTCTACTGGCAAACTATGTATGTATGTATGTATGTGTCGCCCAACCTCCCATTTTCCTACTTTTTCCATATGTACAATCCCATATAGTAGTATGTACCTAAGCCAACGCGCTTTTTATTGTGCCGTATTTCAGAAACTTGCGAGCGTGCGAGCTTTGTTTTTGTTCTGTCCGTGTTGTGTTGTTGCAAATAATAGTGTTTAGTGTTGTTTTTGCCTTTTCCAGTGTTTATTTGCTGTTAATATAGCGAATACTCTGCTCTAAGTTTGCCTAAATAAATAAAGTTATGGCAATATGCAGAAGACACTTTTGCAACACAATTCTTGTTTCTTTTTCCAGCTACAAATTACTTTTTCTATATTTCCCTTTTTGCTTTCATATATTTTTCCCATTTTTTGTATATAAATATATATATTTTGGAATTTTATCTATCGTATCTTTCTATCGAGAGCGCATAATTTCTAATATTTTTGCTAGCCACAATTCAGGTCCTTGTCAAGCTTTGCGTCTATTTATTTATTTTTTTGGTACATGCTCGATAAACATCGCAACTTGGCAACTTGAAAACCCTCTGACAATGACAAGATTTACAGCACCCCAAAGCAGAAAAAAAAGAGAAACGGGCAGAGAAAAACAGAGACAGATATATATGTAGATAGATAGAGAGAGAGAGAGAGAAAGTTAGAGTTGGGTATATGAGAAGCGGCCCAAATCAAAGGCTTTGTGCCATAATAATCTGGGACCACATTTGAGATTTCAATGAAAGCTGCTACACACACTCACAGACATTGAAAAATGATTTATTTTCCATGTCGATAAACGAAAGAAAAGCGTAACTTGAAACGCTGCCTTAGCTCTCTTCGGCTGACTCAGTTTCCTCCCCTCGGTTCCTGTTTTGGCAATAGACTTGAAGAAGTGTAGCGAATGGACGCATAACATTTTACACAATAGATTGAGCATTTCCGGCCAGAATGTAAAGAAACTTAGGACTTGAAGCGATGGAACGAAAGCGCGCTGGCAAAACATGTGTAGAAGTTTAATTTAATAAGTTTCTCGGTTATAGGATATGTTAAACATGACGATATTGTGTTGAACGCCTGCAGGCCGCCACACTCCTTCGTCCAAAAAAGGGACAAAAACACAAAAGAAAATCAAACCAAAAAAAATATATATATATATATATATATATATATTTATATCTACAAGTTTGAGTTGGATTTTTTTTTGGCCCTGGAACATGTTGCTAATTTTGTTTGTTGTAAAGTTTGTTGCGGGGGTTGCAATACTTTTTCATTGTATTTGTAAACTGCTGCGTTTCAGTTTGGGGGTTACATAAATCACGCGTAAAGTTAACATAAACTTTGACGGGGGGATTGTCGAATAGAGGTTACAACCACATGTGTTGCGCAATTTGTAAATTTTTAATGACAGGATCCCAAAAGCAAAACATGACTTTTCTCTTTCTTGTTGGCGATTTGTAATCGAAAGAGAATTGCCTAATTAAATGGCTTTTTGCCCAGCGAATGGAGGACGAGGCCAAAGGCTTTTCAAAAAACATCTTCTTGACATATCTCATTAATAAGCCGATGCCTGTGTCGGCGAGGAAGCGGAGAAGGAGGGAGGAGGAGGTTCTGTCTAAGAGTTCGTTAGGCAAATACAAAGCGGCCAAGACGCCCAAGACAGCGACTTCCGTTCGTCTACGAGCTCAATGGAATAGCCCAGCCGGAAAGGGTAGCAGGGAATTGAATAGGACATTAGACAGTTGCCGCAGTTTCCTGCGTGTGGCTGACAAGTGGCCCGAGCAAAGTGAATCAATTTGGACCAATCAAATAATGGTGCGTTATTCATTTTCGGGTCAGATCTGTCTGCGTTTGCTTCGCTAATTGTCTGTGGACCTTCTTTGTGCGGGGAAACCTTTAAACGTTGCGCATTCATCGTTGGCAGTTAGTACCCTTTTTGGAAGCAGCTCTTTGTTATACCCTTAGGTTTATTTACAGTCGTGTTCGTTTTCGTTTTCTTTTTCCTTTCTTTTTTTTTGTATTATACTAAAAGCGAAAGTGTTGATTTCTGCGTAACTTGAGGCAAAACAGGTGCATCCTGTTCAAAGAACTTTTCTTCAGTGAATAAAGAGAGAGAGAGAGAGAGAGAGAGAGAGAGATAAAAGAAGACGTGGGATTGAAGAGCTAAACAACCTTGAAACTGCAAATTCAGAAAAGAATCTCTCAAAGTATTGAAAAAGTGCGTGATAGATACGACCTTGGCAGCTTTATTTTGTCTTGGTTACTGCTGCGTAGGCAGGTAAAAAAAACGTGGGAAAAGTTGCCAAGGCAGAACTTGAAGTAAGAAGTTTATTTTTATCTACATAAAAGTCAGTAAGGATTTATCTTCAATTTGCAGAGTTGCTTGAACTTGAAAGCGATTTAATATGGAGAAATAATTGTAATAATAACTTTATAATCTTATTCTTGCAAGTATTTCACGACTTATAAATTGACATAATATTATTAATATTATGCTATGTTTACTTTGTTGTTATTAGTCAGTATAAAGAATTAAATAAGTGTAATCAGTGCCAACATTGCTACATCTAGAACTTAGTATAAGTATGTTCCATATTCCATCATTACTTTGGCCCTCAATCACCATTTGGCAAGGCACTTGGGCTGTGGCTTTAGGCACAGATGCCGCTTCAATTTCATGGACTATTCGTAACTGCCACATACAGTGCACCACAAACCACCACCCAACACCTACCACCCAACACCTATCCACCTTTCCCGCTATCCCTCTATTCCCTTAAACCACATACGCACTCAGGCACATGAAACGCGCCCGGCAACGAAATTACAACTTGTCAACTCAATCAAGCCCGCTTTATGCAGCAATTTCCGTCACTTGTGTGAGTTCCCACACACCATCACACACACACACACACACACCCTCAGGCAATAAAACGCACATAATCAGCTAATATAAAATTTGAATGAGCAAACTGAGCGAGTGCTAATAATCCTTTTTTGATTTGAGAGCTCAGAGAAAATTAACAAAGCTTCTGACATATTCCTTATTGTTGTTGTTGTTCGTGTTGTTGTTGTATGCTGCGGCTTACCTGAAGCCCAGACGCCTAATATTATGCAACAACCGCAGGCGGTTGAATTACACTTGGAAAAAAATACCATTGAGTGTAATAAATTGATATTTGGTAAATAATAAAAATTTACAAAAATAAATATATTTATTCACAAATTCAAAATTTATCTTAGCAAGTTACTATAGAGATTTCATGGTTTTCATTATACAATATACATTTTTTTTCTTGGTGTTGGCTGCTGTTCAGCATTTTAATTTCATGCTGGGACATATTTCCTGCCAGGCGACGATGTCATTCGGTTTAGCGAGGACATCCGCCGGCGCTTCCGGCAACAGTTGCCAGCTGGCGCGTTGCCCTTTGCTGTGTCCTGGCCATGTTCCTGTTCGCGGCGGCAGCTACTTCAATTTGCCGCCAGCAAAGTAGCAAAGGACCAGAAGCTTAACGACAAGGACAACGACAACGACAACGACAACGATGCGAATGAGAATGAAAATCAAGACGGGGACGAAGAAAAAGACGTTGTTGTTAAGCTGCTGCTGCTACTGCGATTTTATGATTTTGCAATAGTTGCACAGCTTAAACGTGACAGTCTTAAAGTGCACAAACCGTCAATTAGCAATTAGCCATGTTCGGGGTGGTTTTGCTAAGACAGCGAAATACGTCCACGCATCGATTTCAGCACACAAACTAATGAACTTTCAATCTAATCCCCTTCCGCCATTATTTGGGTCTTACTTTTGCCTTTAATTGAGAAAAATCAACAAATGCCCGCAGCTTTGATTTATGCTGCACATGTGCGTAAACTCCAGCCACGCCCACGGCCCCAGCCACAACGCCGCCCCCCATTTACAAGCTGTATTTAGTTAATTACTGACAAAGCATCTGCGATGCGGGCGGATCTCGTCCACTGGCGACTTTTGAAATTTTATGTCTTGCAGAGCTCAAAGCGTACCAAAATTAACTCCCCGGCGTATCATTTGGTCGAAACGGGAACGAGAAACGTACGAAAAGTGGGCGGGGCCAATGTCAAACTTTTCCTAACTGCTCTGCCACTTTTCCCAGTGTTTACGACTAAATTAAATGTGCATTAAATAACGGTTAACAACTGTCAGTCTTTGCAAATGTTGAAGATGCGAAGATGCGAAGATGGAGACAAGACGCGCAAATGGCACAAGGACCAAAGTTTAGATTTGTATGCCTCGCATTGGTCAAAAACCATCTAATTTGGCATTTTATGTGACACACGTGGTGGGAGGGTCTGCATGGGAGGAGAAATGGCTTTAACCGGAGCCAAAGACAGTGGGAAGAGTTGTCTAAAATGTCTTGTCAAACTGAGATGATTAAATGGTTTAAATTGCAATAGTAAGACAGTTGTGTAAGTTTTTATAATTTAGTTAAAGTTTTAAATCTTTAAGTATTTAATATTGCCAAAAATATCAACAAATTTACATAAACAACGAGAATATCTACAGTTTTGTGCCAGTATTCTTATCAAACACCTTGTATTTGCTTTCCATAGTGACGCTAAAAACAATTGATTTTTAATTTAAGCGCGACAGATTTATAGCTTGTTTCTGTTCTACTGGTATTTACAATTAAATAATAGAACAAGAAATGTACGCTAGGAAATTACTTAAACAAAGTGTATATCTATAAATTTCTGTCAGGTTGCTTTCCACGGTGCCTACCAAAAACAATTGATCCTTAATTTAAGTGCTTCAGATTTATGGCTTGTTTTTTGTTCTATCTGTACTTAAAATTAAAACAAAAAGAAAAAGAAATTTAAACCACGAATTTACCTAAGCAAAGTGTCTATCTACATCTTTCTGTTAGGTTTCTTATCAAGCACTTCGTTTTTGCTTTCCACAGTGACCCGAAAAACAATTGATTTTTAATTTAAATGCGTCTGTTTTATGGCCTGTTCCTGTACCTAAAGTCCAGTCGAAATTGTAATGTCGTCACGTTGATTTGATTTTATTGTGCCCTGTTGGGCAGCAGGAAGTCGAAACTTTCTAAGCATCCTGAGGGACCTGATGGGATCATTTGGAGGCCTCCCTATAAGTGGCAAGTGGGCTTTGCCCTGTCCACCCGCTTTTATGTGGCTCGAAATGACCTGCGTGGCATAATTTATGCATGTCTCACTGAGCGAACCAGCGAAATAAAACGAAACGAGAACCCAACGCCCAACGCATAAGTCAAAGTTAGAGCCCACTTAGTAGACCAATAAATACCTACAACTCGAATACCAAGCCAAAGATGGAAGCAACTCACCTCCCCACGCTCATTTAGAGGCATTTGTAGCTGCGGCATGTTTTATGGCCAAGCCGCAGCATTTTGCGCTCTTATTAAATTTTGTGTGACGAAGCATAAAAAAATGCTTGAATATGTTGCTGCAGCTTCCTTTTATATAATTTTCTTTAGCTTCTATTTTGTTGACTGCGTGTTGTTGCTCTTCATAAAAATTTGTTTTATATGCTGTCACACACGAGGAGCAACAGTGGGAGGTGCTGCAGTTACTCATGTGGGCGGAGTCCATGGACAACATCCACACATACACTCACACACACACACACACACCGCAGACAACGTCGACGACTGCCAACAATAACCCAAAATGCCAACAAGTATGATAACCGCAACAGCAGCAACAACTCTTGTTACACACACTCGAGAGGATGGCAGAAAGAGATCCTATCTGCGGACAGAGGGACAATAGAATGGTAGCCATGGAGATGTACTGACACATTTTTCTACTAAGCGTATTATGATATTTTTTATGTATTTTACAACATGTCTTGGCTGTTCATAAGTACTTTTTTGCTACAAGTTATGCGACCAATAGTTTCTGGTTCCCACAACAATATTATAACAAGGAGTTTTTTCAATGAACGTTAAGAAATATATTCTTTAAATTAAAGTGCAAGATATCTACGAATATTATTCTCAGAGTCTGGCTCTGACTTATAAATCATATTAAATATAAGAAACTTCTGTGTCGATAATGTTTCTCAATAAATTTAAAAATTTCTTAACTAAGGAAATAATCTGTTAGCATTTTTCCTTCTTTTTGCCTAATTTAATATAATTTTCTTTGCAGAAGACATTGAAATATTGTTCGCGTTAAGTTCAAGTCCATTTCATTTCCTTTTCATTATACAATTCTTTCTCACTTGCCATTTCCTTGCAATTTTCTTTATTTTCGTTTTTTTTTGTTTTTGTTGTTTTACAGCCAACAAAAACAAACACTTCATATGTTAATTTTCCAATTAGACTGAGAAAAATGGCACTAATTACATGCGCACGTAGCAACAACAAAAATAACAACAACGGGCACGACAACGACAATAAAAGTAGCCACTTGAAGGGCGAGTCGTCGTCCTGCGCTCGTCTTGGTCCTGGGACCTGCGGGCTAAGCGAAAAAAAGTAAATAAAATTAATTTTATACACCGAGAGAGAGAGAGAGAGAGCTAAAGCCAAAGCTAAAGTCTTGGAGTCCGCATAAGAACAACAGCAAAAAAATACAAAATAAAAATAAAGCTAAAGAAATGCTGCAAATGTCTGGGCTCAAGTGCGCTGTGTGTGTGTGTGTGTGTGTGTGGGTTGGGCAGGTGTAAAAGTATGAGTATGTGGGCATTGAAACGAGCGCTTGACACGCGACGCGTTTGCATTTTACACGCAGCAGGCGCAACAACAACAGCAACCGCATTGTGGGCATTGTTTCATGAACCGCACCGCACACTCACACACTCACACACACACACACACACACATTCAAGTAGGCGGAAATATTAACCGCACTGTACAATTCTAATTACATTTTGCCAGGCAGGCAACCGACCCACGTCTCGAGCTCCTGCAGATTTCTCCCCTTCGCAGAGCTCGCACTTTTCAGGAGTCGCGTGTGCCTTTAATTTTATTTATTGCGCAAAATTGCTGACTTGAGGTGTGTGTTTGATGGTGTTGGTGTTGCGCAGCATCGCGTGTCGCATTGCTATAAAGTGCAACAACAACAACAGCAACTTCAAGGAGATCAGCAGCACGAATCCCGCCCTACTTTAATCTGACTCCTTTGGTTTGTTTGTTTCTTAAATCTTAAGAAAAAATATTTATTTATTTATTTAGTGTCAACTAAGATCAGTCAACAACAAGATTTAAAATAACTTTAAAATTACTAAAGTAATTTATATATTGATCTCTATAAATAATGCAAAAGAGTTCAAATGATGTTTCATAATAAAAATAAAAAATTAAATAAGTTTAAATTAACTTAAATACTTATCTATTCAGTTCTATGTTCAAAATTGCATGTAATTTAATTTAATTATTTATTTCACATTATTTTCTAGTTTTACTTTAAGTATTAAGTAAGTTCTTTGTGTCGACTGCTTTTAGTGTACATTAAATAAATAAAATAATGATAAATAATAAGATTAGTAAATGATTTAACTACTCTAAATTGAGCCTTTTCTCGTTATAATAGAATTACTTTCACTGCAATAAATTTTCTATGTACTTGTTTTATATTTCTAAAGGCTGAAATCTTTAAGTAACTAATATAAAATTCCTTTCCTTTCGTCTAGGGTATTGTAATAGTCTTAAAGATTCAACTGCAACAGTCTTAGTTGCAGCTACGAAAAACTACGATACCTTGAGGGTGCAAGCTTAAGTTGAGTGCGTGAGTGTGAATAACTTTTGTTAAAGGATCTGCTTTAAATCTTTTTAGTTGTGCTTACTCCTCGAGACTTACGTGAGTTGATGCAATGATAAAAACTTTGGAAAATGTGGATTTATAAACATACCTGCAACGAGAAGAAATAGGGGAAAATTAGTTATAAGTTTTAAGTAAGAACATGTAAGTAAAGTGTAAATAAATTGTGTATTATGTGAGCAATTGGTTAAATCATTAGAATAATCTGGTATAAAATAGTCAAGTCATTTTTCGGAATCTATAAAATTCACTATAGGAATTTCGACAATTGTCAACCCTATTAATTGTCAAAATTCTTTTTGGGTGCTTAACTTGCAAAGAACAACACACAGACTATTAAAAAAAAAGAAACTCAAACTGTCCAACATAGATGACAAATAACGACACATTTTACGCTTAATTAAACAAGTTCAATAAACCGAGCGTCGACTGTTGAGGGCTGAGTAAGGAGCTCAGTTTTTTTTTTGTGTCCTGCCAAAGGAAGGAAGTATGGCAGAAAGGGTCGAAAAAGACAAAACCCTTTTTTGTCATTGTTGTTGCATAATTGCTGGCATAATTCATAAAATGAAAGAGTTGGCCACAGAGAGAAAGCGGGAGAACAGAGAAATTCATTGACTTCATTTTGCGAGCATTTAGGCTCGAAATGAATACAAAAGAAAGCAATTCTCAGTTCCCATATTTTTTTTCTTCTTCATCGCTTTGACACACGCAGCGCAAACAAAGTGGCAACAAAGTGGGGCAGCAACAGAAGCATCATCAACAGCAGCAGCAGCAGCAACAGCAGCAGAAGTAGATGTAGAAGTAGAAGCAGCAGGATATCAGGATAACATCGCAGTGAATTCTCTTAGCCGCCACCGCGTCGAGTCGGTTCATCAAATGCACTGCCAGAGCCACTTGCTTTTTAATTAAAATCCAAAGTCATTTGCATGCGCTTTGAATGGATGCCCAAAGAAATTGGCTCGCAACGGGAGGAGAAAAGAGCTGTCCTGTGCATTGTAATGTAAGTAGTTTCTGGATTGGGAAAAGAGTGGTGTGGAGGGGGGGGGGGAGTGGAGGGGTTAGCTACCGACAAGCGACGACCATTATAATCATTATCAATTGCCGAGCGCTGACAACGAGCTTAACAATAGCCACACAGACACTGGAGTGTAGTAGACTCCAAACCCAACTACTACCACAGAGACTCAGCCACGAGCCACAAAGCCGATGCCGCGATGCATAGCAAGTAGGCTGAAGTGAAGTGGAAGTGAAGAAGATGCTGTTGGCCATGTCGGCGATGGTGTGCGAGGCGGAAGGAAGCGGCCAGCAGACCACAGGGCAAAGTGTGGTAGTGTGGAAGGGGGATGGGGGGGTAGCAGGCGGAAGCGCAACGCAAGCGGAAACGGAAAGCCTTATTAAGCGGAAACATTTCGCCTTTTGGCTTCGTGCGAACCCGGCACGAAATGCTCCTCATAATTTATGCCAATATTTTTGCAACTACACTCCACAGTCAGTTTCCACTGTTTTCCCTTTCCCCGTATCATAACCACAGCCTGCTGCCCCTTTGCATCAGTCAAAATCAAGAGCTGCTACTGATATTCTGAGAATTTTGCTTTCTTTCCTCGATATTCTCGTCCCTTGGCATATCAATTGAAAAATTGCAATTGGCGAAAAAGACAGGGAATAAGAAAGAGACAGAGAGCGAGAGCGAGAAATGGAAAGAAAAGGCGCAAAGTGTAAGAAATACTCTCAAAGGATTCACAGCGGCTTTTGAAGTGTAAATCACAGCGCAAAGTAATGACAATTTTCTGCAGCGTAGTCAAGTGTAATTGGAAAAGCGGTAAGTGTCAATTGGCAGAGGGGAATTGATATTTATTAATGCCAACAACAAACTTCACAACATTTCAACAATTGCTGCAAAAGACTTTAAGCAATTGTTCTACCAATTGCACATATCGAAGCTTTACGATTTAAATACCTTCAAATAATAATAATAATGTTGACGGAAATGATTTAAGCTGGTCTTTCTCACAGACTTTAGAGTCACGCATTCTGTAACTTATTTGATGCCATAAATCAAAGTCAGCGCCTGGCCATATTACATTTTACGAGTGCACAGTTTGTCCCGACTTTAATATGTTGAGGTTGGCCCAAAATGTCCTGTAAATTTCAAGCTATACAAATTTGCTTAGAAGGAGCAACAGAGAGTGGGCCGCCAAAAGGGAACCCAAAAAGCAAACTTTGCTCATCATTAACAAAACAAAATATTGAACATGCCTGGCAGTCCCGAACTATTCATAGTAGAGCGAGGCTTACATTTCAAGCATTTTCTTCTCTTTTTTTTCTTTGGTTGTCTGCTCGAACAACAACGGCAACAGAAGTTGCACTCAAGTGCCTATTTATCTTATTAAGACGATGCCGACCAGCTTGTTTGGGTGCCAAAAGCCATGGCTGAAATGTGGGCGTGGCATTGTCTGTTTTCTGTTTGCCTTTCCATAGTTTGGCAAGGACAAGGAGACAAGAACATGCCACCGCATAGCTCAAGCCGAGCTTTCTTTTCCTTTTTTTTTTCTTTCTTGCCTATTAGTTTATTTTGCTGCTTGAAGTAGTTTCTAAGTTTCTGCACAACTTGGGTTGCTTCAGCGTTTGTTTTGTTAATTTGATAGGGCATGGATAGAAGCAGGAGTTGTGGAAATTGTTGAGTTGACTTGTCCACTTACACTCGCCTATATATAGATATATATATATATATATAAACATTGTGAATGCTGCCGCTTTCCATGCATAAATGTGACAGAGCAAACAAAATGAAAATGTTCTTGTTGACATGCCATAGATGACGCTACTCTAAATGTGACTGCTGACTGGGAATAACTCTGAATGGGAATGGGATTGAAGTTTGAATGCCATGAATACGTTTAAAGTGCTCTGAACATTTTTTGGACTTGTTTGATTTCCACAAGAGTGTGTTTGTCCAAATGTATGCTAATTGGCTTTTGATATTGTGCCATGTGGGTGGGTCAACATCTGAGTATTGGGCGTAATGAGTTTAAAACTGTAGTTGCATGGACATCATTGTGTGGTTTTGTGGTTAACTGGGGCGTTTTAGTGGCTGGAAATGTTGAACTATTCAGTGGTTAGTCTTAAGCTATTTCTCTGCTATTTAAAAGCTATTAACTGTCTTAAAAGTAGCACCCAAGTGGATTTTATTAGGTAATTCCATTGCATTCACAATTGTGACAAGCTAATGATTTGTGGAACTCATTTGCATGGCCAAATAGTCTGAATGAGAGCACAAAAAAAGCTAAACTTTTTAATAGAAGCAAAAGTTTTCGTTAGCTTAATTTATTAACCTCTCGAGATTCGATATGGCTAGATTCCGATTCGAAACACACTCCCAACGAACAACGCACAACGCACACAACGAAGCGAAAACTCATAAATATCGATTTCATTACCAACGCATACATTTCATGGTTATCGGGCCAAAGCTGATGAGCACTGGAGAAGGAACTGAAGCAGCTCAACAATTGGGAAACTGGGGAACCGTATATCGTGTGCGAATCATCCACACGCCATGACTAAAAGTTACTAAATTTTCCGGCCGTTTGCGTCATTAATTTCCAAAAGAGAACAAGAATTCAGCACGGGAGAAAAAAGAAGAAAAAAAAGAAAACGAAACGAAACTCAATGTGGAAGTGGTAAAAGCCTCAAACCAATCGAATGCCATACAGAAAGCGAGAAAAAAAAACAAGGAAAGAAGAAATAATGGAGCAGCAAAAGTTTCGCGAACGCGCGCCGATGGTCGTCGACTGATAAGGATAATGGATTTGGACTCCTGGACAACGCTGATGATGACGATGACGATGACGACGGCGACGACGAGGACGACGACGACGAGGATGGGTGCGAGTAAATTTATTCATTGACAATTGAGTTGCGGGCTCCTGGAAATTGAGTTTGGGTCAGCAGCGCGTTATTTAGATATTCCTCTGTTGCTTTTGGCTCTGCGCTTCTTCAATTCCATTTTCATTTCGAATTCCAACTTCAACTCCGACTACTTCACATTGTCATCACCATCGTCATCAACAGTTCATCCCAAGTAATTTCGAGTGCTGCATATTTATTTGCACAAACGCTTTGCTTTATTATTATGTATTGCCATGGCTGTTATTATAAAGGCCAAAAGAGACGAGAAGCAAGTTCAGTCAAGTTCTTCAATTCTCCAGTTCCAGTTTCAGTTCACTCAAGTGCTTTGCGGTTTGGGTCGCTTTCGGGTCAGGCATCTCGAATTTGAAATATTTTCGCGCAAAAATGTCAAGTATACTTTATGGCTTACAGAAGGAGAAGGAAAGAAAAAACACTCATAAATTCGATGGCTTTGGCTTTGACTAAGTAAAAAGCAAGTTGTGAAATCGAAACGTAGAAAAGAAAAAATTAATTATATATAACAAATATATATATAATTAGAATAAATATAGTATAACTTTGAAGTGTAATTAGAATTTACTTTCCCATAACCCCTTTTTAAATTCAACCAAATTTCAAAGACATTTTCCCACAATAAATATTTGTATTTAGTATTTTTTTTTGTCAATTTTACTTTCATCTCCTGCTGCAATAATTTACATGGTCGTTGATATTTACTAATGCCTCATTTTATTTTTCAATTGCACAAAAGTCGGTTTGCTTTTCTTTATTTTTTTTTTTTTTGTAATTTGTTATCTATTTTGTTTGCAGCAAGAGATACTCGTAGATGACGTTGTCGTCGTCTTCGTCTAGTTCCAGCCAAATGCCATATAAGATTGATTTTTTTTTTGCTTCCTACTTTTCTACTATTTCTTGTTTACTTAGTTGTTGTTATTTGTTGTTGCAGCCGCTGTTGTTGCTACTGCCATTTCATTTGGGGCTGCTTCGATGCTGGCAGCTGGCCAAGCACAAATTTGTTTTGAGTGCCTCGGCGACGACATGTCCAAGTTCTCAAATACCCAACCCTGTCATGTTGTCCATTCAACCGTTAGTATCTTTAACAATGCTTTAAATTTGCTCAGCAAATTTCCAAATTTTAATATATTACAAAATAAAAGAAAGAAAAACTTTGCCAAAACAAAGACACAATTTATAAATAACAAAAATCTCTGAGCGCGAACGAAAACCACACTTTTTTATTTGCAGAGAAAAATGAGTAGAAAAAAAAAATCAAGAGAGAAATAAACTTTTGCGGCCAAACACGTAATAACATTTAAAAAGTGCTGATGCCTGGTGCCACCGCTAAATGCGGTGGGTAGTGGAGATGGGGGAACAGATAGAGAGACGAAAGCTGAAGCTGCTGCTGCTGCTGATGATGATGATCCAACATTTCAAGTTGTTGTTGTTGTTGCTGTTGTTGCTCGGGGCATGCTGCTGGCCACACAACTTTTGCTGATTCGACACTCTCGCTTTTTGTCGTCTCAGTTCTGCACTTATTTTGTGTTGTGTATCAAAACATTTTCGCATTTGTACTTAATTATCAAGAGTATTTCTTTCTTTTTTGTTTTGTTGCTTTTATTTTCCCCAATAAATCTAGTTGTCACAGTGAGCTGTTGCGCCCCACTGTGGCGCCGTTTTACCCGCGAAACGCTACTGGCTTTTCGAGCAGACTTACACACACACAGCCCACACACTCGACATACTTTATCATGACACGCGGCGTATTTCAACATATCTTCCACACTGACAGATGAGCCAACATCCAGACAGACTGACTGCAGTCAGTCCTTCCCCAGTTCCTGCCCTTTAACTTGGCCCAAACAACGAATGCAGACTACAGTCTACAGACTGTCCAGCAGCAGTTTCCCCCAACCATGTCTGTGTCTGTCATGACTGTCCTGTTGTCTGTTTTGAACATATGACAGTTTAATTTACTTTTATTTTTGTGTGGATTACATTCCAACTGGAATGTTGGTTTTGGGGTATTTCCAACAGCTATTTATAGTTTTTTTTTGTTTTTGTTGCTGTTGATGTTTATGTCATTTAATTTCAATTACAACACAGTATTTTCATATGTATTGCAGGCTCAATTATCAGCGAATGAGAGGGAATGAGGCAAAGAGAGAGAGGCAAGAGAGTGGGAGAGAGATAGAGAAGGGAAATAGAGCACTTTCTTCCCATGCTATTTTAATTATGCGGCTGGCTGGTAATTTATGTTAAACTCTGAGTTATTAGAATTTATGGCGAGCTGCTGGGAAAAAGCGTCATAGTCAAACGGCCTGTGAATTTCTAATGGCCAAAATTTTGCGTTGTTAAGGCTTTAAGATAACAGCTTATTCGGCCCAAATGCCCCTCTACAGTTGCATTGTCAGATGTATACGAATACATGCCAAATAAATACACGAAAAAGCAATCAAATGCTCTGTCTGACAGAGGGGCAGAGGACAGAGTAATAGAAATCCAACGTTTACAATATTGTTGGAGTAGAACAGAACAAAATAAAAAGAACAGCAAAGATAAATAAAAATAAGTAAGAAATGCATTTTATAAAGAAAACGAACGACAAATGCTCTTTTACAATTAATAAACAGCTTTAAGTTGGGCATAATAATAATTTATAAATAAGAAGTAGAGGAATTACATAAAGTTGTAAGCAATTTCATATAGAATGTGTATATGTAAATTAATAAATAAAAACAGCACTGACTTAAATTAGAATAGACTTTCAGTAAGAGTATTGCAAGGAGTAAGAGTGAAAGATCCTGACAATGGGCAATGGGATGTCAACAATGACAGCGAGAAATCAACGCGCCAAAAACTGACAAACTGACAAATGAGTAAAAAGCAAATCCCATGCAAAGGGTCTCCAGACCCAGTAGTACTTCCCACCGACTCAGTCAGACAATGATGAGGCGACAATATGTACATACGATGGGCTGATGATGACGACATCGTTGACAGTCCACACTGAGTAACTGACTAAATGACTAACTGACTAAATGACTAACTGACGTCCAATTTGTATGTATATGCTGTTTAATTTGCTTTGCTCTTGCTCTTCGAGGGGGTTCCCCCAAAAAAAAAAAAACAAATATAATGAAGTACAAGTATAAGAGCTGATAAGCAGACGAAACTTTTGATAAAATTTCCAATATATGCATAACTAAGTCAAATATTCGTCGTACCCCACATTTGCAAAGAAACGTATATACTTCTATACATAGATTTACATGTTTATATGTATACTATGTAAAATAAGTATATACTTATGTATTTGTCTGTCGATTCGCATGCAAAATTGTGTGTCTGCACCACAAGAGTGGTTGAGTTTTTCTTGTTATTTCTTGCCTGCAAATACTTCCACTTGAATACAATTCCTTTTTCTCAGCTCTCAGGAGATTTGTTTTGTTTAGTTGTATTTTACTTTTTTTTTTGTTTTGTTTTGTTTTCATGCACTTGTTTACTGCTTCTTTGTACAAAACAGAAAATAGCAACAGAAACAAACACAACAACAACAACAACAACAACAGCAGTTACAACAATGCATCAGCCACATTCAGTGGCGCCCCCATTCTCCCCTTGGGGCTCTACACATGTCAGAGACACAGAAGCTTTCGCTACTCGAAGGGATTTTTCGTCTTTTCGCACAGCTCGGGGTAAAAATGTAAATATACATTAGACGCAAGTAAATTTAAATAATGCGCGTTAAATTTACTACTTTTTTGCACAATTCTCCATTTGTTTTCCTGCTGTGTGTGTGTGGAGTGGCTGGTAAAAGCGGCAACAACGGCAACGAAACAAAAAGCTTTAGATAACAGTTATGGTATCGCCTTTGCTGTTGTTGGTTGCCATGTGGCAGCGTTGTGTTTGCAGCTTTTGGTGCTACAGTGGCTTAGAAAATATGTTGACAAGCATAAAGCTGAATTGTTGCTTTAGATTTTGTTGGTTTTACTTGGAGAAAGAGCTGACAAAGTTATGTTAAGGGCCACAAGATAGTACTACGATATAAGTTATAAGATAAAATAAGTAATTTCTATATTTTCCACAAACATTTATAATATATTATATTCCTTAGATTTATGTTTATTTTAAATAAAACATGTTTTAATTTGTTAGATCCTTTGCTTAGTATAGTTTTAGCAGCGCTTAACTTTTCTGTACATCATTAGCTTCGCCGCAGACAAAGCCAGCCGCAAAAAGCCGCATTTATGAGCCTCAACCACTGATCACACTAAATCCACATGCATTTTTCATGCTTTGTCAAATAAACAGCATCTACATATAGAACACACACTCGCCACAAACACAAAGGAAGCATTTTTTCAACGGCTAGACGATAGCAAATCGTGCCTGGGTTACAGTTCCTTTTTTTTATTTTTGGTATTTTTGGTGGACAAACTTTGCCCGCGCATTTACTTGACAATTTGAAAAGACACCAGAAGCGAAAAAAATTCATCGTATATGTAAGATGCTGAGCACGAGGACAAAACACAGAGAAGCTAGTCTAATAAAAGTCTAGTCGACGTTATTTTGCAACCCTCCACGAATTATACACAGTTTGATCCGTTTTGCGACCCCAGTACAAGACTTACAACCGGGCGACGGGGAGCATGAGGCAATGCAATTTTCGTGCATGACGCAAAAACGTGGCTCGAATAGCCAAGTAAGTCTCACATTATAAATAAATAAGCAGCCCGACAGCCAGTACAACGAAAAGGCCAAAAAATAGAACTACCCTCTCGATAGAGCAAAAAAAAAAACGAAAAGAAATTATATTAAGCAAGCGAGGAAAACATTTTAACAAGTCAATAACATGTCAAGTGAAAACTTTTTTAATATTTTCAAATTGTTGTCGCCCCGAAACGAAAACGACTTAGAAAACTTTAACCGTCAACTCGTTTGAACTGTGAACCGCTAGAAATTCTCTTCGTTGGCACGTCCTTCATGTAATCTGGGCAGGGGGAAGTTGGGTGGTAGCAGGCAGAATGGCAGGTTGCCTGTAGGCGTGGCCGACTCGTCTCTGACAGCGCAATTAATCAAAATTTACAATAATTTTTCTAGTACGCTACTCCAAAAATGAATCTTTTGTGTTGTGTCATGCTTCCGAGATTTGGTGATTTTATAATGCGGTGGATTTTGTGGTGCCACAAGTGGAATTTGTAATGGCATAGCTGTCTATTAGAGTGACAACTTTACAGAACAAGTGGAACGTGACCTGAAGAGTCCAACAAGTGAACAACCTAAAGCTTTAACAATTTCTACCAGCTTGAATTCTGAATTTTCATATATTTTAGAAAGGAGCTTAGGTTCTTTCTGTGTACTTAACTTGATTGCATTCATGTTGCACCTGGTGCACAATTCGTGCAGTCACAACTTTCAACTCCCAACTTACATTTCAATATTAATTTCAATAAATCATAATGTGCATTTCTTAAATTAACAAACTTTCGGTCTACGCTGTGGGGAATCTCACTGGAAAAGGTGCAAGATGGTTTGATTCTAGTTGCAAACATGAATCAACATAAACTAGGCAATAATGCGCCATGAAGTATGCTGCAAGTTCTTTTATATAAAAGCAAAATATTACTTTTCCATGTATACTGAAAATATTTGCAAAACTTTTCGCATTCAAATGTATTTACTTAATGTATTAAAATGTACGTACGACCATCACATTGATTAGGGGCTCTTCCCGCTTCATTTTCTACCATTGAGTTATGTGTAAGACGTTATACAAATGTGGCCAGACTCTGATTTTATTAAAAAGAAAAAAAAAACAGAAAATAGGAAAAATGTGCAGTTAGTCGAAATGTGGCAAAAAGTTCAACTGCCATTTTTTTAAGAGTCGTGTTTCCCATATACGTAGCACACGCCCCTAGCCCGTGGAAAACTTTTGCTTATGAACTTTTCGCTAATGCTTTTTGGCTCCATGTGGAACTTAATGTCTGCCACTTTTATTTCATCTTCTTTAAAGTTTTGCCATTTTTCTACGCTTTTCTTTTTTTAGCAGCACACGAACAAACATTTTCATGTTTTTATACATATACACATATTTTTTTTTTTTAGTAGTGACTTTTGCACGCAAGACAAAAAAAATAAATACAAATTTTTTTCTCTCTAGAAAATCAGCGCAAAGTTTGCTGCTTCCCTCCATAACCATAACCAACATATATAACCGAAACCAATACTTATGTATGTGTGTGTAATTCGGAGTGTGTGAGAGTGTGCGTGCAGGAAAGCAGTCAAAGTTTTCCTTAGGGTGCATGTCCTTTTTTTTTGGAGCTACCTCGCATCGTCCTTAACGTCGAATGTCTACACTCTTTTTTTCCAGTTCTGTATTTTTTTCGTTCTGTTCTTCTGTGGCTTGCATTTTGGCCAAATATCATTATTCTTGTCGTTTTGCTGCTTTAAGCGATTTTCGTGAAGTCGTTTTAACTTGACTGCTTTGAAAAATGTTTCCCCTCTAGGTTTGCAGCAGTGTCAGAGCGATGTGAAAGAGCAGAGAGAAGGGTTTGTATGTGTCAAGAGAAAAATGCGCTAAATAGTTTTGCAAGAATATTAAAAAATTCCTCATGACTTACGTGTCTCGAATGGTGTTAAGTAATTGAAGGGGAAATTGTGAAAAGAAAGTCTTAAATAATATTATAAAGTAACTAGTAGTTCACACAAATCTAGAACGTACCTACAATTGTCATGTAAATGCTCAAATTGCAATACAAAAGCATCTCACCACATTACACTTGGCAAGCAAATCAAATTAGACCAGGATCAACATAGGCAACATCTAGCCGGTTATTAACTTAAAGCCAAATGAAATGTATATTAAGCCAACTGGGGAGCGAGGTATATCAAATTGCAGGCAAACTGAAGCCCAAGTTAATAACATGACTAAATAATTGCGAATATACGTGAAATGTGTATGAGTTTCTGTCGGTTTAGCTAAGAAATGTAGAAGGTGAAAGGTGTTGATTGGTAGAAGCAGCTGCTTTCCAGATTGCCTAGCCGTTTGGCTGTTACGTGCTGAACTTTGCCACGTTACTTATTGACCTTATGGCCACGTTTGCAATTCATGTGTGGGTGGTGTGGGTAACAGCTGCCAGGGTCAACATTTGTGGAGCGAAATCAAGTTGTGGGCTAGCACATGTGTCTAATTAGTTGGTTTATGGGCTAACTGAGGCGTGTTTGCACTCAGGTTGATGTCACTGAGCAAATGTGTGCCAGTGTATAGACAAGAAGACCTAAAACTATGTATAAATGAAAATTAAGTACATTATAATAATATAAATATATGAAATAATTGTGGATATATACAATTAAGTCATAGTACTATTTTAGCAATTGTTTTGTTATTCGATTATAAGTCTAACAACATCGTAGGTTATATAAGCTCAAGCTGCAATAATTTTCATTCTTATTCTCTGGTTGTGATCATATTTCTAATGTGGTATTTGCAATGCCAACAAAGAAAACAGCTGGGAGGCTGTTGGACAGCCAGCATTATATGAATATATTTCTTTTTTTTTGTTTTTGATCGCATTTTCCTCTCCTCTTTGCCCTCCCTTCGTGTGCACTGCGAGTTGTTAGCCAAAGAACAAACGGCAATCGTTTGCCAAAAATCAAATGCAATCAGCGAAAACAAATAATGGCATAACGTGCCGTATTGCAAAAAACACTGAGAATGGTACGTGTGTGGATGTTAAATGCAAATAGAAACCACCCCCTAACATGCAACACACACACACTCACACAAACACACACACACACTGGGACTGCATTAAATGCAATCGAGCTAATAAATATTAAATCGACAAATCATACACTTTTTACGTAATAGAAAAATAATGAAATAAATAAATATATATTAAAAAAAACACACATAAAAATGGTTGACCATAAAAAATTCGATTGTGAAAATCAATAACTGTTTTCCCTTTGCCATGAAACCGACTCCACAATACAAAATAAAACAAAAAGCAACGAACGGCATATTTGACATTCACGCAACTGGGAAGTGTATTAAAAATGCATTATTCGAAATTCATTTAAAGATTTATAACAGCCTTTCAACCTGAACGAAACTCCAAGAATTGAAGATTTAAAAAATTTAAAATCAAACTATAGAAACTCTTTTACATACACTTTACTCTACTCGCTTGTTTGCCGTTTGGGATTTACTTTTTCGTCCTCATCAGAGGCGTGTTTGGTCCTGGTAAGTGAATGTGGACAGCCGATGCGCGTAAATTTAAATTAGCAGTAACACCAGAGACATGCACACACACACACACAAACACACAGACACTGTATCGGTCTCTGTGTGTATATGAAATTACGCATACGCCACGTTGCACCACATTTTGACTACTTCATTACCATGTTTAATCAGATCATTGCGTGTGGCAACGACAACAGCGACTGCGGCGTCATCTGCTGCAGAGGTCAGTTCATCAGTCTGCCCCCTCCCAAACACACACACACACATATACACATCCAGTTGTTGTTGTCGTTGCTGCAATCATTTAAATGTTGTGCATTAATATTTCACACACACACATACACACACGCACTTTTGGTCAACAGGCTGTGATGCTTTCTCTTTCCCGCTGTGCCTCTGTTTAATATCTATCTCTGTCTCTGACTATGTGGCTAAATGTGTTCAACTATCCTCGACTGGCTTTAGTTTTAGTGTTTTAAATAACAATTTGCTTTTGCATAAATTTACGCATGTTTCTCGCACAACTTTGTTGCCTTTTGCACATAATATGCATGGCTTTTATTGTTTTTCTTGTTGTTGTTGCTGTTGTTATTTTTATTACCATTGCTATTGTTATTGTTTTGACGCGTTGTTTTTCGTAAAGTGTCAAAGGGGGAATACGAGAGCAGACTGAGGTAGGATAATAAACATAAAATGTTTGTTTGTGTATTAGAGAGTTTAAAGCATTTTATTGAAGTCAAAAGCCATAAGAGTTTTCAATCATTTAAATAATTTAATCGATATATATATTCAAGAGCAGCTTAAGTAGATTTAGGAATTTATTCAATTGTTACTCAACTACAAATAATACGAACTTGTACAGATTGTTAGCATCATATCGATGTCTTTGTTAGCAACTCTACAAACTTAGCATTATTTGCTTGGTAATCACATAAACTAACATATTCGTATTGTCAATTCGTTATTTACTTTACATGAGCCAAGCGTCGATTAGCGTTATTATCTATTTCAATCTCTATATCTATCATTCTCTGTCTATCTGTCGCTGTCTCTCTGTATTTGATTTATGCACATCAACACAGCGAAAACAACAACAAATACACATAAATTATACAGTGACACGCACACCCAAAAGGAGAATACAAATATTTGTGCAATTTCAAGAACAACAACTAAACGCAGACAATGGAGATGGCCAAACAGATATATATATAGAGAGATATAGATTGTAGATAGACATAGACAGATAGATAGATAGTTAGAGAGGGAGATAAGAATGTGTGTATATAGTTTATATATAGTAGATAAATACGATCTTAAACGAAATGAACATTTCTGACACCAGACAAACTGCATACAAAAGTTATGGCCTCTGTCTCTGACAAGGGAAGGCAATGAGTTTCGTATGCGTGTAAACGAGACGGAAACATGAAACATAATTAGCATCGGGTGCTTTAATTGATAGTTAAAACAAACGCCACACACAACACACATACACACACATATAATGAAATTGAAAACTTTGCTCTTTGCTTGTTTATAAATGTCTGTTGTGATAGTAGAAAATGTTATTGTTCTTGTTTTTGTTGTTGTGTAAGTTGCAGTTGCTGTCTGCTGTCTGACATGTCAGGCTGCTTATTTAGCTCATTTATTTTGAATGGCAGCTTTGGCAAGTGGATGCACTTGTGGCCAGGCTAGAACGTGGAACTTCAGGAGTTTGTCTGCTAGCAGCATTAATTTCTGGCTATAAATGGCTTAAATTACACACACATACACACACACACACACACACACATTGAAAGACACCCGCAGAAACATACATAAACTCACAGCACACTTTTAGGCGTTGCTTAAGTTTTGCTTCACTTTATCTTTGGCCGACACAGTTCAGTGCGTATCTTATCTTGTATGCCAAGTATCCTTCGAGTGCCTCTCGCACTTTGTGGTTGCCTGCTGCAAATTTATTAGCTGCCATTTAAATTGCCCCACAATTGACGAGCCACCCAGACACCCATACACCCACATACCCAAGCGTTGCGGTTTTCAATTGCTGCAGCAGCTGCATCACCTGCACAATTATCCAGCACATCTCTCTGCGTTTCAGCGTATCTATGTATCTGTATCTTATACAGCTGCGGTTGCTTGCGTGCATCAGATTAATTGTCTTTGCTCTTCTGCTGCTTTCTAAGCGTTAAGCCTAAAACTTCAACTTGAAAACTTCAAAATTGTTGCCAGGCATCAAGTTTTGTGTATTATGCAATTTCTCTAAAGGCCTTAAATTAAGTACGAAAACTCGAAAACAAACTCTGATCTGGGCTCTGTCAATTAGAACTATTGACAGGCAGGCATAGGCATATTTGAACGCAACTAATTAGCTGTCAAAATAGCATAATATCAACTGGATTTAAACAGCAGATAGACAGACAGGCAGACAGACGAACACACAAAATTTGAATGGCAAATAAAACCAGCAACTGTATAATATAGTACAATTTGTTTAATCAGCAATGGAAAACTAAGCGCAAAAGGGGATAGAGAGGTAGAGGCTGAAAAATGCCTGGAAAATCAAACAAATCGAGAACCTGTGCAATCCTCTCACACACACACACACACGCAGAAGAAAAGTCAACACAACACACAGGCACACACGAGTTACATGCCAATCTATGCCTGCCTGTATCTGTATCTGTATCTGTATCTATATAAGCGGCAAAGTCAAAAAGTTTTCGGTCTCTGGACTGCTCTGTGAATTTTTGTCCACACATACTATCTTTCTCTCTCTCTCTCTCGCACTCTCGATGTCTCTAGCTCTTTCTAGCTTTTTCTGTGTGCATAATCGAGCGGATACAATCATTTTAATAGACACGCCGGTGTTATAATTTATATGCAAGCATATCCGTTCTCTTCCTCTCGCTCTGGCACTGTTCAGACTCCGACCACAATTTCTATGCCATTTGCATATCTGTGGCAACGTTGTTTGTTTTTGTTGTTTTGTTGCTACTGCTGCTGCTGCTGCTGTTCTTGCTCTGGCTAGCTATTATTGTGTTAATTTGCAGGTTGATGCTACCAGAGACGACAGTGTGTGTGAGTGTGTGTGCCTTGGCCATATGTTTGTCCATAGAATTTACCGGGCATATGACAACTGGCAAAAAGTTTTTATTGTTGCCATTTTGCGCGATATAATTCAAAAAACAATGTGAAATATTTGTCGCTTGCTGGTTGCTCTTTGTGCTCGTTAGCTGATGAAAGGAATGGCTGAAGAGGAAGGGGAAGAGGAGTGCCGAGTTTAAAACAAATTGGAGTAGACTCTGAGAATGGCAATGAAGAAGTTCGAGTTTATAAAATGTCACTAATGCAGATGATCGCATTGAAAGCAGCGATACTGTGGATTAATTTCTAGCAGTTAACTATGCCTCATTTAAGAAATAAATAAATACATAAATATATTAAAATAGAATACCATAAAAAATTATTCATAAATCAAGCTGAGGAAATTTAATTAGATTATTTCGCAACAAATAATATTATGATCATAAAAAAATTCAAAGTAAAAGAAACTTTATAATTGAATTAACAATATACCAAAACCAACAGGAAAATGAGAAAAACTATTGAGCCAATGTGTAAAATGGCGTCATAGTGATAAATGTGAACCTTGCAACAAAAGCAACACGTAAACATTAAAAAAGAAATCAACATTTTAAAAAGAAATATATAAAATAAAGGGGAAAATAAAATAAACAT